>CM060887.1:2712500-3912500 GCA_030762935.1 Hymenopus coronatus | reverse complement strand
TAAAGGACCCTCGTACCAGTAGGTTCCATGCCTTGTAAGAAATGTGCCTTTCTTAGGTTTTCAATGCTTTAAGTTTAACCAATCTCTTGTTTATGTTATTTAAAACTGATATATTTTTCTGCGCTCCTCTATTTCATGCCAGCATCTTTTTGAATTATATTCGACTTTAAATGTATTATATAAAAAGTTTGACCAGTTTTCTTTTTTAGCTGTTAATGTATTGCAAGATGTTCCTGTTGATACGACTGGCTTTTTCTTAAAAGATTCCTCTTCTTTTATTTTTCATATCTGCTCCATACGTGATTATAGAGCCAAAACTACTTGTATACGGCATCAACTTCTGTGTAACATATTCAACCTTTCATTCACAATTAAGCCTATATATTTTATTTCTTTGCTTCTGCTAAACGTATTATTGTCAAAGTTGAATACCGAATGTCTCTCTAGCTTTTCTTTCATTGTTGTACCAGGCTTGTAAGTACTCATACCCAGAAAATAAACAAATCTATCTTTACAACTCAATAATGTTATTACTTGCTTCCTTGTAAGTAGCAGGGAACACATTAGGCTAAAGTGGTCATAAAATATTTTAAAAGCTGCTTGCTATGTGATTGTATGGTGAGGAGTTGACGAATTGCCGTATGAGAAAAGTAAAAGTATTTTAAAACTGAAACCAATAACAAGGAATATATTAAAAACAGCCAACTCCACGGAAAAAAAAGTAGATATAATATAACATAACTGAATGCTTAACGAGATCTACAATTTTTCTGTAATAAGTTTTTGTCTATCTCTTACGGTTTACAGGTTATACAAAATGCAGCAAAATGCACCCAGAATAAAAATGTCTTCAGAGGTTATTAGCAGAAAATTCCGCATATAAATTTTATTTGTGGTATACTTATCTTTAATATAAGGTATTTTAATCAAAATCGTTAAAGCCATTTTTGAGAAAATCAACATTTTCGAAATTTTTTCCATGTGAAAGGTAGTTGGGGGTGAGGGGGATTTTCTTGAAAATCTTCGTGTCGTATCCTTGGAAAACACTGAACTTAAATACCAAGTTTGGTATTTAATGGTCTTTTACTTTTTGAGCTATGCTGCCCACAGACACACATACATTCACAGAGAAGACACACACACGGACATTTTTCTAAACATGCTGTTTTTGGATTCAGGTGGTGTCAAAACATGCATTTCCAGTGAAATCTCGGTATGGAATTTTTGGGTGCAATACAATACCTTCTGTATACACTATGTACATAGTACGTGTAGAGAAAGTAACAATCTTAATGCTTGCTTCGTTGTGAGCAGAAGGGAGTACCACAGGCTAATATTTTAAAAGCTGGTTGCTATGATATCGTCATTGAAATTAGCTTCTTTGCGTGACTAGGAGTAGACTAGTTCCCGTCTGAGAAAATTTTAAAACTGAAATCAGTATCCAGGAGTATCTCGAAAACGGTCAACTCCACAAAAAATGTCTTCATGACATGAATTGTGCGTTTTATCAAGATCTACGTCTTTTGTGTAATAACATTCAATAAAATCATCCAAAATGAAGAGATCTTCAGAAGCTATTCCCAAAAAATTCAAAATAAACATTTTATTTATCACGTAAATATGTTAAATGTAAGAGATTTAAAAAAAATCGTTAGTAATTTTTTTAGAAAGTAAAAATTTTCGAATTGTTTTCCATGTAAAGGGTAGTGGGGGGTGGGGAGATTTTCTTGAAAATCTTCCTGTCGTATCCTTGGAAGATACCAAACTTAAATACCAAGTTTGGTACTTAACGGTCTTTTCGTTTTTGAGCTATGCTGTCCACACACACACACACACACACACACATATACACGTGGACATTTCTCCAAAAATGCTTTTTTTGGATTCAGGGGGACCCAAAACTTGTATTTCCGGTGAAATCTTGGTATCGAATTTTTGGGTGCATTACAATATCTTTTGTATACACTATGCACATAGTACGTGTAGAGAAAGTAAAAGAACAGCAAGGCACTTTTGTTTTGCAAGCGCAGAGTGTACAGGATGAATCACCGCAAATATTTCAGAAATGGCAAGTGTTATTCACAGCTCTGATTGGTAGCCTATAAACAGATTTTAAGTAATACTTGGGCACATTTTTTAAGCCGAACAATGCCTAATTACACCAACAAAATAAATTTGAACGTCCTTGATGTTTGTCGCAGGATTCTACTGCAAGAAATGGTTGCTAGACGCGATGCTGTTCCTTGATAGCATTGGGACTTTCTAGTTGGTTACGAGTATTTTGTGATAATTCAAACAGTAGGTTGTGAGTCGATGATGGGATGTACATTTTTATTAAAGATATTTACATCACAAACAAAACGTACTTATACCTTGAAATTTCTGAGAATATTCTCTGAAGGTCTCTTCATTTTGGATGACTTTTGCATAACTGGTAAACATAAGAGATGCATACAAAAATGTAGATTTCGTTAAATTAGATACTTTGTATTAAATACATTTTAAGGAGCTATCCATTTCCGAGATATTCCTTTTTTACTTTCTCTACACCTACTATGTACACAGTGTATAGAGAAGGTATTGTAATGCACCCAAAATTGCATACAGAGAATTCGCCGGAAATACATGTTTTGAGACTCCCTGAATTCCCCCCCCCCCAAAAAAAAATAGAAAAATGTCCGTGTGTGTATGTCTGTGGGCAGCATAGCTCAAAAATCCGTTAAAACAAAACTTAGTATTTAGGTTTGGTATCTTCCAAGGATGCGACAGGAATATATTCAAGAAAATCCGTCCACCCCCAACTTCTCTTTACATGGAACTTTTTTCGAAAATTTTGATTTTCTTAAAAATGGCTCTAACGATTTTGATTAAAATATCGTATATTAAAGATATTTACCTGACATATAAAATATATATCTTGAATTTTCTGGAAATATCCTCTGAAGACTACTTTATTCTGGATTAATTTTACGGAATTTTGTATAACTGCTAAACCGTAAGAGATGGACAAAAACTTTCCACACAAAAATGTAGAGCACGTTAAAACACACAATTTATGTTATATACATTTTTTTTTTCGTGGAATTGATAGTTTTTGAGATATTCCTTGTTATTGGTTTCAGCTTTGAAAAACTTCTATTTTTCTCATACAGGAATTTGTCAACTCCTGTCCATACAAACAAAGGAACTTCAGTCACATAGTAACCAGCTTTTGACTATCACTTTAACCTACGGTACTCCCTTATTTCGCTTCTACTTACAAGGAAGCAAGTTATAAGACTATTTCTACTATTTTTTTCTTGAGTAGCATGAAGTAAATAGAAGCATAAGCTTTTTAATATTTTTTGCAGGAGAAAGTCATGTGAATGGAACACATCAGATTTCTTTATTTAAATTTTACAATACTTACACTTTTCTCAACTGGGAAGTTGTTATTCACATTTTATCCTGGCTATGCAAAGACATTGGAATGTGAATGTCATTGCTTAGCGACCTACAATTGAAAGATGTGACTTCCGTTTTAATGTATTCTTTATTCCTCTAGTATCTTGTATTTATGTGGGTAGTAAAATCATTTGTGCCAATGTTTATCTGGATTATGATAAAACAGATATAAATAAGCTTTTTTAAGTACAGTTTGTTGCCGAATAAGTAGAGAAAGTCATGCGAACATAAGACACGAGGTCCTTGTTTGCTGTTGAGGCTTCTCGTCTATACTATAATTAAGTGCATTTGTCGGAACCACTTCCGTTAGAAGCGTTTAACCGATGTTTCGGGGCTTCCTTCAGCTTTAAGAAGAACCAGGAATTACCATTATGGTCGATAGTTATATGGTTTCTGGATTATTGTACAGCTGGAGGTATAAATAAAAAGCTATTTTAGATTAGAATTTTGTTTTGGTAGAGTAGTCTAGTTCAATTCGTGTGCAAAACATCAACATTGTAAACTAAAAGCAAAGAAAGTGTGTAATATATGACTACATTTGTAATTCACAATGTACATCCCCATTCCACGTGTCGTGTTCACAACTACACAGTGGCCTGTGACTGGCAGCGCAATGGTTATCTGAAGACAGACCTCGGAACAGTGTTAAGTGGCCTTGCTTCCTCTAGGCTCAAATCTCGCGCTGTTTTTATGTTTCTTAATTTTATGACTTGATATATAGAACACAATATTGCATTAATATAACTTTGGAATTTGAAACTATGGGCCTATCTATGCACACAGTAACATAATTAACACTCGTGTTGAATAACTTAAAAAAAAAGTGTAAACAAACTATTCTAAAAGTAAAATACAAAAAATAAACATAATTAATATCGGGTGTATGAGCCCTCAAAATAATGTGAACGAGAAGCTACAAGAGCCCATGCCTCTTGAATTTGTACACAGAAGCCATATTTTGTCCAGGTAATTGGAGCGCAGTTCCCTTTTTGGCTGAGCCCACAGCAGATTCACCGGAAGCAACTCATTACTCGACTGTTTCCAGATCTTATTGGCTTGCTGAGCACCCATCGGGCCCACAATTATTTTTACTTTCTCTAGCCCCGTATGTACAACGTACGTAGGGATAGAGAAGTATTATATTCCACCCAAAAATTCGATACCGAGATTTGACCGGAAATATATGTTTTACGACCCCCTGAATCAAAAAACATTTTCTGATAATTGTTGAGAAAAATAAACTTCCCAAAAATTGTATCTGTCAAAGGAACTTGAGAGAGTATCTTTTAAGTTCTTTGTGTTGCGTTGCGTACTTGGAAGAATATATATATGTTAAATTCCGAATATGATAGTTCAGTACATATTCTTCCAAGTACGCAACACAAAGAACTTAAAGATATTCTCTCAAGTTCCTTTGACAGATACAATTTTTGGGAAGTTTATTTTTCTTAACAATGACTGTTACGATTTTGATTAAAATATCACAAGTTTAAGATATTTTCATCTCAAATAAATTGACATATTGAATTTCGCAAGAATAACATGTGAAGAAATCTTGGATGGCTTTTGTGTAACTGGTGGACCGTAAAAAGTTTTAAAAAATACAGATCTTAAAAAATTTAATTTATGTCAAATACATTATGCGAGATACTTTTCTTCTGGAGTGAACCATTTCCGATATAATGTTTCTTATTGATTTACATATTTTAATACTTATGCTTTACTCAATAGGAAGCCGTTATTCGTTTTCCGCTTCGTTTTTATCTATTAATGTTAATTTCCTCTGAAAATTGTCCCTATCCTAATTTTAGTTCGTTAATACATGTTTTTCAGTCCTTTTTTCCAAAGTATATTTCTCTATAGTCTATCACATATCTTTTCTGAAATGTAAATGTCGCGTTATTTATGGACGCTCTTTAACTTCTGTGGTTCTCAGCGTCCCATTCTATACTGGGCGTGAAAGACCGCTTAATTTTGCTCAGAGGCCTCTCTATCAGGCTTGAGGTTCTTTTACGTGCCTTAAACCTACGACACGGGACACAGCTGTATTTCCCTTCCGAAGGAAGCCATGCACCCGAAAAAATCCATCGACTTCCGCCGGGTTTGAGCACGCGACCTTAGGTATATGAAGTTAGCATGTAATCATTACACCACGAAGGGCGACTTATCTTTCCTGAAATTATTATTGTTATAATTATATTAGCTTTTTAACAATAATTTGTTGCAGAGGTGTAGAGAAAGTCATGTGAATGCAACACATCAGATTTTTTGTATAGTAAGTTTTTGGCTGTGTGCTACTGTTTACCAATTATGCAAAAGTCTTTCAGAAAGAAGAGGACTTTGGAAGCCATTTCCAAAAATGTGATGTGATCCATTTACATGACTTTTTCTACATCTCTGCAGCAATTATTGTTAACAGGCTTAGGCTTGTATTTACTTCATGCCAATCGAGAAAAAAATTAGCAGAAATAGTCTTATTACTTGCTTCCTTGTAAGTAGAAGCGAAATAAGGGAGTACCACAGGTTAAAGTGATAGTCAAAAGTTGATTGCTATGTGACTGATATTCCTTTGTTTCTATGGACAGGAGTTGACAAATACCCGTATGAGAAAAGTATACATTTTTCAAAGCTGAAACCAGGAACAAGGAATATATCAAAACCGATCAACTCCATGAAATATATATATGATATAAATTGTGTGTTTTAACGTGCTCTACATTTTTTGTGTAGTGAGTTTTTGTCTATCTCTTACAGTTTACCAGTTATGCAAAATTCAATAAAAGCATCCAGAATAAAGAGGTCTTTAGAGGTTATTCCCAGAAAATTCAAGACGTACATTTTATTTGGCTCATAAATTTCCTAAATATAAGAGATTTTTATCAAATCGTTAGAACCATTTTTGAGAAAATCAAAACTTTCGAAATTTTTATAATGTAAAGGGTAGTTTGGGTTGGGGGGATTTTCTTGAAAAGTTTCGTGTCGCATCTCTGAAAGATACTCAGTTTGGTGTTTAATGATGTCCACACTCAGGCATACACGTGGATCTTTTTCCAAAAATGTGTTTTTTTATTCAGGGGGACCCAAAATATATATTTCTGGTGAAATCTCGGTATGGAATTTTTGGGTACATTACAATACTTTCTCTGTACACTACGTGCATAGTACGTGTGGAGAAGGTAAAAAAAGTACAAGATATACATTTTATTTGTCATTAAAAATATGTTTATATATGGCATATTAATCAAAATCGATAGAATCATTACTGACAAAATGTAACATTTATAAAACTCGTCCATGCGAAGGGTAGTTTGGGTTGCGCAGATTTTTTTTGAAAATATTCTTATCGCACTTTTGGGTAAATACCAGGTTTGGAAGTTAAGCGATTTTTCTGCTGAGGTATGCTGTTCACAGACATGGAAGAGAATACGCGAAGGCCGGGAGTGCAGCGGAGGGCCCAACGCTACACAAGGGAACAAATCAATGAGAGAGTCGTGAATTAGCTGCCGCCACTGCCATCTCGCGGGCTGCTGCGGAAATGTACTAGTTTCTCTCGTGAGAGGAAGGGTAACTATTGATCAGTTTGTAGCTATGTGTGGCGAAATTCTGCTCCTCCTCTCTACGCTACCACAAATACAGCACGAGGTCTCTGCTTCATCCAAAAATCTCATGTCTTCCACTTTCTCCACATTGTAGTTAAACAGCTTATGCTTCTAAGTTTCTTTGTTTGTACAGACATGAGTTGACAAATTCCTGTATGAGAAAAGTATAAGTTTTTCAAAGCTGAAACCAAAACAAGGAATATCTCAAAAACGACCAACTCCCGAAAAAAATATATATAGAACATAAATTGTATGTTTTAACATGCTCTACATTTTTTGTGTATTAAGTTTTTGTCCATCTCTTACGGTTTAGTAGTTATGCAAAATTCACCCAGAATAAACTAGTCTCTTCAGAGGCTATTCCCAGAAAATTCAAAGTATAATTTTATTTGTCAGGTAAATATCTTTAATGTGCGATATTTTAATCAAAATCGTTAGAGCCATCTTTTAGAAAATCAACATTTTCTAAAAAGTTCCATGTAAAGGAAATCTTCGTGTCTCATCCCAGGAAGATCCTAAACTTAAATACAAAGTTTGGTATTTTACCGACTTTTCGTTTTTGAGTTATCGTGTTCACAGACACACGGACACACACACACACACACACACACACACACACACACGGACCTTTTTGTGAAAATGCTTTTTTTTTGGATATTGGGGACCCTAAAACATATATTTCCGGTGAAATCTCAGTATCGAATTTTTGGTGGAGTGCAATACTTTCTCTATACACTATGTACATAGTGCGTATGGAGAAAGTAAAAATAGCTTGGCATAATAATAGTAATAGTAGTAGCCGCGCCGTGGCCGAGTGGTTAGACGGCTCGGACTCGATCACATGTGAGATTTGTGGTGGACAAAGCCGGCGCAGGGTCGAGTTTTCTCCGGTTTCCCCAGCCATCGCATTCTATCGGTACTCTCATCTTCATTCATGTATCATCAGAGTCACGCCTGCGGTGCCACAAGTAGTTAAACACTACCAAAAAAAAAAAAAAGGATGGTAGCGCATCCATAGTGTGGCGGGTGTACGCTGGCATAGGTAATGAATTACATTAAGGAGAAAGTCACAAAGTAACATTCATGCTTCTTCAGAATCTCTTTCTTTCCTTTACTCCTAATGTTTTCTTTATTTTCTTCTATGTCAAAACAGCCATTTCTAAGGCTAACAATGCCGTAACTAAAGAGCAAGTAGATCTGCTTGGGCAATTGATAAGCTTCTATTTCAATATAGCGTTGTGTGTTTAAAATTTCTCCATTTAACCCAAATTATAACTTGAGCAAATATATTAAGAGCACCGCAATTGTACTGTGATGGTGACGCGGCTAGCTCATGTTCCACGTAACGTCAAATACCGCCTGCGGTGCCATAAGAAGTTAAAGCGGGCGTTAAACACTACAAAAATACAACAACAAAAAACTTATTTCTTTATTTAATCTATGTGACCAAGGGAGCGATGGCTAATACATAAGAAATATATTTGATTTACACAGTTATCTTGCGTCATTGTCTCCTTAGCCGGGTGCATTCCCTTAGCATTGAAGAGAGCAGTAGGAACTACGGCCATCTGGTGGCAAATAATAAGTACATATTTTAGGTATTCGTCGCTAGGAAAGCTTCTTTATTTTAAACGATAGGAGAAAGGAAAGGACAGTTAATAAATAAAAGTATATTTGAATTTCACTGCTGCATTATATCATCTCGATAAACTGTTGCGTTACTTTGTCATTGGATAGGGAGGAAAAATATTACTATAGCCATCTAGTGGCAAATAAAACAGTTACTTACTCTAGATGTTCGCCGTCAGAAAATCTTCTTTGCTTCTTTATTTTAAACAATAGGAGTAAAGAAAGGACAGTAAATACATAAAAATGTATTTGAATTTCACTGCTGCGTTGCGTCAATGTCTTGGTAAACTGGTGCGTTACCTTAACATTGAATGGGAAGGGAAATATATAGCAGTACCACGACCATTTAGCAACAAATAACTTGTACCACTGCCATCTGGCGGCCATTAACTGAAATGCGTTCACTTAGCACGATTTTTATTCATATTATGAGATTTTAAATACTTTCCCCTACTATTTTCAAACATTTTCATTTCCACAAACCTTGTCGTGACAATAACGAACACAACACAACAAAAAAAGAATTGTTCAATTTGATGCAGTCGTTGGGAAGAGATACACGTACATACATTTCAGCGATTCATTTATATATATATATATATATATATATATATATATATATATATATATAGATTTGCCATGTAAATATCTTGAATATAGGTATTTTAGTCAAAATTGATGGAAAATGTTTTGAGAAAATCAAAATTTTCGAATTTTTTTCACATAAATGATAGTTTGGGGTTGGGGGATTTTTTTATTTAAAACCTTCGTATCGTAAACCTGGAATATATTAAACTTAAATACCAAGTTTGGTATTTTACCAACTTTTCGTTTTAGAGTTATCGTGTTCACAGACACACGGACCTTTTTCTAAAATGCTTTTTTGTTGGATACAGGAAACCCTAAAACGTTTATTTCCGGAGAAATCTCGTTATCGAACTTTTTGGTGGAATGCAATACCTTCTCTATGCATAATATACCAATCACACGACTTTCTCTACACACATTCTTAGAAAAGCTTACTCTTCATGCTAATCCAGTTTATACCTACTAGTAGATACCAGGGGTGGGTATATGTACAGTTGTGGTAGCTAAGGAGTTGGTCGCTGCGTTTCAGGCTTAAAATTCGTTTTGAAGACCAAGAGAAACAAAAACGTAAATCCATTTCCAATTTATAAGAGTATGAATATTTTAAATTTGAAAGCAATAACAAGGAGTATTTCGGAACTTCACAAAAAATATTTGACATAAATTATGTGCTTTAATGAAATCTGTATTTTTTGCATAGTAAGATTTTCTCTCTCAGGGTTTATTAGTTAATGAAAAGTCACTCAAAATGAAGACGACTACAGAAAATTTAAGCTATGTATTTTATTGATAATGCAACTGGTTTAAACATAAAGTGGTTGGTATCTTTTTCAAATCCGTTAAAAGCTGTTTTTGAGAAAATTAGCATTTTGGAAAATTTACCCATGTAAATGGTAGTTTTGGAATGGGGAAATTTTCTAAGAAATCTTAGTGCCGGAATTTTGGATCATTCTGTACTTAAATACCAACATTGGAATTGGCGTTTTTCAGTTACGCAATGACACGATTTTCTGAGATACAGGAATAGAGCTTTCACCCTTACGTATTTCAAGGAGAGTCGGTCTACAGCCATAACGTTTTTCAAATGCTTATTTATTTATTTAACTTCTGAAGACTTCAAACGCAAATGTACAGTGACATCTCGGTATCAAATACCTTTTCTACGTACTTTAGAAAAAGGATTATGAAGAGCATAATTAAACAAATTTGTTATTACAGTTCACCTTGTTACAAAGCATGACAAAGATTGTCAAGATAATTCCTCCATCTAACCTACACGTTACATGCAACATTTTTCTGTATTTTCAATTTTCTCAAAACGGTTCTAACGATTTTGACTAAAATACTGCATGTAGATATATTTCCTGAATTTTCTGGGAATGGTGTACAACGTTTCGATAATTGGAAGAAGATTTATACGGTTTCGTGTAATAATGTGTAGAACATAAGAGATAAAGACCGACTTTTTATACAAAGCTTTTTAAAACTCCCAATTCATTTCAAATAATCCTTTCTGTGGCCGAAGCGATTTCCAAGATATACATTGTCATAGGTCTGACTTTCTCAGTAGTTAATTGCTTTTAAAATTCTGGCGCTATTCAGTTGTTTCCCGCTATATCACGGAAAGAGTATGGAATACAATGCCACTTTAAACGTGTGACTGACTTTGAACCCAAACTCTTGTGCAAGAGTTTATTACAAAATTAGACTTTAGAAGCATGGCTTGTAGAATGTATAAAAATAGAGTAGAGAAGGTGCTGTGAGTATACCGTACTCCAGGACGATAACATTTCCTAAACAGCGTAATGGAGTTGAAATCCAGTTACTGTCGACATTTCCTGTGCTGATGAGTACGGGCACGAGTCTGAAGCGGCATAACAGGATTAGTTAATAGAGAGCAACGCCTCAAGGGGGGTCGGTCTTTTGAAACAAGGCGAATTGCCCCGTTCCCCGCCAAGGAGGGGTCCCAACCACAGTAGGGAGGGATACCGACGAGCACAACCATTGATGGGTCCCAACCACTGGGCCAGAGTACCACACGAGGGAGGATCCCGACGAGCACAACCAATGATGAGTCCCAACCACTGGGCCAGAGTACCACACGGGGGAGGATCCCAACAACAGCCATAGATGGGTCCCAACCACTGGGCCAGAGTACCACACGAGGGATGATCCCGACGACAACAGCCATTGATGGGTCCCAACCACTGGGCCAGAGTACCACACGAGGGAGGATCCCGACGAGCACACCCATTGATGGGTCCCAACCACTGGGCCAGAGTACCACACGGGGGAGGATCCCGACGAGCACACCCATTGATGGGTCCCAACCACTGGGCCAGAGTACCACACGGGGGAGGATCCCAACAACAGCCATAGATGGGTCCCAACCACTGGGCCAGAGCACCACACGAGGGAGGATCCCGATGAGCACAACCATTGATGAGTCCCAACCACTGGGCCAGAGTACCACACGAGGGAGGATCCCGACGACAACAGCCATTGATGGGACCCAACCACTGGGCCAGAACACCACACGAGGGGGGATCCCGACAAGCACAACCACTGATGAGTCCCAACCACTGGGCCAGAGTACCACACGAGGGAGGATCCCGACAAGCACAACCACTGATGAGTCCCAACCACTGGGCCAGAGTACCACACGGGGGAGGATCCCGACAACAGCCTTAGATGGGTCCCAACCACTGGGCCAGAGTACCACACGAGGGAGGATCCCAACAACAGCCATAGATGGGTCCCAACCACTGGGCCAGAGCACCACACGAGGGAGGGATACCGACGAGCACAACCATTGATGGGTCCCAACCACTGGGCCAGAGTACCACACGAGGGAGGATCCCGACGAGCACAACCATTGATGAGTCCCAACCACTGGGCCAGAGTACCACACGGGGGAGGATCCCGACGAGCACAGCAATTGATGAGTCCCAACCACTGGACCAGAGCACCCAAGAGGGAGGTATTCCGACGAGCGCAGCCGTTGATCGGTCCCAACCACGGGTCCAGAGCACTCCAAGAGGGAGGTATTCCGACGAGCGCAGCCGTTGATGGGTCCCAACCACGGGTCCAGAGCACCCCAAGAGGGAGGTATTCCGACGAGCGCAGCCGTTGATGAGTCCCAACCACGGGTCCAGAGCACCCCAAGAGGGAGGTATTCCGACGAGCGCAGCCGTTGATGGGTCCCAACCACTGGGCCACCCCAAGAGGCAGGTATTCCGACGAGCACAGCCATTGATGAGTCCCAACCACTGGGCCAGAGCATCCCAAGAGGGAGGTATTCCGACGAGCGCAGCCGTTGATGGGTCCCAACCACGGGGCCAGAGCACCCCAAGAGGGAGGTATTCCGACGAGCACAGCCATTGATGAGTCCCAACCACGGGTCCAGAGCACCCCAAGAGGGAGGTATTCCGACGAGCGCAGCCGTTGATGGGTCCCAACCACTGGGCCACCCCAAGAGGCAGGTATTCCGACGAGCACAGCCATTGATGAGTCCCAACCACTGGGCCAGAGCATCCCAAGAGGGAGGTATTCCGACGAGCGCAGCCGTTGATGGGTCCCAACCACGGGGTCAGAGCACCCCAAGAGGGGGGTATTCCGACGAGCACAGCCATTGATGAGTCCCAACCACTGGGCCAGAGCACCCCAAGAGGGAGGTATTCCGTCGAGTGCAGCCGTTGATGGGTCTCAACCACGGGCCAGAGTACCATACGAGGAGGGACCCCGACGAGCACAACCATTGATGAATCCCAACCACTGGGCCCAGAGGACCCCAAGAGGGAGGTATTCCAACGAGCACAGCCATTGATGAGTCCCAACCACTGGGCCAGAGCACCCCAAGAGGGAGGTATTCCGACGAGGGCAGCCGTTGTTGGGTCGCAACCACTGGGCCAGAGCACCCCAAGAGGGAGGTATTCCGACGAGCGCAGCCGTTGATGGGTCCCAACCACGGGGTCAGAGCACCCCAAGACGGAGGTATTCCGACGAGCGCAGCCGTTGTTGGGTCCCAACCACTGGGCCAGAGCACCCCAAGAGGGAGGTATTCCGACGAGCGCAGCCGTTGATGAGTCCCAACCACTGGGTTAGAGCACCCCAAGAGGGAGCTATTCCGACGAGCACAGCCGTTGATCGGTCCCAACCACGGGGCCAGAGTAACACACGAAGGGGATCCCGACGAGCACAGCCATTGATGAGTCCCAACCACTGGGCCGAAGCACCCCAAGAGGGAGGTATTCCGACGAGCGCAGCCATTGATGGGTCCCAACCACAGGGCCAGAGTACCACACGAGGGGGGATCCTGACGAGCGCAGCCATTGATGGGTCCCAACCACTGGGCCAGAGCACCACACGAGGGAGGATCCCGACGAGCGCAGCCGTTGATGGGTCCAAACCACTGGGCCAGAGCACCCCAAGAGGGAGGTATCCCGACGAGCGCAGCCGTTGATGGGTCCCAGGAAGGGAGGGACAGAGGGATGCAAGTATAGATGGTATCCCTATCGCCTGTGTCACTTGTGAGCGGTCCTCCCGAGGATAGCCGCTATTTTAAGTCCTGACGGAAGTGCTATTCTCATGTTATAGACAATGGTACTAATATTGGATATACCAACTTTTATGTTTCATTAACAGAGAAACACAGCTGATTGCATGACGTGATGCACCTTCTATTAAACCATTCACAATGTAGTCGTAAGCGTAACATAAGAAGTTGGCAGATCTGTAAATTACATGCGGATATCTTACAAGCTGAGAGTAGTAAAGCTGTAAACTAAAAAAATTAAAACCATCTCTTTGCGCCTTACGATTTATGAGAACCAAGGAATCTAGACGCAGTTTATGGGTACAGACATATAGGAATAAATGCAGAGTTCTTTCTCTATGCATGCAATGCAAGGATATCGTTTGGAGTTAGCAAACTCTTGCGTTGCGTATGTCTGTGCGAGTGGTTACATTGGATAATATGGAGGCAAAGTCATGCGCCTACATTTCATTGGGAGTGGAGCATTATGGAGGTACGTGACTTTGATAGGTCCGCTTTGTATACTTGCGTTAGCAGTAGAGAACCTTCACCAGGCCCTCAACAAAAGGACGTTGTATCTGTCACAACCTTCATTCATAGAACCAATAAGAGAAGGGCCTCAGCATCATGCCGTGCAGGGCTGTGGAAATTTATGTGAATCTCTCGTAATGATAAGTAAAGCAGTATATCCTTGAACCAAAAAATTCCATATTGAAATTTCACTAAATATACACGTTTTAACACTCCCAGAATAATAAAAAGAAACATTTTAGAAAATGTGTGTGTGTTAATGGACCGTTTCTGTAGTAATTGTACAAGTGGTGTTTGCTCCTACCGCTCATTTATTGAGACCGCATGCTATGCTAGTATGGAAGCAATTCCATAACAATATTTCACAATTAAATTTGAAACTTTCATGTATGAGAAAAGTGTAAGTTTTTCAAAGCTGAAACCAAAAACATCGAATTTTTGGGTACATTACAATACCTTCTTTATACACTATGTACATAGTATGTGTAGAGAAAGTAATTTTTACTTTCTCTACACGTACTATGTACATAGTGTATAGAGAAAATATTGTAATGCACCTAAAAATTCTATACCGAGCTTTCACCGGAAATACATGTTACAGGACCCCCTGAATAAAAAAGAAAACCATTTTTGAAAAAGATCCGTGTGTGTGTCTGTGGACAGTATACCTCAAAAACGGAAAGACCATTAAATACCAAACTTGATATTTAGGAAACTTTTGATTTTCTCAAAAATGGCTCTAACCATTTCGATTAAAATGTCGTATATTAGAGATACTTACCTGACAAATAAAATGCATATCTTGAATTTTCTGGGAATAGCCTCTGAAGACTACTTTATTCTGGATGAATTCTACGGAATTTTGCATAACTGCTAAATTGTAAGAGATGGACAAAAACTCAGGCACAAAGTGTAGAGCACGTTAAACGACACAGTTTATGTTATATACCTTTTCTTCTGGAGTTGATCATTTTTATATATTCCTTGTTTTTGGTTTCTCATACAGGAATTTGTCAACTCCTGTCCAATTAAACAAAGGAACTTCAGTGACATAGCAACCAGCTTTTGACTATCACTTTAACCTATGGTACTCCCTTATTTCGCTTCTACTTACAAGGAAGCAAGCAATAAGACTATTTCTGTTAATTTTAACTCGATTAGCATAATATAATAGAATAATAATCTTTTTAACGACACTTTGCAACAGAGATGTGGATGGAACACATTGATTTGCGTTAGTGTTATAATTCACAAAATAAACATAATCTTGTAGCTGAAAATTCTGAATTTTGTAAAGAAGTCTTCCCATTAATACTTATTATTTGGTTCCTCAGTTCAATGTGCTTATGTTACGTTATAACGAGGTATACTTTTCTGTTTATTTGCTCATAGCCTTAAACAGCTTTGGAATTGTAAGGCGAGTTTGTTGTGTTGCAACGTTGTACAAGATAAGACAGTAATTATCTCAAGATCGGAAAAGTGTATGAAAAAAAATATTAAGGTGAAATCTGATTGTTCCATTCACATTACTTTCTCTACATCTCTGAAGCAAATTATTGTTAAAATCTTATTCTTCTATTATATCATGATAATCGAGATAAAATTAGCAGAAATTGTCCTTATTACTTGCTTCCTTCTAAGTAGAAGGGAAATAAGGGTTAAAGTGAAGGTCAACTCTTTTAATATGTGTTTGCTATATGATTGAAATTCCTTTGCGGTATGGCCAGGAGTTGCCAAATTCCCGTATGAGAACAATAAGTAGTTTAAAGCTGAAACTAATAACAAGGAGCATCTCAGAAACGGCAAGCTCTACAAAAAAGAAAAAAAGTGTAGGACCAAAATGGTTATCTCTTACGATTTACTAGTTATACAAAATTCATCCAGAATAAAGCTACCTTCAAGGATATTCCCAGAAAATTCAAGGTATATATTTTATTTGTTATGTAAATATATTTAATACACGATATTTTAATAAAATTGTTAGTCATTTTTGAAAAATCAGAATTTTCGAACATTTTTCCATGTAAAGGGTAGATTGTGGTGGAGGGATTTTCTTGAAAATCTTCGTGTCGTATGCTTGGGAGATACTAAATTTAAATTCAAAATTTGGTATTTAACGGAATTTTCATTTTCTAGCTATGCTGTTCACAGACACACGCGGTGTATTTGGGTGCACGTAGAACTACTCAATACAAGGTGGCCTACGGCTTTGAGGGCTCATATTGCTTGTATTGTAATGAGAAAGGGCTGCTGTTACAGACAATGCCTGCAGCCTCTTTCTCTTTGCAAAGACAACTTTAAATATGTTTCTCAACTCGTGCATCAACTTTTCCCCTAATTTAATATTTTGTTTCAGACACTGCAACACTACACACAAAATAATGTTAATCGAGATAAACATTAGCAGAATGTTCTTATTACTTAGTTCCTTATAAGTAGAAGGTATCTAGAGGAATGCGCTATGTTAAAGTGATAGTCAAATGTTTTAAAACCTGTCGTTAGCGATTGTCATTCAAATTCGCTTCTTTGCTTCAATAGGAGTAGAACAAAAAAGGGACACTTCCTGTTGAGAAAAGTATAAATGTTTTAAAATTGATACCAATAATAAAGAATATCTTGGATACGACAAATTCTACAACAAAAATTGTCTGTTACAATCAGATCTTCATTTTTTGTGCAGTAAGATTTTGTCTATGTCGTACGGTTTAACAGTTTTGCAACACACTGCAAAAATCAACCAGAATAAGGTTCTCTTCAGGGGCCTTCCCAGAACATCCTAAATATACATTTTATTTGTGTTGTGAATAACTTTAGTATACGGCATTTTAATCAAAAGTGTTAGAGCTATTTTTGAGAAAAACAAAATTTTCAAAAATTTTTCCACATAAATGGTAATTAGGAAGTGGGGGGATTTTCTTGAAAATCTTCGTGTCGCATCCTTGGAAAATAAGAAACTTAAATACCAAATTTGGTATTTAAGTTTTTGAGCTATACTGTCCACAAACACAAACACACACACACACACACACAAAAAGGGCCTTTTTCTAAAAATGCATTTGTGGATTCGGGGTCTCAAAACATATATTTGTGGGGAAATCTCGGTATGGAATTTTTGGGAGCAGTACAATACCTTCTCTATACACTATGTCACATAGAACGTGTAGAGAAGCTAATAAACCACTAGGAACGGGAGCCTTCATGTAGTCCAGATAACATTTGTGGAAATGTTTTTATTAAATACAAGTAGCCCATTGTAGCTTCAGCTAAGAACTAGACTCGCATCAGTTGTTGAACCAGAAATGTATGGATTTAGGCATGTATCAAGAATGTTGACACAATTAATTGCACACAGGTTAAAATACAATACTATGCGTATATGTCCAATACAATTTTATCAATGTACTCCAACCAGGATAAATAAATAAATAAATAAATAAATATTAGCTAATGATTTCCTGTAATAGCTAATCACGGTAAACAAGGGCAGAAATTGTCTTATTACTTGCTTCCTTGTAACTAGAAGAAATAAGGGAGTACATAGGATAAACTGGCAGTCAAATGTGTTTAAACGAGATCTACACTTTTTTGTGTGGTGAGATTTTGTCTATCTCTTAAGGCTTATCCGTTATGCAAAATTCTACTAAATTCATCCAGAATAAAGGGGTCTTCAGAGGCTATTCCCAGAAAAATCAAAATATTCGGTTTATTTGTGATGTAAATATATTTAATATACGATGTTTTAATCAAAATCGCCAGATATATTTTTAAGAGAAACAAAATGTTTCTATGTAAAGGGTAATTTGTAGTGGGAGGATTTTCTTGAAAATCTTGTGAAGCATTCTTGGTTTGCTTTTAACGGTTTGCGAGCTATGTTGTCCACAGACACACACGGACCTTTTTCCAAAAAGGCTCTTTTTTCGGACTCAGGGGACCTCAAAACATATTTTAGGTGAAATCTGATATCGAATGTTTGGGTAGATTACAATACCGAGATCCACTAAGTACAATGTGCCTACATACGGACTAGGGAAAGTAAAAACATCTCCTGAAAACGTAATATGACACATTCCTTTACGTATCTAGATTGCCGTCATATTTATTTTGTGTTTTAAGCTAGAAATGTAAGATGTTCCAGCCTTTTAGTAATTTTGACTTCATAAAGATTTGACTGACCATTGATACTTAGTTTTGTTAAAATGTTGGGTAAGCTACAGACTTGGATATTTTCCTTTATGTACGTCCAGAAAGTAAATACCGTTTCAATTTATCTCCGCTGCAGCGCTGCGATCGCCATTCCGCACATGCGCGGTAGACGCTCTGTATCAAGGAGAAGAAACGTGCGCCATTTTGAGATCGCTGTCAGTCACATACGCTTTGTTGTGCTTGTTTACAATGTCGGTGTTGATTGAAAATCCCGCCGCTTGTGAAATCAGATCTGTGATTCGTTTTCTGAATGCTAGGAAAGTGAAACCAATTGAAATTTATCGGCAAATTTGCGAAGTTTACGGACAAAATGCGATGAGCGATTCAATGGTGAGAAGAAGGGTCCGACAGTTCAATGAAGGACGTAGTGAAGTGCACGATGAAGAACGAAGTGGGCGTCCATCTTTGGTTACAGAAGAACTGGTTCACGCGATTGATGACAAGGTCCAGGAAAACAGCAAGTTTACAATTAGTGCTCTCGCTATGGAATTTCCCCAAAGCTCACGATCACTAATTCATGAAATTGTTACCGAAAAACTGAAATTTCGTAAACTTTGCTCACGTTGGGTACCAAATATTCTTACTGAGCAACAGGCGGCAAACTGCTATAAAGAATGTATACAAAAATTTGTGCCACGCTATGACAAATGCCTGCAAAATTTCGGCAGTTATGTGGAAAAGTAGTTTAAGAGTTGTAGAATGTTGTGCAATATCTGCATCTGTACACAATGTAATTTTATTACCAAACGGAACTTACTTTCTGGACGTACTCGTACAATGAGAATAAAGGAATACTGCAGACCTAAGCGATAGTCAAATCTATTAAGAGCTGCTCACTACGATATTGCACATTCCAGCAAGATATGTTGGTGTTTTTTTGAACAGCTAATGGTGTTTTCCTAGGTCAGGTGAAATTTCTAATTCCCGATTTTGCCACTTTGTGCAGCTGGTGAAGTCGCCCATAGACGTGCCCTTTGGCGGAATTTCGCCCAGGCACCTTCTTTTTAAGCTCTTTCACTTGTAAACAAATATTAGTTACACGGGACTAACGACTTACTTCCCTTCTCGAGGATTTTTACGGCAATTTTTGTTTCTCCGCACGCCGTGAACGAGCAACGAAATTTTATTTTTTAAAAAGCTAATCCCTTTTAAAATTAGAAATACTTAATATTTTTATAATTAAATAGAAAATAATGTATATCCCCCGAATTAAATTCGTTTATTAAAAAACTCTGCAGGTATACAATTCATCGCTCTATTGATCGGTAACTCCAACACTCGAGCGCTCCGTACTTCAGATGTCTCAAAGTCGCATGCGGAGTACGTTGAAAATAACGTTATATACAATTTACGGTATTAACTGTGTTTATAAGCTTGCTAATTCAAATAAAGTAAACTGATGTGTAATGCTAGTGTATAATTACGAGTTTTAAATTATTGCAGTTAGAAATAACCTGGACGATCGGCACTGTTGGTTTTATACGACTCTGTTTAAAAAGCAAATGATCTGCGCCGAGCTCTTCTGTTCAGCAAGTCTGGGCGTCTTCGAACAACAATCGTTTAGATGTGAATATGATCAATTTCTGATAACCATTTCAAAGAAACAAACAAACAAACACAACCGTGTCAGAATTACATATTAAAACGAGCGTTAGTATAACTGTTCTTTGCGTAGCTACAAAGGCATCAAAACGTATTTTGAAGCCAAGTTAATAAACATAAAACGTTAAGACATCTTGTTATACCTACATCATGGTTGGCAACAAAAAGGATTAGGAGGGTGAACACAGAGGGGGGGGGGTAGCAATTAATACATGTTGGTGGCGACAGCTCCAGATGAAGGTGCTGGTGCTTTGCTATGGCGAAACAGCTCAATTCTCTTCGCCAAATGGGGCCGTGTCTTCTTCATCTTCTTTTTGTTTAGTTTAACTTCCTTTAACCCGGTTGCTCATATCGGACGATGAATGAAATGTTGCTCGGGGTCCATGGAGCTTAAAGTTACTCTCAGGATAAGGGAAAACCCCGAAAAGATCTTATCCGGTTACTTACACGTGTTATTTTTGTGTTTCAGACGGCACAGATGTGGTGACACGGGCTTGCAACACCTGAGGACGCGATGGGGAACAAGCTCAGCTGCTCGTGTGCTCCTCTCATCCGCAAGGCGTATCGCTACGAGGACTCACCCTGGCAGACCTCTCGACGCCGTGATGGTCACCTCCTCAGGTCTGTCTCTCACAAACCTTCATAGCTTTATTTATTTCTCATGGCAAGCAATGGTCACATCCCGCTTCTTGCAATTTCTTGTTTTCATAACAAAGGTTTCATTTTGTTGCGTGTCAACAGAGGAATGAGAATTCAGTTTTTCAAAAACATGAAATTATTCAATTTACTCAATTTATTTTGCTATTGTTTTAAAACTGATTTTACATAAAATAACCATACTGTAACATTGGTCCCCTCCCCCCACCCAATAAAAGCAGTGTTCGTGTGTGTCTGTGAACAGTAAACTCAAAAACAAAATAAGAAAAGCTATTAAAGACCAAACTTGATATTCAGCCTCTTCCAAGATTGTGACACGAAATTTCCAAACTATTCTTCATATTAAGAAGAGTCGCCCTCCTGGTGTAATGGTTACCATGCTAACTTCATATACCCAAGGTCGCGGGATCAAACCCGAAGGAGAACGATGCACCTTTTCGGGCGTAAAAATCTTTCGGAAGGGAAGTAAAGCCCATGGTCCCGTGTCAGATTTACGGCATGTAATAGAATCTCAAGCCTGATAGAGAGGCCTCTGAGTAAAATTAAGTGGTTTTTCACGCCCAGTATAGAATGGGACGCTGAGAACCACATCACTTAAAGGGCATCCATAAATAAAACTACATTTCCATATTAAGAGATTTTCGAAAATTCTGATTTTCTAAAAAATGACAAACCTTTTGATTGAAATACCACAGTTTAAGATATTTTATGATAAATTAAATGTATATAATGCTCTTTTCTATAAATAGCTTAAACTATTCTTTACATGGGAAAGCTTTTCTTAAACATGGCATACGGCTTTGATTAAAATACCATACAGATAAATAATGACTTTTCTAGCAACAGGCTATGAAGTCCTCTTCATTTTGTAAGAGAGAGAGAGAGAGAGAGAGAGAGAGAGAGAGAGAGAGAGAGAGAGAGAGAGAGAGAGAGAGAGAGAGAGAGAGAGAAAGAAGTAAATCCCGTTAATTTATGTGAATTTTTGAGGAGACATTAGTTTTTCAAATACAAGTTTTCTGGAATGCGAAATGATTATTTTTGCACCTGATGATGGAGCACATCTACCTCTTATGAGCTGCCCGTTAACTAGACGTGATGTCCTCGGCAAACAAACATTAATCTCTTATCTCTAATCAAGATAAACTCAAGCACAGTAGTCTTATTACTAGCTTCCTTGTAAGTAGAAGGGCAATAAGAAAATGCACAGGCTAAAGCGATAGCCTCGTCCTTTAAAAGCTGGTCGCTATGTGAAACAATTGAAATTCCAATCTCTTTGCTTGCCAGGTGTAAACAAACGAGAAACGAGAGGAAATGTTTAAGTAGCTTATGGAAATCAATAAACCGGAATATCTCGAAAATTGGTAACTCTACAAAAAAATGTATACCACATGAATTGTGTGTTTTAATGAGATCTACAATTTTGTGTATCTCTTAATGTTTGTCTGTTATACAAGTCTTCCAGAATGAAGAGCACTTCAGAGACTATGCCCAAAAAACATTTCGTTTGTCATAAAAATATCTTAAACACAAAGTATTTTAATCAAAATCGTTACATTTTTTAAAAAAAATCAAATATTTCGAAAAATGTTCCATGTGAGGGTAGTTGGGGGGGGTTGAGGATTTTCTTGAAACTCTTCGTGTCGCATCCTTGGAAGATACTTAAATTAAATACCAAGTTTGGTATTTAATCGACTTATCGTTTTTGAGTTATTCTGCCCCCAGACACACACACACACACACACACACACACACACACACACACACTCTTACACGGACATTTTTCTAAAAACACTTTACTTTTTCTATATGTACTATGTATGAATGAATGAATAAGTGTATTTATTAATATAGCAATATCATACATAGAATTTCAACTAGCGCACGGGTCCACAGACCGTACGTGCTTTTGTAATACACATTACAAGCAATATTAAAACAACAACCACAACAAAGAATTAAAAGAGTAAACACGAAAATAAAAAGACAAAGGAAATACACAGTCAAAAGCAATATTAAACAACAATAAAAATTAAGAGTGAATCCGAAAATAAAGATACAAAGATATTCAAATATATCAATTTAAATTTACAGCACAGAGTACACCTTCATAAATGCACCCTCTTATAATAGATAATTACACTTAAAAGACATATATACACATAATATATACAACCCTAGCACAACAGTGACCTAAGTATGATATAATATACATGTATGTAAAACATTGTAGTCACTTTTGTTTAGTTGATCTTATTCCCCCCGCCTTCTCTATTGGCAGCCTCCTCAGATCTCAGCTGTCTTGCCTTAAGTATAAATTTATCTAGCCCGTCCATGTTTTCCGTGCCTGCCAGTAGCGTCCAACATGCTTCTATCCCTACATTCGCAGTGGTAAAAAATCGCGGCAAATATTTTTCCCGCCATTCCTCCGTACCCCTACATCTTGCCAAGATGTGAGTCCACGACTCTTCCTCCTCGCAAATGGGACAGATTCTTATTGGAAGATGACAAACTGAAATACCAAATTTTGTTTTTTAACGCTCTTTTCATTTTTGAGCTATGCTGCTCACACACACACACACACACACACACACACACTCACACGGACATTTTACTAAAAATGCTTTTTTTTATTCAGGGGGTCTCAAAACATATATTTCCGGTGAAATCTCGGTATCGAGTTTTTGGATGCAATACAATACCTTCTCTATACACTATGTACAAAGTACGTGTAGAGAAAGTAATAACATCTTGATGTACTATGTACATAGTGTATAGAGAAGGTATTATAATGCACCCAAAAATTCGATACCGAGATTTCACCGGAAATATATGTTTTGAGACCCCCTGAATCCAAAAAAAAAAAGCATTTTTAGTAAAATGTCCGTGTGAGTGTGTGTGTGTGTGTGTGTGTGTGTGTGTGAGCAGCATAGCTCAAAAATGAAAAGAGCGTTAAAAACAAAATTTAGTATTTCAGTTTGTCATCTTCCAAGGATGCGACACGAAGATTTTCAAGAATATCTCCTCACCCCAAACTAACCTTTACATGGAAAAACTTTCGAAAATGTTGATTTTCTTAAAAATGGCTCTTAACGATTTTGATTAAAATCTCGTATATTTAAGACATTTACTTGACAAATGAAATGTATATCTTGAATTTTCTGGGAATAGCCTCTGAAGACTACTTTATTCTGGATGAATTTTACGGATTTTTGCACAACTACTTAACCGTAAGAGATGGGCGAAAACTTAACGCACAGAAAATGTAGAGCACATTAAAACACACAATTTATGTTATACACATTTTTTTCGTGGAGTTGATCGGTTTTAAGATATTCCTTGTTTTTAGTTTCAGCTTTGAAAAACATACTTTTCTCATACAGGAATTTGTCAGCTCCTGTTCATACAAACAGGAAACTTCAGTCACATAGCAACCAGCTTTTGAATATCTCTTTAACCTATGGTACTCCCTTATTTCGCTTCTACTTACAAGGAAGCAAGTAATAAGACAATTTCTGCTAACGTTTTCTCATTTAGCATGAACTAAATAGAAGCATAAGCCTTTTAACAATAATTTGTTGCAGAGATCTAGAGAAAGTCATGTGAATGGAACACATCAGATTTCTTTTGGATTCAGGGGGTTTAAAACATATATTTCCGGTGTAATCTCGGTATCGAGTTTTGGATGCAATACAATACCTTCTCTATACACTATGTACAAAGTACGTGTAGAGAAAGTAATAACATAACAAAACAGCTTTGCTTGGTAGCGCTAAAGTAGGAAAATTAATTTGTAACCAAAAGCAGTCACATTTATATCAGTGAATATGATCAGGCATCTTCTCCTTGGTAACTGTCCTACTCACTTGCATGGGTTGCCGCCAACTCAACACTTATTCTGCCACTTTCTGCAAATAGAACCTTCTTAGATTAGCATAAACTTAGAGCTTAAGACTTGAGTGTTGGATTATTGACGGTGTGCTTTTCAGAAGATAAAGGAACTTTTGTAACAAGGCAAGGGGCTTATCTATCTTCTTGGCAAAAGCTGTGCATCTTCTTTTGGTTCTAAGTATCCTAGTGTTCGAATTTACGAAGAAAAAAAGCGCAAAAAAGCTTTGTAAAGGTAATACTATTCAGAGGGCAACAAAGAGGGAGAGAGAAAAACGCCGCGAAAGATATCTATATCAGAATACACAATTTCAATATTATACACTCTACCTACATGCAGTGAACATGAAAGTGACCGTCGCAGCTAGTGGGGCCGCAGAGTTCCAGTTTTGGCAGAAACAGAGTAGAAGCGACGAACAATATAAACTGACAGTGTTATCAACAGAATACAAATAAATAAAATTGTTGTTCTGTATTTTGAAATAAAATCAATTGTTACAATTAAAAGGCCAGGATGAATTTCGCTGAGAAACACAAACACTGGACCTCAAAAACAGCAACAAGGGATTTGTACCGCGGATGGACCTGGTGGATTTCAGTATTGTTTGCATGTACACAGAAGCAAGGTCAGATAGGTACTTGGCATGAGTTCAACTAATTCCAAGTTAGGTTCCGATCTGAATATTATATTCCAAAATATGAACAACTTGACGATAGCCCAATTTTCCAACAAGATAACTGTATCATCATTTGTGTGTGTTCCAATGGAAGAGAAAGGAAAGGCTTGGGACTCGGCCAGAGCAGTGAAACAGCCTTCTTCAATCACACAAGTTTCCACTTTACTCTGTTGTGCTGTTATTGTTACTTTCTCTACCATGCACTTTGTAGTATCGAGACAAAATTTCCATATCGAGAATTGGAGGGTGCCTCAGGACACCGAGGTGAGGGAGGAATGAGGGGAGAGATCCGGATGACGACGGGCACAAGCATGAACGGAATCCCAAACGGTCCCTGCTCTCGAGCCCCAGAACCGAAGGCGGGTCCCAATCGAACGTATCGACGATAAAAGCTCCTCAGTGCGCAAGACACTGCCCGGCTTCAACCGTGAAAGATGACCAACACTCCAGCATTTCCTGCCGACCGAGGAAACCACGATAAACCTATTGGTCAGAGAGACTGTCACTGGGGATCGAACACTGGAGTTCTCCAATATTAGCCACAGACTTGAGCCTTCTCCCTCGGTCGGTTAGAATGAGTTACCCAGACAAGTTTTACTCATCCTAAGAAGACGAATGTAAAGTGTTTATGACAGAAGTACAGAAAGCGTAAACATACATTTTTACATCAATGTCATTAAATGTACTGCAGCAAAAATAACACATGAACACTAGTTATTGCACTTACAACTGGAGTCGTGACTGACTGCTGGAGTTTGCGATGATACCTTTGCAACTACTTACTCACATTCACAGCGAGCAAAACATTGTACAGTCTGCATCGAAAGTATTCCGTATCTGTTTGTATTTTGTACTTTCAAATAGGGCAGTAAATAGTGTTTATTTTATTTCTGTGACATTAACAGCCATGGATCCTACGTTTTCAAGGTATTACATACTCAGAGCACAGAAATAATTGTAAACGTCCTCAACTTCATGAAACAAGAGGTAGAGATGAAGGAACAAAATATATATTGTCGAGGAACGGGATCGAACTATACTCTTCCATACCAAAACGCTGATTTCGGGGAAGAGCCGGCACCTCCAACATATGTTGCAACCATGATGGCTGAAGAAAATTAAGAGGCCGGAGATATCAAACCCTGCTTCTCAGAACCATAATTCTGAAAAGCCGGCGCCTCGACCATGTCGCGAACATAATTCTACGACGTGGGGAATAGCTATTTGAGGGTGGAAAAGGAAGGCAGATGGTATAGCTATGATGACAACGCAAAGGGAATCCTGATCATATAAATATATTGACAAATATACTTTACAATAAACAAGACAAGGGTGTCAGGCGTTTCGTGTCGAGCGAGAACTAATTCAGAATACCAAGGGCAAGAATTGGTAAAATAGTTAATATACCTTTTAGGTTGATTAGCTCGACGAGAAGAAAAATGTGTGTCGGTATGGTAGCCAGTGACCCGGGGTATGGCCTCGGACGTCCCTCTGTCAAGTACTGAGAATCAAAAGCGCCCGGAATTCAAGATTCCAGACAATTTTATACTACACAATTGTCTCTAGGGGATTCTTCAGAATCTACGCCCAGGCTCTTAATAAATCCACCAATCAAAATACAGTATTTAAAAGATAAGACAGGGCTTCCTACATGACGTGCTTGGGAGTAAAGTCTGTCCTAGCCTACGAAATGTCACAAGGTTCCGGGAAGTGGTTGAAAACCCACGGAAGCTCATACGTTGCATTAATCAGAGGAAGACACATCCGGTTATAATAACAAAGCTTCCTCTTATTCAACCCAAGACTCCGCTTGTTAACAAATACAGACATTTATAAGAAAATGGAATTCTAAAACATTTACAATAATGTGACTTAAAACAAACAATAAGCTAATTTAAAAATACTCGTCAATCACATATGTGACAATATTCACCCGAGTTCTATAAAATGCTGATTCTTGGAAATTAACAGACACTATTGTATTGTTTATTCTCATAACATCTGTCATGTCATAAAACAGAATACCACATTCAAGGGGTCACAAATTTGAATCTCGCTTAGGATGAGCTACTCGGATAAGGTTTTTCTCGTGGTTTTCCCCTAAGTTGAGAAGACCAAAGTCGATAAACTTTAAGCTCCATGGATCCCAAAATCATTTCATCAATTTCATTCATCGTCCAATATGACCAACCAGATTAAAGAAAATAAATACAAAAAGAAAGGAAGAAAGAAAAAATCCACGTGCCATGACCAGAATGTGTGCGCTTACGTTGTGGTGACCAGCATGTGATGTTTTGTAAACAAAGACAAACACAAAGTTCTGTAATGCAGAAAACTGATTCATAAACGTATGCATATTATGCGCTTTTCTTTATTCAATAATCTCGTACAATCGAATTTGAAACAGATGAAATTTGAGACAGTTCATGTCTTGTCACGGGGCTAAGAGTTATTTAAAAAGGAAATATAAATGATAGCTAATAATATAAATTATACCAAAAGGGAAATATAAATGACATTGAAAATGGGCATTGAGTACACTGCCCGAAAGGAACAGAACAGGAAAAGAGAAAACAATGCTTCCGCTGGTCAGGCGACACTTTTTGAGGCACTTGGCGAAGAGCATCGGCACAGCAAAGATGTGATATTTGGGGTCCGCGGTGGAGTCGACCAGGCTACCTTTAGTTGCGAGGGAAATAGTTATTCTAATACTGACCAGAGTACGGAATCAAAAGTAATAAGTAATAATAATCGCGGTCGCTTAAAGCATAGTTTAACAGTAGAACATTTAGGAGGAATGCGTGTGTGTTCGACGGCGGTAAAAGGCCGAACTAAATGAATAAAGCACTTGTGTTTTACCACAGCCGAAAAGAGTTTCCATGCCAGCAAAACTCTGAGATAGAGCCCCATATCCCATTGCTTAATAGCCAAAACCCGCACCCGGGACACACCCCAAATTGCAGCAAAGTAATTAGAAAGAATTCTCATCCAGGATAATGGTGCAGAGTGATGGTGACAAAGAGGAAACTGTTCTTCTTTATTCAGTGTCAGGTGTGCAACAATTAGAGGCAGACTCGCAGACTTTCTATGCTTTTTTTAAATAAAATAAATACAGTTCCGGAGACATGTCTTGTTTCCCTACATTTCCTTTGTTTACCGTTTGCTCTTTTTACTTTCTCTATACGCACTATGTACATAGTGTATAGAGAAGGTATTGCACTCCACCCAAAAATTTGATACCGAGATTTCACCGGAAATATATGTTTTAGGGTCCCCTTTATCTAAAAAAAGATTTTTGCGAAAAAGGTCCGTGTGTGTGTGTGTGCGTGTGTGTGTGGTGTGTCCGTGTGTCTGTGAACACGATAACTCAAAAACGAAAAGTAGGTAAAATACCAAACTTGGTATTTAAGTTTAGTATCTTCCAGGGATGCGACACGAAGATTTTGAGAAAAATCCCACCACCCCCAACTACCCTTTACATGGAACTTGTTTCGAAAATTTTGATTTTTTCAAAAATGGCTCTAACGATTTTGATTAAAATTTCGTATATTAAAGATATTTACCTGACAAATAAAATGTATATCTTGAATTCTCTGGGAATAGCCTCTGAAGAGTAGCTTATTCTGGATGAATTTTACTGAATTTTGAATAACTGCTAAACCGTAAGAGATGGACAAAAACTTACTGCACAAAAAATGTAGAACACATTAAAACACACAATTTATGTTATATACAGTTTTTTCGTGGAGTTCGTCGTTTTTGAGACATTCCTTATTTTTGGTTTCTGCTATGAAAAACGTATACTTTTCTCATACAGGAACTTGTCAACTCCTATCCATATAAACAAAGGAACTTCAGTCACATAGCAATCAGCTTTTGACTATCACTTTAACCTATGGTAGTCCCTTATTTCGCTTCTACTTACAAGGAAGCAAGTAATAAGACTATTTCTGCTATTTTTTTTCTGATTAGCATAAAGTAAATAGAAGTATAAGCTTTTTAAGAATAATTTGTTGCAGGGATATAGAGAAAGTCACGTGTATGGTACACATCAGATTTTTTACTAATACACGAACAGGCGGGACTCGATAACAGCAGATTGCGGTGACATGCATGCAACTCGCTTCCTAACATTTTCACATATTTTCCAATAATATGCACTAAAGTTTCAAAGATTCACTTCGGTACAATTATAGAGAATTCCAATAAAAATACATAATGCAGCATCTAAAACTAGCAAAGACTAGTCAAGAGAATCAGAGTTCGAATCCCTTATCCTGAGAATACGAATGTCGGTCGATAAACTTTAAGCTCCATGGACTTCGGGCTCATCTGAGTAACTGATTTCATTCATCGTCTGATGATGCCTAAAGGATGTTAAACTGAAAAGATAAATGCATCATACACTGTCTGAAAGACAATCCTTATAATGCTATTGTTAACTTTTCTATCTCTTCTCATGTCCCCATAATTCGGTAAATACTTTACTTCTCCCGTTTAGTTAATGAATGTGTATAGTATGTCAAAGCAGGATAGTTCCCTGCACTTCATTTTACTGGCACTTTAATTATATACTCACATAGAAGTAGCAGTTCTGTCACGTGTTTGGCTCACGTAGCCAGTGCTGCAAGTGCTCTTTAAAGTGATGCATCAATGAAAATTGTTTTATAATAAGATAGTATGAATTCTAAACTTTAAAAACATACAGTGCTTTTTCATTATGCGCCAGTTAACTGAAGCTGTCAATGTATAAGCGCATGCGTATTAATGGAGCCATCCAGCTTTAAACCTTCTTTTCTGCCAATACTTTTCGGCATGTTTCCATATTTGATACCTTGCAGCCGTGATCATAGCTGATTGCCCTATCGCAAGCTTCCTTCACGTCCAAGCTGGGCATTGTTACGCCTGACTGACGAGGCCTGCCCACGGTTGAGGAAATTCGGAGCCGTCGAGCGTCGAAAGAGAAATGATATGATAACATCAAAGAAAGACATCCATTTGGAATCGGTAGAAGTAGAGAATTGCCTCTCTCCACGACAGTTGCCCTTCCCGAAATGGACACTAGCCACCGAAGTTTAGCACGGTTCTTTGTTGAAGAAATAAAACAGAGTTTTGTTACTCAATAGTTTCAATATGTTTGTACTTTCTCTCAAAGAGAAAATGTAAATAGTGCTGCAATTGTGAGAAGTGTATTATACACTTTTGAAAAATCAGGAGTGTAAGGGAATACCGAAACTTTTCCCTGCAAAATTAGGGATTAATTTGATGTTATAGTTCTATACGCAAACTTATTCTCTGTATAGCTTGAAGTTTTGTTATAAATAGTTTTAAAAATCTGACGTTTCATTCACACGACTTTCTCTACATCTCTACAACAAAGTATTGTTAAAAAGCTTATGCTTCTAGTTACTTCATGCTAATCGAGAAAAAATTAGCAGAAATAGTCTTATTACTTGTTTCCTTGTAAGTAGAAGGGAAGTAAGCGAGTACCATAGGTTAAAGTGATATTCAAAAGCTGGTTGCTATGTGACTTAAGTTCCTTTGTTTGTATGGACAGGAGCTGACAAATTCCTATATGAGAAAAGTATAAGTTTTTCAAAGCTAAAACCAAAAACAAGAAAAATCTGAAAAACGACCAACTCCACGAAATATATATAATATATAACATAAGTAGTGTGTTTTAACGTGCTCTTCAGTTTTTGTCCCAAATTGCGTAAAAGTGGTCCAGAATAAAGAACGCCACACAAACAGGTGACTTCTCTCAGTATTTCAAGTGCTCCACATAAAAACATCACGATTCTGGCAAAAGTACTCCAATTGTGCTTTCTGTATATCACGGCAAACACTATTTAATGTTATTGTTACTCTAGCACGTATGTGCAATTTACACAGAAGGTAGAGAAACTTTGTATTCCACCCAAAAATTCGATACTGAGATTTCACCGAAAATATATGTTTTGAGAACTTTTATAAAACGTTACCAGTGTGTATGTGTGTGTGAAGACGATAAGCCCGTTAAATACCAAATTTGGATTAAAAAACTGGTTCTCACGATTTTGTTTAAGATAGTTTGATAGAACACAAACTATATATCTTGTTGCCTTTACAGTCAGCATTTTTGTACCACTGGCAAATTGCAACACACAGAAAAAAACATTCTTTACAATAAATGTAGATTTACATCATTATTTTCCTTACATATATTACATACATAGTTTATAATAAGGTATTGCATTCCACCCAAAAATTCGACGCCGAGATTTCGCCGGCAGTATAAGTTTTGAGGCACCCTGAGTAAAAAAAAGACGGTTTTAGAAAAAGATCCGTGTGTGTATCTGTGAACAGTTTGACTCAAAAAACGAAAAGACCGTTATATAACAAACTTAGTACTTAAGATAGCATCTTACAAGGAAGCGACACGAAGATTTTCAAGAAAATTCCCACACCCCCAATTACTCTTTACATGGAAAAAGTTTTGAAAAGTTTGCTTTGTTCTTGAGATTTTGATTAAAATAACCAAAGATATTTACGTCAAAATTAAAATGAATGATTTGAATTTTCTGGGAATAGCTTCTGAAGACCTTTTCATTCTGAATAAAGTTTGCATAACTAGTAAACAGTAAGTAATAGACAAAAGCTTGCCGCACAAAAATGTAGATCTCGTTAAAACACACAATATGTGTCAAACATTTTTGACCGCTTCTGGTTATTGGTATAAATGTTAAACTATGTTAACTTTATCTCATCTTTCCTTTATTTCACTGCTGGTAATGCACATAGCGACCAGATTTTAGCCTAGTGTAGGTATATCATTATTTTCCTTTTGTTTAGAAGCAAGTGATTAGACATTTTAAGCTAATGTTTATGTCGATTAGCATGATATGAAATAAAAGAATAATTTTTGTGAGAATAGTTTCTTAGAACAGGTAGAGAAACTGATGTGAATGGGGGACATCAGCTTATTTAAAACTACTGAAACTTTTCTCAAACAGCAACCTATCTTATGTTTTACTCCTGGGGAATTTCAACTATTGATAGGGCGACGAACTTTTAAGGATTTAACTATCACTTTAGCCTTGTGCTCATGAGGAAGATAGAGGATAGCCCATTTGTAGAGCAAGTCAAATAAATGAAACACAGCATTTTTGTTACCTTCTTTTGCAGGAATGAGTGCAGTTACTACTTTCTCTACACGTACTCTTATATTGCAACCAAAAACGGAAATACATGTTTTGAGTCCACCTAAATCCAAAAAAAAAAAAAAAAAGCATTTTTAAAAAAGTTCCGTGTATGTGTCTGTGTGCAGCATAGCTCAAAAACGGAAAAGTCCGTTAAATAAAGTTCAATATCTCCCAAGGATGCGACATGAAGATTTTCAAGAAAATCCGCCACCATGAAAAAAAATTCAAACATTTTTATTTTATCAAAAATGGCTCTAACAATTTTGATTAAAATCTCTTACATCTAAGAAATTTACATGACAAATAACATTTATATCTTGAATTTACAGGGAATAGCCTCTAAAGACCCGTTTATTCTTAATGTTTTTTTTGTTGTAATTTTGTATAGCTAGTAAACCGTAAGAGATAGACAAAAACGTACTATCCAAAAAGTGTAGAGCTCCTTAAAACATACAATTTATATAATATACATTTGTTTCCTGGAGTTGACCGTTTTCGATATATTCCTTGTTATTGGTTTCAGTTTGAAAATTGTCAAAACTTTTCTCATACGGGAACTTGTTAACTCCTGGCTACGCAAAGAAACGGATTGCCATTTCATAGCAACCACATTTTAAAACATTTGACTGTCGGGCTAGTCTAGTGTATTCCCTTATTTTCCTTCTATTTATAAGTAACTAGGTAATAAAACCGTTTCTGCTAATGTTTATCTCGATTAGCGTGAAGTGGAGGAATAGCTTTTTGTTACGGGGATGTGAGTGGAACATCACATTTCTTTCAAATAAAGTGTATCATGGGATGTTACAATATTTTATATTTAGAGCATCGTGTCGTATCTTGGATGACCTACGCCCATACTGATATCGGCCAGATACACAAGTAGCGTTTCGATCATAAGCGACTATTAGTAAACCTGGCGCAGTTGTATTTGATTAGACATTTCAGTGTTAATTTATAATATATAGGAAGGGACATTTTATCACGTTATGCTTTTAATAAATACATTAATTCCCAAATGGTCCGTGGTGTAATGGTTACCATGCTAACTTCATATACCCAGGTGGAGGACGGCATGGCTTCCATCGGAAGGGAAGTAAAATCGTTGGTCCCGTGTAGATTTACGCCACGTAAAAGAACCCCAGACTTGATGAAGATGCCTAAGAGCAAAATTAAGCCCAGTATAGAATGGCACCACAGCAGTTAAATAAAACTCCATTTCCATTTCAAAATAATGTCACTGAATTAATTGAAAGTACAATTGTGGAAATGACAGTTATTAAAAGTGAAGTTGTTACTAATAACCAAGATTAAAAAAACGAACGTCAGGTGCGACAAATTTCAAAGAAATGAACATCAACTGCGATAAGATGTTTGGACAATATCACTCCAGTCAGATAACCGCGATTGGTTGAAATTGCCTAGTTGAGCTGAATTACACGATTGAGAAATCCGCTTGAAAGCAGTACAGCGACTTCATCACTGCCAAAGGTCCAAAAGTAGGACAAGAAAATGATGTATCTGGTAAAGTGCCTCGCTGTCCTGAGGCGAACAGAGTTTGTCTCCTCTCTGGCACCACAAAACCTAGCTCAACCTCCAAACTTTTACTTTCTCTACTGCTTGTGTTGAGAAAGTATCGTATCTCACTCAAAAATTCTATACGTCAATTTCAACGAGAATACCTTATTTCCGCTATTTTCGTGTGCAATTAAGCTGCATGGCATCCATTTTTACTTTCTCTACACGTACTAGGTTCATAGTGTGCAGAGAAGGTATTGTATTGCACCCAAAAATTCCACCGAGAGTTCACTGGAAATACATTTTTTGAGATACCGTGAATACAAAAAATCTTTTTTCATAAAACGTCCACGCGCTTGTGTGTGTGTGTGTGTGTGTGTGTGTGTGTGTGTGTGTGTGTGTGTGTGTGTACAGTATAGCTCAAAAACGAAAATGCCGTTAAATACGATCAAAGCTGGTATTTAAGGTTAATATCTTCCAAGGATGCGACAGGAAGATTTTCAAGAAAATCCTCCACCCCAATTAACCTTCACATGGAAAAGTTTCCAATCGCTTTAACTTATTATCTTCTTACACATACAACGCAATTTCTATATTTAGAATGAAAGCTTAACTATACATAGAGAGAACATAACATTTTATAATATCTAATAGTTTCTAGAAGAGTGAATAAGAAATTCTTTGTGAATACAATATATATCTTTATCATATAGTTGTGTACAGCATTTCACATGCGGGTGTTATCTTACCGGCCCTGCTATAGTAACAACCGCCACTGTCACACACGTAACCTCTCCGCTTCTCTGTCGGGGGCGATTGTAGGGGTAGAGCGTTTCACATGCGGGTGTTATCTTACCGGCCGTGCTATAGTAACAACCGCCACTGTCACACACGTAACCTCTCCGCTTCTCTGCCAGGGGCGATTGCAGGGGTAGAGCGTTTCACACTGCGGGCGCCTCAACTTATTGGCCCTGGCATTCGAGGTTGTCAACGAGATTGTTCTCACAGCGAAGAAGTGATGGCGTCATGCAAGGCTAAACTCGAATCGAACATCTTTGCAACAATGGATAGCCTCGAGCTGGAGAGATCCACTCCGTAAAACAGTTGGCCCAACTGAAGTTTAAAATGAATCTCAGCAAATTCCATAACTTCAGTTACAGGCACACTGTCAAAGCAAGACCGTCTTCCTGAAGCAGCAATGCTGCAAGCGTGTACGGAAGAAAACGATAAAGCAGTTGAAACTGTGTCTGCGAACCCAATAAAATTCTCATTAAGGGAAGAAAGAAAAAATCTGATGTGCTCCATTCACATCACTTTCTCTACATCTCTCTAACAAATTATTGTTAACAGGCTTATTATTGATCTATTTCATGCTAATCTGGACAAAAATTAGCAGGAATGGTCTTATGACGTAGTTCCTTATAAGTAGGAGGAAAACAAACTAGACGAAACCGAGAATCAAATATTTTAAAATGTGGTTGCTATGGAACTGGAGTCCATTTCTTTGCGTGGCCAAGAGTTGAAAGTTCTGTCTGAGAAAAGTTCAAGTATTTGAAAACTGAAACCAATAACAAAGAATATCTCGAAAACGATCAACTCCACGAAAAAAAATGTATATGATATAAATTGTGTGTTTTAACGTGATTTACATTTGCTGAAGATATACCTACAGTTTCTTTTTCATGTAAATCTCTTAAATATAAGAGATTTTAATGAAAATTGTTTGAGAAATTTTTTGAGAAAAACAAAATTTTAAATATTTTTTCCCATGTAAAGGGCAGTTGAGGGTGTGGGGGATTTTCATGACAATATTCGTATCGCATCCTTTGAAAATACTAAACTTAAATGCCAAGTTTGATTTTATACGGACCTTTCGTTTTTTTAGCTATACTGTCCACAGACACACACGGACCTTTTTCTGAAAATGTTTGTTTTGGATTCATGGGGTCCCAAACATGCATTTCCGATGACATCTCGATATCGAATTTTTGGGTGAAATATAATACCTTCTCTATACACTATGTACATAGTAGTGTAGGCAAAGTAAAAAGCAAATCATATTCTTACATTTGTTCGGGTCTTAAAATTCAAGGTATCCTTAGTTACGTGCTAAAACTCATCTGTGATTTACGGATACGTAGTTTGCACCAACTGTATATTTCTACTTTAATAAAACAATTTATAATAATTTTGATGTAATTGACTCATGCAATATTAAATACGTAGCTGACAGGGTCACGCGGTGGCCGAGTGGTTAAACCATTCGCCTTTCACCTAGACGGACCGGGTTCGAACCCAAGCATTCGCATGTAACAAAGCGGAGCAGGGGCGGGGTCCTCCGGTTTCCCCCGCCATCGCATTCTACCGGTGCTCCATATTCATTTCATGTATCACCAGTGTCATCGCCTGTAGTGCCACAAGTTGTAAACGCTACCCACCCCCAAGCAGCAGTCAGTTTGGACAGAGACTTCCAAACGTGTACTGGTATTATAGAGAGAGCGGCGGAAAGAACAAATAAACGTTCATTGTAACCAAGAGAATTTGAAGTAATAAAGGCATTCCGATTAGTGAGTTGGTAAATCCTGATGATATCTATAACTTTCTGTACAGTAACAACACTGTTCTTAAACAACTCATTCCAGTTCATGGGCATTGTAAATCATTTTAAATGTATCAAACGAAATTGGAGAAATTTCATGCCTCCATGGTCATGAGAAGGAATTGGCTTGATATCATCTCCTTCCGTGACATCCCAACAATGTGTACGAGCTACACTTGAGTAGTTTTTGTTATCATCTCCCAACAATGTGTACGAGCTACACTTGAGTAGTTTTTGTTATCACCTCCCAACAATGTGTACGAGCTACACTTGAGTAGTTTTTGTTATCATCTCCCAACAATGTGTACGAGCTACACTTGAGTAGTTTTTGTTATCATCTCCTTCCGTGACATCCCAACAATGTGTACGAGCTACACTTGAGTAGTTTTTGATATCACCTCCCAACAATGTGTACGAGCTACACTTGAGTAGTTTTTGTTATCACCTCCTTCCGTGACATCCCAACAATGTGTACGAGCTACACTTGAGTAGTTTTTGTTATCACCTCCTTCCGTGACATCCCAACAATGTGCACGAGCTACACTTGAGTAGTTTTTGATATCACCTCCTTCCGTGACATCCCAACAATGTGTACGAGCTACACTTGAGTAGTTTTTGTTATCATCTCCTTCCGTGACATCCCAACAATGTGTACGAGCTACACTTGAGTAGTTTTTGATATCACCTCCCAACAATGTGTACGAGCTACACTTGAGTAGTTTTTGATATCACCTCCCAACAATGTGTACGAGCTACACTTGAGTAGTTTTTGATATCACCTCCCAACAATGTGTACGAGCTACACTTGAGTAGTTTTTGATATCACCTCCCAACAATGTGTACGAGCTACACTTGAGTAGTTTTTGATATCACCTCCCAACAATGTGTACGAGCTACACTTGAGTAGTTTTTTATATCACCTCCTTCCGTGACATCCCAACAATGTGCACGAGCTACACTTGAGTAGTTTTTGATATCACCTCCTTCCGTGACATCCCAACAATGTGTACGAGCTACACTTGAGTAGTTTTTGATATCACCTCCTTCCGTGACATCCCAACAATGTGCACGAGCTACACTTGAGTAGTTTTTGATATCACCTCCTTCCGTGACATCCCAACAATGTGTACGAGCTACACTTGAGTAGTTTTTGATATCACCTCCCAACAATGTGCACGAGCTACACTTGAGTAGTTTTTGTTATCACCTCCTTCCGTGACATCCCAACAATGTGTACGAGCTACACTTGAGTAGTTTTTGTTATCACCTCCTTCCGTGACATCCCAACAATGTGTACGAGCTACACTTGAGTAGTTTTTGATATCATCTCCTTCCGTGACATCCCAACAATGTGTACGAGCTACACTTGAGTAGTTTTTGTTATCATCTCCTTCCGTGACATCCCAACAATGTGTACGAGCTACACTTGAGTAGTTTTTGTTATCATCTCCTTCCGTGACATCCCAACAATGTGTACGAGCTACACTTGAGTAGTTTTTGTTATCATCTCCTTCCGTGACATCCCAACAATGTGTACGAGCTACACTTGAGTAGTTTTTGTTATCATCTCCTTCCGTGACATCCCAACAATGTGTACGAGCTACACTTGAGTAGTTTTTGTTATCATCTCCTTCCGTGACATCCCAACAATGTGTACGAGCTACACTTGAGTAGTTTTTGATATCACCTCCCAACAATGTGCACGAGCTACACTTGAGTAGTTTTTGTTATCACCTCCTTCCGTGACATCCCAACAATGTGTACGAGCTACACTTGAGTAGTTTTTGTTATCACCTCCTTCCGTGACATCCCAACAATGTGTACGAGCTACACTTGAGTAGTTTTTGTTATCACCTCCTTCCGTGACATCCCAACAATGTGTACGAGCTACACTTGAGTAGTTTTTGTTATCATCTCCTTCCGTGACATCCCAACAATGTGTACGAGCTACACTTGAGTAGTTTTTGTTATCACCTCCTTCCGTGACATCCCAACAATGTGCACGAGCTACACTTGAGTAGTTTTTGATATCACCTCCCAACAATGTGTACGAGCTACACTTGAGTAGTTTTTGATATCACCTCCCAACAATGTGCACGAGCTACACTTGAGTAGTTTTTGTTATCATCTCCTTCCGTGACATCCCAACAATGTGTACGAGCTACACTTGAGTAGTTTTTGATATCACCTCCCAACAATGTGCACGAGCTACACTTGAGTAGTTTTTGATATCACCTCCTTCCGTGACATCCCAACAATGTGTACGAGCTACACTTGAGTAGTTTTTGTTATCATCTCCTTCCGTGACATCCCAACAATGTGTACGAGCTACACTTGAGTAGTTTTTGTTATCACCTCCTTCTGTAACATCCCAACAATTTGTAGACCTACACTTGAGTAGTTTTTGATATCACCTCCCAACAATGTGTACGAGCTTGATTCTGACTGACCAGTAAATTTCCTCAGCACGGCTTGGTTACGCCGGTGTTCCCTTGCCATAGATTTGCCGAAGCTTAGCGTCTCGCTAGTGTGGGTAGCGTCTCTGCTCGCATTCAAGAGGTCACGAGTTTGAATCTCGCTTAGGATAAATTACTCGGAGGAGGCTTTTTCGGGTTTCCCCTTATCCCGAGAAGTCGAGTAATTTTAATTGAGTAATTTTAGGCCCCTTGGACCCCGTCGTCCGATATAACCAATCAGGATAAACAACGATGAATTCATAAAAAAATTGATAAATAAATACATAAATAAAAAAAGCAGATACTTAAGTCACTCAAAAAATCTAATGTGTTCCATTCACATGACTTTCTCTACATCTCTGTAACAAATTATTGTTAATAAACTTGTTCTTTTATCTACTTCATGCTAATCGAGATAAACTCTAGCAAAAATGGTATTATTGCTTAGTTCCTTACAAGCAGAAGGGAAACAAGGAAATTCAATAGGATAACCCGACAGTCTCATGTTTTAAAATTTGGTTGCTATGGGATTGTAGTCCGTTTCTTTGCATGGACAGGAGTTGACAAATTCCTATATGAAAAAAGTATAAGTATTTTAAAGCTGTACTACTAACAAGGAGTAGATATTAAAAAAAAACAACAGCCAACTCCACGAAAAAAATGTATACAACATGAACTGTGCGTTTTAACGAACTCTACAAATTTTGTGTAATACGTTTTTGTCTATCTCTTACAGTTTACGAGTTATGCAAAATTCCGCGAAATTCATCCAGGATAAAAATGTGTTTAGAGGCTATTCCTATTTTATTTGTCATGTAAATATCTTAAATATGTGATAAAAGAAGCTCTGTGAATTTCAATATCTTCACATAGTTATCTGCTGCTAATAGATTTGACTATCATTTTAACCTAATGCATCCATTATTTCCCTTGTATCTATCAACAAACAAGGAAGAGGTCACTTCTGTTAATGTTTATCTAGATTACCAAGAAGCAGATGGAAGATTAATGTTTTGCGAGAATAGAATGTTTTCTTGTCTGATACTTGTCTATGGTAGGCGGAGGAAATAATTATTCTTTATTATTGGTCAGTTTTCAACTAATTAATTTTATCAAGTAATAAGTTGCTATTTTTTGTAGTCATGTAAAATGAAGGTATTTTCAAGTCATCACATTCGGACATGACCCTAGCCTCGTTATAACAGAATTACTTCCATTGCGACACTCCACATCCTTAATCAGGGTCTGTCTTCTTTTTCCGGTGTTTCTCGTCACATTCTAGTCCACGACCTTTAATACTCAATACAATATTCGGTGAATTATATTTATTTTCAACTGCATAATTCCTTCTGATTCTCACATAAAGCTCCTTATATTTTATCCTTATAGCTTCAACGAAATGTATAACCAAAGCTCATGTATATTAACAATAACTGACAAAACTATTTTGTACAAGAGTGAAAAGAGAGGAAAAAAGACAAAAAGCGAATGATGACTTCCCATTTAAAAAACGCACCAATATTGAAAAATTAAAACAATAACAAGGAATATCTGGGAAATGGTTAACTCCACAGAAAAAATATATTTGACATAAATTGTGTATTTTGACGAGATCTGCAGTTTTTTTTTTTTTTTTTGTTATAAGGTTTTATCTACTGTTACAATTTACCAGTTATTCAAAAGGCATCCATAATGTAAAGGCTGCAGAGGTTATTTGCAGAAAATTCAAGGTATACATTTTATTTGGCATGTAAATATCTTTAATATGTGATAATGTCATTAAAACCGTTAAAGAGTTCTTCTTAAAATATCTAAATGTTTGTAAAATGTTCCATGTAAAAGGTAGTTTGGGATGAATAAGTTTCTTGAAAATCTTCGTGTCGCTGACCTCATATATCACGTTTGGTATTTAATCGAACTTTGACTTCACAGACTCACGAACCTTTTTCTAATGATGCTGTTTTGGGTGGAATACAATACTTTACTTACTAAAGAAAGGAAAGAGAAGATTGAGAATGGATACTAACGTGTTTGGGGTTGCTCGGAACAGAAACAAGATGGAGTTGGATTTAAGACGCGGCCAGACTCATTTAGTCACGAGTCAAGCAAGGTGTCCCCTTACACTTCAATATCATTCAAGGATTCAACACAAAGCTTTTCACCAAATGTTCTTATACTTGAATGTTTCGGGTTTTTACTTTCTCTACAAATACCACGTACATAGTTCACAGACAAGGTATTGTACTCCACCAAAAATTCAATAGCGAGATATCACCGGAAATACATGATTTAGGGTCCCCTGTATAAAGAACATTTTTAGAAAAAGGTCCGTGTGCGCCCATGTGTCTGTGAACGCGATAACGGAAAAACGAAAAACCTGTAAAATACCAAACTTGATATTTAAGTTAACTACCTTCCAAGGACGGGACACGAACATTTTGAGAAAAATCCCAAAACTACCCTTTGCATGAAAAAAATTAGGAAAATTTTGATTTTCTCAAAAATGGCTCTAACGATTTTGTTAAAATACCATGTTGAAAATATTTACATGAGAATTAAAACATAAATTTTGAACTTACTGGGAAGAGCCCCTGAAGACCTCTTTATTCTGGATCAATTTTGTATAAAAATGTAGATCTCGTTGAAACACAGTTTATGTCATATATATTGTTTCTGTGTAGTTGACCATTTTTAAGATGTTCCTTGTTTTTGGCTTTAAACCTTTCTCGTGCCAAGAAACGGATTTCAATTACGTGACAACCAGCTTTTAAAAGAGTTGACTATCGTCTTATTTCTATTCCTCTTACAAGAAAACAAGTTTGTTAATCGATTACCATGAAATAGATACAAAACAAGCTTTTTGCAGAGAAAGCCATGTGAATGAAACAACCGTCTTTTTTCTTTCCATTGCATTGCTACCCAATTAATGTTTCCGCATGTTGTAACTGTTTAAATATATCGTGTGTGACGTAACGGAAACAAGATCGTTATACAAATATATAATCCATGTTTATGATTTGTACCTGGTAGAAAAACTCATGAGAATGTATCCGTTAGTACTTTTTAATTTCTCTGACACATACACTGAACACAGTTCCAACCAAGAATTCGGTACAAAGATTTCATTGGAAGTACACCTGAATTGAAAATAAAACAATTTTTAGAAAAAAAAGGTCACGTGTCAGTGGATCCTTACGTCTGTGAACAACATAAATAAAAAAAATCCGTTAAATACTAAACGATATTTAAGTTCAGTATCTTTCACGCATGCAACACAAATATTTTCAGAATACCTCCACCCCAGACTACCTTTTACATGGAAGCAGTTTTGACAGTGGTTCTAAAAACTTTTATTAAATCACCACATCATCACATTTTCGAATTCTCTGGGAATAATCTCCAAACTCGTATGCATTCCAAATAATTTTTGCATAACTGCTAAACCGTAAGAGATAAACAAAAACTCACTTTACAAAAATCTATATCTCTTCAACACATACAATTTATATCCAATGCAATTATTTTGTGGAGTTAGCCTCTTCTGGGATATTCCTTGTTATTGGTTTACTGGTGGCTATGAATTTCAATGCCATTGACTAGTTCTCTTCTCCTGGTCGCTCAAATATTTTTCTACAAATCAGGATTTGGACCAAATGTCGAGTTCCATTTAGCTGCCGATTCACTTTAAAATACTGCGATACGAAACCAAACAATACTACACTAAAATTCTGACGTGCTACATTCACATGGCTTTCTACCAACATTCTACAACAGGCTAACCTTACAAACATTTATTCTTTCATCAGAAATGCTTGTATTAATTTGTTGCTTCTAGGTGGAAAGGAAATACGATTCCCTAGAATAAACGGACAGTCAAATTTTCTAAAAGCTGCTCGTTATGTAATGCAATTGATATTCCCATATTTTTGCATGATCAGGATGAAACAAGTGAATAACGACTTCCCACTGGAGAAAAGGTTTAATTATTGGATATCTTAAAAAAAGCAACACTTTGGAAATATTAATCCCACAAAAATATATCTGACATAAATTGGGTGCTTTAATGTGATTTACCAGTGAAGACGGCTTTAGTGCCTATTCCCAATTTGCCTTTTAATCTTTGAGTCTTCTCTTAGACAGAAGACCCATTTACCCCAAACTGTGCTATACTAGCAACCTTTCATTTTATTGTTTTCATTCAGCAAACTCTACTCTTCCATCTACTAGCATTACACATGTATACATATATTTATTATAGATATAAAAAGATCTTTTCAAAGCAGGTCCAACCAATAACAAAGAATACCTCGGAAATTGTAAACGCCACAAAACTGTTATTCGACATAAGTAATAACAGGATGTGCAATAAACTTCTCTTAAGGTTACCAATGTCTACAATGAAGGCATCTTAACAGTCTGCATTTTATTTAATGCTCTATTCCATTGGTCACATGTAGACTCAAATGGGAGAGTTGCGCGGACCCTAGGGTGTCAGTGTTGAAGCTACACGACAGAGCTACCATAATACAAACGCGCAATCAACTTTCTCATCTGTTTAAACAATTTCACATCAAGCATTGGTAATTAAGAATAAACACCGGAAAGTATGTTTCTTAAATTTTATGCATCCGTATTTTTAAATTATGAAGACTTTGGGGATTCTCAAATGCTTTTCAAAATGTTTGCTGTCCTTAAGAAAGCAAAGAGTTGTAATTTTTAATATCGTAGAGGTACCAAGAAACATAAAGCAGACGTTAATTAAGGTAATGAGTGTTGTTGTAGATTATGGGCGGAAGTGTTCCACGTAAGTGCAAGTGGAGCTGGCACGGTGAAGTGGCAGCAAGTGTCGGAAGATCTGGTCCCGGTCAACATCACCTGCATCCAGGACTCTCCGGAATGTGTGTTCCATATCACCGCATACAACAGCCAGGTGGACAAGATTCTGGACGTGCGGCTGGTACAACCAGGTAAGTGATTGTTACCAGTAGACGCGGATATTTCTCTTTCTTACAGAGTCAATATGAAGCTCAAGACAAGCTCCTATCATTTCCACTTCAACTTAATTTCCTAAAAAGACCATTTTTTCATTATAAACGAACAAAATACGCTGTCTCAACATTAAATTGTTGTATTTAAATATGTAGATTAATGATTCCATATGATATCATTGCAGAATGTAGTAGATGGGCTTTTCGAAATAATTTTTATATTTAAATAAAATATGGTTACACACAATTACAATTCTCTATTTATAAAAATTATACGCCCTAAAATACAACAGTTTTATATGAAATGCATAGAAGCTTCTCTCATTTTGTAGAGTTAGGTAACTCTATGCTAGTCTCACTGAGCATCGTACATTTTCCTCACCACGTCTTCCTCGACAACCTGTTTCGTTACGAGCGGCGCTAAATAACCCTACTTATCTGTTATTTTTTTACTTTTTTGTGCAGTAAGCTAAAAAATTCCTTTATATTGAGTTGATTACATTAGATTATATTAAATTTATGAGCTGTTAAATGCTTTGCTCTGGAAGGCTCAAGTGATATAGAGATACTTAATTTACTAGGTTTCTAAGGGCAGTGTTCTGTCTTCCTTGAGAGGCCTAAACAAAAGATAGTTGTTACATTGCAAAGACTTGTACACAAATAACTGTGTATGAAGCAAATCATTACACACTTCTCTTATATTTACAATAAATTAAAACAAATACTGCATATAATATGCAATCCCGTAATACCATTCTAAATAGGTTTTGAAGCGTGAATTTGATTTAAGTATTAGAAAGTTAGTAGGGAGAGGCACATAACCAAGCATTAAATAACAAAAAATGTGGCTGTCAATTTTATATATATTTTTATAAGGTGTTTTCAACTTTCTTATTTTAAGTAGCAAATTCACACGTATCCTTCACATGACTACTGTGAGAACCATGGATTTCTAAACATATTGAATAGCTTGTTTCAACACCCTAACACAATTTAAGCTCATGTTGCATGCTTAAGGGTTTCTGTTCAATCAGATGAACTGTAGCTTCTTGTGGTGAGGTACACAACAATGCTGCGAGATTGTAGGTGTTCTCATGTCGAGAACTTCCTTTGCTTTTTTCCTTTCAATACTGTGATGTGTTTGCCTTTGCTGACCAGTACATAGTTTATGTAGGTGCTTGTTTCGCTACAGAAACAGTTGTTCATTTTTACTTTCTCTACACGTACTATGCCATAACGTATAGAGAGGGTATTGTATTGCACCCAAAAATTCCATACCGAGATTTCACCGCAAATATATGTTTTGAGACCCCCTGAATCCAAAAAAAGCATTTTTAGAAAAATCTCCGTGTGTGTGTGTGTGTGTGTGTGTGTGTGTGTGTGTGTGTGTCTGTGGGCAGCATAGCTCAAAAATGACAAGACCGTTAAAAACCAAACTTGGTATTTAAGTTTGGTATCTTCCAAGGATGCGACACGAAGACTTTCAAGAAAATACCCCCATCCCAAACTACCCTTTGCATGGAAAAAATTTCGAAAATTCTGATTTTCTTAAAAATGGCTAAGGATTTTGATTAAAATCTCGTACGTTTAAGATATTTACTTGACAAATAAAATGTATATCTTGAATTTTCTGAGAATAGCCTCTGAAGACTACTTTATTCTGGGTGAATTTTACGAATTTTTACATAACTGCTAAACCGTAGGAGATGGACAAAAACTTACCACACAGAACATTTAGACCACATTAAAACACACAATTTATGTTACATACATTTTTTTCCTGGAGTTGATCGTTTTTTAGATATTCCTTGTTTTTAGTTTCAGCTTTGAAAAACTTTTAGTTTTCTCATACAGGAATTTGTCAATATGGACAGGAGTCCATACAAACAAAGGAACTTCAGTCACATAGCAACCAGCTTTTCACTATCACTTTAACCTATGGTACTCCCTTATTTCGCTTCTACTTAAGGAAGCAAGTAATAAGACTATTTCTGCTAATGTTTTCTCAATTAGCATGAAGTAAATGGAAGCCTAAGCTTTTTAACAATAATTTGTTGCAGAGATGTAGAGAAACTCATGTGAATGGAACACATCAGATTTTTATTTCATTTGGCACAATGATAGCATTGTTTAGCTAGGATTTCCTCAAAATAGGCATGTGTTTGAAAGATGACCTCTTCGTTAGACGTGAATTGTTATTCGCCGAGCCACTTTTACAAGTTTGGAAATAAAAAACTGTCACTGGGGGTCAAATCTGGTGAATATGGTTGTTGTTGTTGCTGAGTAATTCGAACCTTTACTTCTACAATGTTCGTCACCCTTGCATTGTCTTGATGGAAGAGCAGATGAGAGCGTTTTTTCTTGATTTCTCCGTTCACCCGTTGCATAATACTCTCCATCTTTGTCTTCTTCGGCGTGTATCATACTTCATACGCAGTTAAGTATCGACGTAGGAACTTGTCAGGATTGCAACGAAAAAGTGCTTAACCAGCTTCCGAATCGATCACTTAATTGCCTTTATTCTCCATTAAGAGCAAATGCGACATCCAATTTGCCGAGACCTTTGTCAGACCTAGTTTGGTGAAAAATTGAGAACACTGTACCTTGTGATATGCCTGTGGCTTCTATTTCGCGAACTTTGATTCGTCGATCACTCAAAACCAAATCCTGGATTTTGTAAACTGGCACTATATTTCTAAAGAAGCCCAAGATTGTTGATTCAATCGACTATGGCAACGAAACCACGTGGTGGATATAGCTGAAACCTTAACTGCCATCCAATAAGAGACGACGGTTACTAAAAACAAACTTTTTTCGATGTTACGTATGTAATTTTTTGGCTTTTTCTATGGACTTATTGAGCTCCCTTCGTAGCAATTAACTGTTTTGTGCATCATCATTATTTATATTACAACATTTATATGGAGAGTGAATTAATTATTTCATCATGAAAGCGCATAATTCCAACACTTTGCACCAAATTTTCAGTAGTAAACTTATAAAACTTACTTTAAAAAATAATAAAAATCAGAATGAATCTTTTTACCAAGTGATGCTCTTTATATAGGAGAGCAAATTACTCTTACATGTGTCACTGCAGTTGCTGCCCGGGGAGCTAAGCACAGAGACGCACAGAAGTCCTGGCGCTCACAGAGAACATGAATGAAATACCCCAGCATTCGCCTAAGCGGCCCCCAGTGAACGGGGAGCAAGTCTTTCTGTACCTCGGACTTGTGTTGAAAGGCAGTATTTACATAATCACTTATCTAAAAAGTGAAAATGTAATAGACATGGACAATGCAATTAAAACATTTGCCGTGCTGTATCCTTCCAGAAGAAATATATAGTCCCTTACCAGAAATGTGAAAACACGGAAACCTGGGTAAGGCTGGTCAACTTTTTGGCCGTCTTTCATTTAAAAACAACTGCAATAGTCTTATCACATTTTAACAAAATAAGTGAAAGTGTAAAAGAATGGAATTAAAAATATGATTCTGCAACAAACTTTTCTTATAAGAGATTGCTGTTCTATCTACTTCTTGCAAATCGAGATAAACATTAACAGAACTTGTCTTATTACCTGCTTTCTTGTAAGTAGAAGGGAAATAAGCGAATACGCTGGGCTAAAGCGATAGCCAAATATATAAAGAGCTGATCGCCATGTGATGAAATTCCGTTTCGTTTGCATGAGCTGCAGTAAAATAAAATAAAACAAGTCACCAATTCCCATTTGAGGAAAGTTTACATATTAAAAATTGAAACCAATATCCAGGAACATCTCTTAACTCCGCAAAAAACGTGTATTCAACCTAAATTATGTACTTTAATGAGCTCTATTTTTTTTTTTTTTTTTTTTTTTGTGTAGTAACATTACCTTTCTCTTTTAGGGTTTCCAATTATACATAAGTCATCCAGAATGAATATGATGTCAGCGGCTAACCCAGAAAATTCAATATATAATATGATTATAATAAAAATATTTTAAAAGGTAGTATATAATCAAAATAAAACAATTTTTTAAAAAATCAAAATTTTAGAAAAATGCTTCATTTAAATGTTTGGGGTTCGAGATTTCCTTGAAAACCTATGAAATCTGAAAATCCTTGAACAATGCAGAACTAAAATATCCTTCTTTGCGAAATATGCTCTTCACACACACACAAACACACACACCACAAACACACACACACAAAAACACACAAACACACAAACGGACACACACAAAAACACACATACGGACACACACAAAAACACACATACGGACACACATACACATACTTAAACAAACACACAAACAAACATATACACATACGCACACACACAGGCACACAGAGAATCACAGATACATGCAAACACAAAAACACACACAAAAACACACACGCACAAACACACATACACGCACAAACACACATACACGCACAAACACACACATACACATATAAACATACACACACAGGCACTCACATACATACTCATACATAAACAGACACACACACACACACACACACACACACAAACGTGTATTTCCAGTGAATGCTAGGTATCAAATTTTTGGGTGGAACGCAATACTTTCTGTGCCTACTGTTCGGGGTAGAGAAACAACAGTATAAGTTATTTGCATTACTTTCTGTAGAAAGAAATGAATACTATTATCTAAGAATCAGCGACCAACACTGCAAGGTCTGCTTGTTTCGTTTAAAACTATGTGGTGTTAGCAAACTTTGCCGGTTGCGTGTAAAGTGGTTCACAGTTTTCCCATACCTCATGAATACGCATTGAAATAGTGAGCAAATATGTGCATAAATACGACTAACAATATTTATTTGGAAAATACTTTGAACACAGAGTTTAAGTAATATAAAACGTGGAAGTAGGTGTGGAGTCAGCTGAGACTCGGAGAAACAACAGGGTCCCAGCAGCATCCCAGTAACTAGCCGAGGTCGGCGGACAGAGATAGTCACTTTTTCTCTGCCACGTCACACCGACAGCGAACAATAGGAGAAACAACAGGGTACCTATAGCATCCCAGTAACTAGCCGAGGTCGGCGGACAGAGATAGTCACTTTTTCTCTGCCACGTCACACCGACAGCCAACAATAGGAGCAACAACAGGGTCCCAGCAGCATCCCAGTAACTAGCCGAGGTCGGCGGACAGAGATAGTCACTTTTTCTTTATCCACGTCACACCGACAGCCAACAATAGGAGCAACAACAGGGTCTCAGCAGCATCCCAGTAACTAGCCGAGGTCGGCGGACAGAGATAGTCACTTTTTCTCTGCCACGTCACACCGACAGCCAACAATAGGAGCAACAACAGGATCCCAGCAGCATCGCGGCAACGAGCCGAGGTTGGCGGATAGAGATAGTCACTTTTTCTTTGCCACGTCACACCGACAGCCAACAATAGGAGCAACAACAGGATCCCTATAGCATCCCAGCAACTAGTCGAGGTCGGCGGGCAGAGATAGTCACTTTTTCTTTGCCACGTCACACCGACAGCCAACAATAGGAGCAACAACAGGATCCCAGCAGCATCCCAGCAACTAGCCGAGGTCGGCGGACAGAGATAGTCACTTTTTCTTTGCCACGTCACACCGACAGCCAACAATAGGAGCAACAACAGAATCCCAGCAGCACCCCAGCAACTAGTCGAGGTCGGCGGACAGAGATAGTCACTTTTTCTTTGCCACGTCACACCGACAGCCAACAATAGGAGCAACAACAGGATCCCTATAGCATCCCAGCAACTAGTCGAGGTCGGCGGATAGAGATAGTCACTTTTTCTTTGCCACGTCACACCGACAGCCAACAATAGGAGCAACAACAGGGTCCCAGCTACTAGCCGAAGTCGGCGGACAGAGATAGACACTTTTTCTCTGCCACGTCACACCGACAGCCAACAATAGGAGCAACAACAGGATCCCTATAGCATCCCAGCAACTAGTCGAGGTCGGCGCACATAGATAGTCACTTTTTCTCTGCCACGTCACACCGACAGCCAACAATACGAGCAACAACAGGGTCCCAGCAGCATCCCAGCAACTAGCCGAGGTCGGCAGACAGAGATAGTCATTTTTTCTCTGCCACGTCACACCGACAGCCAACAATAGGAGCAACAACAGGATCCCTATAGCATCCCAGCAACTAGTCGAGGTCGGCGCACATAGATAGTCACTTTTTCTCTGCCACGTCACACCGACAGCCAACAATACGAGCAACAACAGGGTCCCTATAGCATTCCAGCAACTAGCCGAGGTCGGCGGACAGAGATAGTCACTTTTTCTCTGCTACGTCACACCGACAGCCAACAATAGGAGCAACAACAGGATCCCAGCAGCACCCCAGCAACTAGCCAAGGTCGGCGGACAGAGATAGTCACATTTTCTTTGCCACGTCACACCGACAGCCAACAATAGGAGCAACAACAGGATCCCTATAGCATCCCAGCAGCTAGCCGAGGTCGGCGCCTGAGATAGTCACATTTTCTTTCCCACGTCACACCGACAGCCAACAATAGGAGCAACAACAGGGTCCCAGCAGCACCCCAGCAACTAGCCGAGGTCTGCGGGCAGAGATAGTCACTTTTTGTCTGCCACGTCACACTGACAGCCAACAATAGGAGCAACAACAGGATCCCAGCAGCACCCCAGCAGCTAGCCGAGGTCGGCGGACAGAGATAGTCACTTTTTGTCTGCCACGTCACACCGACAGCCAACAATAGGAGCAACAACAAGATCCCAGCAGCATCTCAGCGCCTAGCCGAGGTCGGCGGACAGAGATAGTCACTTTTTGTCTGCCACGTCACACTGACAGCCAACAATAGGAGAAACAACAGGGTCCCTATAGCATCCCAGCAACTAGTCGAGGTCGGCGGACAGAAATAGTCACTTTTTCTCTGCCACGTCACACCGACAGCCAACAATAGGAGCAACAACAGGATCCCTATAGCATCCCAGCAACTAGTCGAGGTCGGCGCACATAGATAGTCACTTTTTCTTTGCCACGTCACACCGACAGCCAACAATACGAGCAACAACAGGGTCCCAGCTACTAGCCGAGGTCGGCGGACAGAGATAGTCACTTTTCCTCTGCCACGTCACACCGACAGCCAACAATAGGAGAAACAACAGGGTCCCTATAGCATTCCAGCAACTAGCCGAGGTCGGCGGACAGAGATAGTCACTTTTTGTCTGCCACGTCACACCGACAGCCAACAATAGGAGCAACAACAGGGTCCCAGCAGCATCCCAGTAACTAGTCGAGGTCGGCGGACAGAGAGAGTCACTTTTTCTCTGCCATGTCACACCGACAGCCAACAATAGGAGAATCAACAGGGTCCCAGCAGCATCCCAGTAACTAGCCGAGGTCGGCGGACAGAGATAGTCACTTTTTCTCTGCCACGTCACACCGACAGCGAACAATAGGAGAAACAACAGGGTCCCAGCAGCATCCCAGTAACTAGCGGAGGTCGGCGGACAGAGATAGTCACTTTTTCTCTGCCACGTCACACCGACAGCCAACAATAGGAGCAACAACAGGATCTCAGCAGCACCCCAGCAACTAGCCGAGGTCGGCGGACAGAGATAGTCCCTTTTTCTGTGGCACGTCACACCGACGGCCAACAATTGGAGCAACAACAGGGTCCCTATAGCATCCCGGCAACTAGCCGAGGTCGGCGGGCAGAGATAGTCACTTTTTCTCTGCCACGTCAAACCGACTGCCAACAATAGGAGCAACAACAGGGTCCCAGCAGCACCCCAGCAACTAGCCTAGGTCTGCGGACAGAGATAGTCACTTTTCCTCTGCCACGTCACACCGACAGCCAACAATAGGAGCAACAACAGGGTCCCTATAGCACCCCAGCAACTAGCCGAGGTCGGCAGACAGAAATAGTCTCTTTTTCTCTGTCACGTCACACCGACAGCCAACAATAGGAGCAACAACAGGATCCCAGCAGCACCCCAGCAGCTAGCCGAGGTCGGCGGACAGAAATAGTCACTTTTTCTCTGTCACGTCACACCGACAGCCAACAATAGGAGCAACAACAGGATCCCTATAGCATCCCAGCAACTAGTCAGGTCGGCGCACATGGATAGTCACTTTTTCTTTGCCACGTCACACCGACAGCCAACAATAGGAGCAACAACAGGGTCCCTATAGCATTCCAGCAACTAGCCGAGGTCGGCGGACAGAGATAGTCACTTTTTCTCTGCTACGTCACACCGACAGCCAACAATAGGAGCAACAACAGGATCCCAGCAGCACCCCAGCAACTAGCCAAGGTCGGCGGACACAGATAGTCACTTTTTCTTTGCCACGTCACACCGACAGCCAACAATAGGAGCAACAACAGGGTCCCAGCAGCATCCCAGTAACTAGTCGAGGTCGGCGGGCAGAGATAGTCACTTTTTCTTTGCCACGTCACACCGACAGCCAACAATAGGAGCAACAACAGGATCCCAGCAGCACCCCAGCAACTAGCCAAGGTCGGCGGACACAGATAGTCACTTTTTCTTTGCCACGTCACACCGACAGCCAACAATAGGAGCAACAACAGGGTCCCAGCAGCATCCCAGTAACTAGCCGAGGTCGGCGGACAGAGATAGTCACTTTTTCTTTGCCACGTCACACCGACAGCCAACAATAGGAGAAACAACAGGGTCCCAGCAGCACCCCAGCAGCTAGCCGAGGTCGGCGGACAGAGATAGTCACTTTTTCTTTGCCACGTCACACCGACAGCCAACAATATGGCCGTAAGCCATCCAGGGGAAACGAACCGAATGGACAGACGAACCATCCTCAGCCATCCCGCCGGTACATTCGTCAACTACCTTTAATTGTTGAAATTTGTAATATTAACTAAAACAAGTTATCAATATACAGTATGATAACAAGATACAATCATTAATGTTTATTAAGATATAATTATACGTTATATTGAAGTCTGTTGTCCCTGTAAATCATATGATCAGGCAATAACCTTTATCGTCTGTTTCCTCCTTCGCGAGATTCAATTTTTGGTGTGTAAATAAAAGCTGTCTTGTTGCAGCTTGGTTTAATTATTGTGTGTCGTTTTACATATTTTAATTAATAAGCAATGTGATGTGTTTCATTTGGTCTAGTCCATTTATATTTACGGTCATCGCCTAACTTTCGAAAATGGTCCATTACGTATTTGCATTTCTTTCCTTTATGCTATATTTTCTGCAAAGGCACATATCAAAACTTAATATCCCGCCTGGGTAGTGTGGTGGTAGCGTGTGCGCCTCATATTCAACAGGTCGTGAGTTCGAATCTCCCTAATCCTGAGATGAGGAATGTCGAGTTACTCTGAGCTCCATGGGCCCCGAGATCATTTGAGATCATTTCACCAATTTCATTCATCGTCCGTGACATACTTGGTCAAGGACGTTAAGCTATGTATGTTGACATCGAAGCTGCAAAAGTCAAAAGCAAACTCTATGACTGAATGGAAGCTTCGAGGAAAGGGATTTTCATTTGTAATGAGTGAAAGAAATAAAGAGCAATATTACGGGAGTATGAATGGCATAGCTTAACAGTTGCGTCCGACGTCCAAGTGGCAGTGTTTCCACAACGGGGACAGCTTAAGGAAGTCAAGACCTTTTGTCGGGCGTTGTTGCAAATAGTCGGGTGTGTGGTCTAGCCTCTGGTTCCCAGGATCGCGGGTTAATGACCGGCGTAAAAATCCTCACATTAAAACAACCTCAAGCTTGATCAAGAGGCCTCTCAACGGGCATTCAACCTCAATATACAAGGGCAATCCAAAGAGTAACAAACGAAAATAACGAAACATATCAACATAAAATTATTCACAAAACTATAGTAACTCACTCTATTTCTCAACGTAAGCTCCATTCTGTCAAGATATTCGTTGTCAAGTGGTACCAGCTTTTCAATGCCGATATTATACTTTTCCACCGCCAAAGAACTTAGTCGTTTTTAATGCACAATATGTTCGGTCAATCGAATTTTATATGAAAATAACGCAAGTGTATATTGATAATGCAACGAGTCTTCAGTGAGCAAATGGCACATAATTTACGAGTAATCAAGGACGAACATAACAGTGTGTATGATAAAGACCGGAGTGGAAGTTCATCAATCGTTATGGAGCAGTTGAAACAAATGTTGATAAAAGAATTAAGAAAAATCTGATGTGTTCCATTCACAACCCTTTCTCTACACCTCTGCAACAAATTATTGTTAAAAAGCTTAGGCTTCTATTTACTTCATGCTAATCGAGAAAAAATTAGGAGAAATAGTCTTATTACTTGCTTCCCTGTAAGTAGAAACGAAATAAGGGAGTACCATAGGTTAAAAAAAAATGGAAATGGCTTGTTATTTATGGACGCTCTTTAACTGCTGTGGTTCTCAGTGTCCCATTCTAAATTGGGCGTGAAAGACCGCTTAATTTTGATTAGAGGCCTCTCTATCAGGCTTGAGGTTCTTTTACGTGCCGTAAATCTACGACACGGGACCCACGGCTTTACTTCCCTTCCGAAGGAAGCCATGCTAAGGATTTTTACACCCGAAAAAATCCATCGTCCTTCGCCGGGTTTGAACCCGCGACCTTGGGTATATGAAGTCAGCATGGTAACCATTACACCACGGACGGCGACTACCATAGGTTAAAGTGATAGTCATAAGCTGGTTGCTATGTAACTGAAGTTCCTTTGTTTGTATGGAAAGGAGTTGACAAATTCCCGTATGAGAAAATTATGTTTTTCCAAGCTGAAGCCAAAACAAGGAATATCTGAAAAACGATCAACTCCAGGGAAAAATGTATACAACATAAATTGTGTGTTTTAAAGGACTCTACATTTTTTGTGTGCTAAGTTTTTATCCATCTCACGCTTTAGCAGTTATGCAAAATTCCTTAAAATTGATGCAGAATAAAGTAGTCTTCAGAGGCTATTCCCAGAAAATTAATTCAGGATATACATTTTATTTGTCAGGTAAATATCTTTAATATACGATATTTTAATCAAATCGTTAGAGCCATTTTTAAGAAAATCAAAATTTTCGAAAATAGTTCGATGTAAAGGGTATTTGGGAGTGGCGAAATTTTCTTGAAAATCTTCGTGTAGCATCCTTGGAAGATACCAATTTTAAATACCAAGTTTGGTATTTAACGGTCTTTTCGTTTTTGTACTATGCTGTCCACAGACACACACACACGCACACACACACACGGACCTTTTTCTGAAAGTGCTATTTTTGGATCCAGCGGGACCCAAAACATGTATTTCCGGTGAAATCTCGGTAGTGAATTTTTGGGTGCAATACAATACCTTCTCTATACACTATGTACATATTACGTGTAAAAACCAATGTTTCTCTTTGGACACCACACATGACTTTTTGGGTGGAAAAGATTTCCCAGCCATGAAGACCTCAAAGTGACAGTGACATCTTGGCTCAGATGTTTAGCGGTGGAAGAGTATAACATCTGTACCACGTGACAATGACGTTTACGTTGAGAAACAGAGTAAGGTAGTGTAACTTTGTGTTGATAACTTTCCTTGTTGTTTAGTTATGACTTTCTGGATGGTACTCGTAAAATGGGATGCTGAGAACTACAGCAGCAGTTAAAGAACTCCATATATCTAACTCGGTCTCAATTTGTATGAAATTATTATAATTATCCGGGGTAAAGGAGTGCATTCAGCATAAACAAATTGTGTAATAGCATACAGGACGGGGAAAATTAATAACACCATTTTTGAGCTATATAAGTGAGTGTCTCACTTCGTATTGTATTGATTGAGCAGATCAGCTACTGTGCAATTATCAGTCCTAGAGCTTCTCTGCTTTCACAGTTCAGCGGCTGAGGATAGGCAATTTCAAGCAATCGCGGTCATCTGACCAGCGATATTGTGGTATTGGTAACAACATGACAATCCAATTTAATAACTATCAGTTTCGCAATTTCAATTCATTCAGTTACAATGCTTATTTAAAGTTTTATCCAGTTGATAATGCATTTAATTGAAAAAAGGAGTGAAAATAATCATTATTTGTATTTATGTATGAGATGAGTGCAATAACCCCAAATAAAATCCATTTCATGTATCAGTTATTAAAAGCTGAATGTTCCCTATCGATATTCGTACATTGGGTGGAATACGATTTGAGACGTAAAGTAGGTGTTACAATGATGAGCGACTCGTGGTCATGTGCGATGGAGACAATGACTGGCGCATGCATTCACGACCATATACTTCCTTTTTACAACATACTAGGTACAGAAAACCTTGCATTTCACAACGAGATTTAACAGGAAGTACATTTTTTAAGGACCCCTGTTTCCCCATGAAAGTATTTTTACTTTCTCTAGCACGTATGCACAATGTACATTAGATAGAGAAGGTATTGTATTCCACCTAAAAATTCGATACCGATTGGTTTTAAATTTAAACTACTTAAAACTTTTCTCAAACGGGAATTTTTTTCTTTTGTTTACTTCGGCCAAGCCAAGTGAACAGAATTTCAATTGTTTAAGATAGCGATGGGCTTTTGAAGGATATCACTTCCTTCTAGTTACAGCAAAGCAAGTATTAGGACCTATTCTGCTAATGTTGATCAAGATTAGAACCGTAGATAAAAGAAAAAGCTTTTAGCAGAGAAAGTAGTTGAATGGAACACATCACATGTTTAAAACAAGGTATTTATCTGGTCGTCTAACGCAGTACACTGTAACTCAAAAACGAAAATAATACCAAACTTGGTATTTAAGTTCAATATTTTCAGGAAATCACCATCCCAAATTGCCCTTATTATGGAAGATTTTTCGGAATTTACAATTCTTCTAAAAAATGGCTATAACGATTTTGAGTACAGATTTACGAAGAAATATCGAAGTTTGTGAGAATTGTCTCTCTTCATTTTGGATGCGGATTGCAAAGCTGGTAAACCGTAAGTTACTGCACAAAAATGTACGTGTCGTTAAAACACACAATTTATGTCAAACACAGGTATAGTTTTTAGATATTCCTTGTTTTTGGTTTAAATGCCCTAATAGCTTATTTTTTTAGCAATAGTTTGTTGGGAGAATAGGTAGAAAAAGTCATGTGAATGTAACACTTCTACTCATTTTTTTAATCTCGGCTTGCAGTGTCTTATAGTGAACATTCCTTGCAAAGAATTCTGTTTTTCAGACGTTATGCTTAAGCCAGAAACTTTGATGTTATATTTCATGAGTTTCTTCATCCACTCTTTTAGAAATGTTTCTCACAACGGATTAATTGAAGTAAACAAACTAAAAATGTTGTCATTGCAGGCACACGGCTAATGCACCAGGTTGAAGCATTAATCTCTTAAGCGCTATTCGCCATGTAATTCTGTTTTATTTCCTTGACCAGAAAGAGGAAAAAGCATTCTCCCATTTGATAACACTATAACATTTTTAAAAGTTCGGAGCAATAGCAAAGCATATTTTGGACATGTTTATGCCACAAAGATATACATTATGTGCTTTAAGAGATTTATATTTTGTACAGTAAATTTGTTTATATCTTGTTATAAAAAGTTGTAAAACTCTTCTTGAGAATGAAAATGAAAACTCAAGATTCACATTTAATCATTTAAATATCTCAAACGTCTAGTATTTTAATGATAAGCATCCTTGGAAGTTTACTTTCCTGTGCTGTTCTAAAAGAAACATACAAACATAGATATATCTCTGCTTTCCATGCTACCACCTTCTACCGACTTACACCAGAAAGCTTTCAGGTGTCTTGAACAAAAACAAGCTCACGTCTTCCATTCACATCACTTTCTCTACGTCTCTGCAACAAACTATTGTTAAAAAGCTTATGCCGATATTTACTTCATGCTAGTTGAGAAACAATTAGCAGAAACAGTCTTATTACTTGCTTCCTTGTAAGTAGAAGCGAAATAAGGGAGTAGCATAGGTTAAAGTGATAGTCAAAAACTGGTTGCTATGTGACTCAAGTTCCTTTGTATGAACAGCAGTTGACAAATTCCTGTATGAGAAAAGTATGAATTTTTTAAAGCTGAAACCAAAAACAAGGAATATCTCAAAAACGATCAATCCACGAAAAAAATGTATATAACATTAATTGTGTGTTTTAATGTGCTCTACATTTTTGTGTGATAAGTTTCTGCCCATCTCTTACGGTTTAGCATTTATGTAAAAATCCGTAAAATTAATCCAGAATAAAGTAGTCTTCAGAGGCTATTCCCAGAAAATTTAAGATATACATTTTATTTGTCAGGTAAATATCTTTAATATACGAAATTTTAATCAAAGTCGTTAGAGCCATTTTTGAGAAAATCAAAATTTTCGAAAAAGTTCCATGTAAAAGGTTGTTGGGGGTGGGGGGATTTTCTTAAAAATCTTCGTGTCGCATCCTTGAAAGATACCAAACCTAAATACCAAGTTTGGTGTTTAACGGACTTTTTGTTTTTGAGATATGCTGCCCACAGATATACACACACATTGACATTTTTCTAAAAGGTTTTTTTTTATTCAAGGGGTCTCAAAACATGTATTTCTGGTGAAATCTCAGTATAGACTTTTTGGGTGCAACACTATGTACATTGTACGTGTAGAGAAAGTAATAAACCTGTGTGTGTGTGTTTGTGTGTGTGTGTGTGTGTGTGTGTGTGTGTGGACAGCAAGGAAATGGTCCATAAAAAGAAAAGTTGATATTCATATTAAACTTCTGCCAAAGTTGCAATAGGAAAATGCTCAAGAAAAGTGCCACCATAGAGTTTTACTGTATAAGTGTAGACTGGACAGGTTTCTGAGCAGAACCGGAAGTAGACTTGATATCAGATGAGATAATGTACATCCTTGTATAAAGGAGGGATTCTGAAGCAAACGAGATGGAAAAGAGACAACGCCAGCCAAGCGAGAGTGCGAGGAAGAAGTAAGAAAACAGGATCATTCGTTTATGTCCTCGCTTCGCAACTCTTACAGTCAAGTGCAGTTTGTGTCAAATCCCTGCAGATGCTAACCTTAAAAATGCCAACTTCGTTTTAAAGTTGTCATGCTGTTTCATAAATGTTTTATTTAGGGAACCTCCAAACGTGTATTTGAGGTGACAGTAGAGCGGTTGCCCAGAGTCTGGAACACGTATTTCTCTTGCACACAAAACAACCAGCTGCTGCTTTTAAGTGCAAATCTTTCTTTAAGCTTCATGCAGATAATAGTAGTATTAATCATCTCTATTTTTTACTTTCTCTACACGTAGGTACTATGTGTATGGGGAAGGTAGTGTATTGCACCCAAAAATTCGATACCGAGATTTCACCGGAAATAAATGCTTTGGGACCCCCTGAATAAAAATGTTTAGAAAAAGGTCCATGTGAGTGTGTGCGTGGACACACACGTATAGCTCAGCGTCTCGCTTTGGTGCTTCGTGGCAGGGGATCGTGGGTTCGAGTCCCGCCTTGGGCATGGGTGTTATATGTTTGTGCAATGTGTATGTGTAAAGGAACAGTGAAACCAGTAATCATACAGGGGGGGGGGATGTAAATAGGGAATACAGCGCCGGAGTCCTGACCAGACTCCGGTACTGTTTAAAAAAAAATACCAAACTTGTGTTTAAGTGTTTAAAAAATTGTGCAATTTATGTTGAATACATTTTTTGTGAGTATATCTATTATGGTTTTAATTTTCCAATTATTATACTCTTCTCAAATAGTAAAGCATTATTCGTTTTTCTTTTTCCTGATAAAGGAAAGAGCTTGACTGTGACTTAAGCACCTAAAGAGGACTGTTTGTTTTCAGGAACAAGGATTGGACAGGCGTCAGAATGTTTCGTGTACTGGAAGGATCCGATGACAAACGACACCTGGGGACTCAACTTCACCTCACCAATTGATGCCAAGCAATTCAGAGAATGTTGTGTAAGTGTCACAGCGCGGTCCACTGTTTTTCAAAATTAGAACTTCAATGTTTATTTAAATAGCTTTTTGTGCCAATTAATTGTCAACAACATAAATGCTCCACACTCTGCTTTTTTATCAATATTCACATCACAAATTCAAGCTTACAGAAAATGAATTTTAATATTAAACCCTAATGATACCAGAAGCATTCTTAGTCGTGTTCTTCAAACCCTTTGGTTTTTTTAATGTTAATAATTTACTTATAAAAATTGCGAATTCAAGTAGTAAAAGTATATGGTCATTTTCTATAATATAAACATTTTGAAACTAATTAATAAAGAATTCTGCCATGTTGTGCATTTTGAGTGTGCAAAAATGCTGAAAAAGGTTTACGTAAAAACAAACAAGATTTCAATTAAGCACCCGCCTGTCCATTTATACTGATAGTTCAAATACAACTGAAGAAAAACGGTTTAGCTTCTTTAAGTTTTCAATTCAAACTATTTTACCAAATACAATCAATGGATACTTTTTATAACATTTTTTGACAAATTTCACAGATACATTACCTTGATTTAAAATATAATAATCGCATAATTACAAATGCTGCGTTCATAGTCTTTAACGAAACCATTATCAGTTAGTCAAATAAATTCTTCAGTAATCCTTAACTTTGTTGTAGACAGGAAATTCCGAAGCTGTTCTTTTGACAGAAGTGGAGCAATACCTTGCAACTTTCTCATCATACAGACATTTCAGTTGAGCTAACTCTTTACAAGTTGCCACCATTTTGTGGTGCTGGTAAGGAAGGAGCGTGCTCGAAACAACAGTGAAGCAAGTACTGCAATTTCACATCAGAAATGAAAAGCTTCATTTTTTGTCACAAAATGAAACTCTGATGAGGACATTTAAGCTTATTAATGGCCTCAAGACGTACATTCTGTGCCGCACCTCTAACCAAACTCATCTCCTGTCCCCCACAGAGTCTGCAAGTATGTGTTTGTGTTTGAAGAAAAGAAAAATACTAAAAACCCAACGTTAAATGTCTTACAGTCAAAGAGTTGTTTCTAAAGCAAAGCCCCCGATAAAATCTTAGATATTAATGTGGATATACGTTTTCCTCGTGCAATGTAAAGCTACTAAAAAGTGTGCAAATGAACTTTATAAATACAAACAAAATTACCAAAGCAGCTTCGTATATAAGATAATTCATGCAACTTACGGTGACTCTGGCACTCAAGAAACGGTTTGGTGCACCAACAACGTATTACATTCACTTTAAAAACTGAGAAATAAAATGCCCAACTGTAAGAAAATATAATAAATAATAATAATAATAATAATAATAATTTATATATAAAAACGAATCGCCGAGATGTATGTATGCGTATCACTTCTGAACGACTGCACCAAATTCAACAATTCTTTTTTTGTTGTAGATGTAAATGGCGTTTTATTTATGGACGCTCTTAGACTACTGTGGTTCTCAGCGTCCCATTCTATACTGGGTGTGAAAGAAAATTAAAAATAGTACGGGAAAGTTTTTAAAACCTCATAAAATGAACAAAAACAATGCCAAGGGAACGCATTTCGGTTAATAGCCGCCAGATGGCAGCGGTGCCACGGTTATTCGTTGCTAAATGGTCGCAGTACTGCTGTATTTTCCCTCCCCATTCACTGTTAAGGTAACGCACCAGTTTGTCGACACAATGACGCAAATTTAAATACATTTTTATGTATTAATTGTCCTTGCCTTACTCCTATTGTTTAAGATAAACAAGCAAAGAAGCTTTCCTGCCGACGAAAACTTAAAGTACTTATTTATTTGCCGCTAGATGGCCATAGTACCTACTACACTACTCTACTTTTCTTCCCCATTCAATGCTAACGGAATGCACCCGGTTATGGAGACAATGACGCAAGATAGCTGAAAAAATCAAATATATTTCTTATGTATTAGCTATCGTTCCCTTCGTCACATAATTTAAACAAAGAAATAAGTATATTTTTGTTGTAATTATTTAAAATGAACAAGTTATAAACTATGCACATAATCAACAACCCTTCTTGGAATCTGAAAATGCCAGAAAAATGACGGGATCTGTTTTAGGTTAACTTCCTATTGCAGATGTTGGTTATTTGATGTTATGTGGTATATGAGCTAGCAAAAGAACACGAGGACACCCGCGTCACCATCACACTACAATTGCGGTGCTCTTAATACATTTGATCAAGTAATATTTTGGATTAAATGGAGAAATTTAATACACAAAGTTATCATCAAATAAAAGCTTATCAATTGTTGAACCAGATCTACTTGCTCTTTAGCTATGCCATTCAAAATGGCTGTTTTGACATAGGAGAAAATAAAGAAAGAGGTGGAAAACAGTAGGAGTAAAGGAAAGAAAGAGATTCGGAAGAAGCATGAATGTTGCTTTGTGACTTTCACCTTAATGTAATGCATTACCTATGTCAGCGTTTACCCGCTACACTATGGAAGCGTTGCCATTACTGTTGTTTTGCCAACGACATCCTTGCTTACCCACGCTATTAACTGGATATGTCATCCTTTCCACTATACCTTATGGGTGCGCTGACTTCGTCGTTTTCGCAATACCAACTATATATGTTAATTGCGCAGATCATTGCGCTTCAATGCACTTTTCAGATACAAAGACATTATTAGACATTGGAGTTGGCAAATTCCTGTTGACACTTCTACTGGCCTCATTTCGTTTCCATCAAATTTTTGTCACTTCACAATGTCAAAGGAAGACTTAATGTCGAAAGTGTTCCCAAATATTGGTGCAAATTACAAAAATTATGCTTGGTTGAGCAAACGAGGCATTTTAGCAGCAACTAATAAGAATGTAGATGATTAGAATATAAAATTTAAGAGTAAAATTGATGCTCAAATGTACTCATTTAAGTCAATCGATTCCATTACCAATCCAAATGAAGTCGTCAATTATATAACTGAATTCCTAAATTCATTGGGTTTGCCAGGATTCCCGCCACACAATTTACAGCTTTAAGCTTACTCGGTGATAATTATGCTACGCAATCTCAATCAGCCGAAATTTTGCAACGGAACAAGACTCGCTGTTAAAAAAGTTATGAAAATTTTGATTTAAGCTACTATAATCATAGGAAAGTTCAAAGGCGGGGATGTGCTTATTCCAAGAATACCACTAACGTCAACCGACTTTCCTTTTGAATTTAAGCGTGTTCAGTTACCGGCGCGCCTTACATTTGCAAAGACAAGAAATCCCAAGGTCAATCGTTAGTAGTGTGTGAAATATACCTTGAATTGTCGTGTTTTTCGCATGGGCAGTTGTACGTTGCGTGCTCGAGAGTCGGCAAACCATCGGCACTATTTGTTTTATCTCTGGAAGGAAAATTGTACATTACTAGGCAGTACAATAAAGTATTGTCAAATTATTTAATTGTAATTTTATTTCATTGCATGATCGTACTGTAGGAGGAAGATTTTATCTCCGTTGTTGCTCAAGTAAGAGTGTTTGTTGCATCAAAAAAGTGTTAGATTAACGAAATAATATTTGTAAGGGATGTGTTTGGGATTCACTGATACATTGCATTAACTTAAAGAGCCGTACTAGAGAGAAATAAAATACCATACTGTAAGAAAATATAATAATAGGCACAAAACGGAAAGATTTATAGTACATATGAATAATGACCCGAAGGAATAAACAATGTAACGCAAGAGATTAATAATAGACGTATCGCGCAAAACAGTTAGGCAGGAACTCTCAAAATTGCACGGATGCAAACCGAGGTGCAGAGGTTGTGCACCGAGCATCAGTCCGACTCGAAACAATTCGCAACGGTGATAAGCGTAAAGAAACTGCTAGGACTTGGCACCGTCGTCAACTTAGCCAAGTCGTGCTTATATACAGCATCGGTGCATGCAAACTGAGAGGCACTGATGCAAGGAAATAGATAATCAACTCGAAGCAGTAAACAAATATAATTCAAGAGAACATTAATGCATCAGAGCGCGAAACAGAAACAACAATATGTGCAGGGACATCATTTTGGGATTCAATTGCCCACTTAAGTTACGAGAAGTAATTTAACTACTGATTAAATTATTGTTTTCTGCAGAAAAGGTTACGCCACTTGACTTTTAATACTAACATTTCACATTTAAGAAGTAAAAGATGGTTTCCTTTCAGACTAAATATATATATATATATATATATATATATATATATATATATATATATATATATATAAAATTCACCGGACCATTCGGGAAACTGCTGAGGAAATTTCCACCCCCCCACCTAGAAACTACAATGACGCTCTTGAGAATAAGCACAAGAAAATAATGAGTAATAAACAGCTGTTAATGTATTACAAGTAGCTGGAAACACTAAGCAAATAATAATTATATACATATAGCTCCAAACAGCAAGCAAATATGTGCATGTTGTGAAAGAGAACCAATGCTTCCAGATATGTCCCTTAATTAGATGTTTAACTCTGAACATTGGGCCGAAAAGATAAATCAACATGCGAAATTACTGTGCATGCAGTGATACATAAATCTTTTGCTTCAAAATGTATTGGCGGGCCTTAAAACACCACAATTATCTGAAGAAATATGGAGCTGAGGTGTTTGACTCACATTTTCTAATTAGTCTGGGAGAGTGTTCTCAATGTAGACAGCACTTGTAAGGGAATGTATTACACAAATGTCAACAAGTAGCCATGGCAACACAAGGGCAGGGTAAAATGGATCAAATTCTTCTATCAATGAGTACATAAATAAATGAAGTTATTAGGTTGGACCGGAAAGCCGTTGAAGGTGACTTTCATCAATACATTGATAACGCGAAAACGAAGCGTTTTACAGCACATGTTTATATGAACAAATGTTCTTGTTTCGGTGTCAGGAATCCATCCTCAAACATTGTAAAAGTATTTTTGAATCATCCTGTACATTTAACAACGCTCAACTGCTAGATCATAGCGACTTTGTGTTATACCTGTTTGTATACTCGTTTATTATAAACTTATATTTTTAATGCGAATATTAAAACAAAAACAAACAAAAAAACCAAAAATACCTCGTGTGGAGCATTTTATTATAACAATAAATTTAGGCAATAAAACTATTATTTAAATAACAATGAAATCTAATCTTTGAAATATTGCTGTTATGTGTGTACATTTCAGCAAGATATAAAGATTTATGAATATTTCAAATGTCACTGATGCGCCACCTTAATAGGTACATCAGATGCCTATTTCGGTGAAAGTAAATGAATGAATGGCGCGAACAATCAGCTCAATGCCCCAACAGACTGGGTAAGCAATATCATCATACAGAGTGCAAGAGAACTTAATAAATTCCTTCTAATATGTACCTCATAATAGCACTTTGTTCTGTCATTAGGCCTTTTCAAAAAAAAAAAAGTTGTCTTTCCAAATTGAATGATTTATTTTACGAGAATATAAGATGGGTAGAGTAGTCTGTTTCTTTCGGCTGTAACTATGTTACGTCATATATGCTTTTGAAATAATTAATCATTTTACGAACACCGTTTTGCGGATGTAATGTAATTGAAGACATAGGTAACATTACTAGGTGAAGGTAGGTGAGTGCGAGATCTTGCTCATGGACGTAAACAAAAAGAATGCCTTTAGTGATAGGTGTGGGACTAGTAGTTTTGTTTTCTCACGACCCTTAATCCAACCATACACAGCCAGCAAAACGCGGTGACCTTCTTCTGGTTTTGAAAGGGAGAATGTCACCTCCGCACTCAGCTAGCGGTCTTTTGCCGCTGCAACGTTCCCAGCATGTGCGTTTTATGTTCCCGAAATTTTAAAATATCATCGCAGAAAATGATCGTATATACAAACTATGATCCAAATAATGACGTAATTAGTTCTCTTCCACTCATTTAGTGTATTTTATGATTTTAAAACTTACTTCATGTTGTGATATTAGGATTGCTTTTTCTGTAGAACGGCTATAGTGCCTGAAGGTTGTGTTCGTAAATTCACCAAGCCCATTTTTTAACTAAGAACAGTGGTTATTTCTTTTATCAATATGCCTTACATAGCAATTCGGCGAGGTACAAGCCACACGGTAGTCTGTGATATTATTAGTTTTTGCAGATGCAACAAAACAAAGACTAAAGAGGTGGTATTATTGTTGCATATCCAGTCACCGTCATTCAAGTTCTCGCGGAAGGCATCCTCGTCGTACTCGCTGAAGCTGGAGCCGCCGAACAAGCAGAAGATGAAAGCCAAGAGGAAACCAGTTTCAACCCCGGCCTCACCCAGTCGCTCCAGAGAACCTCAGTGTACGTGCATGACCCCCGAGCAGTACGCTCGTCTGCGAGCTCAGGACCCCCGCTACAGAGGTAAGATATCCCTCCTTTCAATCTTAATACATTTACCATTGTTAGGAGTATAAGTGCTGATGGTGACTAATACCTTTAGTTGTTAACAGTAGTGTTGTCAGGCTTGTTAGAGCGGCGGGGAGGCATCAGTCACAGTTCTTACGTGTCCAAATATACGCGATAAACTTATTAAACAACATTTATATTTTCATAGAGAAACAAATGGCATTAGAAGTTTAAGATATTTCATTGATGGTTTAATGCTTATGCTTGCATTTCCAAAACAGTTTTTGCTCATTTTAATGTGTAAACGAGATCGAATGCTGTCTGTAAGGTGAATGACCCCTACCTGGCGTTCAAGTGCTAACACGTGAAAGCAAAACGAAGGCGCAGTTACAGCTGTGCAGAGAACACCAGGTAGTAAATTATGTTGTGTGAAGTGAATACGTATCAAGGTGCTAATTACCAAAATAGCTGTACCTATACCCCAAAAAGCTCGCCCTGATGCATAGAAAAATGTTTGAGCACCTTTTCATGCTCTTTTAATAAGGTTAAGGCATGGCTGGTTAATTCTATTTACCGCGCCAATCACTGCCCGTCAGCCTTACCCAAGTGAAAAAGTAACCTTTTATGCAAGATTATTACTTTTGTATTGTATTATTGCTCTCTTATCTAAATGATATACTTTCCTAAGATCGTAGCGTACGACACTGCTGAGCCGTTTCTGTTTGAAATAGTATACAACAGTATTATAGATTACACTTCAACCAGTCCCAAATTTGATGTCCGAACTCTTTTGGCTATGTTTTTATATGACATTGAAAATTACACCATTTTGAGATTAGGCAGCAAACTCTAGTGTGTTATGCCATACATTCCACTTCAAGCAACTTCCTTGTCCGTTATTAGCAAACCGGTCCTGGGTTTCAGTTAAAGGGGCAAGTAACAGTTACTGACTCAAAAGACCATGGTTCGGACAGTTCCGAGGTTGTTCTTGAATACGAAGCATGGTATTTATTTTGCAGTAACCATGTGTATACTAGCTTATTGACCCATTCATTTTGTAATCTTCCTAAAGGTAACCTCTCACAACTTACTTAAGTACCAACAAGAACTTGCTCTGGACATATAAATGTTTCATTTGGTATTGCGAGTTAAAGGCAGTAAAATATATTTCGTCTCGCTTTGTTTAACTTTATCTACATTCCTTTGGTAATATTCTGATGTATTTTTGCTTCTGTTGTCTTTATCCGTTTCTTGCCCCTATCCTAAATTGGTTCTAAAAGATAGCATTAGTGGAGTATGTGTCCTTCAAGTTTATATTGATTCCTTGTCTATATGATAATATTGTATGTTTCAAGAATAAACAAATTCCTTAGCAAGGCTTCGCAACACAAGGGATCTCTTAAGCACTATGCTACGCTAAAACACGCGACACGGTCCTTCCCGAACTACCTGCATTACCACCAACACCGTGGGCCACTGCCTAATCCACGTGACCAAGAGGCATTGTACACTGTATAAGCAACTCAACAACAATGTCCATATCTTGGTTTTGAAATCCCTTATATGCGTAGAAAGCTAACGTTATTGCCACATTCAAAAGCATAACGGTGATCCAACCGAAGGAAAATGCTTCCTTCTCACAATTTTGCAACTATAACAACCATTTATTAGCTTACATGTGTTTCGCTATTAGAAGTACACAATAGTCCAGTGTTATTTTAAAAACAACGATATTCATTAAAATGCAGCGTACATTAGTTTTCATGTATTTTGTCGCCCTCCGTGGTGTAATGGCTACCATGCTAGCTTCATATACCCAAGGTCGCGGGTTCAAATTCGGCGGAGGACGAAGGATTTTTTTCTGGCGTAAAAATCCTTAGCATGGCTTCCTTCGGAAGGGAAGTAACGCCGTGGGTCCTCCATAAATAACATGCCATTTCATTTTCCATGTATCTTTATGAAAATCCGATTTGCATGCAATTTAAATACCTATTATATTCATAATCTTTCTCTACTTAGTATACCGTACACACGTAGAGAAGGTATTGCATTCCACTAAATAATTCACAACCAAGATTTCACCAGAAACACACATTTTAGAGTACCTAGTCTAAAAAAAGTATTTTTAGGAAAACGTCCGTGTGTGGTGTGTTTGTATCCGTGTTTCTATGAACCGGACAACTCAAAAACCAAAAGTCTGTTAAATACCTAACTGGATTTTAAGTTCAGCAACTTAAAAGGATGCGACATAAAGATTTTCAAGAAATTCAACTCACCCCAAATATTCCTTAAGGGCAGATTTAGACACTTTTGATGTTCTCAAAAAAGGCTGAACTATTTGATTAAACATACTTATTAGAAAAATAAAATGTAATATTTCGAAATTTCTGGGAATATACTTCACTAATGAAGCCACTGATTTATGGTATGGTTCTTATAGACCAGCTCCAGAAGAACAGAACCATCTCAGGGAGTATTCCACTTCACTAGTGGATCAATTTAAGGAAGATTTGCTCATAATGTGGTGCTCATAGACTATCTCAAGAAGATCAGATCCATCATCAGGTAGTGTTACACCTTACTAGTGGATCAATTTAAGGAAGATTTGCTCATAATGTGGTGCTCATAGACTACCTCGAGAAGATCAGATCCATCATCAGGTAGTATTACACCTTACTAATGGATCAATCGAAGGATGATATTCTCGTGGTGTGGTGCTCATAGACTACCTCCAGAAGATCAGATCCATCATCAGGTAGTATTACACCTTATTAATGCACCAATTGAAGGATGATATTCTCGTGGTGTGGTGCTCAAAGACTAACTACAGAAGGTCAGATCCATCATCAGGTAGTATTACACCTTACTAGTGGACCAATTGAAGGATGGTATTCTCGTGGTGTGGTGCTCATAGACTACCTCCAGAAGATCAGATCCATCATCAGGTAGTATTACACCTTATTAATGCACCAATTGAAGGATGATATTCTCGTGGTGTGGTGCTCAAAGACTAACTACAGAAGGTCAGATCCATCATCAGGTAGTATTACACCTTACTAGTGGACCAATTGAAGGATGATATTCTCGTGGTGTGGTGCTCATAGACTACCTCCAGAAGATCAGATCCATCATCAGGTAGTATTACACCTTACTAATGGACCGATTGAAGGACGATATTCTCGTGGTGTGGTGCTCATAGACTACCTCCAGAAGATCAGATCCATCATCAGGTAGTATTACACCTTACTAATGGATCAATTGAAGGATGATATTCTCGTGGTGTGGTGCTCATAGACTACCTCGAGAAGATCAGATCCATCATCAGTTAGTATTACACCTTACTAGTGGATCAATTGAAGGATGATATTCTCGTGGTGTGGTGCTCATAGACTACCTCGAGAAGATCAGATCCAGCATCAGGTAGTATTAAACTTCACTAGTGGTACAATTGAAGGATGATATTCTCTGGTGTGGTGCTCATAGACTACCTCCAGAAGAATAGAATCATCATCAGAGAGTACTACGGTTCACTATTGGACTAACTGAATGTTGCTATTCAGACTGAACTTCCACACCTTATAAAAAAAGAAAGTGTTTTTTTTTTCATCACAACAAAGTTCCTTCACACAGTCTGATGCAAAACCTTCGCTTTAAAGTTATTCCACATCTGACAATTGTCACCAAACTTGGCTCCCAAACTTGGTTTCCAAAAGAATAAATGAGCGAGTGGATGAGGATCGATATCGAATATTGGGGTAGTAGCTGACAGCCAGACATTTTTACGCAGTAGGGCTATTCATATTATAATGAGGTTGGAATTATGAAATTATAATTAATTATAAAAGTTGGAATGTCTTTGGAATGAATGTTTCATTTAGCAGGTAAGCGTGTTTGAAAATGTTGTAAAATAAATAGTTTTCTTAAATTTCTGTTTTCTTGGCCTGGTTAAGACTCTTTAGGACACCTCTTGTAATGATTCAAACGGCAGAATACCTGGTAATCCACAAGTTATTTTAATTTAGACATATTGTGGTCCCATTTGCCAGAAAATCTAGGTAGAATTTTATATGAAGTTGTGAACTGCACTGAAAGTAAAACTTTTAAGACATATCAGGCCAAGTTTTTAGGTACGAAGATGACGACACATGTGACTCGCAAACAAAACCACAGTTCCTGCTTAAGTAGTTGGGCTCCGGGATAGCTCAGTAAATTCGTTTCTGCTCTCATGCTCAGTGCCCATGAGTCAATTTACGGCTATGGGTTGGAGATAAGCCGGCTCTATCCAGGCCTTCAATTCTGAGTAGATCATGTGGAGTCTCCCCAAGGCCCAACGATTCGGAATCCACAGTAAAAGCTATAGGTCCTCTGAATTCGCCGAAATCAATATCTCTTTACCACCGTAGGTAATGGACTCCGGCCCCATGAACATTCAATGATGACCAGATGTAGTTCGACAAAGAATTTATTAAGGATGAATTACCACAGAAGTAAGAACAGGATTAGGCTGATGAATTATTCCTCCTCAGAAGTAAGAACAGGATTAGGCTGATGAATTATTCCTCCTCAGAAGTGGTTTATTCAGGTCAGTAACCATGTGGGGAACATTGGAAGCAACAATTGTTGATTGTCTTATCAATTCAGATACTTCTATTCAGACATGGAAGTAATGTAGCTGTTCATCAATTACCAATAAGCATTTTATTCCATCTCATTTCAGATCTCTGTAAGATAAGAATCAAAGCTTCTGATAAAACATGACTGAGCAAGATAATGTGCGAGATCCTGGATTAGAATCCTGGAAACTGACCACTCGGAACGCGGGTATTCATGGTTTTTCCTGGTTGGCAAGGCGAAAGCTAAGATAGTTTCTGTGTCTCAAATTTCCTTTCCCTCATTACTTATCATTTCGTTCCCCTTTCATGATTCAGGTGGCTTACGAGCTGTATAGTGTCGGTTGATGTACGGCAAATGACACAGATGCTTGCTCGTGAGAAGTGATCTCGGTCTTTCCAGATAACAGCCTTCTCTGAGGCGCTTCAGGTGAGTCGAGTTCTCCTCAATTCCGCCGAAAAGAATCCTCTGAGCAGCGAGCTAGTGTGAGCGGTCAAGAAGCTTGGAATTGTTTGGCATGTCTCTGTCGGCCTCCTGCGGTTCCTTCACCTCACCCGGACCTCCTTAGAGTGATAAGTAGGTAATAAACGCGTTGGTTCGAGGTGTCCCCTTCGTATCCCTAGTCATAGCCAAAGGGAGCTCAGCACACTTCTGTCGGCCTGACTACATTCCTTCAAATCACCCAGACCTCACGGGGTGGTAGGTATAAAATACCCGCGTTGGATCGAGGTTCGAGTGGTCCTTTCCGTTCCCTGTCATAATCATAGCGGACTCCTGCAGTTACTCCTGGGGGTGGTAAGTAGAAAAGACCCACGTTGGGTTGAGATGTCCTGTCTGTTCCCTGGACATAGTCATAGGAACCTGCACGTCTCTGTCAGCCGGCCTATATCCTCCTGCGGTTCCTTCACCTCATCTGTTCCCTTTGGTGGCGCTAAGCACAAAAGACCCGCGTTGGGTCTAGTTGCGAGGTATCCCCTGCGTTCCCCGATCTGCTACCACATTTTCGGTACAAACTGTGCCATAGTTAACCGGTGTGAGTAGGTGGACCAAACTTCAAACTCGCCGTTATTCCCGTTCAAGAACGACCACTTCATCCCCAAAATGTTACTGTGTAGTGTGGATTTTGGTACAGTGGAATCATTGGTCCATATTTTTTCCAAGACGAAGATGGAGAAGCTCTGTTACTGGAGAAAGATACCGGCCTCTTGTAAGGGACTGTTTTTGGCCTTAGTTGGATAGTATGGACCTCAGAAACATCTGGTTCCAGTATGATGGTGCCACAAGTCATACTGCTCTCGAAACAATCGATCCTTTGAAGGATAAGTTAGCAGGTTTCATCAATTCCCGTGGCGGTGATGTGAACAGGCCCCTGAGGTAATGTGATTTAACGCCGTTGGAATACTTATTGTGGGGTCATGTTAATTCTCGAGTTTATGTCAGCAAGACAGAAACAGTAAATGATCTTATGAATAGCATCACGCGTGTTATTCGTGAAGTTGGATCGAATTTATATCCTTCTGCCATTGAAAATTGGGTCAACAGTATATGTGCAACCCAACGAAGTTGCGGCGGTCACTTAACTGATCTTCTCTTCCACACGCAATGACATTAATTATGTTCCAAAATAGAAAAGAAATAAACCTCTATCATTTACAGAACGTGATTTAAGTTCAAAGATTGGACACTCTTGTTGAAGGACCCTATATAAACAAAAATAAGGAAATACACTAGGCTAGTCACCGTCCGTGGTGTAATGGTTACCATGCTAACTTCATATACCCGAATCAAACCCGGCGGAAGACGATGGATTTTTTCGGGTGTAAAAATCCTTAGCATGGCTTCCTTCGGAAAGGAAGTAAAGCCGTTGGTCCCGTGTCGTAGATTTAGGCACGTAAAAGAATTTCAAGTCTGATAGAGAGGCATCTGAGCAAAATTAAGCAGTCTTTCATGCCCAATTTAGAATGGGACACTGAGAACCACAGTAGTTAAATACCACGCCATTAACATTTACACTAGGCTGAAGCGATAGTCAAATCTTTAAGGAGCTGGTCACTAAGTGCTGACTTTGATATTCTGTTCTATTGTATGATCAAAAGTAAATAAAAAAGAAAATACAAACGACAAATTCCCATTTGAGAAAATTTTAAGTATTTAACAATAGTTCCGATGGAAATGGTTAACTCCACAAATAAGTATTGGCCATAAATTGTGCGTTTTGACCAGATGCATAATTTTTGTGTAGTATTATATTGTCAATTTCTTATGCTTTAGCAGTTATGCAAAATAATCCAGAATGACGAGGGTTTCATATGGCATTCACAGAACATTCAAGCTATGTAATGTATTTGTAATATATATGCACATACAATGGCGTTTGTGAAAATTGCAATAGCAAGAAAGAATTTCCCGAATAACTCCAAACTTGGTGGAAGTGAAGAGGGGTGTGCAGGCAATACGTGATTAGGTTTGTAGAGAGATGGGGTTCAGAATAGGCCGAGCAGAGTCCTGTCTTGTCCAGACAAGATCAGTGTTGCGGCAAGTGTTGTCAGTGCAGAACTGTCAAACAAGGTGAAAACAATGAAGTGCGTGCCAGTATGCCTCGTCGACGTCAAAGGGAGCATGTGAGTTCGATCGGGGCAGAATGATCTCGGGGAAGAGGGTTTGTCATACCATGACATTTCGGCTCGCACAGGGCATGCTTCTGCGACAGTGATGCGTGTGTGGAAGCAGTGGATAGATGGTCATACGCAGCGAAGAGCGGGTATTGGACCACGGCAAATGACCACAGCACTGAATGACCGCCATCTTGTCCACATGGCCATAACGACCGTACAGCTTCATCCACAGTGTTGGCTCGAGGTTAGAGCCCTGAAACAGTTGTGAACTTGTCTGCATCAACGGTTCGCCGCCTTCTGCTGCCAAGTTGGGCTGTTTGCACACATGCTATTACGTCGGATTCTATTGTCTAAAAACTACAAGCTCCTCCAACTGCAATGGGCACATGAACACAGTCATTGAGATGTTGAATGGCGAAATGTAATATTTTCGGACGGGTCCCGCTTCAACGTTTCCTACGGCGATGGCCGCAGATGGTACCGTGGTGAGCGCAACCTAGAGGGCTGTATTGCTGAGCGGCATAGCGGACCAACAACAGGTGCGATGGCTTGGGGTACCATTGGTTGCTACAACCGATCTCACCTCCTACGAATCGAGGGCACTTTGAACAGCAACTAGTATCTACAGGTGGTTGTAGACCCCGAGATACTCCCCCTGCTTCAGGCATCTCTACAGATCACATTTCAGCAGGAATGCCCGGCCACACATTGCGAGGAATGTGTAATCCCTGTTCGAAAAGCTACGGCTACCATTGCTTCCCTGGCCTGTACGTTCGCCCATCGAACATATCTGGGATATGGTTGGTCGACACCTGGTGCGTCACGGTCTTCTAGTAGGATTTGTGGGCTCGAATACAAACTGTGTGAAGGAAAATCCCTCAGGAACTTATTTAGAACCTTTTTGATTCAATGCCACGGCACATAGCATCTCTAATTGCAATGCATAGAGGCCGCACCAAATACTGAATATAAGGGCTTAAAGGTCAGATATAGATTTGAAAAGTTTATCATTTGTTACTTATCATGTACCTAATCTGTGGTATTTAATTCACTTCATTTACGAGATTCCTTCCTGGCGTTTCAATTTTCACAAACATTAGTGTGAAAAAATATAATAAATATATAATATAAATAAAATAAATAAAACATGTTATTTTAATTATTAGTCCTTTTTGAGCATGTACCATGTACCATGTAAAGGATAGTTTGGGTAGGGGGATGTTCAAGACAATCTTCGTATCGCATCCTAGAAAGATACTGAACTCAAATGCCGAATTTGATATTTATCCTATCATTTCCGGCTGTGCTGCATACAGACATACCTATGGATCTGTTTTTAAAATTGTTGTTTTGGATTCAGGGGTCCTCAAAGCATGTATTTTCAGTGAAATCTCGTTATCGAAATTTTGGGAGGAATACAATACTTTGTCTACCTACATTGTAAAATGTTTCTGGACAATACTTTTAAAGTTGAAACATTGCTGTTCTATAATGTGGAGTATCGTCGTCTTCTTGTTTCTCTGTGCCTCCACTTAGCTATGTTATTGGGGGGTTTACAATCTCATGAGCTCTTAAAATAATTTAAATTATTTTATTGTTTTTCAAAACGCTTCTTCCCTTTAACACCAATACATTTTCTTATTCGATGAATACTCCATTCTTGCTGAGGCACTTCAGAAATGTCCCACTGCTTCACCTAATGAAAAGATTCAGTTCGAAAAACCCATTGCGTTCCAACCAAAGGTTAGATAAATGTTTCCTGGAAATACAAGTTTTGAGACCTTCTGAATTCCAAAAGTACTTTTTAGAAGCTATTGAGAATGGGTATATGTGTATGAATAACACAACTAAAAGATCTGATGTGTTCCATTCAGGTGACTTTCTCTAGCTCATCATGCTCATCAAGATAAACACAAGCAGAATTAGTCTTATTACTTGCTTCCTTGTAAGTACAAGGGAAATAAGAAAATGCACAGGCTAAAGCGATAGCCAACTCCTTTAAAGCCATTCCCTTATACGAAACAATTGAAACTCCATCTCTTTGCTTGTCAGGAGAGAAACGGTAATACCATGAATGAGATGTATTCGTACAATAACATATATCTTGGATTTTCTGGGAATAGCCTCTGAAGTTCTCTTCATTCTGGACGATTTTTGCTGAACTGGTAAACCGTAAGAGATAGACAAAAACTTACTAAATATAAAATATAGATATCGTTATACCAAAACAGACAATTTATGTCGAATACATTTTTGTGGAGTTAACCGTTTCCGAAATATTCCTTATATTGGTTTAAATTAACCAGTACTTATACTTTTCTCAGTTAAGAAGTCGTCATTTAGTTTTCTTTTCTTTTTATTTCTAATTTGTGACCACACAAAGAGTTGGGAATTTCAAGTCATCATTTACTGATGAGCCTTTAAAAAAGCTGGTGATTCCATATTTATGTTGTACATACAAGTGATTGAATAAAAGATCGTGTGGAGCGTTTCTTGTTTATGATGAAGACATGTATGACTCAAAGTTTCAAATTTATACCGCAGATGTAAATTACGTGCAAGTTTCATTCACTTTGCTCGATGAGTTTCGAGGTTATGGTCAAATTTGTTTATGTCAGTAAAAAGTCCCTTGTAACAAAAAGAATAAAATTTTGGTGTAATACGTATGTTCAGAATGCGTATACTTTTCTTAATTGTCCTAGATTTCTCTGTGGTTCCTGCGGTTGAGACTCCAAAAATGTTTAAATTATGAATGTGCTTTTTTGTAATAAAATATAATTTTTATGTTTCAAAATTGAAAACATACGCTTCAATACATCTGTTAGTAAAGGGCAAGTCTTTTTCATTGTGAACATTACAGCACATTTTATTTGTACAGCAGAAAATGCTGAAAACATTAATAGCGAGAAAAGAAGGACCGATTTGAATGCATGGCTCACATTAAAATCCACCAGGTTGATAGTTTGGACCCTCAGCTTTCCTTTTCCTCTTCTCTGCAGTTGCCTATACACAACTTCGTTTTTTACTTTGCATGATGCGAATTAGATCTCATCGACCTGAAGTTTTTCTTTCAGTACAGTTTCACTTCTAATGCTTTGCTGCAGCTCCAGTTAAGACATTTAAAAGTGGCGCCTGATAGCCAATTATATCTTTTTTATATTCAGGAATGTTTAAATTATTTTATAGAAGACAGTCGTTTTTAAGATTTTTCATGAAATTTCAGTGATACACATCTACCCTTAAAAGATGTTGGAGAAGGAAAGCCGTCGGGTAATATCAGACACGCATTCAAGCAGGCAGCTGTTTACTCTAGCACCAATATAAATGTGGGTTCCTGCAAAGCGGGATAATCCTCTCTCATAACTTCATCAAAAACTCCACTCGTGCTTTCTCCAGAGTAGATAGAGGAGGTATTGCATTGCACCCTCAATAAAACAAAGATAGAGATTGTGAAACCATAACTCAGAAACGAAAAGTAGCTTAAATATCAAGTTCTGCATCTTATGCGACACAACTCACTTCAAGAGCTAGGCGTGAGATAACGTTGCTGTCGAACGATTCAGCATAAACTGACCCCCAATTAAAACTCGACGCATTGATTGCTTTTTAAAAACCTCTGGTAAAACTTCAAGGCGACACTTACTTCCAATTTGGTTTGGAATATCTTTACTGATGATGAATCTTGGATCAATGGGCGCAAGGGTTTTTCGAACTGAATCTTTTCATTAGGTGAAGCAGTGGGACATTTCTGAAGTGCCTCAGCAAGAATGGAGTATTCATCGAATGAGAAAATGTATTGGTGTTAAAGGGAAGAAGCGTTTTGAAAAACAATAAAATAATTTAAATTATTTTAAGAGCTCATGAGATTGTAAACCCCCCAATAACATAGCTAAGTGGAGGCACAGAGAAACAAGAAGACGACGATACTCCACATTATAGAACAGCAATGTTTCAACTTTAAAAGTATTGTCCAGAAACATTTTACAATGTAGGTAGACAAAGTATTGTATTCCTCCCAAAATTTCGATAACGAGATTTACCTAATAGAAAAATCTGGTATGTTACACTCACATGACTTTCTCTAGCTACTCTACAAACAAACTTCTTACAAAAGATAACTCTTCTTCCAACACCATGCTAATCGAGATAAACATTAGCAGAATTTTATTACTTAGTTCCTTATAAGTAGACTGAACTAAGGGAATGCACAAGACCAAAGTAATAGTCAAATGTTTTAAAAGCTGTCTATATGCGATTGTCATTGCAAATCGCTTCTTTGCTTGAGCAGGAGTAGGACAAAAGAAACACACACACACTTCCGTCTGAGAAAAGTAGAAGTACCTCACAATTGAAACTAATAATAAGGAATACCTCGAAAACGGTAAGCTCCACGAAAAAAATGTATATGACATAACTTGTGGATTTTAACAAGAACGTCATTTTTTGTATAGTAAGTTTTTGTCTACTCTTACGGTTTACTAGTTAAGCCAAATTAAGCAAAATTCATTCAGAATAAACATCTTTAAAAGCTACTCCCAGAAAATGCAATATATACATTTTATTTGTAATAGAAATGGCTTTAATATGTGGTATTTTAATCAAAATCGTTAGAGCCACTTTTAAGAAAAACAAAATTTTCGAAAAATTTTCCATGTAAAGGGTAGTTAGGGGTGGGGGGATTTTCTTGAAAATCTTAGTGTCGCATCCTTGGAAGACACCAAACTTAAATAACAAGACACACACACACACACGGACCTGTTTCTAAAAATGCTTTTTTTTTTTTGGATTCAGGGGGTCCTAAAACATGCATTTCCGGTGAAATCTCGACATCTAATTTTTAGGTGGAATACAATATTTCTCTATTCCTATGTACATTGTACATACGGGGCTAGAGAAAGTAAAAAGTATTTAATGTATGCAAAGAAGATCTAATGTCTAGAGTTAAAACAATGCTAAGAGTTGGATGAAGCTGGGAATTGGTCACTGCTATATAAAACGACACGTGTCGGATGGAAATTTCTCAAAAGATCAAATCACGTGAACACAATTTTTCAAACCGCACCTATTTACCTCAGCGGTCCAGCTTACGCACAGGCAAGCCAATAGAAGCGAAGGTTTAGAACAGGTGGATTGGGAAACCTGCTTCTCGGTCTTGCGATATGACATTGCTGTTAGAGTTGAGTTGTCTTCCATAATTAAATATTCCAAACTGACAATTAACTAATAAAGCGTCTGGAACTGCTTGCAAGAATTACGCTAAAACCATTTTAGCAATAGTTTTAGATATTTCCAAACGTTTTCAGCTTTGCAAGTTAATATATGCTATTTGTATTGTTATGTTTATATTAGCTTATAGCTATTCACATTAACACTGTTGAAATCGTAATCTTCTAATAACGCGCACAAAAGACCTCAGTTTTTTTTTTTTTGTTATTTCATTATTACTTATTTCCCAAATTTTCCACTTTTAATCGTCATCGGTTTAATAATGCATACTCTTAACTTTGGGATCCTTTAACGCTATTCCATCTAACAAAAGTGCCTAAATCTTGTAGAGATATAAAACTTGTAAAGATCGAAACAATTATATTCAAGTAAGGTTAATATTGAATGTTAAATGGATGGAAAATACACAGAATGTGAGAGAAAATCAGGAAGAAATGAAAATCTTAAGATTATAAAATTGTGGAAAAGCATTTAAATATATTGAAAATGCTTTCAAGAAGTATTAAGAAAGAACTCACAAAATATCATGCCGCCGCATATTAACGGTTTCAGTACCGACTCTGTAATAGCTGGAGGACAAATCTGAAACTTTCAGGGAATGTGCCTAGGAGAGCTTGTGAAGTTTTTGGATTCTTTTTTTAAATTTGTTTTGAGTTATAAATAGCCCATGATTGTGGACAAAAATGCTGGAAGGTAGTGATTTTGGAAATAGGTATTCGGGTACAAATGCAATATTTTCTCCCAAAGAACTGAACATTTTATTAATATATACTTTAAAATAGCCGATAATTTGAAACATTATACCTATAAAAATGATAATGAATAATTAGGCACATTTAAGTTTTCAGACTTATTTTCATATATTGGCTCCCGAAAACAGTTTGTATCGTTGCTATTTGTTATTTATCACATCTGAAATGTGATTCACCTTTACAATTTTCATTCTTTCCTGACTGAATAGGCAAGTGGTCTACGGTATCTAAACGGACATCTTCTTGATTGGATGGACCTTCTTTGCCGGAATGTTGCACTTCTTGGCATCTCTCAGCTATTCACAATATCCGCTTTCTGGAAAGATGAATGTCCTATATATACTTATTTTGTCCATGAAGGCATTATATAAACTTATTGCTTGTGGTCCTTCTACTTACATCCCATCACCGTACTAAGTCTGTTTTTCCATTTCTTATGAAATTGGATACCATGTTTGCTGGTCTGTTGTCCAGCTATTTTACAATCAAGGCTACTTACTTCCTCCATATTTGTCCTTGATTTTTTCATATCTTTGTCTGAAGGCAGAGGAGGTTTATAAAATCTGTTTAATTGTGCTTATCAGCAGCAAGAATCAGTTTCTGCTTAAGGGCTTGCAGCATTTTTTCATTTGTAAAATAGCTATCAAAATACCGATTTCTGAAATTCTTGTACTTAACTGAAGTACTACTGCACCTCCTAGACCAAATAATTTCTCTAAGCCTTCGTCAATTTCAGTTATTTTCCCCTGATGAACAATAAAGTCTTACCATTTCTCCACAAAGCACCCCATTTACAAGGCTTTGCTTTCACATACTGCTTTATAGAAAGTGGCACATTTGTTCATTTCTTCAAGTCCAATTCCTTACACCTTACACATGGATTGGATGTACTTTGAATAGTCGGTCTGTATATGGAACATCTCGTTCTAAGCTATGTGCTTTCTCAATTTAAAGAATCTATTTTTAGTTATGTTGTCGATGAAAAAGTGAAGACCGAAAGCCATATCCCAATAAGTATGAATCCGAGAAATTGCAGTGCACCCATATAAAATAATACAGATAATTTCTTAGGAATTAGTGCTGGACAAATGTATGCTACCTTTCTGCATTGCGTGTATATCTATTGTTTGAAATAGTTGTTTAGGTACATAACGATAGAAATAATCCAATAGCTGTAAAACACCTTGGAACACCTGGAAGGGGATCATCAGTTGCAACTGGCCTATGCCTCTGTTAAATTAAACATTGACGAGAAATCCGCATCCAAAAAGAGCTCTTGCTGGACATTCTCTTCCATTGCTTCGTCTTCTGGCTCCTGCAAAAATAGCATTGCATTTTCCATAGCTGCTATAATTTGTATATTGTCACGTCTTCTGCACAATGCAAACCAATAACATGTTATACCTGCTATAAAGTGCCTCTATTTCATTTTGATTCTCATCCTCTTCATCAATCCTTGCAGGCTCAGAGAGCAAACAATCTAGGTCAAAGACATCTAAAGCTTCATCTGTGACCTTTATTGAGGTAGGCTTAGGGCTACAGTAAGCTCCTGAAAATAAAAAATCGGTCCTTTAGATGACAAAGGAAATGTACATCCAGACATAAACTCTGATAGAGGTTACCTTACTTCCCTCCAATGTAACTGCCCTGGATTATGAACACTGTTTCTTTACCCATATGTTCTGTGTATTTCAAGAATATAAACTAAACAGTTCTATATTTTCCTCTTATTTATGGTGTTTTAATAAAATAAAGCAATTCCCATATGGCAGGTTTTGTTCAAAAATTAAAAATATATATAACCTTGCCTGCAGCACTGCTTGAACATCTGACATGCCTGCATTCATTTTCTTTCACATAGATGGCTCCACAAGGCAGTTATGTTGATGAAGCATTCCTGGTCGTGTACAAAGGTAAACAAATGCAGAGATAATAGTTTTAAGATCGCAAAGGGTTAAGCTAGGATGAAAACTGGGAGGAATGTTTGCGCTTCACTAACTCCTAATTTATCCATAAAACAAGCGTACGTTTAATTTGGTGTCAGGTCCTATAGGCATAGGTTAGTATGTAGGGGAAGGTCTCGTGCGTGTTGCATAAGCCAGCAGGCGCACGCAGGAATATAGAATAGGTTGGCAACAGGCGCTTTACCCCTGCAATGTCTACAGTCACTCTGTCTTTAAACTTCAATTTTTAACGCGCTAAGTCATTGTTCAAAATTATCATTTCATAATACAGGTATCCAACGTGTTTGCTTTCGAGGAAGAATTTCCACAAAAAAAAAAAAATTAATGCATTATTTCGTTTTTATTACTAAAAAGCACATGATAGCAATTACATTTCTGTTCTTCAGCACACTCATATTAACTCGAATTATTTTCTTTTAAAGACGATAATTGTTAAACTAAAGATTTTAACAGGGTGTAAAGCAAATCACTGAACATATGTACTTAACATAAGAAGTCTTTTTTTTTTTTTTTTCAAATACTCTCCCCCCCTATTGATTTTAGACAAAGATTTTATTATCATAGTTTTAAGAAAAAAGAAAATAAAAGAGCTTCTAATGTAGAAACTTTATTTGTTATTTAGCTTTTGAGATAATAAGAAAACCTGCCACTTATTAATTCCTCACATAATTAATTTGGTTTCAACTATAGCTGTTAACAAAAGAAAAACAGATTGCGGCAGTTGAGGTTAATAACATAGTGGAGGAAAGGGTAACGTATACCTATTAAATGGCACGTGACATATTCTATAACATGATAGCTGTTCTTAAGAAACGGAAGTGTAAAAATAAACAAAAACATTAATATCAGAAACGTGCCACAATGTGTTTTTCTGGGCTGGGAACACTTGCGCAAATGAAATTAATTGATTTTTATTTATGGACACACTTTAACTGCTGTGGCTCGATATTGGGAGTGAAACAATGCTTAATTTTGTTCAGCAGCCCCTTTATCAGTCTTGAGGCTCCTTTACGAGACACGGAACAGTCGGTTTTACTTCCCTTTATAAGAAGGCCACCCACACTCGATAAAAATCCATCCTTCCTCTGGGTTTAAGCCCGCGACCTCGGAAACCAGAGGTTGGCATATTACCCCTAGACCACAGTGGTGGAGAGATGGCACTAGCGGAACGTCTCATAATTGTGTATAAGGAACAACAGGTATGCGATAAGTTGAGGGCAATAAAGGGGCTTAGAGCGTCACCGCAACCCGCAATCCTTTCACTTTGAGTACACGTATAATCGAGTCAAGGGACACGATAGTCAATATATCTTTTATATTATCTTTTTGTAAACAAAAAGCAATGGGTTGCTTTTAGATTCCATTCTTAAAAATATTCTTATAAAATAGATGTTTAAAAATGTTTTACATTCACGTGACTTTCTCTACCCATTCTCTAACAAACTATTCTAACTGCTTCACGTTAATCAAGATAAGCATTTGGATAAATTATTTTATTACATATTTCCTTCTGTTAATGCAGTGGTAGTTGTTATGAATCTGGTGCGGAGGACCGATGTTCGATTCCCGTAGGGAGGACTGGCTATGTATCCCTTCATCAACACTACGGTACCATCCTTGCTTCAACCCCGAGTTGGGTTGTGGTCTCCATCACAATTCCGTCCTAACCATTGATCGACCCTCAGGTTGAATAACTCGTCATCAGATACAGAGGAATACATTAGGATAAAGCGATGATTTTTAATCTTTGCAAGAAAAACGAATAACCACATCCCTTTTGAGGAACATATATTTTAAAATTGAATAATTAATAAGGAATATCTTACAAATGGTTAACTCTATAAAACAAATATACTGTCATAAATTATATGCTTTGACGAGACAAAAAAGTTTGGTTTAGTAAAGCTTTTGTCTAACTCTTACGGTTTACTATGTATGCAAAATTCACGAGGAAAGAATAGAGCTTCAGAGGATATTTGTGGTGAAAATATCTGTAGCGGATGGTATTTTAATCAAAACAGTTCGTGCCATTTTTGAGCAATTCATAAGTTTCCAAAAATGTTCCATGTAAACCGTAAAGAGTAGTTTTCAAGAAAATCTTTTGTGTCGCAATCCTTGAAATATACCGACTTAAATACGAATTTCGGCATTTAACCGAGTCTCCGTTTTTTATTTATGCTGCTCAAAAACAGACACACACGAATCTGTTTCTAAAGCATATATTTCCCGGTGAAATCTCAGTATTCTAAAGTTGGGTGGCATACAATAGCTTCTCTACAGAAGAGAAATTTTGAGAAAAGCTGAATCCCTATGTACAGTGATTTGAGTTCTGTCTGTATATTTTTGGGGTATTGATTGGAGCATTAATAAGGATATCACACATAAACATTGGTATAAAATTAATATTCTTATAATTATATTTTAATTAATATTGAGAAATAAATGTACAAAAACATTACATTAATAGCTGTAAGGAATGTAATGATCTAAATGTAATTAGGCAAGTTTATATTAAAAGAAATCGCCTAAATTAAATAAGAGCAAAGGTAACTTGGTGGTGTTACAAACGTTCTCCGAAATGTTGTCTCTTGCTTCCTGCTTCTGTGAACTGCAAGCATTGTGTCTTAGATCTAAGAGCATTAGTGTGGTCTAGTGTTTCATGTTTATTGCTCCTGCTACACAAGTTCATCTAAAATAACATTAATTTTCTCTTCAGAAAACACATCCGCTTCACATTTTTTCTTTTTATGTATTAATGTGATGCATTCTAGAAATTTGACCAAAATTTGCGAAAGTTGAAAATAATTCATGATAAGACAGTAGGTGTTTTAAACTTTTAAGAAAATCATATAAGGCAACACCGTGACTGAGTAGTTAGACAGTTTGCTTCTCTCCAAGACGATCCGGGTTCGATTCCATGGGATTGTGGTGGTCAAGATGCGTCTGTGTGGGTTTTCTCCAGGTTTCCCTACCATTTATTCCACCACGTGCTCTATAATCATCTTTCCTTTCATTAGTTTCACCGTCATTTCATGGCATTTCCTTTCTCACTCTGATCACCCATTCTGGCTTCAGTCCATCAGTTGCTCAAGAGGCATCTGATCTGAGTCCAGGCGCTGGTTCTGGGGGTGTCAGTTCTCTGTACAAAGAGGGTGAACTACGAAGAAAAAAAGTATATCGTTGATTCCAATTGGCGCAGTTTATGTACCATTTAACTGAAGCAAATGGGCAGGCGAATATTTAATTTCAGACACCCAACTTTAAACCATGTTTTATCAGAAACCTTTTTCAGTGATTTTCAATACTTGAAATGCTCTGCACAATACATTTTTTTCTAATTTGTTTGAATATTTTTGTACATCTTCCAAAAGTAGAGAAAAGAGAACTACCATATGTTATTTTTTAGAAATAGTGCTCCATTTTTGATAAAAAAACTTATTTTTTTAAAATCTAGAGCTTTTAAGAGTACAAAAAAGCAACAACACGATTTTTATGGGACAACCAAGGTTTAATGAAAATCTGATATGATAGATCTATTTGTAAACTTGTTTACTATAAAACTTGAATTCTTAATGTATTTTAAAATGTATCGAATGGGATATTATAATTAGAACATTTGAAAGAACAAAATTATTATTTAACTTACTTTGTAAACTAGAATTTTGAAATATCGCTGCTATTGTATAATAACAAGATATCTTACATCAAAGTTCACAGATGTATTACCTTATTAGCGGAGCTAGGAAGTTCGTACCAATTTCCTTATGCAGTGTAAGAGTGGCCAGGTTTGCGAGCAAAGGTCAACATAGAGCGCAACCCATCACTGCACGACACAGAACCACGTCGGCAGTAAGGAAGGTATTCGAATACTATTTTTGTTCTGCACAAATTGAGCAAAATTAATGTGTTTTACAGCCATAGTAAGCTTTCTAGCAATAATCTTATTCGTGTAATTATTTATTAACCAGTGGCAGTAAACAAAGTCTTAAACCCGTAATAACAGAAACATATCATTGATTGCCCACACTTTTACAGTCCAGAGGTATGGGGCTGACTGAATCTATGCTACATAGAGAACTGTCATAACGGATTCACTAATCCACGAGCATTCTACCTGAAATAAGGACGAAAATGAAATGTGTAATTGAAAGGAATGCAGAGTTTAGTGTGGTACATCACATAAAAACTGCACTTTTAAATCCTAACAAATGCTATTGCTTCCTGATACTAATAGGGAATTGATCAAATATTTCAAATATGCCCTGATGATATCATGCGAAGTGGAACGAACTTTTTCGTATTATAAAATCTTATTTATCGGAACGAAGAATGACTTTTTATTTGAAAGGCTTCAGAACAACATTATTATTTTCAGTAATACGGCTGCAGATGAGTAAAGATTTAGTTTCATCCCTGTTTTGGTTTTTACCTAGTAAGTCTTAAGATATTTAAGAAATTAATTTTATTATTTTACTCGTACATTCGATCAATAAATATTACAACCCGCGTTATAATTGCTTCATAATGTAAAGAAGCAAATCAGTAAGCCAGCCAGTACAATACAACAATTTGTATGTTGTACATAATGATCAAATAGCTGTGCATTTAGGAATGTCTCCTAAGTTATTTTTGTTCTCTGGAGACAGCTCTGTTTGTTTACCTCTCTCCCGTGCGTTTTGATGCAGCGAGATGGTCGGTCGCAACCTATATATGACGGCACGGCGAACTTCCTAGCTCTGCTTGTATCTCATAAATACTACTTGCTGCATGCATTTCATAATCAATCAAGACATACACACGCTTGACAAGGAAAATGTACAGTTACTGGAGGACCTCTTACGAAAGAAAAAAGTGACAAAACACACAACATAATTCTCTAACTCTAATTTCGAAAATCTTCAAAATCAGATTTTAAAATTCATTATTAAAGGAACAAAATATGTGCGATACCTTCATTATCTTATACTCTTCTACCACTACCCTGTTTTGGACACCAATAAGATACTGCTCCTTTATATAGCTTTGTGCTATACACCGAAGTATTACAGTTCAGGTCCAAAGTTTCTCTAAGAATACTTGGGAACATGCACCAAATGTAATTATGATCGCATATCAGCTGTTCTGATAGAACTTTCATATTTTTCAATGTGAAAGTAATATCAGAACTAGAAACAGTAACATTACAATTTTATCTGCAGAGATCACGTGATGCAATAACGTATCTTTATTGGTCTGACGTCACAAACTATATTGGGCTACTAGTCCTTGTTTCCTACTCCGCGCCTTCTTGCCTTCCCCTTTCCTCGTCATCCTCCGCGCTAGCCTCTGTTTCTGCTCAAATCTGGCGAAGGTAGTTGGATCTTTCCGGGCGTAAAAATCCTTAGCAAGGTTTCCTTTGGAAGGGAAGTAAAGCCAGTGGCCCCATGTCAAGAGGTCTATGAGAAACATTAAGCGGTCTTATAAAATGGGACACAGAGCAGCAAATGAAAGTACAATTTCCTGTTTCCTATGATTGGGTCACGCAAAAGCGATGTAGACATCTAAAGCAAAGTATACCCCTGTCTAACTCATATTCTTATAGGTTAACATAAACATCCTGTTAAATAAGAAACTGTGGGTACCATGATCCATGACAACAGCCAATCAAAGCTGACCATCTTACCAGAAAGAATAACAACGTCTTGTCTGTGTTTATTTGCCTCTTATTTTAATAGCTACAGTTTTATGTACCTAGCTGAATTTCCTGAATTTCCAATTATACTCACATAATAAAAAGATAGATACCAGGAAGAAGAGCATTTTAAATAACGAAGTAAAGTCAACGATAGCTCCTAAAAATCAACTTAGCATTCTTGTGAAGTAAATTTTGATATAACTATTGTAACATTTTATAAATATTTAGACATAATGTCAAGTCCTCGAAACGTCACATTTGTAATTTTAATCAATTTAAGAACGGTAGTTAACAAATCGGCTGATTTTAATGAAACAAAATAACGAGGACAGTATTCCCCGAACATAATCTATCTGTTCTCCTGTCAAATTGGGAAACCATCCGTAAAAAATTCAAAATATGTGCTCATTTTTTGCCACGTTGGTTTTCCTCACCGTTTTCACGTTACAAAAGTGATTAAAAGTGTCTTGCAGCCTTTGAAGCGTTATATTTTGGGGTCATACTTGTAAATGCTACAAAAGTGGACTGAAAAACTATATTGCGTACTAAGATCTTTAACTTATACTTATCAGGTCGAGAATGCAAATTGGAAATACGAGTTCATGATTGGCCAATTATTTTTTGAAATACTTGCAAAAACTGTAAAAACAAAATAAAAAAAAACAAACAAAAAAACCAGTAGCAATAAATCAAAATTGCTTTTCAATATTTTATTGAACATTAAGAAAAATGAATTATCGATGTGAACAAATGGAAAGACTATATCTAAATTATAGGAGCAAATCCTTCTTATACACTCTTTTGTTAATAAATTTTACAATTGATTCTTTACAGTAACTCATACGCCATTTCCTAATTGTACTGTAAGTACTTACAATGCTTGTTGCCATGGCAACTAATAAATTAATTGTAAATTTAGCTTAGATCACCAAACATGTGTTCAGAATCATTAACATCCATATCAAGTATTTTAAAAACTATTTTATTTCGTTAAGTGATGTAGGAGCAGGTAGTTTTGTAACGCCCCCTCCCACTTTATTTAGAGTCTTTTCTTTTTTAGTGCAATTTGCACATGGCGACTTGGCGCGGTTTCCACTGATTCTTATTATTATTTTGTAGTTTAACGTCCTTTATCCTGGTTGGTCATATCGGATGAATGAAATTGGTGAAATGATACTCAAATGATCTCGGGGTCCATGGAGCTTAAAGGTACTCGACATTCGTCTTCTCAGGATAAGGGAAAACCCCGAAAAAACCTTATTCGGGTAACTCACCCTAAGCGGGATTCGAACTCACGACCTGTTGAATGTGAAGCAGACACGCTACCACCACACTACCCAGACAGGTTATTATTATTATTATTATTATTATTATTATTATTATTATTATTATTTCTTGAATTTCTAGTTTTTTGGTGTTGATGAGTCGACAAAACCGTGCAGATGATGGAAATATTGTGTGAGCGTAAAGTGATTTAGTGCAATTAGTTGTGTTAGCGAGGCACAGAAACAGAGGAGGGATCTAACACAGATAAAAGCCATGTAATAGCTGAACTTGCTTAAACTAAATCAAATCCCATTTCAACACAACATTAACAATTTAAAATACAGAGTATTAATCCCCCCCAGTTGAAAAAAACTTAAGACAGCACTAATTTTGAATAAAAATGCTTGCACAGAATTGTAAATTTGAACTTACATTGCCATTACCTATTAACCAAATTTACGTTTCTCTGGTTGCGAGCAAGGTTACAAATTTAGCCAATTTAAATGCATGATGCACAATAAAGGTAAAAATAAATAAATAAATTTCTAGAAACCGAAACGTGGCCACAGCAGTCTTATGCTGACCTAGACGTTCCTCCTGGAAGACTGAAGTGCTAGTTGTTACATAGTCTGGGCATGCGCAACTGGCTCCGCCCATTTCCAAGGGTAAAGTTTCCACAGAGCTGCTCCATGGAGATCAGAATAGCACTAGCGCTACGGCTGGGACTTGTAGTATGTTTTCCCTCCAGACCCCTAGGCTACAGAAATGACCAAAAACAAATTGTTGATATGTTGGCAGCGCAATTCCTAAGGGATTTTCTTAGTTATAAATAACAAGCGGAGCCAGCATACGGGAAAATGTGCTCAAAGTTGCAGCTTGTGACCTCGTATGTTAAATGGTGGTCTAAGGCAGAACACTTCGAAAGAAAATTACCATGCTTCACTGTGCAATATTAGCAAACCTGCGTGATCAGATATACGAAACTTAACCATGTTTTTGATCCACGCATGTTGGCGGCTATAAAAGTCACTTTAGAAACGCTGTTACGCTAGATGCATTCGTGGATTTGAGAAAAAGAATTTGAAATTAAAGCTCTACTCAAGAATATACATCCATAATCAACCTGAAGTTTTTTCTTACTTCCAAAAGAATGTAACTCATAACATCATTTCCTGCTAATTTGAGGATGGACTTTGCATTACAAATAGTTTATCACTGGTGAGGATTACAAATAATGCAATACGTTTAAGCGAGCTTGCACCTTCAATATTACCAGAATTTAACATTATATCTACCCAAATTGAAAGGTATTGTGTCGCCATTAAAAATGAACGCAATGCACCCATTTTTGGGCATCAGGAAGAGGCCAACTGGTTCTGTGACGTCAGAGAGCTGCGTCTGAAGCTAGGCAAGGTGAATTACAAAGTAGCTGCATATTAAATGTTGTGCCTATGGCTATAAGGATCAAATCCTTCTGTTTCCACAGGGTTGTCCGCTGTGATACACGAAGCTGAATTGGCCGCCGCTGGTCTATGCTTACTGAGAACTCCTAAAACTCTATATGCTATAGGAAGCGGAGTACTCTCCTCAGTGTCAGTTCAAAGAACATTTTAAGACTCAAGAGGTGTGTTAACTTCTTGGATTGCTTCATTATTTGCTTTGTGTTGTACGCCATTGGAAAGCGCAAATTAAATTAAGCCTGAAGACTTGTGTAGGTGCTATCAGTCTCATGGTGTGACCTACATGAAGTACTTGTCTTGTATGTTCAAATGCTGGCTGAACTTTTGGTAGTTAATATACCTAATGTTCCTACATCACTAGAAGCAGCAATTTTTTCAGTTTAATCTTCACTTCAAAGCGGCTGAAGTCCGAAGTAAAGCTCACTCCTTTTTTATTTGGTAACATTGTTTCCTAACAGATTCGGTATTTTACTCTTATGTATACTGATATATCTAAAATTGAGTGTTCTTAAAGATCTAACATTTCCCTTTGAAAGTGATCAACAATCAAATTTGAGTATTATAATCTTAGCGGCTCTGAAGGAATCGTGTTGATATTTGATATAGCTAACCCTACCGTGCATTCTGAATTAGGAATGTTTTCCTCGATTATCAATTACGAGTTTTTATCCATAGCGGAAAGACTGGTGACAAACAGCTCTCTCCTCAGCAAGGTTAGAGGGGTCTAGATCGTTAATGAAGTTTGAGAACATTTAATGCGTTAAACCCAAGAAATGGGCTTATGATCATACAAAGTGCATCAATTAAAAGAACCAGCAGCTTTGGAAGGATGCGTCATTCCCATGATTTTATTTCCTCTTATTACAACCCCGGGTATTCTTCCGTAACCTGATTGACGGTTGAGGCGCGCACCTGTCATGTCACATCAACATGGAATTTCGCTCCACGGAAGTCCATTTGGGATGTGGTACGTGATATCAGCAATTAGAACTGTTCCTGCCCTTTTCTACGACAATAGGGTAGACTCTGTGATTGTGGGCACATTTCTAGAGCAACTGAATGACATAGAATTGATAGAAGGCAATTTACACACGACGATGTAACAAGTCATTAGCGGTAGTTCAGTAAGTACCCTGTATCAAAACAGATGGTGTTGCTAAGACAAGTGGGTGTTACCATCGTGTGGTATCATTTTTAACGTCGCCAAAACAAATCTGTTACTGATTTATAGGCAAATTCGAATTTGGCAGGCATTTCGTCAATCGTTCAACATGTTTTCGCTAAAATGGAAACAACCGTTTAGTGATTCACTGTTTACCTTGTATGGGAAGACTTTCCAGAACATAAAAGCGAAATTACATACTGTTTATGGTACCCTTAGCCAAAAATGGTAACAGATATTGGCTCAATGACTTTAGACATGGTCGAACATTTGGTTTTGATGAAGAGCGTCCAGAACGCCCAACAGATATGCTTAACGAGAAATCATTGAAAAAGCCCAAGATATGAATGATTCTCGCTGATCATAAGAAAGTTCGCGTGGTGACAGAGGTCATAGGTGTGTCGAACGAAACGGCAATTCATATTTTGACAAGTTGGAGATGAAAAATTTGTCAGCCCGGTGTGTTACAACAAGCGAGCGCAGCTTTAAACTCCGAAGCATTTTTGCATCGTCACTGTCGGTGAGACCTGGAATGGATTATTAATTGCTGGCGCAGCAATCTTCTCCATCCTCGCCGAACTGGCTCCCTTCTTCTCAAACATGAAGCGCTTAAAATTCCTAGAGAAATGTATACCGCTAAAAGAGGCTATTTTGCAATCAATAATTTGTCTTTGAAAAACTGGCATTTTCATTCCTAACCAGGGAAGTTATTGAACCGCCTTCGTATGTCTAATCATTTCATGAGAGCCAATTACTTATCTAAAATGTATGGCCTCCCGGATCACCCAATTTTATATCTCCGGATTTCTTCTAGTGGAATCAGAGCATATGGCATAAAATGCGATCACTCGATTAGCTTCTTAAGACAATTGGTAGTTGAATTAGAAGTATTTTGAGAATACACTTCGGAAAACACAAAAGAATTGAGTGCAAAAGTACAGTTTTGTAAGTTTGCAGGTGGAAGACATTTTCTAATACATACTACCACTACGATTGATAATGGGTTCACGGCAATCGGCTGTGTCAAGTTTATAAACGTTGAGCTTGGGCCGCGAAAGCGTCGTCTTACATCATTAGTTATATCTAATGTGTTTGTATCAATCACCTTGTATAAAAACACTACAATTACAGTTTTAATTCCATATTATTAAGACTTTAACGAAATAATGACACCTTATTGCTCACCACAAGCACCTCTTGTTTCCTTTGCCGGACATTCCAATCATTTACTCCCATTCACATGTATAAAATAAGGCTGTACCCTTAAGAGAAACAAGAACGCTAGACCACGTTATTGTTTCTTATTGTTACTTTTAATTTAGTTTTACGGTGTTTTAAGGTAATATTATTTATTGTTGACAACATAGAGGAAGCTTCAAATGTTGTAGTGTAAGTTAAAGCTTCAGCCATGTTGGAGCTATTTATTTGCTTGTTTTGAGTTAGCGAACCCAAGATTGCAGACAACACATGCTTCAGGTTCTGCGACGCTGCCACGAGCTCAAACTCGTGCCACAGAGACGGAGCCCGGAGGTCGTGGAGACAAAGTGACAGCCGCTACTTCAAGCACATCATTGTATGACAACGTCGGCAGCGGAGGTGGCGGTAAAGGTGCTCAGCTTCAGAGTAGCGGCAGCGGTCGTCAAACCAGAGACAGAGCCACGCAGCAACAAAATCAGGACATCGGCACGACGACAACGCCAACCGGCGGAGCTTCCAGCAAGTCCACATCTACGTCAGTGGGCACTCAGAATCACGTGGGTTCCCAGGTGGGACAGGGTTCGGGAGACCAACAGACACACGAAGCCTCCAAGAGTGAAGGCACTCAAGCGGGTGGAACCTTGCAAGGCAGTAAGAGCACTTCCACATCGAGAAAGGATCACCACCATATCTTGAGCTCCACCAAGTCCGTGGACTACCCGGAATTGGACATGGTGCGAGAAGCAGAACTGCGAGCTGCACACCACCATAACATCAACAATAACAATAACAACAATAATAACAATAATAATAACAATAATAACAACAACAATCGCAGATCGAAAAGTAAGAGCACAGATGACATGAGTTTGGGAGGGGGTCGTGGAGACGGACTTAGTTTAGATTCAAACACGCTCAAGAGGATGCTGAAGCCGATGCCTTCAGCAGAAAGTCCGGTAACCTCGCCGGAAATGACTAGACGCCGCTACAACTATTATAATAATCATCATCACCACCATCATCATAACAACAACGGACGCAACGTTCTGTCAGAGCCAGAATCGAATCATGGAGGCCACCATAAAATGTCTATGGGAGGAGGTGGAGGAGGCGGCAGATTTTCCAGTTCCAGATCCTCCCACGAAATCGGCCGAGGAGGCTATGGTGGCCGAGGCCTATATTTGGAACTAGAGAGGAATGGGGGCGGTGGGGGCGGAGGCGATCTTTCTCCACCCTCCGACAATGTGCTCTTCGATAACCAGTGCTATGCAACCACTCCCAGTTCTAGTAACGGTAACTCAGATCTGGACCAGCCTTCATCTCATTACCATCACAACCAGATGATGAACTCCACCTCCACTCCGACCCCAGGATCTCCCACCAGCCGCCTCCTACTGGAGTACGAGATGCACCTACGGAACACGCTCGCTAAGGGCATGGACGCTGAGAGTTACAGCCTGCACACGTTCGAAGCTTTGCTCACACAGAGTATGGAGAACTTGGGTAAGTCTACCGAAATCATTCAGCATGATAATTGTTTTTCCACGCTAGCCGTGTGTAGGACAAGAGTTGCAAAAGTAGAGTCAGACTGAAAAATGTAATGCTGTAGCCTGGATTTGGACTACGGATCTCCGAGTCTCCGTGCCGTTGCTCTTACCAATGGACTTCTATGGCAATATGTCAACATGACATTAAATTCCCCAAGTGACTCGCATGTTTCCCTGTAAATCACACGGAGATCTCAAACTGGTAAATACGTCACCATTAGGGTAAGTCATCTTAAACTATATTGAAATCTCCTTGTGATTTAGCGGGAAGCATACGAGCCAGTTGGGGAATTTAATGTCATGGTAGCTCCGAATGAAGGCCACAAAACCGTGGTTCAAATCCTGGCTATGGCATTGAATTTTTCAGTCTAGCTCTTTCCAATCATTTAGCATGCTTTAATACTAACATTGAATGATGATACTGCGTCTTTCTATCCGGACCTCACATTCACAATGGGTCATTGTCAGACTCATGTTGCAGATCGAGCTGGCATTTCTTTAATACTAACCGTGTGTAGGGAACAATTTGGCCGAGATTTGTTGAGCACAGTGCAACCCGTTTTCCCAGTAAACCACAAGGAGATCTCAAATACCCAAATGGTGACCTGACATGTCGTAGTTTCACCAAATCATTGCGAATTGCTTCTTCAACACTGGCCGTGAGCAGAACAACAGTTGCAAGTGCTATAGCCAGGAGATCAGTGGTTTAAATCCTGGCTATGGCATTGAATTCCTGTTCAAAAATACTCGTGCTTTGGCTTTGTCTCTCATAGGCCCAAGTTTGACAAAACAAATATTAAATAAAACATTATTTAACCAAACGGATGACTGAGGCGGTGACGTCTGTGGTCCACATTCGGGAGGTTGTGGGTTCATATCCCGTGAGCTGACCAATTGGGCTAGGTTTTCTTTTTCTCTAGATTCCTACAGTGCTCAAGGCAAATGCTGCATTAGATATTTAATACTACAACCCAAAGCTCCACTTTCAGTTTAAAAAATAGTAAAACTGCCAATGGATGTTAATTCAATTACACTGTCATCTACCCACAGATAGTTAAATTACTACACCGGACGGCACCCCAAAGCCATCTGCTTGTCGCGCAGCAGAGAGTGTACAGAAAAAGCACCGTGATACCATCTGCTTGGCACGATGCGGGAGGCTATATATCCACCACACACCGATCAATCCGTCGCTATACGTCCAAGTAGTTTAGTGACGGAAAAGACGTAGAATTAAATGAAATAATTTAAACAAGAGCAATATTTAAATCTTCAGTTTCATTTTTTTTTTCTTGGAGTCACTGGGGAAAAATGAATCATATCTCCGGCCAATATTGTCTTCGCTGAACCAACTCTTGGTTATAAGTTATCTTTTAATGGGGGTCTTGTAGCCTTGGTGTGGGCAGATCGTTGAGCAGAAGACAGACTCAAAGTCAGCCGTTACCAGTTCTATCGGATAGGGGACTTATGGGAGTGAAAACCGAGATTTGGGTATTTTTACTTTTGATGCATTTCCACTTTAAAAGTGTGTGTTCAATCTGCGACATCAGTCCAATAATGACCCCTTGTTATTTATATGCTCATTAGTGTTAAAGTGCTAACTTTTTCAGTAGACAACATTGTTACCATCACTGGCTAAACAATTGGAATATTTTTTCACCTGCATGACTTGTGATAAAGCAATGCATTTCTGTTGTATAAGAAGCATAAACTTTGAAATGTTTGCATGTGTTTAAGTTGCATCTCCTTAGCGTATAATAATGCTACAAAATTGCGTCCCCATGTAATTCAGTTTCAGCAGTCAACTTTCTCTCTGTACCAATTGAAATACCTGGATAAATATCACGTTCTACAAGCACAATATAAAAATCTCATGTTTCACTCATATGTCTTTCTCTTCCAATTTTGCAACAAACTATTATAAAATAATGCTTTTTCTTGTATCTACTTCATAGTAATTGAGATAAAAACTAACAGAAATGGTCTTATTACTTATTTCATTGTATGTTCAAGAGCAATAAGCTAAAAGGATGGGCCAAACTTTTAAAATTTGCTCGCTATATGATGATATTGAGAATATCTCTTTGGACAGGAGTAAAAAATATTATAACTGCTTCCCGTTCGAGAAACGTGTAGGGTTATTAAAAAATTACACCGCTACAAATGAAATATTTGATATAAGAAGCAAACTTAACGCCCGCTTCTACTACATAGACACCGCAGGCGAAGACACTGATGATACATGTAATGAAGATTGGAGCACGAGACGAGTGTTCTAACCTCTCGGCCTTCACAGTGTTGGGGAAACATTGGGTTTTAATCTTGTTGAACGTGAGGCATTCTGAATAGCATTTTCCAGAGGCAGTGAGCTTGTTGGATAGTCACCACACAACCAAAAGTTGGCCGTATTGAGATCCTCAGATCGTTGAATCATATTGTTGGGAAGTGCTTGCACGATCGTCAAATTGTTTTGCAGGGGCATACATGTGAGGTGGAGTGCAATCATGCGTGAATTTTTTGTTTACCAATCGTGATTCCTCAGTGAGTAACATGCTGTATTAGATCTCCCGTACATTGCAACAGTGTGTCAGATTCCTCCACACCATACAGTAGCCTTTAAATCATCAACACCTTATTGGATTAAGGTCCGACGTTTAAACTCGACTGAAGAATCAGAATTCTTATGCAAGATGTCGCTTCAGCCCTGCAAAACAAATACACAGATCTGTATCGTAATAAACCTTGTGGACGGTAGGTTACCACTTTCGCTTCGTGTCGAGCAGATGGGGCAGTCTGCTTTCACCAACCGTAGTTGGTTGCGGAGTTCAGCCAGTCCTTCGAGGTCACAGCCCCATCTACCATATTACTTTGTTCCGCAACAAACAGGTGTCATTCAGTCCAGCTACTTTAACTGTTTGTGAATAGATGGCAGTGCAGTCTATTTTCAGTTTCACTATTGCTTTAGACGAAGACCTTGGGGGCTGAGGACAACTAAGAAAAACCCCAGCCAGATTAGTTAGCCCATGATTTGAACTCGGGCCCCTCCGAATGCGCTGAGCCATCCCTCAGTTGAGGGGGGGGGGTTCAAATCCTCGTTTTACATCTTTGGAAGAACAAAGCTTAAGTACAAGTTTGGCATTTAACCGAAGGTTACTGTGCTCACAGAGAAATGCAAGGATAGGGAGGGAGGCAGGGAGAGAGGGGGGGACCATAGATCTTTTTTGGCTTTTTTGCTGGGTACCTCAAATCCTATATATCTGGTGAACTATCGATATCGAATTTTCGGTGTAATGCAATACCTTCTCTATTTGCTACGTACATACAGAGAAAACATTGAATTGTATGCGAACTTCATTGGGAGTTTGTAAATGTACCTATTCAGTGTGAAATAGATACCTAATTTTCTAATGTCATACAGGGTATAAAATTAAACGCATTTTCTGAAATCTGATGGGTTCCATTCACATGACTTTCTCTACCTATTCTGCAACAAACTATTCTTACTAAAGCTTATTCTATCTACTTCATGCTAATCGAGATAAACATTAGCATAAATGGTCTTGACATTACAAGAGGAAGAAGGCAGTTCACTAAGCTAAAGCGATAGTCAAATCCTTTAAGACCTGGTCACTAAGTGATACAACTGAAATCTCGATCTCTTTGCTTGATCAAAAGAAAGAAGAATAAATAATGATTTTCCATTAGCGAAAAGCTTTTTAAGTATTGCAAAATTGAAACGAATAACAAGGAACATCCAACAATTTGTGTGTTCTAATGAGATTTGCAACTCTGGGTGGTAGATTTTGTCTATCTCTAACAATTTATCAGTTTTCGAAAATCATTCAGAATGAGGCTATTCACAGAAAATTCAAGATATTGGTGATGAAAATAATCGATAGAGCCATTTGTGCGAAAATAAACATTTTGGAAAAGTTTCTTTGTAAACGGCAATCTGGGGTGGGGGAGTATTCTCATTATGTTGCATGCTTCAAGGATACTGAACTCATATATCAAGCTTGATATTTAACAGACTCTTCGTTTGGGTTATGCTCTCTCTCTCTCTGACACATACACACACACACACATACATGGATCTTTTTTCTAAGGATGCCATTTTGTTATCAGGACCTCATTACATTCTTCGGATGGATTTTGGTGCAATACAATACCTTTTTTACCTACTATGAACACAGTACGCGGTAGAGGATTAAGTATTAGGAAAAAGCTACAGGAACTAAGCTGAAATGTCTCGGGACTTCCGAAAGCATTCCTGCATGGCATATGGTCCCAGTACAGACAAACTTCACTGTTTGCGAACTTGGTCCACTGCAAAGGTGACTGCGTATATTAAAACAAATATTCTGTGTTACAGTCACATGACTTTCTCTAACTGTTCTACAAACAGACTTCTTACAAAATATTCTTCTTCTTCTTTCTACACCATGCTAATCGAGATAAGTATTAGCAGAATGTACATTAGTGATTACCTAGTTGCCTATAGGTAGAAGGGATCTAAAGAAATGCGCTAGTCAAGCTATCGCTATGCGATTATCATCTGCTTGGCCAGGAATAGAACAAAATAATATTTATATGTTTTCGTCTATCTCTTACGGTCAACCAGAATGTTCAGAGGCTATTCCTAGAAAATTCAAAATATACACATTATTTGTGTTGTGAATAACTTAAATATACGGTATTTTAATCAAAACTGTTAGAGCCATTTTTAAAGAAAAACAACATCTTCAAAAAATGTTCCATGTAAACGGTAGTTTAGGAGTGTGGGGATTTTCTTGAAAATCTTCGTGTCGCATCCTTGGAAGATTGTAAACTTAAATAGCAAGTTTGGTATTTAACAGTATTTAATTTTTTGAGGTATACTATCTACAGACACACACATACAAGGACTTTCTGGATACGAGATCCTCCAAACAGTCATATGACTTACCACAGTTTAGATTCTTTCCTGAATCTCGCCACTACCTCAAATGTTGATAGTGCTGTATGGCAAGGGTGAGCCGCTCTACACATTCATTAGTTGCATAGCGATGCATTTTAAAATTTAGTAAATAGAACTCCTAGAAGATGTTTTGTGGCATTCAATAACTGCTTATTATTTTCATGGTAACAAGAATGCAACCTTCTTCGGTCTTTATAGTAAAACAGAAGAATTTATTGGGAAGCAAGATAAAACTAGGAACAGTGCATATCAACATTTCACTTAAGACTGATTGCGGTCCCACCCACGGATTGCGACATTTCTTTTCTTTTGTTGGTACACATGTTAATAGACCCTATTCCAGGCAATAGTTGACTGTAAGCAGTGCAAGTGCGCATTGCTTTCAAAATGGAGAAATTCAAGTATCGTGCTGTGATAAAATTCTTCGTAAAAGAAGGTTTAGCACCTACAGAAATTCATTTGCAGATTGTAAATACGTATGGTGACTCTTCACCTTCAGTTTCCACTGTGAAGAAATGGCGTAAACATTGAAAAAGTGCATGTATTGATTTTGGAAGATCGGCGTACATAGGTGCGTGAAATTGCTAATGCTCTTGGAATTTCAAAGGAACATCTTGCATCAGAATTAAACATGAAAAAGCTTTGCGCAAGATGGGTGCCGCACATTCTCACTGTGGATAACAAACACTTTCTGAAAAGTGCTTGGCGCATTTTCAGAAGGACAGAAGTGACTTTCTGCGCCGATACATCACTATGGATTCACCACTACACACCCGAATGCGAGCAGCAGTCGAGGCAGTGGACAGAAGCTTGTTCTTCAGCTCCAAAGAAGGCGAAGATGGTGCCACTGGCGGGAAAGATCATGGCGTCAGTGTTTTGGGATGCCAAAGGAATTTTGTTGATTGACTACCTCTAAAAAAATAAAAACCATTACTGGAGAATACTACTCTCAACTTTTAACCAAACTGAATTCAAGCATTCGTGAAAACAGACCCGGGTTAAAAAAGAAAAACATTGTTTTCCATCAGGACAATGCACCTGCCCACAAAAGTGTTTTGGCAATGGGGAAATTGAGAGATCTGCACTATAAAGTGCTGGAACATCTACCCTATTCCTCAGATTTGTTTCCTTCGGATTTCCATTGTTTCCAAAACTGAAGAAATTCCTCGCTGGTAGGCGCTTTTCGTCCAATAAAGAAGCAATTGAGGCTGTAAATGGGTACCTTGCAGCACTTCCAGAGAAACACTACAGAAAGGGGATAGTGGTATTGGAGCACCGTTGGACAACATGTAATGATAGAGGAGATTATGTTGAAAAATAAAACTACTTTGAAAGCATGAATTGTCGTTTTTCACAATCAGGCCGAGAACTTTTCATACCATCCTCGTACAAGCCTCACCAACTCGCTTGATTTTCTGCTAGACGCGCATGCACACTGTGTCAAAGGTATGACTGTCTGCCAGCCTAGAAGAAATACTTATTTATAAAAAGTGGTGGAATCAATACTTAGTTTGCGGCAAAGCTCTGCACTCAGAAAATTCAATTTACAGTGTCATTTGACAACCCATGCAAGTGAATATGACAGTTACCAAGGAGAAAAACGCGTCTTTCAAATTGTGCTCTATAACACGATATCTGTCCATATTCACTGATATAAATGTAAACATTTTCTATACCAAATAATTACAATAATTTACAACGCGATTACAATGATATCTACTTATTAATACTGTAATAATCGGCATTTTTATTTGAAACTATTTATGTTACCACCAACTACCACCAAACCTATGAAAAAATGTATTTGGTCCTATCCGAAGTGCGAGTCATCCAGAGAGCGACACACGATTTGGCAATACTAAACAATAAGGAAAGTTATCAACATGAAGTTACAATACCTCACTCTATTTCTCAACGTAATCGTCATTGCTATCAAGGTATTTATTGTCACGTGGTACCGGTGTTTCAATGTAGATGCTATACTGTTTCCCAGCTTAAGATATCAGCCAGGATGTCACTGCCATTTTGAGGTCATCATGCCTGGGGAATCTTTAGCATCCAAAAAGTCATATAAGATCTTCAAAGTGAAACAGCTTTTTCAATTCTTTAATCAACAGTTGCTTTCAACTCCTCCATAACGAGTGATGAATTTCCACTCCGGTCTTTATCGAACACACTGGTTCTCTCTTGATTACTCCTAAATTGTGCATCATTTCCTCACTTAAGATTCTTTCATTGCATTATCACCACACTTTTGCGTTATTTGCATATAAAGTTTGATAAGCCGAACATTTTGTGCTTTCAAAAAATGGATAAGTTGTTTGGCGGTAGAAAAGTATAAAATTTGGCATTGAAAAGCTGGTACCACGAAATAATAAACGTCTTGACAGAATGCAGATTACGTTGAGGTAGTGTAACTTTGATAATGTTCGTTGTCATTTAGTTATGCCACTTTCTGGACGGCCCTTGTATAAATACAAATGTTGTACTGCTTTACGCGCAGTGCAGGAGCACAGAGCATCGAACAAAGTTTTACTCAAAGTGCAACCAGCTGGTGACGCCTCCTTTTCAATATTCTCATTCGACCACCAATTTATCCTTTGTAATTTTGCAATTCTGTTTTTAATATTGTTTGTGACTGGACAATCCATCTTGTTGTATGTGGCAGGTAAGACGCATCTGCTCAAATACAAGTTTAACCAGAGAGCAGACCGACCACGGGACAACCCTTACAATGTACAGCTTCCGCTCAACACATACCCAAGTCCGATTTACATATAGCGTACCTACAAATGCTATTGTATATCTATACTCATATTTCGCCGGAAGAACATGCTTTAAATAGTATATAGTAAACAGTATAGGTAGCTCAAAAAGAAAAATTCGGTTAAATACCATACGTGATATTTATTTTTCCAAGGATGTGACGTGAAGATTTTGAAGAACATCCTCCCACTCATACATGAATATTTTGTTTTCTCAAAACTGACTCCAATAATGTTTATTAAAACATCGCATGTTTAAGATATATAATGCTAAATGAAATGTATATACCTATTGAACTTTCTTGGAATAGCCTTTGATATCCGGTTCATTGTGGAAAACTGTAGCATAAACGGGAAACTAGATGACAATCTTACTGCTTAAAAGTATGAAGTGTTAAGTTCAATGACTTTCTCTGCTGTTCTGCAAAATATTCTTTTATTTATATCAGATAAATATTGGCACAAATTTTCTAGTTGCTTGCTTCCTTCTAAGTAGAAAGGAAACAAGATAATCCACTAGGCTAAAGCGAAAGTCAAATCTTTTAAAAGTGGTCGGTATGTGAACAATTTAAGTTCGGTTCGCTTTGATCGGTCACCAGTAAAACACAAGAGAGATGAAGCGAAAGGTGACTTTCCGTTTAGAAAAGCTAGGTAGTTCAAAAATGAAACCAATAACAGGAATGCCTCGAAAAAATGTACACGACATAAATTGTGTGTATTTTAATGGAATCTACATTTGTATATTGTAATGTTTTGTCCATCTCTTATGGCTTACCAGCTATGCAAAATTCATTCAGAATGAAGAAGAATATTCTAGGTATACATTTTATTTGTGATAGAAATGTCTTTAATATACTGCATTTTAATCAAAATCGTTAGAACTATTTTTGAGAAAAACAAAAATTTTAAAAGTTTTTCCATGTAAAGGGTAGTTTGGGTTGGGGGGGGATTTTTTTTAAAGATTTGGTGTCGCATCCTTGAAACTCACTAAACTTAAATACCAACTGTGGTATTTCATGGTCTTTTCGTTTTTGAGCTGTGCTGCACACACACACACACACACACACACACACACACACACACACACACACGGTCCTGTTTCTAAATATATATTTTCTTTTTTTTGAATCAGTGAGGTCTAAAAACTTATATCGAATTTTTTGGGTGGAACACATATTGCATGTAGAGAAAGTAAGAGCATAGATCACCTTAAAACATGTTATGGACTTAACCGCTTCTTAGTCATTTGTTTCGATTTTAAAATGGTTGTACATTTCTGCTGGTGAAACAAAGCGACTTGAATGTGAGCAGCTCTCGATTTAGCCTAGTGCAATCCCTACAAGGATATGCATGAAGCTAACAGAATACAACTTATTGTAACAATAGTTTAGTAGGTACACAAAGTCATACAGCATTGCGCTAACCCAGCAACTACCAATACAAACACTATACAACTTATTTGGGTGAAGTACCAAAGTTGAATAAAACGAGGGCCGTTCAATAAGTCTTTACAAAAAAATTAAAAAACAAAAGTATTTTTGGTAGATTTTTCTTTTACTTTTCAACATAATCTCCTTTTAGCTCGATGCACTTTTACCAGCGTTTTAAGCTTCCAAAAGCAAGATTTCGTAAGGTCCTCAAAATAGGTAAATGACCACTTCGTTAGAAGTTAACCGTTTTCCACTGAGTGACTTTTTCAAGTTTGGAAATAAAATAAGTGACTGGGGGGCAAGTCTGGTGAATACGGTGCGAACCTTAATTCTATAATGTTCGCCAACGAAACTGCGCAGGTGTGCGCCCTTGCATTGTCTTGACACAAGACAGTCCTTTTCTTTACCAGACGAGGACAAAGAAAAACATTTCTCCGTTCAACCGGTGCAATAACGATGCATAATACTCTCCATTTATCGTTCTTCCTTTCTGCAAGTAAACAATGAAATGGAAATGGAGTTTTATTTATAGACGCTCTTTAACTGCTGTGGTTCTCAGCGTCCTATTCTATATTTTGCGTGAAAGATCCTTAATTTTGCTCAGAGGCCTCTCTATTAGGCTTGAGGTTCTTTTACGTGCCGTAAATCAACGGCTTTACTTCCTTCCGAAAGAACCCATGCTAAGAATTTTTAAAAATCCATCGGGTTTAAACCCGCGACTTTGGTTATACGAAATTGGCATGGTAACCATTACACCACGGAGGGCGACAAGTAATCAATGAAGATGTCTCCCAAATAACCGAGGTCATCACTATGTCTTCAGATTTCACCCTCTTTTGCCTTTAAAAACCCACTGTTTAGACTGTACTTTTGTCTCTGGAGTGTAGTACTGTATCCATATTTCATCCACAGATATGTATCGACGCAGAAACTCGTCAAGAGTGCGACGGAAAAGTGCATACCAGCATCCGAAACCATCACACGATTACTTTATTTTCCATTGAGAGAAACGCGGCACTAATCTTGTCAGACCTAATTTTTGGTGCAAAATTGAGAACACGGTACCTTGTGATATGTCCGTGGCCTGTACTACGTCACAAAATTTTATTCGTCGATCACTGACGTGGATTTTGTCAATCATTTCGGAGGAAGTCACTTCTACTGGAAGTCCGGAACAATGTTCATCATTTGTGGATGTACGGCCACGTTTCAATTCATTTATCCAATAGTAAATTGTTACAAACGCAAGAGCAGATGTGCCATGAACTTCATCCAACTCGGTGTTTATCTCTTTCGTGTTAAACCTTTTAAATAGAAGTGATTAATCACTACACTAAACTCTTCCCACCATTTTCTAAAGAGACACAAGATTGTTGATTCCATCATTTATGGCAACAAAACCACGTGATGTATATAGCTCGAACTTTAGCTGCCTCTATTAGGAGACTACGGTTACTAAATACCAACTCTTTTCGATTGTTACAACTGTAATTTCTTGGGTCTTCTAACCCTTGTTTTACGCCCCTCAACAGAATTACGAGACACGACTCATTATACCGAGTATGATATATCGAACCAGAACATTCCTGAAAATAAATTACAAGGAAGAACAGATTCATGCAGAATATCGTGTGTCTCTCGGGTAAGATAAACCCATGTTCACTGGTGTTATAGCTGACTTTTAGGCATCTCTCTCTCTCTCTCTCTCTCTCTCTCTCTCTCTCTTTCTCTCTCTCTCTTTCTCTCGGGTAGCACTGTGTAAGATAAACCCATGTTCACTGGTGTTATAGCGGACTTTTAGGCATCTCTCTCTCTCTCTCTCTCTCTCTCTCTCTCTCTCTCTCCCTCTCTTTCTCTCGGGTAGCACTGTGTAAGATAAACCCATGTTCACTGGTGTTATAGCTGACTTATCGGCACCTTTCTCTCTCTCTCTCTCTCTCTCTCTCTCCCTCTCTTTCTCTCGGGTAGCACTGTGTAAGATAAACCCATGTTCACTGGTGTTATAGCTGACTTATCGGCACCTTTCTCTCTCTCTCTCTCTCTCTCTCTCTCTCTTTCTCTCTCTCTCTCTTTCTCTCTGTCTCTCTTTCTCTCGGGTAGCACTGTGTAAGATAAACCCATGTTCACTGGTGTTATAGCGGACTTTTAGGCATCTCTCTCTCTCTCTCTCTCTCTCTCTCCCTCTCTTTCTCTCGGGTAGCACTGTGTAAGATAAACCCATGTTCACTGGTGTTATAGCTGACTTATCGGCACCTTTCTCTCTCTCTCTCTCTCTCTCTCTCTCTCTCTCTGTAGCACTGTGAAAGATAAACCCATGTTCACTGGTGTTATAGCTGACTTATCGCCACCTCTCTCTCTCTCTCTCTCTCTCTCTCTCTCTCTCTCTCCCTCTCTCTCTCGGTAGCACTGTGTAAGATAAACCCATGTTCGCTGATATTATAGCTGACTTATCGCCACCTCTCTCTCTCTCTCCCTCTCTCTCTCTCGGTAGCACTGTGTAAGATAAACCCATGTTCGCTGATATTATAGCTGACTTATCGGCACCTCTCTCTCTCGGTAGCACTGTGAAAGATAAACCCATATGCACTGATATTAAGGCTGACTTATAGAATTGAAATAGATACAAATTTCTAAGAATAGCTTGTTTGTATAACAAGTGGAATGTTTGGTAAATAGCTTGGGGAATGTCTTGTTATTGGTTATGTTTTATCTCAAGCGCCCCTCTAGGAGTATAATCAGGAACTTTATGTCATGATGTAGCAAAACATGAAATGGGCCCAAGTAGAAACACTTGTGTGTTCTTAGCAGCAATTCCACATTAAATGTAACAATAAACAAAAGAAGTAATGTCGTTAATAAATGTGTTTCTTACTCATCGTACAGCTTAGAAGTGCAGTAACAAGTGGTAAAGCTGACATGAAACCATCAGCTGGTGTAAACAAATGCACTCGGCCTTCAAATAAACTTATTCAGCTAGATGTATTATAAGCCCCTGTGTATAGAGAAGGTATTGTAATGTACCCAAAATATTCGTTTTAGCATAAAAAGCATTTTTAGAAAAAGATCCGTATGTGCGTCCGGTAAAATACGATACTTGGTGTATAAATTTAGTATCTTTCAAGTTGTGACACGAAGATTTTGAGTAAACCCCCCCCCCAGACTACCCTTTGCATGGTAAAGTTTTTGAAAATTTTAATTTTCTCAAAAATGGCTCCAATGATTTTAATTACAATACCTTATACTAAAGATATTTACATGGCAAATAAAATGCATACCTTCAATTTTCTGGGATTAATTTTTGAATAACCTTTTATTCCAGATGAGTTTGGCATAGCTAGTAAATTGTAAGAACTAGATAAAAACTTGCTACATAAAATATGTCGATTTCGTTTAAACAAAAATTTATGACATATGCATTTTTTGTGGAGTTGACCATTTTTGAAATGTTCCTTTTTATTGGTTTCTACTGTCAACTCCTGGCAATGCAAAGAAACGGATTTGAACCGCATGATAAGCACTTTTTAAAATAGTAGCCTTGTGTATTTCCTTCTGCTTACAAGAAAGCATGTCCTTGTTTACCGAAGCGAAACAATGTCGCACATGCAACTCCGGGCTCATTTTAGCATTCTATTAACACTAGACCACTACTGTACTGTGGGAGATTCACTCACTCGGGCATCATTCTATAGCAAGGAAGTCGCATGAACCACTTTTTGTAAAGTGTAATAATAGCTGTTTCCTGCTGTGCATTGCAAACTAAAACATTTTACAGTATCAAAAATCAACAAGAATTTTGACAGCCGTAAACAACTTTACATATTTTTAAAACAGTGCAGTTTCCATAAGATGCAGCTCACACTTGTTTCTCTCAACATGTATAGTGATGTTCATCTCAAACAAAATAGCAGCTTTTTAAATTAAAAATAATTGATTTTGATTTAAATTACTAATATTTTTCTCTAATTTAAGTTGAGGCCATATGCGTTAATTTATATAATTTTCTGCTTAATAAGGTTCAAAATGATGTATGGATGAGGTCGCCAGCTTAATTTGAATAGTACCATTTTGTAATTTAAAAAGGTAAAAATGTTGAACATTTCAGCTCAGAGAAATATTGAAATAAAAGGTCAACAACATGCTCAAAGTAGCAGTATAATTTAAACCCGTTTTTGGTTAAAATAGGTATTTTACATTTTCAAAAACTAGAAGGTATATGCTATTAAAGGACACAAAAATCAAACATTTGAATATATCTGTATCTAAAGTAAGAAAATAAGATATTCACAATTCAAACTCATAATATCGGATAGGGTCTTTGGTTATGAATTCTATCGTAACGTGTAATTAATTGCTAAAGATAGAAACAAATTAAATGAATATGTATTTAAAAGAAGAGGGCAGTATACAATTTGAAAGGTAAGTTCTTTTCTTGTCGTTACACTCTAAACATCACTAGCACTTTTACTTTCTCTAGCATATTTGTACAGCTGCTAAATGCACAACTAGGTACTACATTTTACCGCAAAATTCGACAGTAAGATTCACAGCAAATGCACGCTTTGAGGTCCTACGTAGTCTTCAAAAGAGTTCTTAGAAAAACGTGTCGTGTTGTCTGAAGCAAGTGGATTAAATAGTATTCAAGGATGCGACAGGAAGATTTCCAAGAAAATTCCCACACCCTAAATTACCTTATACATGAAAGCACTTTAATTTTATAATTAATTAATAAATTAATTACACGTTTACCATTCTTTCATGAGAAATGAAGCATACATCTGGAATTTTCTAGCAATAGCCTGGTAAATTGTAAGATAATCTTTTCGGCGGGTGAATATGTGAATATCGTTCTGCATAACTTTCTTTCCTCTGCTTCCTCTTTTCACATCAAATATTTCCGCCTTTCCCTCACATCAGTTAATAGCGGAATTCTTCTTCTTAATATGACATCATGCAAAAGGCAGCTTCTTCTTAGAATACACCCTACCCAGTTTACTTTCGTTTTGGGAATTGTGGGTGTGATTCATTTCTTCTCTCCAGAACCTCTTCATTTCTTACTTATCTTCTCTATGCGTCTCAAAGTTCACATCTCCGATACATACACAGAGAGAGAGGGAGAGGGAGGGGGAGAGAAAATGCTCCAAATGTAAACACTTTGCTACACTTTTACGTAGCTCTAGTTTTAGATTGCCAGTCCGCTATGTTCTCTTGGGCATGTCAATCGTGATCTATCCTCTTGAACATGGCAATCGTGATCGGTTTTCTTGAGCATGGCAATCCTGATCCATCTTCTGGATCATGGCAATCGTGATCTGTTTTCTTGACCATGGCAATCGTGATCTGTTCTCTTGACCATGGCAATCGTGATCTGTTCTCTTGACCATGGCAATCGTGATCTGTTTTCTTGACCATGGCAATCGTGATCTGTTTTCTTGACCATGGCAATCGTGATCTGTTTTCTTGACCATGGCAATCGTGATCTGTTCTCTTGACCATGGCAATCGTGATCTGTTTTCTTGACCATGGCAATCGTGATCTGTTTTCTTGACCATGGCAATCGTGATCTGTTTTCTTGACCATGGCAATCGTGATCTGTTTTCTTGACCATGGCAATCGTGATCTGTTTTCTTGACCATGGCAATCATGATCTGTTCTCTTGAGCATGGCAATCGTGATCTGTTTTCTTGACCATGGCAATCATGATCTGTTTTCTTGACCATGGCAATCGTGATCTGTTTTCTTGACCATGGCAATCGTGATCTGTTTTCTTGAGCATGGCAATCCTGATCCATCTTCTGGATCACGGCAAATGTGATCTGTTCTCTTGAGCATGGCAATCGTGATCGGTTTTCTTGAGCATGGCAATCGTGATCTGTTTTCTTGACCATGGCAATCGTGATCTGTTTTCTTGACCATGGCAATCGTGATCTGTTTTCTTGACCATGGCAATCATGATCTGTTTTCTTGACCATGGCAATCATGATCTGTTCTCTTGAGCATGGCAATCGTGATCTGTTCTCTTGACCATGGCAAACGTGATCTGTTCTCTTGAGCATGGCAATCGTGATCTGTTCTCTTGACCATGGCAAACGTGATCTGTTCTCTGTACCATGGCAATCGTGATCTGTTCTCTGTACCATGGCAATCGTGATCTGTTCTCTTGACCATGGCAATCGTGATCTGTTCTCTTGACCATGGCAATCGTGATCTGTTCTCTTGACCATGGCAATCGTGATCTGTTCTCTTGACCATGGCAATCGTGATCTGTTCTCTTGACCATGGCAATCGTGATCTGTTCTCTTGACCATGGCAAACGTTATCTGTTCTCTTGACCATGGCAATCGTGATCTGTTCTCTTGACCATGGCAAACGTGATCTGTTTTCTTGAGCATGGCAATCCTGATCCATCTTCTGGATCACGGCAAATGTGATCTGTTCTTTTGACCATGGCAATCGACATCTGTTTTCTTGACCATGGCAATCGTGATCTGTTTTCTTGACCATGGCAATCGACATCTGTTTTCTTGACCATGGCAATCGTGATCTGTTCTCTTGACCATGGCAATCGTGATCCATCCTCTTGACCATGGCAATCGTGATCTATTCTCTTGACCATGGCATTCGTGATCCATCCTCTTGACCATGGTAACCGTGATCTATTCTCTGTACCATGGCAATCGCTATCCATTCTCTTGACCATGGCAATCGTGATCCATCCTCTTGACCATGGCAATCGTGACCTGCTCTTCCTTACCATGGCAATCCGCGATCTATTCTCTTGACCATGGTAATCTGTGATCCATTCTCTTGATCATGGCAATCGTGATCTGTTCTTCCTTACCATGGCAATCCGCGATCTATTCTCTTGACCATGGTAATTTGTGATCCATTCTCTTGAGCATGGCAATCGAGATCTGTTCTCTTGAGCATGGCAATCGTGATCTGTTCTCTTGAGCATGGCAATCGTGATCTGTTCTCTTGACCATGGCAATCGTGATCTGTTCTCTTGAGCATGGCAATCGTGATCTGTTCTCTTGAGCATGGCAATCGTGATCCATCCTCTTGAGCATGGCAATCGTGATCTGTTCTCTTGACCATGGCAATCGTGATCTGTTTTATTGAGCATGGCAATCGTGATCTGTTCTCTTGACCATGGCAATCGTGATCTGTTCTTCCTTACCATGGCAATCCGCGATTTATTCTCTTGACCATGGTAATCTGTGATCCATTCTCTTGAGCATGGCAGTCGTGATCTATTCTTTTGACCATGGCAATCCGTGATCTATTCCCTTGACCATGGTAACCTGTGACCTATTCTTGACCATGGCAATTGTGTTCTGTTCTTCTTTACCATGGCAATCCGTGATCTATTCCCTTGACCATGGTAATCCGTGATCTATTCTCTTGACCGTGGCAATCCTTGATCTATTCTCCTGACCATGGCAATCCGTGATCTATTCCCTTGGCCACAGTAACCTGTGACCTATTCTCTTGACCATGGTAATCTGTGACCTATTCTCTTGACAATGGTGATCTGTGACCTATTCTTCTTGGACATGGCGATATGTGCTATAATCTCCTTGGTACAGTAGATGTCCATGTAAACTTCCCAAGAACTTTAACTGGGCCACTTTTTTAAATTATTGATTTCCAATGACAATTTGGCACGGTTCTTTTAAAAATACTAATGGCAAAGCTCCACAATTTATTTCAATTTCTTTTTTCATGAAGTTGAACCATTTCAGGTATTCAGTGTTACTGGATTACATTTACGAGTACTTCTATTTTTCTCCGGTGGGAAAAATGTAAGTGGAGTGTTATTTATGGACGCTCTTTAACTGCAGCCCACTCTATACTGAGCGTGAAAAATGGAAATGGCGTCTTATTTATGGACGCTCTTTAACCGCTGTGGTTCTCAGCATCCCACTCTATACTGAGCGTGAAAAATGGAAATGGCGTCTTATTTATGGACGCTCTTTAACTGCTGTGGTTCTCAGCGTCCCACTCTATACTGGGCGTGAAAATGGAAATGTGTTATTTATGGACGCTCTTTAACCGCTGTGGTTCTCAGCATCCCACTCTATACTGAGCGTGAAAAATGGAAATGGCGTCTTATTTATGGACGCTCTTTAACTGCTGTGGTTCTCAGCGTCCCACTCTATACTGGGCGTGAAAAATGGAAATGTCGTGTTATTTATGGACGCTCTTTAACCGCTGTCGTTCTCAGCATCCCACTCTATACTGGGCGTGAAAAATGGAAATGGCGTCTTATTTATGGACGCTCTTTAACCGCTGTCGTTCTCAGCATCCCACTCTATACTGATCGTGAAAAATGGAAATGGCGTCTTATTTATGGACGCTCTTTAACTGCTGTGGTTCTCAGCGTCCCACTCTATACTTGGCGTGAAAAATGGAAATGTCGTGTTATTTATGGACGCTCTTTAACTGCTGTGGTTCTCAGCGTCCCATTCTATACTGGGTGTGAAAGATTGCTTAATTTTGCTCCGAGGCCTCTCTATCAGTTTTGAGGTTCTTTCACGTGCCGTAAATCTACGACATGGAACGCCTTTACTCCCTTTCGAAGGAAGCCATGCTAAGGATTTTTACTCCCGGGTTTGAACCCGCGACCTTGGGTACATGAAGTTATCAGGTGGGAAATAGCTATTGTTTCTCCAAAGAGAATGGAATTTAAAGTGATCGCGAAGCGACGCGCGTTTATAAAACATAACTTTCTTTACAAGGTGTATTGCTCAATGGAATGTGACGTAACCTTTATCTGGATTGAGCAGTAATGTTTGCACAATATGATGCGAGATTGTTTGTTTATTATAGCAATTGTAGATTCAGAGAAAAAGTAGGTGTTTCTGATTGGGTCTTAAAAATTAGTATATTATTCGTATTAGTCCTTTGTTTTTCTGTATTTAAGAATTTTCGTAGCATGATTTTCATTTTTCTTTTATTTCTATTACGACTGAATGTATATTTGTGTTATATTAGAAACGGTGAAAATTCGGTTTTGCAATGTAACTTTCTGGTGCTCCTTCACAATGGCGCAGAGAGGCAAAAATTGGTAAATTCAAAAAGTAATAGCAAAATCTAGTTTTAATTCCAATTACTGTACCTTAATCTATGAATATTAAATTATTTCAACTCAGCAACAATTCATATTTGTCATTTGACTTTTTGTTGTTGAGAGACTAATACTTCTACTTACACAATTTTGAGGTTGCCTATTAGATAAACTTACAACACTAACTGAAACTAAAATATAAATAACAATAATAAAAATCTGATGTGTTCCATTCACCTGACTATCTCTATATACCTTCAACAAATTATTGTTAAAAAGACTATGCTTCTATTTACTTCATGCTAATGGACAAAAATTAGCAGAAATAGTCTTATTACTTGCTTCCTTGTGAGTAGAAGCAAAATAAGGGAATGCCATAGGTTAAAGTGATAGTCAAAAGCTGGTTGCTATGTGGCTGAAGTTCCTTTGTTTGTATGGACAGGAGTTGACAAATTTCTGCATGAGATAAGTACAGTTTTTCAAAGCCAAAACTAAAGTAAGCAGTATCTAAAAAACGATCAACTCCACGAAAAAATCTATATAACACAAATTGTGTGTTTTAACGCGCTCAACATTTTTTATATAGCAAGTTTATGTCTATCTCTTACGGTTTAGCAACTATGTAAAATTCTGTAAAATTTATCCAGAATAAAGTAGTCCAGAGACTATTCCCAGTAAATTCAAGATATACATTTTATTTGGCATGCAAATATCTTAAATATAAGAGATTTAATCAAAATCATTAGAGCCATTTTTGAGAAGATCAAAATTTGCGATAAAAGTTTCATGTAAAGGGTAGTTGGGGGTGGGGGCATTTTCTTGAAAATCTTCGTTTCATATCCTTAGAAGATACCAAACTTAAATACCAAGGTTGGTTTTTAACGGTCCCTTCGTTTTTGAGCTATGCTGTCCGCAGACACACACACACACACACACACACGCAGGGCGTTTTTGTAAAAATGTTTGTTTTTGGATTCAGGGGGACCTCGGTACCGAATTTTTAGGTGGAATACAATACCTTTCACCTAAAATATTTATCCTACTACTTTCAAATGGTGTTAAATTATATTTTGTTAGTAGAAAGAAATAAATGGTTCATATATTCTTGATTGTTTAAAAAGCCTATAACATTTGTGCGGTGCACCACAGAAAGTGGCATACTTATATTGAATTAAAGGAACCTCGCGGTGCAAGCCACAGATTGCAACATTCACATGATGCTAAGCTGTCATGTTCCTTCTTTATTCAGCAAATGCCTGATTAAGCGAACATTTGCTTTCCAAATCGACGGCTGTAACTTGTCAGGGGCGGACTAGATACAATTAACTTTCTCAACACAATGCTGACACAAACCGGCGAATGAGAAAGTAGATGTTCGGGCACGACTGTAGCAGTCACCCGGATACCCTGCTCGGTGCAGGAAGCAGAGTGAAGTAGGTGCTCGGGCATGACTGGGACGGTCACCCGGATACCCTGCTCGGTGCAGGAAGCAGAGTGAAGTAGGTGCTCGGGCATGACTGGGACGGTCACCCGGATACCCTGCTCGGTGCAGGAAACAGAGTGAAGTAGGTGCTCGGGCATGACTGGGACGGTCACCCGGATACCCTGCTCGGTGCAGGAAACAGAGTGAAGTAGGTGCTCGGGCATGACTGGGACGGTCACCCGGATACCCTGCTCGGTGCAGGAAGCAGAGTGAAGTAGGTGCTCGGGCACGACTGGGACGGTCACCCGGATACCCTGCTCGGTGCAGGAAGCAGAGTGAAGTAGGTGCTCGGGCACGACTGGGACGGTCACCCGGATACCCTGCTCGGTGCAGGAAGCAGAGTGAAGTAGGTGCTCGGGCATGACTGGGACGGTCACCCGGATACCCTGCTCGGTGCAGGAAGCAGAGTGAAGTAGGTGCTCGGGCACGACTGGGACGGTCACCCGGATACCCTGCTCGGTGCAGGAAGCAGAGTGAAGTAGGTGCTCGGGCACGACTGGGACGGTCACCCGGATACCCTGCTCGGTGCAGGAAGCAGAGTGAAGTAGGTGCTCGGGCATGACTGGGACGGTCACCCGGATACCCTGCTCGGTGCAGGAAGCAGAGTGAAGTAGGTGCTCGGGCATGACTGGGACGGTCACCCGGATACCCTGCTCGGTGCAGGAAGCAGAGTGAAGTAGGTGCTCGGGCATGACTGGGACGGTCACCCGGATACCCTGCTCGGTGCAGGAAGCAGAGTGAAGTAGGTGCTCGGGCATGACTGGGACGGTCACCCGGATACCCTGCTCGGTGCAGGAAACAGAGTGAAGTAGGTGCTCGGGCATGACTGGGACGGTCACCCGGATACCCTGCTCGGTGCAGGAAACAGAGTGAAGTAGGTGCTCGGGCATGACTGGGACGGTCACCCGGATACCCTGCTCGGTGCAGGAAGCAGAGTGAAGTAGGTGCTCGGGCACGACTGGGACGGTCACCCGGATACCCTGCTCGGTGCAGGAAGCAGAGTGAAGTAGGTGCTCGGGCACGACTGGGACGGTCACCCGGATACCCTGCTCGGTGCAGGAAGCAGAGTGAAGTAGGTGCTCGGGCACGACTGGGACGGTCACCCGGATACCCTGCTCGGTGCAGGAAGCAGAGTGAAGTAGGTGCTCGGGCACGACTGGGACGGTCACCCGGATACCCTGCTCGGTGCAGGAAGCAGAGTGAAGTAGGTGCTCGGGCACGACTGGGACGGTCACCCGGATACCCTGCTCGGTGCAGGAAGCAGAGTGAAGTAGGTGCTCGGGCACGACTGGGACGGTCACCCGGATACCCTGCTCGGTGCAGGAAGCAGAGTGAAGTAGGTGCTCGGGCACGACTGGGACGGTCACCCGGATACCCTGCTCGGTGCAGGAAGCAGAGTGAAGTAGGTGCTCGGGCACGACTGCAACAGTCACCCGGTTACTGGATACCCTGCTCGGTGCAGGAAGCAGAGTGAAGTAGGTGCTCGGGCACGACTGCAACAGTCACCCGGATACTGGATACCCTGCTCGGTGCAGGAAGCAGAGTGAAGGTCACACACCCGAGCAGGTTTTGCTATAGAACATAGTGGTGTAGAGTATGGTCAGTACCAGAACGTGCGACCGGAACCATCACACTGTGTAACACATTAAAATACGACAGCGAGTAGGAGGAGGTCATTGACAACATTGTTTCGACACTACGCGTATAACCGTCAAAAGAGTTAACAACTTGTGACTAGCATCATTAGTTTTGAATTAAATAAAGAAGGAAATGTGTAATAATTTGTTCCCGAGAATATAATTGATATGTTGACTGATTTAAAATCATGTAAATTATCTGGGACAGATAAAAGTAATTAAGTTAAACAGTATGGTTGGCGAGCTGTTGTACATTGTTCTGAAATGTAACATCAAAAGCAGTCTGTTAAAGAAGAACTTGCTGATCTTGTATAACTGTTAATGTTACAGAGTATGCCGAGAGTTTGCCTGGATCAGCGCCTCGCAGTCCATATCCATCTCGACGGCGTAAGTATCTTTCTTAAGTATTGTCTGTGTTGTTACCATCAGCATTAGACCTGATCCGCAGGCGATGACACTCATACGTGCAATCAAAAATGAAATGCCATTTATTTAACTGCTGCAGCGTCCCGTTCTACATTGGGCGTGAAAGACCGCTTAATTTTGCTCAGAGGCGTCTCTATCAGGCTTAAGATTCTTTTACGTGCCGTAAATCTACGACATGGGACCAACGGCTTTTCCATCCGAAGGAAGCCATGCTAAGCATTTTTACGCCGGATTTGAACCTGCGACCTTGGGTACTTGAAGTTAGCATGGTGCCCATTACACCGGAGGGCGACACACGTGGAATGAAGTGGAGCACCGGAAGCCGGGGGAAACCGGAGAAAAACTTCCCTTTATCCACAAATCCCCCATACGGTCGCTTGGGATTGAACCCGGGCCACCTAGGTGAGAGACGAGTGGTATAACGGCGTCTAGTTAAATAAGAACATGCTACTGTTTTAATTGAAGCAACTAAAATATTACAAGCGTGCGAAAAATATAAATAGCTTCAGAAATACTTAGTTTCGTGAAGAGAGATGACTCATTTAGTAGCGTAAACCCATGTTACTCCAATAAAGCACTTTTAATTTGGTTACACACTGTGAGAAGCTATCCTGCGAACTGTTTCTTGTTTAACGTTTCGTGACATACTTCAACTCCCGAGTCCAGGACCAGCACTTGTAAAAAAGAGTGGAGTAAAAAGTTGCCTAGAGCTACGTTAAAAGTATTACTTAACTATAACATATTTTATTTATTAGCTACTGCTCATTGGATGCTGCTCGCAACAATAGCGAGCTTTGTGTTCACGTCCTGCCGGACTGGCCAAGCCCATCAGCATGGCAGTTGCACATGTAGTTTTCTACCTCGCCTCGTTCTTTACCAATTTATTGTACAGTCATCTAGGACATTTTGCCCCTTACAATTGTACTTTCTTGCATTCCTAATATGGTAAAGATCCCCTGATATTGAAACAAAAGAGGTGAAACATCTAAACCTCCTCCAACAATCTTCCAAATTCTGAAAGTGACTAATATTCTAGCCTACACAAGTAAACTTTGGCGGAATGATTATTTAGATAATCACAATAGATGAACATTTAACTTCTCTTTCCTACTGCGGTTATTTAATAGTCAGAAGGCACACAATACAGGATCCCTAGCATACATGAAACACAGCTGATTCTGCACTCCTAGGACACCAAGTTAACCTTTTTCGAAAATACCTATTATCTGCGGCCATGGAGAAAGACCAATGTTCTCATTTGTTTAAATCCCATTAGAACGAAGGAGATAGAGGTTCTTTGTAAAGCAGTATGTAGAGAAAGTAAAGTGAAGATAACCACCAATGTTTTACAAAATGCTGTCGCTATTCATTTGTTTCTCGCTGTGATGGAAAGGCCCGTACACAGCAATCCGCTTTTAAATAACTGACTATCGAATCGATTTCATCCTTCCTTCTGTATCTACAACGAAAAGTTTCTCCTGATTAACGTGAAATATATACAACAATCTGACGTGTTGCATTCACATGGGTTTTCTGCTATCTTGTAACAAACTCACAAAAGCTTATTATTTTATCTGCTTCAAGTTAATCTAAATAAACATTAGCAGAAATGGTCGTCGTAGAGGTCAATAACAAGGAATATCTCGGAATTGGTTATCTCCACAGAACGTTTACCTTACATAGATTGTGTTTTAATGATATATATATACATTTTTGTGTCGCAAGATTTTATCTATCTTAAGGTTTACCAGTTATATAGAATTCATCCGGAATAAAGAGGTCTTCAGAAGCTATTCCAAGGAAATCCAAGATATTCATTTTATTTTGGATGCAAATACCTTTCATTTTATCAACATTTTATCTTTTAATTTTATCTTTATTATTATTTTAATCAAAATCACTAAACCTAAATGCCAAATGTTGTATTTACTTCGTTTTTCAACACACACACACACCCCCACATACTGATTTTTTTTTCTAAAAATGCTTTTTTTGGAATCGGGGAACCTCAAAACACATTTCCGGTGAAATCTCCGAATTAAATTTTTGGGTGCAATACAACAGGTACTTTATATATACACTGTGTACATAGTGCATATGGGTAGAGAAAGTTACACGTGCAAAAAGAAAACTGTTCATGGAAATAAAGTGAAGTTTAAACACTGAACAAGAAATTACACATCACGCCGTTATATTCATCAAAATCTTCATTTGAAGATAAGTGGGAATTAGACGTTTGATGATTGCATTGAGTAAATTGTTAAACTGCATTTAAACGATAACATTCGAATATTAAGCTGTTTATAAATTGTAAAATGCTCAATACGTGTCAAATTGTAATTATATTGTATATATGAACTCTACTCTGTGGTGTGTGAAACATCCTCTGGTTCGAACATACCCGATTCTCGTGTATAGAACCAGTGAGGAACTGCGATAGGCAGCGATCCCGGCTATGCTGGCACAACTTTCCGTATCGGTTGGATCAGCGACCACATCTGGCAGTCGGGTTGGTAGCCAAGTTTAATAAAGGCTTTAGCATATAGCAGGTCCTTCAGCTATCTGGATACCTTACTTTCAAATCCACAAAACAGAATTTAGATTAAAAAAAACTTCTTAGATATTAGCATTTTATGAATACCAATATTCCAGCATTTTATATTCATAATTAAGCAAACTCAAAATCACAAGAAAAATTATTAATTAAGTGTTAGGTACTCCAAGATTTGCTCAGTGCCTGGATAAATCTTCTTTACACTATCTGAGTGCCACATTTCTAGGTTAGGAGCTATAAAAATTCAATCTAATTGAAAAGTCTCTTACAAATAGCAGCTTCAACAACTTTCACTTTCCTCTCAGTTTTTGTGAAGTATTGGTGGTTAGATACACGTATATTTGTTTCTGTTTGAGCTGCACTTAGGTCGTTATGTTGAGGCAGCCTGACGAAGAGTTGCCCTTGGGGCTAGGTCGACCTACTCCTCCATATTGCAGCAGATTCCGTCCCTCAATATTGCCGTAACTGATAAACGCCCATGTTTAACTAACTCTAAATACACCGATCTTCTGGATTGGGTTTTTTCAAGTTTATTTTCCTGGTCAGTAGGCAGAAGTTCTCAACCATCACTATCTCCTTTCATTCCGCTTCCTTCACACCTTTCACCGAGACATATGGTGGTGTATCCTTGTTCAAAGGAAATATTATTCCCGTGGACCTGTTTGACAGGTCGTTCATCTCCCTCCCTGGGCATCTTCAATAGTGAGAAGTGCCTTCAAACCAAGAACTGTTAGGGACTTCAGCGCCTCTCTGTGGCCTGTAATCTCCCGTGATTCCTTTGCTTCATGCTTTCATCCTGAAGGCAGTCGCAATATATGTCAGTATACACTATACCACTACCAACTAGATACGTGGTGGAGAAGACCAGGAGCTCTCAGGGATTTCTGCGCGTCCTTTTGACCTGTAATCTCCCATGATTCTTTTGGTTCATCCTTTCCTCCTGAAGGCAGTCGCACTATATGTCAGTATACGCAAAAACCTCTACCAACTAGATAAGTGGTGGAAAAGACCAGGAACTCTCAGGGACTTCCGAGCGTCTCTGAGGCCTGTAATCTTCCGTGTTTCCTTCACTTCACAATTTCCTCCTGGGGGTAGTCGCAATAGATGTCAATATTCTTTAAACCGCTACCAACTAGATACCATAGATGTCAATATCCCAACTTGATACCAATTGATGTCAATATTCCTTAAACCACTACCAACTAGATACCAATAGATGTTCAATATCCCAACTAAATACCAATAGATGTCAATATCCCAACTAAATACCAATAGATGTCAATATCCCAACTAGGTACCAATAAATGTCAATATTCTTTAAAGCACTACCAAATAGATACCAACCAATACATGTCAATATCCCTACTAGATACCAATAAATGTCAATATTCTTTAAAGCACTACCAAATAGATACCAATAGATGTCAATATCCCAACTAGGTACCAATAGATGTCAATATTCTTTAAAGCACTACCAAATAGATACCAATAGATGTCAATATCCCAACTAGGTACCAATAGATGTCAATATTCCTTAAATCACTACCAACTAGACACCAATAGATGTCAATATGCAGCAACAGTACTCAAGATTTCGCTGAAGGGAAAGCGTGAGATGTAACTGATCGAAATGATAGCAAAAGAGCTTGAGATTCCTGTCAGTCTTGATGTTGCGTGTAACATATGTCGCTATGTCAAGCCGTCGAAAGAACAGTTGTGTTTACGGACTGCCGCAGATCTTTGTGTGTCAAAAAGTACTAATTTTGATGGAGAAAGGAACATACAGTATCATTATACAACAGTACATTCAGCCATGACGATAGCTTACCCCAGTGCCGAGCTGTATTGGATGCTGCAGGCAGACTCCTGATAGATCTGAGCACTCTGCTGCTCACTGGCGCGCACCACCTGCTCTAGCATCTACAACAAAATGTCATAAAACATTTTTACTAATGTGATCTTGTATAATGTGAACTAGAAAACAATCTGATGTGTCCCATTCACATCACTTTCTCTACCTATTCTGCAACAAAATCTTATTCTTCTATGCGCTATATGCTAATGGAGATAAAAATTACCGGATGCGCTTTTGGTAGTTTTACCTGGAAAGTTTTCCGGGAGGTTTGAAAATTGCCAATGTTTTAGATTTCGATGTGCTCTTTACGAACTTCAACTTTGCCACCTCGTATCTTTGCCGCTCGGGCCGCCATATTGAAAAAATGACGGCTCTAACAATATCTCCTTTCCCACTTATTTTACAACAATTCTTATATACTATAGTTAACTAAAAAAAGTCCTAAAATATAATAACCTTTTTTTGTGAAGTCAATAGTTTTAGCGTATGGGCGCCGCAAAGTCTACTTCAATATGCGCTCATATTGGTAGGGTGCATCTTCTCCGCTTCGCAATTGTTGATGGACCAGTCCTCTTCCTTGCGCAGGTTGAGGGTCGAGTCTTCTGCATTCCCATGCTACTGCTGCTTCCATTGGTGGTAGCGATGCAATATCAAATTTATTTTTGTGAAGCATGCAAATCTAAGACATGCTTTTCATAGTAACCGTATAAATAAAAAATCTCATATGTCCCATTCACATGACTTTCTCTACATCTCTGCAAGAAATTACCGTTGAAAGGCTAATGCTTCTATTTACTTCATGCTAATTGAGAAAAAAAATTAGCAGAAATAGTCTTATACTTGCTTCCTTGTAAGTAGAAGCGAAATAAGGAAGTACCATAGGTTAAAGTGATAGTCAAAATCTGGTTACTATGTGACTGAAGTTCCTTTGTTTGTATGGACAGGAGTTGACACATTCCTGTATGAAAAAAGTATAAGTTTTTCAAAGCAGAAACCAAAAACAAGGAATATCTTAAAAGAGATCAACTACACGAAAAAAATGCATACAACATAAATTGTGTGTTTTAAGGTGCTCTACATTTTTTGTGTGGTAAGTTTTTGTCCATCTCTTAGGATTTAGAAATTATGCAAAATTCCGTAAAATGCATCCAGAATAAAGTAGTCCTCAGAGGCTATTCTCAGAAAATTCAAGATATACATTTTTATTTGGCAGGTAAATATCTTTAATATACGATATTTTAATCAAAATCGTTAGAGCCATTTTTGAGAAAACCAAAAATTTCGAAAGCATTTTCACGTAAAGGGTAGTTTGGGGTGGGGGGGGGGGGTTCTGAAAATCTTCGTGTCGCATCTCTGGAAGATACTTAACTTAAATACCAAGTTTGGTTATTTCACCCACTTTTCATTTTTGAGTTATCGTGTTCACAGACACACTGATACACGTACAGAGACATACACAAGAACTTTTTTCTGACCTTTTTTTTTTTTTTTTTTGGATACAGGGGACCCTAAAACATATTTGCGGTGAAATCTCGGTATCGAATTTTCAAGTGGAGTGCAAAAGCTTCTCTATACACTATGTACATAGTACGTGTAGAGGAAGCAAAAAGGAAGCGCTCTCCAGCTGTAGCAATGGTCTCTGGGTTTTTGGATAACCTCGTGTGCAAGTTTGGATTTTTTCGGAGTACATTAAAATATTTTATTTTTCTTGAATATAGAGTGCTGATATGTGATTTGCAGATGTTTTCTCTAAAATGGTTTAGTTGCGTGTGGATAGAGCAAGAACAACCACATGAGACGCTTATTGCGGTATCTGCATCTTCCGTGGCTTACTTCACCATACTATTCGCAGACCCAAATTTTATCTCCAACACTTCAAAAAACTCTTCTTATACAAATTATGGCAAATTTCCTCTAGTTAAATTTATTACATAGTTATTTTATCGTCAAGCGAGTCGGAAAGTGGATATTGTCGAAAAACAGCTTTTAGGCGCCATTTCTCCAATATGGCAGCAAATATACGAGGTGGCAAAGATCAGATCCAAATCTATAAAATCACCACTTTATTTGTTAGCGCCCAACTGTTGCGGTTACAAGGGAATGCGCAGGCTAGGCTAGAGCTACAGTAAAAGCTAGTAGCAATGATTCAAATTACGTTCTCTTTGCTAGTTTGGCAAAAAGAAAAACGAATAAGGACTTCCGATTTAAGAAAAATGTAGATGTGCAACAATTGAAACCATAATACGGTAAATCTCGGAAATGGTTACTCCAGAGAAAAGTGAATTTTAGACAAATTATGTGTTTTTAGAGATCTACATTTTTCTATCTCTTACGGTTTGCAAAAGTGAAGAGGACTTCAGAGGCTGTTCCCAAAAAATTTAAGGTATAATATTTTTATGAAAATATCTTAAACATGTGGTATTTTAATAAAAATCCTTAAGAGATATTTTTGAGAAAATCAAATGTTAAAAATATTCCATGCACGAGATTTTGGGTTGCGGGTGATTTGCTTGGGAGATAAGTGCACTTAAATAAGAAGCGCAGCAATTAACATTTTATAGCTATCCTGTTTACCGGTTGAAACGCGCGCGCGGTGTACCTTTTTCTAAAAATACTCAGGGGACCTCTATATATTCCCTGTAATAGTATGGAAATCATTATCCGTCTCATCCATCCATATAAAACTGGTATTGGGCAGACAAAATCACAACAATGTAAAATACCGAGTTTTTTTTTTTCTTGTCATTCGCAGTGGTTAGACTGCTCACCAAGACAACGGCATGTGGGATTTGTGTTGAGCAAAGCGAAGTCTTGGCGAGTTTATTATGGGATCGAACCCTGGACCTCACACCAACTCAATAATAGAAGATGTGAAATGTTGAGGAATTCTGTATTAGGTTTAGAAAGCCAATACTCTTGCATCTGTGTTCACAGCGTGTCAAATATGATATTTGCAGCTTTATCAACATTTAATGACAGAAGTTTAAGAATAGCATTCCTTGGCAAAAGCCTCTCTGCTAACTGTCAAATTCTTAGAACTCCGTTTCAAGTATTGATTACATTGCAGTATGTGTTACGCCCTCTGCCCTCAACCCCCCCCCCCCACGCTTTTTGGTGTTGCTGTTCCAGGTCTCAGACCTGTTGCTCTTAAAATAGCTACTAATTTTAATACACATATAAATACACTTTATTCTATATGGCGAATTTCAAAAGTGTAAAGAAAATGCAGGTCTTAAGTGCGCAAAAGTTATCTTTTACTCGTATTTTCTCTTGCACCTATGTGCAATGCATATAGTACATAGAGAAGGGATTGCACTCCACCAAAAAGTTTGCTACCGAGATTTCATGCAAATATATGCTCTGAGACTATATGAAAAAAAATAGAAAGCCGTCTGTGTGTGTGCGTGGCATACTTCAAAAACGAAAAATTATGTTACATAACTAACTTGGTATTTAAGTTCAGAAAAATCTCTCCACCAAAAACTACACGGAACAGTTCTAACGATTTTGATTAAAATAACACATGTTTAAAATATGTTTATGAAAATCAAGCTTTTTTGAGAATAGCCTCTGAAGTGCTCATCATTGTGAATGACCTTTGCATAACTGGTAAATCGCAAGACATAGTCTCGTTAAAAGACAATTTTGGTAGAGTTGACGTTTTCAGGATATTGCCTATTTTTGTGTTAAACTTTTCTCATACCTCTAGCCACAGTGTCTCTTCTACTTACAAGAAAGCTAATGTTTAGTTCCATTAGCACGATACAGATTAACGAATAATACTTTTTTGTAAAATAGGTAGAGCAAGTGGAGTCAATACATCGCACTTGCTTAAAGTGTTATTGAAAATGTCTCGGGTTTCTCCTATATAATGTATTCGCCTCAATGACGTCTTTTAGCAACAACTACATTTTTTCTTTGTCCTGCAAAAACTATCCACAATGAAGAGGTCTTCAGAGGCTATTTTCCGAAAATTCAACATGCATATAGGTATTGTAAACAAAATCGTTAAAGCCATTTTTTCAGAAAATCAAAATTTTCCATTTCTTTTTCATATAAAAGGGTAGTTTAGGTTGGGGAATTTTCATGAAAATCTTCAGGTCGCATCCTTCGAAGATGCTCAATTAATTATCAAGGTTGCTATTTAATGAATTATCGTGTGCACAGACACACAGACGTTTATAGACACAGGGTATTTCCTGTGAAATTTCGCTATGGAATTTTTGAGAGGAATGCAGTACCTTCTCCACCTGCACTAACGTTCTGCCTAAGTTTAAGTTTTACCAGTTAAAATGATATAAACTTCCTTGGTATAAAATTAAGCTATACTCTTACTTTTATGTCAATAAATTTAAAATGTTGCATTTTAAATCTTCGTGTTATTATTAAGCAAACAGACTTCGAAACAAGTTTTACTTTCTCTACACGTACCATGTACATAGTGTATAGAGAAGGTATTGTAATGCACCTAAAAATTCCATACCGAGATTTCACCGGAAATACAAGTTTAACATTTCTGGAAAATGGTGTGTGTCTGTGTGTGTGGACAGCATAGCTCAAAAACGAAAAGACCGTAAAATACGAAACTTGGTATTTAAGTTTCGAATCTTCCAAGAATGCACACGAAGATTTTCAAGAAAATCCCCCCACTCCCAATTACCCTTTACAAGGAACTTTATTCGAAAATTTTGATTTTCCCAGAAACGGCTCTAACGTTTTTGATTAAAATATATTAAAGATATTTACCCCACAAATAAAATGCATATCTTGAATTTTCTGGGAATAGCCTCCGAAGACTACTTTATTCTGGAGGAATTTTACAGAATTTTGCATAACTGCTAAACCGTAAGAGATGGACAAACACCTGCCACACGAAAAATGTAAAGCACCTTAAAACACACAATTTATGTTGTATACATCTTTTTTCGTGGAGTTGATTGTTTTGAGATATTTTTTGGTTTTGTTTTCAGCTTTAAAAACTTATATTTTTCTCATACAGGAATTTCTCAACTCGTGTCCATAGAAACAAAGGAACTTCAGTCACATAGCAACCAGCTTTGACTATCACTTTAACCTATGCTTCTACTTAAAAGGAAGCAAGTAAGAAGACTATTTTTGTTATTTTTTCTCGATTAGCATGAAGTAAATAGAAGCATAAGCTTTTTAACAACAATTTGTTGAAAGTCATGTGAATGGAACACATAGAATTTTCATTTAAGGAGTATCTTGGCTTGGGGGATTTCTTTAAAAGTCAAATACCAAGTGCTGTCTTTATGACCGCAAACTCCGCCCTGAGCGCTGGTGGATGTGCTGCCTGCGCTTACAATGTTAAACACCAAGTTAATAACCCACACACAGATGAACCTACTTTCATTTTTTTTTACTTTGAGGCCCTCGAAACATGTATTTACGCTGAATCGCGCAATGAAATACTGAATTACTCGCTGTGCGGCAGAGTAACTAATAAGTAGCAGTATATTATGTAAAGCGCTAATTTCCATGACTCGTTGCTCTTGTTTTATCCTGATAGCACTGTGTGTCCGTAGTACACCTGCGGAAGAGAAGTTGCCTACAAGTAGGGGCGTGTGTCAAGTTGTATTGCCCCATTTCTCACGCACGCGTACAATAAACTAGAGAACATAGAGAAGAGATGCAAATCAATTAAACAATAGCCAGAAAAAAAGAAATCTCATGTGTTACATTCACATGCATTTCTCTACAAACCTTCAACGAAGTATCATTTAAAAGGTGCACTCTTGTATTTACTTGAAGTAAATTGGAATCTGCTGAAATGCTTATATTATATAGTTCATCGCAGATACAACAGAAATACGGGAATTCAGTAGCTGGTCGCTAGATGATGCTTTGTACTTACCTTCTCTTTGCTTGAAAAGGAGATAGAAAAACAAATGAGTTCCCGTTTAAAATTCAAACCAGTAACAAGCACTGTTTCGGAAACGGTTAATTCCACAAAAATGGAATTTATATAAATTGGGTATGTATTCAAAAGCATTGGATATATTTTTGAGAAAATCAAAATTTTCGAAAATGTCTCAATATCCCTATAGTTTGCAGTGGGAGGAATTCCTTGTATATCTTCGTATGACATTGTTGGAAGCATGCTCAACTTTGCAAGTTTGGTATTTAACCGAGTTGTGCTGCACACACACCCACATTTACCTATATACGGACCTTTTTATAAAACTTACTTTTTTTATTCAGTTGACCTAAAAGCATTCCAGCGTTAAAAGAGTTGCAGAACTCACCGGTGTTAAAGCCTGCCAATGGAGAACTGGACGAGTTACCCCTCGCTGATAACAAGACGTTAAAGCGAAGGTCATTCTGAAGGATTTTAACTTGATTGCTGCGATTGTTTGTTGGGTATAGTATAGTATATTTGCGGTGAAAACTCGATATCGAATTTTTAGGTCAATACAATATTTCCCATACTTACTATGCAGAGAAGTGAAAGTAAAAATGGAGGCATTAGGAAAGAGTTAAATGTATTCCGAATTAATGAGAAAATAAAACGTGAACCATGAACAGATTTTAAGATTTATAAGAAAGCTTATACAGAGTTTAAAAGCATTTGTACACACAGTGACTGTCCCAGAAGTACCCGACCTGACGTATAGATAGCGGTTATTGTTTCAAACAACAACAATGGTAAAAAGTACCACCTTATAAAGCTTAATTTTGAAGTTTGACGATTTTACATTGTTTAGCAGCCATCATTAGTGAATGCTCTCAGCGAATTTGTAAACATGGATAAAACTGGTCATCGTTATGTGATACAATACTTTCATTTGAAAGGTCTTAGTCCAACTAATATTAAAGCTGAGCTAGATTCTACCTTGGGGGGGGGGTCTGCTCCTTCGTTTACAACAGTGAAATATTGTGTGGCAGAGTTTAAGTGTGGCCATATGAGCTGCCATGACGACCATCGCAGTGGTCCACCAAATGAGGTTATCATCCAGAGATTGTAAAGAAAATCCACAATATGGTATTGGATGACCGTCGACTGAATATGCGCAAGCATTTTAAAAAGTTCTGAACATCACATACTGACTGAAAATTTTAATATGAGAAAGTTGTGTGCAAGGTGGGTGCCACGTTTGCTCACAATAGAACAAAAGCAGCGTCGTGAGAATGTTTCAGTCGAGAGTTTGGCAATGTTTCGCTGCAATAAAGATGAGTTTTTGCAACTCATAACAATGGATGAAACCTGGGTCCATCATTTCACATCTGAGACAAAGGAACAATCAAAACAGTGGATTGGAAGGGGAGAATCGGCTGCAAAGAAGGCAAAGACAGCTTCATCTGCACGGCGTCAGTTTTCTGGGACATATGCGGGATAATTTTCATTGATTATCTCAAAAGAGAGAGAGAGAGAAGCAAAAGTAGTCAATGGCGAATATTATGCTAGCTTGTTACAGCGTTTGAGTGATAAAATCGAGCAAAAACGGATGCATTTAGCGAAAAAGAAAGTTTTGTTTCATCAAGACAATGTACCAGTTCACACGTCCATTATTGCCATGGCCAAAATCAATGTGTTAAAGTTCGAATGGCTTCATCATGCCCCCTAATCGCCAGATTTAGGCCCCTCTGATTATTGTCTGTTTCCAAACTTGAAGAAATGGCTTAGTGGTAGAAGATTTGTCAACAATGAAGAGGTGGAGTCTGCAGTTGATGGCTATTTTGTAGACCTCGACGGTTCTCACTATAAACAGGGTATTGAAGCTATTGAACATCGCTGGGAAAAATGTATCGAGCTGAAAGGAGACTATGTAGAGAAATAAAGACGTTTTTCGCTTAAATTTGAGTACTTTCTTTGTTAGGTTGGGTACTTCTGAAACAGTTCTCATAGCTGGGTCAAGGATACATTTGAAATAAATTGAGGAACATGGTTTAAATTTGAATCTTATTGAACATAAAATAATTTGAAGTAGTCATCTACAGCAAAGCAACATGGTGGATTCCGCCGAACAACCTGTAGTGTCCCATACACAATCCCCAACAGATAAAGGGGCCGTGATGATATTCGATATGGCCTCTTCGGTCTATGTAGATAAAACAGCTCTCGGATCGCAGCTAAAATCGATGCTAGCCGTGGCTTCGCAGTCCGCGCGCCTCAACATTAATAATTTCCAAGGGCACCTAAATCTTAAGACACCTTCAGAAAATTAGAAAGCTGCTGATACTCCCGGAGGCCAAGAGCACGGGACGCCTCAACAGAACATACTTTGATGGTGATGATAAACACACACACGCTATACAGAACAGCTGCCGTCTTGGTGTAATGAATCTTAAATGATAATCTGCAACTTTGCGTTTCGATTCCTCGCATTTTTGAGATTTTCCCTGGTTGGCAAAGCGAATGCATTGATTAGTGCTCTACCACCGCAGAATTCCTATCCCTCATTTGTAATATTTCACTTTAATATGGCGGAAATGAAGATATGGAACACATGTAAAGGGACTGAAATTTGGAGAAAAGAGTATATTAATAAGAAATGGTTTAAAATAAATAGAAATGTAGCAGCAGTTGGAATGTTTCAAAAAGATAGTAAGAAGATTGGACAATGCTTATACAAAGTGAAAAATAAATGGGTATGGACAGTAAATAGACAAAATGGTGTAATAAACTAGATTTAATAAACTATTGTAAAATATGAGTATGACCGGTAAAGAGCCAGGGCTGAACACCGGTCATATTCACCTGTATAAAGCTTAGCATAAATAAATAAATAAAATATTTCATTTCATCATTCATATTTAAGGCTGTATGGGCGGTTGGCCTGACATGTCCTCCGTGATCTAGGGGTAACACGCTAGACTCTTAATTCCCAAGGTCGCGGGTTTAAACCCGGAGAGGTAATGTCGATCACAAATAGGAGATTTGTGCATATAAAACAACTCCAAGTCTGATAACCAGACCTCTGAGCAAAATTAAGGGTCTTTCCCGTCCAATATGAAATGCTAAGAACCGCAGTAGTTAAGAGCGTACATAAGCAAACTAAAAACCTCGGAGCCAGACAAATTACGAAGATGCTTGCCCATTGGAAAGTTCTTATTAGCCGGAACAGGTGAATCGAAAGCTTCCTGGTGCCGCCAGAAGGAAACCTCACCGAAGAGTTCGCTCGCATGATCGCACCATCAGGTTGGAATCTCTGTTGGCCGGTGTATAGCCTCCTGCGGTTTCTCATCTCACCTGCTCCCTGGTCATAGTCATGGGACCAGCACCTCTCTGTCGGCCAGGGTATAGCCTCATGCAGTTTATCACCTAACCTATTCCCTGGTCATATTCATGGGACCTGCATGTCTCTTTCGGCCTCATACAGTTTCTCACCTCAAATGTTCCCTGATCACAGTCATGGGACCTGCACCTCTCTGTTGGTCAGTGTATAGCCTCATACAGTTTATCACCTAACCTATTCCCTGGTCATATTCATGGGACCTGCATGTCTCTTTCGGCCTCATACAGTTTCTCACCTCAAATGTTCCCTGGTCATAGTCATGGGACCTGCACCTCTCTGTTGGTCAGTGTATAGCCTCATGCAGTTTCTCACCTCGTCTGCTCCCTGGTCTAAGTCATGGGACCTGCACCTCTCTGTTGGCCAGTGTATAGCCTCATGCAGTTTCTCACCTCACCTGCTCCCTGGTCGTAGTCATGGGACCTGCACCTCTCTGTCGGCCAGTATATAGCCTCATGCAGTTTGTCACCTCACCTGTTCCCTGTTCATAGTCATGGGACCTGCACCTCTCTGTTGGCCAGTGTATAGCCTCATGCAGTTTCTCATCTCACCTGCTCCCTGGTCGTAGTCATGGGACCTGCACCTCTCTGTCGGCCAGTATATAGCCTCATGCAGTTTGTCACCTCACCTGTTCCCTGGTCATAGTCATGGGACCTGCACCTCTCTGTCGGCCAGTGTATATCCTCTTGCAGTTTCTCACCTCACATTTTCCCTGGTCATAGTCATGGGACCTGCACCTCTCTGTCGGCCAGTGTATAGCCTCATGCAGTTTCTCACCTCGCCTGCTCCCTGTTCATAGTAATGGGACCTGCACTATCTGTCGGCCAGTGTATAGCCTCTTGCAGTTTCTCACCTCACATTTTCCCTGGTCATAGTCATGGGACCTGCACCTCTCTGTCGGCCAGTGTATAGCCTCATGCAGTTTCTCACCTCGCCTGCTCCCTGTTCATAGTAATGGGACCTGCACTATCTGTCGGCCAGTGTATATCCTCTTGCAGTTTCTCACCTCACATTTTCCCTGGTCATAGTCATGGGACCTGCACCTCTCTGTCGGCCAGTGTATAGCCTCATGCAGTTTCTCACCTCACATGTTCCCTGGTCATAGTCATGGGACCTGCACTATCTGTCGGCCAGTGTATATCCTCTTGCAGTTTCTCACCTCACATTTTCCCTGGTCATAGTCATGGGACCTGCACCTCTCTGTCGGCCAGTGTATAGCCTCATGCAGTTTCTCACCTCGCCTGCTCCCTGTTCATAGTAATGGGACCTGCACTATCTGTCGGCCAGTGTATAGCCTCTTGCAGTTTCTCACCTCACATTTTCCCTGGTCATAGTCATGGGACCTGCACCTCTCTGTTTTGGCCAGGTATAGCCTCATGCAGTTTGTCACCTCACCTGTTCCCTGTTCATAGTCATGGGACCTGCACCTCTCTGTCGGCCAGTGTATAGCTTCATGCAGTTTCTCACCTTGCCTGCTCCCTGGTCATAGTCATGGGACCTGCACCTCTCTGTCGGCCAGTGTATAGCCTCATGCAGTTTCTCACCTTGCCTGCTCCCTGGTCATAGTCATGGGACCTGCACCTCCCTGTCGGCCAATGTATAGCCTCATGCAGTTTCTCACCTCACCTGTTCCCTGGTCATAGTCATGGGACTTGCACCTCTCTGTCGGCCAGTGTATAGCCTCATGCAGTTTCTCACCTCACCTGTTCCCTGGTCATAGTCATGGGACCTGCACCTCCCTGTCGGCCAATGTATAGCCTCATGCAGTTTCTCATCTCGCCTTTTCCCTGGTCATAGTCATGGGACCTGCACCTCTCTGTCGGCCAGTGTATAGCCTCATGCAGTTTCTCACCTCACATGTTCCCTGGTCACAGTCATGGGACCTGCACCTCTTTGTCGGCCAATGTATAGCCTCATGCAGTTGTCTCTATTGTACTGTATACTATTACGTGTAGGTAAAAAGGTATTATATTTAATTGTAATTAAGATATTGCACTGAAAGTATTTATTTTTTGGATGCCTTAATACAGAAAAGGCACGTATATATGTTTATCTATGAACAATATAACTCGAAACGAAAATTTGGTGAAATACCAAACTTCATACTTGAGTTTAGCTTCTTGTTAGAATACTACATGAAAATGTTCAAGAAAATGTCCCATTACAAATTCCCTTTAAGGGAACAATTATCGAAAAGGTTTATTTTCTCAGAAACAGCTCCAGCGATTATGAATAACATGTGACATGTTTAAGATATTTTCATGAAAAATGAAATTTAAACCTTGAATTTTCAGAGACACTGAAATGCTGTTTATGCTGGACGACTTTTGTGTAGCTGGTAATCCATAAAATATAAACAAAAATTGATAGAAAAGTTTTCGTTAACATATACACAATTAATGTTAGAAACATTTTCAAGGTATTCCTTCGTAATGTTTTAAATGTTACAATACTGATAATTTTCTCAAATGGGATGTCGTCCTTTTTTTCGGTTTCACAGCTGATCATGCAAAGAGAATTGAATTGCAAGTCAGCAACTAGCTTTATCACTTTAGCCTAGAGTATTTCCTTATTTCTCTTCTACCTACAAGAAAAGATGTTCATTATTCACACTAATGTTTAAATTTGCAAGCTGAAGCAAAGGCAAGGGTTCGATTCCCGCTAGTAGACCTGTAGCCAACTGAGGAGATCTTTGTTGCGTGGACAGAATTAATTAGGATTGCTAACCACGTCCCCTCTACCAGTACTGTACTCCATATACAGGGTCTTTCAAAAAGACACCACCTTGTTGGTCGTACCGTACGTGATACGTGAATATCATTTTCAGCTCTAAATTCGACACACACAAAAACTGCCATAAAATCATCATGGATTAGGCAGTTGTACATATCCAAATGGCACGTGTCTGGCCCACTCCAAGAGAGATGCCGGTTGGTAGAGAAGGTCTCAGTCGCTTGGTGTAGGCGTGGTTTGATAGACGCACGGGAGTGGCACAGGTCACCTTATTAATGGTAAACGTAACGTGTGGTATAACACTTTCGAGGTTGTTTACATGGCGTATGATAACCGTTGCTCCTTCGCTGCCTAATCCCAAATGTGTGCGATTTTTAAACGCACATAAAACATTAAATAGAAGGGTCTGAAAGTTGCGACATAAAGTTTCGGACAAGTCAAAGTGTGTGCTAAACGACTGATATCTTCGTTTGGTGTCGTTTTGAAACATCCTGTATATATCGCCTCTAATGGACAGAGGTGGCGGATGCAGCTGTCAGGCGGCCGGCCTTTGTCCCAATTCGGGCTCTTATGCCACTGAATTTAGTTTAGCGTTAATTTCTAGTTTTTAAAGAGGATAGGAATAATCCAGGCTAAGGAAAAATGTCCACTCTCTAATCGGGAATCGAAGGCGAAACTTTTGGACTGAGAAGCCAGAACATTGACCATTCGACTACAGATGCAGTCCTAAATACGTTTTTTTTTCTACCAAGCACAGAAGTTGCTGCATTCCATTTCAAGTTCAATATCGAGATTTTACCGGATATACGGGTTTGGTAACTATTTTCAGTATCTCACAAATATGGTAAACAAACACTATCACGACCAGAACGAGCGACTTACAATAGTTCTCAAATGGTAGATGACCATGTTTATTTACACATTTGTTTTTCTTTCTTCACTGCCTCCTGAATTATGACATGGCAGACCGTGCCTACACCCAATGTACGAATAGCAGCAATAGAAATAGGCAACAATTATTTTATTTCAGCTTTTAATAATTAATATTTGAAATGGAAACAAATATTTTTATCTCATACATAACAAACACAAATAATGATTATTTTCACATCTTTTCTGAACCATATGCATTATGAACTGGATAAAACTTTAATTAAAATTGTAACTGAATTAATTGAAATACAATTGTGGAACTGACAATTATTAAAAGTGAAGATTGGCTGTCACCTTGTTACCAATAACCAAGACAGGAGATTAAACAAAGAAATGAACATCAGCTGCCATAAGATGTTTCGACGATATCGCTCCAGTCAGACGACCACCTAATCTCTGCCAGTTTAACAGTTGAGCTGAATTATCAACAAAATATCCCAATGCAAAGCATCCTCTACATAAAACATTTTTCGAGAATTTGTATTTTCTTTAAAGTGGCTCTAAGGATTTTGGTAACACCGAAATGTGTTGCAGGTCCTGGCAGCAGCGCCAGCATGAACAAGTCCTCGACGCTGCCTCTACCCCACAGGATGGGCATCGAGCGGCCCAGCAGCAGCGCCGCCACGACCCGTGACCGAGAGGGGTACTACAGCGACCGCAACGAGCTCATCCGGGAGCGCGAGAGGGAGAGAGAGCGGGAGAGGGATCGTGGTTACCTCAGCGACCACAACTCCAGGTAAGCAGTGCTCTAATACAGGTTAGCATCCGTGCTTCCGGCAGTCTGTCTCTACCTTTGTATTACTACTTCCAAACATGTCACACCACAAATTAACTTTACTCAGTTCGGGGGGCTGAAATCACTTCCATAGAGTCTGGTACAATGCGTGTGTGCCTCATGACTTTCTCTAGCTGCTCTACAAACTTCCCACAAATTATTCTTCTTCTTTTTACACCATGATAATCGGGATAAACATTAGCAGAAGAGAACTAAAGGAATGCACTGGGCTAAAGTGATAGTCAAATGTTTTAAAAGCTATCGTTATGCGATTGTCATTGCAAAACGCTACTTTGTTTGGCCAGGAGTAGAGCAAAAGAAAACGGTCACTTCCTGTCTGAGAAACGTGTAAGTACTTCACAATTGAAACCAATAACAGGGAATAGGTCGGAAACGGTTACATCCACAACAAAAACCTGAAGGACCTAAATTGTTGTTTTGACGAGATCTACATTTTTTGTGTAGTAAGTGTTTGTCTATCTCTTTTGTTTTAGCACTTAAGCAAAACTCGGCAAAGTTCATAAAGACTCTTCAGAGGATATTCCCAAAAATTTTAAGATAAACATTTTATTTAGAATGTAAATAGATTTAAAATGCGGGATTTTAATTAAAATGGTTAGAGCCATTTTTAATAAAATCAAAATTATCGAAAAAATGTCCATGTAAAGAGTAGTTTGTTGTGCAGGGATTTTGATGAAAATCCTCGTGGTTCGTGCGTGGAAGACACTAAACCTAAATACCAAGCTTGGTATTTAACGGTCTTTTCGTTTTTGAGCTCTGCTGTCTACACGCGCACACACTCTTGACTTTTTTCTAAAAATGATTTTTTTCGGACTCAGGGGACCCCAAAGGATATATTTCCGGTATCTACTTTTTGGGTGCAATACAATACTTGTACATGGTTGGTGTAGGGAAAGTAAATACATATACCAATGCTACTTACATAAAATATAAAACCTTTATCTTGAATATACCGCAATATTCCGGGTGTTCTCTTACGGAGATGGATAGTCAGAAGGTCTCTTTGAAATTCACAATCTATTTTAAATAACATTATCTGTGACATCATCTATTTCCAAGATATTTAAATGTTTTCAATTTTTAAATAGTATATAGAGCAGGTATTGCTACCACTTAATATTATTGTAATATACACATAACTGTTACTTTCGAATTTAATTTCTTTGTTTGCCTAGAAGCAAGTATCCCATGTACTGCTCTTACGAATGTGATATTACACATTTGGGTTTCCTTTTCTCGTATTATTTAATCTTCACCTTATGTTTCATTCGTATATCTTAATTTATTTCATTTTAATTTCACCCCTTCATTTTTATATTCTTTACGTAGTATATGGTATCTAGGTACATGTTTTAGGGTACCATGAATAATAATAATAATAATAATATAGAATTTTCAGAATTTCATATCCATGTTTGTGTACATGTGTCTGTGAACACGATAACTCAAAAACGAAATGTCGGCGAGATACCAAACTTGGTATTTAAATTTAATGTCTTCCAACGATGCGACACCAAACTCTTCTTTTAATTGAAAAAAATTGGAAAATGTTAAAATGTTTTATCGAATTGGATTTAAATGGCGCTAACAAAGTGTATATGTTGAATATACTGGGAATCGCCTTTGATGACTTCTTTATTCTGCATGAATTTTGCTGAATGTTATTTAACTGGTAAACCGTAGGCAACAGACAACACCTTACTGTACAAAAGTGTAGAGCTCGTTAAAACTCACAATGTATAGCATATGTATAATTTCCGTGGAACTGACCATTTTTGAGATATTCCTTGTTATTGGTTCAGTTTCACTTTTCTCATACGGGAATGTGCCAACTCCTGACAATACACAGAAACGTATTTGAATCACATGGCAACCTGCTTTTTAAACATTTGACTATCACTTTATCCTAGTGTATTCCCTTATTTCCCTTCTACTTACAAGGAAGCAAGTAATAAGACCGTTTCTACTGACGTTTTTCTTGATGAGCTTGAATTCGATAGAATAATAATTAATTTGTTAGAGGTATGGATATAGTCATTGGAAAGGAAAACATAATATGTTTCTATATGAATCTTTAAAACTTGAATAGCTAAAACGAGAGGCTGTTGTATTATGATTTGTGCCTTTAAAACTCATTTATTTTATCGTAGCTATGTACGTTATGCGTCTCCATTATACCTTTGAGGCTGTGTTTCTTTTTTCAGATGCACTTCTTGCCTTGGCGAGTCAGCTCGAGCACAGTGGTTCCGACATTCAGATGGCTGGCGTTCCGGGAGCTCCACGTTCGGTTCCGGAACCGGCTCTGTTTCCGGGTCCGCTCCAGGAACACATAAGCGATCTCCATGGGATTCCCTACCCTCCCTTCGACACGAGGGAAGTCTGGGAGACAGCGGCTATAAGTCAAACAGAGCCGACTCCTTCGAGCAAAGGTGAACAGCTTTCTGTGTACTAGTTACATTCAGGAGTGATCCGTTCACTAGTCTTCCATAACGTTATATACATAGTGTACAGAGAAGGTATTGTAATGCACCCAAAAATTCAATACCGAAATTTCACCGCAAATACATGTTTTCGAACCCGCTGAATCCAAAAATAATTAGACAAATCCCGTGTATGTGCGTGTGTCTGTGGGCAGCATAACTCAAAAACGTTAAGTTCGTGAAATACCAAACTTGATATTTAAGTTCAGTGTCTTCCAAGAATGCGACACGAAGATTTTCAAGAAAATCCCCGCACCCCAACTACCCTTTACATGGAAAAAATTTCGAAAAAAAATGGCTCTAACGATGATTAAAATCCCTTCTATTTAATATATTTACGTGACAAATAACATGTATATCTTGAATTTTCTGGAAATAGATTCTTTATTCTGGATGAATTTTGCATAACAGGTAAACTGTAAGAGAGAGGGCAAAATTTACTACACAAAAAATGTACATCTCCTTTAAACACACAATATATATCATATACATTTTTTCGTGGAGATATTCTTTAGCATTAGTTTCAGTTTTAAACTGCACGAACTTGAGAAACGGATTTCAATGCCATAGCAACCACATTTTAAATCATTTGACTGTCGGTTTAGCCTCCCTTATTCACAAGGAAACACATAGTAATACCATTTTTGCTAATGTTTATCATGATTAGCATGAAGTAGATAGAAGAATAAGTTTATTAACACTATTTTTTTTGCCGAGACTAGTGAAAATAATGTGAAACATGTTTATTCTTAATTTCTCTAACATGTATGTACATAGTACATATGTAGAGAAGGTATTGCATTCCCCTCAAAAATCGATATTGAGATTTCACTGGAAATATGCTTTGAGGTCCTCTGAGTCCAAAAACTAATTTTTAGGAAAAGCACCGCGCGCGCGCGTGTTAGGGGGGGGCAGCATAGCTCAAAAACGAAAAAATCGTTAAATACCGAACTTGGTATTTATATTAGTATCTTCCAAGGATGCGATGCAAAGATTTTCAAGAAAATACCCCCCACTCCAAACTACTTTACATGGAATTATTTTTTTTGAAATTTTTGTTTTTCTCAAAAATGGCTAATGATTTCGATTAAAATGCCGTATATTAAAGATATTTACATTGCAAAGAAAATGTATATTTTGAATTTTCTGGGAGTAGCCTCTGAAGGACTCTTTATCCTGGACGAGTTTTGTACAACTTTAGCTTAACGGTTAAGTCGTAAGAGATCAACAAAAGCTTAGGACAAAAAATGTAGGCTTTTGTCATGTGCGTTTTTCTTGTAGATTTATCAAGTTACAACATATTCTTTGGTACTGGTTTCAGTTTTAAAATGCTTAAATTTTTTTTTCAAAGGGGAATTTTTCATTTATTTTTCTCTTCTTTTACTCCTAGCACAAAAAGCAATCGCATAGCAACCAGCTTTTAGAATATTTGAGTATCGCTTTAGCGTAGTGTGTCCCCTTATTTACTTTGTACTTATATCATATTTCGTTCTCATGTGTTATAGGTATTTACATTCTTCAATAAGTCTTTCTTATAAACGCTCATTCTTCTGTGTGCTTTAAGCAAGTAGACAGAATCATTTAATCATATATTTCCTTATTTACACAAGCGAATAAAGGAATACAGTCATTATTTTCAGCTTTAGTTTCTCTTCATTTCCTTGTAGGTATAAGAAGATATTGCGAGAAACATCTCACTGATAATCACTTCAAAAATCTTATGTAGCCCTACAGCTCTGAAACAGATTATTGTTAAAAAGCGTATATCTACCTCATGCTAATCGAGGTAAAATTAGCAGAAATTGCTTATTACTCAGTAGAAGGGAAATAAGATAATACAGTAGGCTACGTTCGTCAGATGTTTTAAAAGTGCTTGTGTGAAATTTTCTCTCTCTCTCTCTCTCTCTCTCTCTCTCTCTGTCTCTGTCTCTGTCTCTCTCTCTCAACAAATTCCCATATTAGGAACGTATTTTAAAACTGAAACCAATAACGAAAAATATCAAGGAAATTGTCAACTTCACGAAAAGTATGTAAATGACAAATTATTTTTTAACGATATGTGTCTCTTACCAGCTATGGAATAAGCAATCCCGAATAAAGAGCTCTTCAGAGGATATTCTCAGAAAGCTCAAGGTATACATTTCATTTGTCATATAAATATCTTTAATATACATATTTTAACCAAAATCGTTAGAACCATGCTTTTGAAAATCAACATTTTTCGATATTGATTCCATGTAAAGGGTAATTTGGGGTGGTGGGGATTTTCCTCAAACTTTTTGTATCGCATCCTTAAAAGAGACTAAATTTAAATACCAAATTTACTTTTTACTTTCTCTATAGGCACTATGTACATAGTGTATAGAGAATATATTGCACTCCACCAAAACATTCGATACCGAGATTTCACCGGAAATATATGTTTTAGGGTCCCCTTTATCTAAAAAAAGCATTTTCGGAAAAAGGTCCGTGTGTGTGTGTGTGTCCGTGTGTCTGTGAACACGATAACTCAAAAACGAAAAGTAGGTAAAATACTAAACTTGGTATTTAAGTTTAGTATCTTCCAGGGATGCGACACGAAGATGTTGAGAAAAATCCCCCCAACCCGAACTAGCCTTTACATAGAACTTTTTTCGAAAATTTTGATTTTCTCAAAAATGGCTCTAACGATTTTGATTAAAATTTCGTATATGAAAGATATTTACCTGACAAATAAAATGTATATCTTGAATTTTCTGGGAATAGCCTCTGAAGAGTAGTTTATTCTGGATGAATTTTACTAAATTTTGAATAACTGCTAAACCGTAAGAAATGGACAAAACCTTACAACACAAAAAATGTAGAGAACGTTAAAACACACAATTGATGTTATATACATTTTTTTCGTGGAGTTCGTCGTTTTTGTGACATTCCTTATTTTTGGTTTCTGCTATGAAAAACTTATACATTTCTCATTCAGGAATTTGTCAACTGCTGTCCATACAAACAAAGGAACTTCAGTGACATGGCAACCAGCTTTTGATTATCACTTTAACCTATGGTACTCCCTTATTTTACCTCTACTTACAAGGAAGCAAGAAATATGGCTATTTCTGCTTATGTTTTACTGATTAGCATGAAGTTAATAGAAGTATAAGTTTTTTAAAAATAATTTGTTGCAGGGGATATAGAGAAAGTCATGTGAATGGTACACATCAGATTTTTCAGTTATCATGCGCGCGCGCGCGGACCTCTTCGATTTTTTTACAGGGGGGCCCTAAAACATATATTTTCGTTGAATCTCAGTATTGAATTTTTGGGTGGAATGCAATAACTTCTGTACCTATATATTATGTAATAAATAGAGAAGGTAAAATGATAAATATTGAAAAATGGAAACCAATAGAGACTTACCATTCAAAAATGTGATGAATGTCATTTACATAGCATTCTCCAACTTTCTACAAAGTATTCTTACAAAACTTGTTCTTGTATCTACCTGTTTATTACTAAAGATTAGCTATCATTAAACACTTAACATACGGATTTTACTTGTCATCAAATATCTTAAACATATTGTATTTTAATAAAAATCGTTTGGAATAATTTTGATAAAATCAAAAATAACGAAAAATGTTCCATGAAAGAGGTAATTTGAATTGGAGGATTTTATTGATATTGTTCCAGGCCCATCGCTGAACTTTACGTTCTTGAGTTAGACAGACAGACCCCAAAACGTACATTTTAGGTTTGTTGCGACCTGGTGGAATGAGCCACCAGTGTATGTTAGTGAGTGTCAGTACGAGCTACTAGCAGTGACCTCGCGCTCGGGAACGCGTATGAGCAAGCTAACCTTACACAATTTTCTCGTTGAAACTACTTGTTAACTTCTCCATGCATGCTGACATGTCTAATTTAAATCTGCACGACCGATTATCACAAACTATTTAATATATCAGATATTTATTTTAAAAAATCACATGACTTTCTCAACCTATTCAGCAATCTTACAATAAGTTATTCTTCTCTGTAATTCATGCTATTTTGGCAGAGATTATTTAAATGTTTGTAAGCACGAGGGAAATAAGATAACATCTATTTCTCCTCCTCTCTGCAATGCGAACTGCATCAACTGCCTGCTTCTCTCCCGCGCATGCGCACGACTTCCCCGTACCTACTTTATCGCAAAGCAGCGTATTCGCATTTCATCCTGTTTCATTTGAACTCGCAGGAAACTGCAGTTGAGACTTCATGGAAACGGGAATGGTATTTGTTATTGACCTCAATGTTCTTCAGTTTTGTCAACCTCACACAATTACATTCTATATTACTTAACTGGAAATCTAGGGAAGGTCAAGGAAATAAAAAAGATTAGGGAAACTGTCAAAATGTCAAAGTCAGGGGAAAAAAAACGGTTTTCAGAAGAAAAAAACGAGGGAAATTATCACACGGATCCTCTTAATGGAGTTCTGCAAAAATCAGGGATACAGATTCGGATTCATGTTTTACTTTCTCTACACATACCATGTACAGAGTGTATACGGATGGTATTGTATTCCACCCAAAATTCGATACCCTAGATTTCGCCGGAAATAAGACATTTTAGAGTTCCCTTTATCCAAAAATAGCTTTTTTAGAAAAAGGTCCTCACATGTGTCCGTGAACAGGATAACTCGAAAACGAAAAAGAGGTAAAATGTCAAACTTGATTTATAAGTTTAGTATCTTCCAAGGATACGACACAACGATTTTTGGGAAAATCCCCCCACTCCAAACTACGCTTTAGAAGGGAAAATTTTCGAAAATGTTGATTTTCTCAAGAATGGCTCTTACGAAGTGGTCATATTAAAGATATTTACACTACATATAATATGTATATCTTGAATTTTCTGGGAATAGCCTCTAAATACCTCTTTATTCTGAATAAACGTAGATTTCGTTAAAACACACAATTTATGTCATACACTTTTTATATAGACCTATCCGTTTCTGTTATTGGCTTCTATTTTAAAATACTTAAACTTTTCTCAAACGGAAAGTGAGGTGTTGTTTTCTCCCTCTTGTTTTACCGCAAAGCGAACCGAACTTCCATTGCTTCACATAGGACAGATTTTTACTCCCATATTTCCTTTCTACTTACGTTTATCTGGATTAGCATGAAGCAGTTGTTTGTGTGAGAGCCAGAGAATGGAAGACCTTGCTTGCTTCAGTTCTGAGCATACATGCTTATGTAAACATTACACACATGATACAACAACTCAAAACAAAAGTACTGAAACCTCACAAGATGCCATAAGCACAGCAGAAACACAAATTGATTTACTTTTGCGAGTTTGTTTGTATTTTGAGTTTACACAGGTTTTATAAAGCTAGAAACAATTGTCTTTGTATTGTTAACTTTTAATGTTGATAATAGTTTGTTAAACACAAATCAAGAAGAAGAGTGATGGACAAATTTTAAAGAGTTACATTCACAAGACTTTCTTTACAAAAGCTTATTTTTCTAACTATGTCATGCCTGGTTAGTTCTTTATAAGCGAGGGCAATACAATAGACTAAACCGATTTTAAAGGTGTTGCTATGTGCTCTACAAAAACGTATGCGAGTTCTCGCCTATCTCTTACCGTTAAGACAAAACTCATCCAAGCACATTCCCAAAAATTACATTTTATTTATCATGCAAATGTCGTTTAATATTTTACTCCAAATCGTTAGAGCCATTTCTGAGAAAAGCATTTTGGGATTAAAGATTTGTCGGCGTTGCTTCGCGGGATAACAACCGTGGAATCATTCTGACGAAGATTGCAGAGTTGAGACGGACAAAAGCCTGCGACACACCGTTAAGTCAGTTACTAAACTTAAACACCAAGTTTGGTGTTTACACAAGACTTTTCGTTTTTCAGTTACGCTATTGACAGACATACATACACTTACATTTTTTTTAAACGATTTTATTCAGGGGTCCTCAAAACATGCATTTCCGGTGAATCTCAGTATCGAATTCTTGGCTAGAATACCATCCTTCTCTATGTATTACGAGGCCTATCCATAAAGTGACAAACGATTTACCTAAATAAACAATAACGAAAGTTATCAACAGAAAACTTTATTTACAAAGTTACATTTCTCGTTACTCTATTTCTCAACGTAATCTCCATTCTGTCAAGATATTTATTGTCACGTGGTGCCGGTTTTTCAATGCAGATGTTATACTCTTCCACCGCTAAATATAGGAGCCAAGATGCCACTGCCACTGTCACTTTGAGGTCTTCATGATGTGAAATATTTTCCATCCAAAAAGTCATGTACGGTGACCAAAGTGAAACTTCGGTTTTTCATAATTATTTTATCATAATTTACTTTCAACCCCTCCATAACGTTTGATGAACTCCCACACTGTTATTTTCTTCCTTGATTACTAGTAAATTATGTGTCATTTCCTCACTGAAGACTCGTTCATTGCACTATCAATATACGCTTGCGTTATTTGCCTATAAAATTCGATTGGCTGAACATTTTGTGCATTAAAAAACATTCTTTGGTGGTAGAAAAGTATAACATTGGTATTGAAAAACTGGTACCACGTGACAGTAAATACCTTGTGTGTAATGACAATTATATTGAGAAATAAAGCAAAGTATTGTAATTTGTAAATAAAGTTTCATGTTGATACCTTTCGTTATTATTCAGTTATGTCAATCGTCTGTCACTTTGTAGATGGTCCTCGTACATTGTACATGTGTGATAGAGAAAGCAAACAACAAATTAAACAATTATGCACAGTTTTCGTTCCTATGAAGTGATACATTACCCCACACCCGAGATTTCAACATATTTAATGGGATTTCGAAAACACTTTGTTGGTTGTCACAGAAAGCTGTTTCTTCTAGCCAGGGAAATCCAGATGTCTTCTTTATTACTGCTACTCCATCCGTAAGTGATGAACATGAATTCGCGTCAAAAACAAAATGCTAGGCTTACGAGAAGGGGTTTAAACCATACCAGAATTGCCTGCAAACTTCATGTGTATAAGATACTGAGGGTGTATTAGTACATTATAACGCTAGGCTTGCGGGGTTTTACACCATACCAGAATTGCCTCTTCACTTCATATGTATAAGATACAGACGGTATATTAGTGCATTAAAATGTTAGGCTTGCAGGGTTTTAAACCATACCAGAATTACCTGTTCACATCATATGTATAAGATACTGACGGTATATTAGTGCATTAAAATGTTAGGCTTGCAGGGTTTTAAACCATACCAGAATTACCTGTTCACTTCATATGTATAAGATACGGAAGGTATATTAGTGCACTAAAATGTTAGGCTTGCAGGGTTTTAAACCATACCAGAATTGCCTGTTCACTTCATATGAATAAGATACTGAGGGTGTATTAGTGTATTAAAATGCTAGGCTTGCAGGGTATTAAACCGCTTCTATGCATTGCCTAGAGATGACAAATTCTTGTATGTGAAAAGTTTAAACCAATAATAAGAAATATCTAAAAAATGGTCAACTCTTCGAAAAAACTGTATATGACATTAATCAACGATATCTACATTTGTCTATTCTTACGGTTTACCAGTTGTGCAAATTTCAGAAAAAGTCATCCAGAATAAAGAGGTCTTCAGAAAATTCAAAATATACATTTTATTCTTCATATAAATATCTTTGATATACTGCATTTTAATCAAAATCGTAAGAACTATTTCTGAGAAAATTAAGATTTTCGAAAATTTTCGCATGCGAATGGTAATTAACGGAGGGGAAATTTGCTCAAAATCTTAGTGTCGCATCCTTGGAAGATTCTAAACTCAAATACCTAGTTATCGTGTCACAGTCACACACACCTGGACCTTTTTCTAAAAACATTTGTTACAGGGGATCCTAAAGCGTGTACCTCAGGTGAAATCTTGGTATCGAAGTTGTGGGTGGAATGCAATAGCTACAGTTCTTCTATAGTAAGTTTTTATGCGTTATATAACTTTGCTGCCATGTAAGCAAAGTTACGGTAGCGTCATACCATTAAAACAGTAATATGTTCCAATAGTCTGAAACACTTCTCACACCTTGACACTGCACAGATGAGCTGTGCTAACTTAGGTACAGCTTCTTTGTTAATGGAGTTGGCAAGTCAACATCCTTACTTGGTTCACCTTATACATATGTCAAAATAAATGGCGTGTTATTTATGGACGCTCTTTAACTGATGTGGTTCTCAGCGTCCCATTCTATACTGGGCGTGAAAGACCGCTTAATTTTGCTCAGAGGCCTCTCTATCAGGCTTGAGGTTCTTTTACGTGTCGTAAATCTACGACACTGGACAACGTTCCCTTTACTTCACTTCCGAAGGAAGCCATGCTAAGGATTTCTCCACCCCAAAAAATCTATCGTCCTCCGCCGGGTTTGAACCCGCGATCTTGGGTATACGGTAACCATTTCAACACGGAGGGCGACTACATATGCCAAATGCAGTAGTTCATGCAGGATGGTGCGCGCCCATGCTCTGCACGGTTTCTTGCACGAGTGCCATGTCGCATCGGTTTCCTAAAAATGAGACTGCTGCATATTGCAAACATTAATCCCCGATATTTATCTCGTATGTGCAATGCAACAGTAAGTAGAGAAGGTATTGTATTTCACCGGAAATATATGTTTTGAGACCCCTGAATAAAAAGCCTTTTTAGAAAAAGGTCAGTGTCTGTGTGTTTGGACAGCATAACTCAAAAACGAAAAGTCCATTGAATAAGAAATTTGGTATTTAAGTTTAGTATCTCCCACGGATGCAACAGATACATTTTTAAAGAAAATTTCCACATTTCAAAATACTGTTTACATACAAACTATTCAAAAACGTTGATTTTCTCAAAAATGGCTCTAATGATTTTATCAAAATACCGTTCCATATTTACATGACAAATAGTATGACATCTTAAATTTCTTGGGAATAGTGTCTGAAGTGCTCTTCATTCTGAATGACTTTTGTATAACTGGTGAACAAAATCTTACCACACAAAAAATGTAGATCTCGGCAAATCACACTTTTTGTGGTGCTAACCGTTCCAAGTTACTCCTTATTAGTGGTTTCAATTTTAAAATACTTGTACTTTCTCAAAAAGAAAGTAATCCGTATTTCTTTTGTTTTACTCCAATCAAAGAAGCTAATTTTAATGGCAATCGCATAGCGACAGTAGTTAAAACATTCCACTATCGCTTTAGCCTGGTGTATTTCCTTAGTTCCCTTCTACTTACGAACTAACCAATAAGACAATTCTGCTAATATTGCAAGAAGTTTGTGTGTAGATCAGTAAGAGAAAGTCACGTGAATGGAACTCGTCAGATGTTCTGTGGGGATTCTGAAAGCAGAAAGCGTTTCAAAGGAATGCCCATAACTAGAGATGCACCTAGAACTGAGTATCTGAACATTTGACTCAAAGAGCCGGTCAAATTGAATATCATATCTTTTTCAGACACATCATCGATGTAATTCTATACCATTGTTGTATATACCTTATAGGTATGGTATTTTAATCAAACTCGATAGGTAGTATTGCCACTGAAAATACAATATTCTTCGTTATTTGATGAACTTTCTCTATTATGTCAGCACTACGATTATAATAGCAAAATATACTCACAATGGGATCCTTAATATTTCTATAATGTAAAACAGAGAAGGCAAATTACTGAAATGAAGCATTTTCGCAGCATGCTACATAAAACACAGTAGGCGATGCTGAGAGAAGAGAAACACAAACCCCCAAAGGAGGCAGGCAGGTATATGTAGCAAAGTGAATGGTGATGTATTTCACTTACAATGCAACTCACGATCTCTTGTGGAGGAGAGTGATATTGGCTAACAAGTTCGAGTGTAATTGAAGCCACTCAGACTAAGTAACCGATTCCTTTACTTTTGTAACCGTTAACACACAATTGTATGTCTGCATTACTTTTACATTATTGCTGTAAATATGTGCCTAATGGTCACCAGTTGAACGTCGTATGCTTAACTCCTTGGTGATACGGTCCCATTTATGCCCTTCGTTTTCAAAACTGAATATTGTAAAAGTGAGCTTTACTCAAACCACAAAACCTTTAGGACCGATATCAGTACAGAATCATTGAGAAGTTGTGCTGTACTGAAACCTTCCTGCACGAAACATGTACTTTAGTGGCAGACACCCCCAAAACTCGCATATCAGCGCCTCAGAGGGCAGGAGATCTTTACTTGTGAGGTTGAGGAATGCTGTTGGAAGTAGTAAAAATCTCTCCAGGAACATCAGCGTCTCTGAGGGCAGAGGATCTACATTTGTGAGGCTGAGGAATGCTGTTAGAAGCAATAAAACTCTCTCCAGGAACATCAGCCACTCAGAGGGTAGGAGATCTTCACTTGTAAGGTTGAGGAATGCTGTTAGAAGCAATAAAACTCTCTCCAGGAACATCAGTCCCTCAGAGGGCAGGATATCTTCCCTTGTGAGGTTGAGGAATGCTGTTGGAAGCAACAAAACTCTCTCCAGGAACATCAGCCACTCAGAGTGCAGGATATCTTCACTTGTGAGGTTGAGGAATGCTGTTAGAAGCAATAAAACTCTCTCCAGGAACATCAGCCACTCAGAGGGCAGGATATCTTCACTTGTGAGGTCGAGGAATGCTGTTGGAAGCAACAATACTCTCTCCAGGAACATCAGCCACTCAGAGGGCAGGAGATCTTCACTTGTGAGGTTGAGAAATGCTGTTAGAAGCAATAAAACTCTCTCCAGGAACATCAGCTACTCAGAGGGCAGGAGATCTTCACTTGTAAGGTTGAGGAAAGCTGTTAGAAGCAATAAAACGCTCTCCAGGAACATCAGTCACCCAGAGGGCAGGAGATCTTCACTTGTGAGTTTGAGGAATGCTGTTAGAAGCAATAAAACTCTCTCCAGGAACATCAGTCACCCAGAGGGCAGGAGATCTTCACTTGTGAGGTTGAGGAATGCTGTTAGAAGCAATAAAACTCTCTCCAGGAACATCAGCCACTCAGAGGTTAGGAGATCTTCACTTGTAAGGTTGAGGAATGCTTTTGGAAGTAGTAAAACTCTCTCCAGGAACATCAGTGTCTCTGAGGGCAGGACATCTTCACTTGTGAGGTTGAGGAATGCTGTTGGAAGCAGTATAATTCTCTCCAGGAATATCAGCACCTCAGAGGTCAGGGCATCTTCACTTGTGAGGTTGAGGAATGCTGTTAGAAGCAATAAAACTCTCTCCAGGAACATCAGTCACCCAGAGGGCATGGGATCTTCACTTGTGAAGTCCAGGAATGCCGTTGGAAGCAGTATAACTTTCCTCCAGGAACATCAGTCCCTCAGAGGGCAGGATATCTTCCCTTGTGAGGTTGAGGAATGCTGTTGGAAGCAACAAAACTCTCTCCAGGAACATCAGCCACTCAGAGGGCAGGATATCTTCACTTGTGAGGTTGAGGAATGTTGTTAAAAGCAATAAAACTCTCTCCAGGAACATCAGCCACTCAGAGGGCAGGATATCTTCACTTGTGAGGTCGAGGAATGCTGTTGGAAGCAACAATACTCTCTCCAGGAACATCAGCCACTCAGAGGGCAGGAGATCTTCACTTGTGAGGTTGAGGAATGCTGTTAGAAGCAATAAAACTCTCTCCAGGAACATCAGCTACTCAGAGGGCAGGAGATCTTCACTTGTAAGGTTGAGGAAAGCTGTTAGAAGCAATAAAACTCTCTCCAGGAACATCAGTCACCCAGAGGGCAGGAGATCTTCACTTGTGAGGTTGAGGAATGCTGTTAGAAGCAATAAAACTCTCTCCAGGAACATCAGTCACCCAGAGGGCAGGAGATCTTCACTTGTGAGTTTGAGGAATGCTGTTAGAAGCAATAAAACTCTCTCCAGGAACATCAGCCACTCAGAGGTTAGGAGATCTTCACTTGTAAGGTTGAGGAATGCTTTTGGAAGTAGTAAAACTCTCTCCAGGAACATCAGTGTCTCAGAGGGCAGGACATCTTCACTTGTGAGGTTGAGGAATGCTGTTGGAAGCAGTATAATTCTCTCCAGGAATATCAGCACCTCAGAGGGCAGGGCATCTTCCCTTGTGAGGTTGAGGAATGCTGTTGGAAGCAATAAAACTCTCTCCAGGAACATCATCCACTCAGAGGGTAGGAGATCTTCACTTGTAAGGTTAAGGAATGCTTTTGGAAGTAATAAAACTCTCTCCAGAAACATCAGCGTCTCCGAGGTCAGGAGATCTTCACCTGTGAGACTGAGGAATGCTTTTGGAAGCAATAAAACTCTCTCCAAGAACATCAGTGTCTCCGAGGCCAGGAGATCTTCACTTGTGAGGTTGAGGAATGCTGTTTGAAGTAATAAAACTCTCTCCAGGAAAATTAGTGTGCTCCTATTTGTAAAGAATTTGCATCGCAATTCATTTTTACCCATACCAGCTAGAGGGTCCTCATGTTAACATGAAATGATAGAATAGTAGGATTTCGTAAAAATAGTTTTTTGCAGAATTGGCAGAGAAAGTCATGTGAATGGAACACATGTTTTAATTTACACTTACACATTCAGAATCTCATTCATACTTCCAGACCATGGGGACGTGGCCGAGTGGTTAGACCATTGGCCCCTCACCTACCCGGCTTGGGCTCGATCCCAAGCGATAGCATGTGAGATTTGTGGTGAACGTAGCGGCGCAGGGGCGAATTTTCTCCAGTTTCTCCCGCCATCGCATTCCACTGGTATTTCATCTTCATTCCATGTATCACCATGTCATCGCCTGCGGTGCCTGATAGTAAATGCGGGTGCTAAACATTATATAAAAAGACCTTGGGGAAAGCTCCAAATGACCATAAGAGAAAAGCTCCCACCCCTAGATGGAAATCGAACCCGGGACTCCTCTCAAAGCACCTACTGAGCTACGGAAGTAACCAAATAAATGGTTTAACTCAATTTTATTTTATATCGCTTTAACCACTTGGTCATATCACACGGATCTGTTTGGTAAGATACCTAGTTTACAGTACGTGGTGGGCGGTAGCTTTGAAGCACCACCTTGTACCATATTACTTTCGCATGATGTCAAATAGACATGACGTCAGAATGCCATCCAGGCAAGCTGTTCTACCATCCGTAATCAAATGGCGAAATACAGCTTGTCTTTTGATATCTCATTCCTATCTGCTTCAAGTAGATGGGATTAGGGTGCCGCCCATTCCAGCTGTTTACATTATTTGTGGATAGATACCAGCGCAGTCGCAAATACATTCTATCTTCAGTTTTACTATTATTTCAGGCTGAAGGTGGATTTAAACCCAGGGCCTGCTGAATGCGAGGCAAGATGTTATCACCTGAGCTATCCCACTCGGCAGACTTGTTTTGTTTGACTGTTAATCTGATTTTAAGGCATAGAACAAAGGTTATGTTAGTTGTTTTAAAATATTCTATGTATATGCAAACGATGGAATTTAATGAAATAATGTTGCACATCAGCGATCAACAAATCATCTCCGCTAGGTAACATTGGGTTTGCCTCCAACCTTGCATCTCGGTCAGTCCAATAGATTATCGTTTCTCGTAAATATTCTCTGCGAGGCGAAATGAAACAGGCAAGAAGTAAGAATGCATATGCAAGCTTATTGGTAATGAAGCCAGAGTAAGTACGAGGATTGGCTGATAAGTCCCAGGCACTAGGCCAGTTAGATGGTAGCATCATATAGTTTAACTCTAGACTAGCTTTTATCCATAGTTATAGGTCAATAGCTTGTTTAGTTTTCCAATGACAGTATTTTAAACAAGACAACTTTAGAGTTTTCATGAAAATGGAGGATTTGGAAAAACCAGCAGTGATTAAATACTTCCATTTAAAAGGTGCAACGACTATTGAAATCAAGGAGGAAATGGACAGTACATTGAAAGACTCTGCCCCTTCATATTCAATGATTAAAAACTGGCTTGCAGAGTTTTAAAATGGGGCGTACGAGCACTAGTGATGAGCCTCGCTCTGGACGCCCTGTAGAAGTGACAACTCCAGAGATCATTGAAAAAATTCATCGTTTAGTACTGGAAGACCGCAGATTAAAGTTGTTTGAGATAGCAGAGGCTGTAAACATATCAAAAGAACGTGCAGGTAATGTTTTGGGCTTTCACAAGGTCTGTGCAAGATGGGTGCCGCGTTTGTTGACACCTGATCAAAAGTTGCAAAGAAATGCTGTTTCTGTTAAGAATGTGGAGCTCTACCGTAAAAAGCCCAGTGCATTTTTGAGACTATTTATTACCATATATGCAACTGGAATACATCAATACACTACAGAAAGTAAATCACAGTCAAAACAGTGGATTGCGCCAGGTGAGCCAACTCCAAAAAGGCAAAGTCAATTTTGTCAGCTAACAAGGTTATGGCGGGTGTTTTCTGGGATGCACAGGGAATTAGTTTTATTGGAAATGGGTAAAAGTATCACTGATGACTACTACGCAAGCTTACTGCAACGTTTGAGTGATGATGTGAAAAGAAAAAGACCTCATTTAGAAAAAAAAAAAAAAATCTTGTTTCATCGCAACAATGCTCCAGCCCATCGTTCAGTCATTGCAATGGGAAACATGTGCGCATTAAAGTTGGAATTGCTTGAACAACCACTCTATATGCCAGATCTAGCACCAGTGACTATCACCTGCTCCCAAACCTCAAAAAATGTCTTGGAGGACGAAGATTTCACAGCAACGAGGTCACCGATGCGGTAAACAGCTATTTTGAGGACCTTGATAAATTGCACTATAGAGATGGTTTAATTAAATTAGAACACCGATATGACAAATGTGTTAGCCTTTCTGTTAAGAAATAAAGGGAAAAAAAAATAAATAAAATGCTGTTTTCTTTGAGAGGCCGGGACTTATCAGTCGACACTAATATTGCATGTGTTGTTGAGCTGCTTATAGCAGTGCTGACGAACTGGGCAGTGATGATACTGCGGTGGTGTTGACATTGCCCTAAATTGACACACACACACACACACACACACAGTGTTTACATTGGGGAAGAAAATCCCAGTCATTAACAGGAAATCGATCTCGGGTCACCCGTGCCAGTGGCATTGTAGGCATTACATGAAATAAACACTTAATGTGTGAAATGGGACAAATTAGGAATTCTAAGCTAGACAGTAAATTTTAGCACTGTGTCAAAAGTGATCTTGTTCCAAATTTGTTCGAAATCGGAGGAACATTGTAGAAACCTGTTAGTAATATAGATAAACTGTCTTGTATGTACTATTAAGATATGTTATCAGAAACTATCCTTGCCATTTGTGGCAATGAGGCGCCTGAACATTATATTGATAAGCACGACATATAGCACATGCGGTCTCACAAGCTAGGAAGGTCCTGAAACTTTGTCCATACCGGTCACAGGAGACAAACACCAGCAGAGGAGGCATGAAAAGCAGGGCCGAGCGCATGTTATGAAACCCGGTGTCAACTTGAAATATGAAAGAGGGAAACCAAATGAGGAAATGGGAGTGGGAGGAAATCCGTGGTATAATACACCACCTCAACATTCCCCTTGCCAATCAGGGAAAACCACGAAAAACCCAAGGGCCTCCCGAATGCGAGTCTCACGCGTTAGCGTGGAGCCAATTAACCTTAAAATTAAAGTAAGCTGCAGTCAGAATACCTTAAAAACATGTTAAAGCGTCTTGAGCTAATTTTCTTTTTGATTTATGTTTTTGACGGTTTCCTTCTCTTAGATTGTACAGTAGAGCCCCAGAAACGTTAAGTAATATAGAACAGAAATATATACCATATATTGTTTGATGGGCAGGATCCCAAACTCAATTTCATGTTTATGATCAGCCAAGGAAAATTATTTGCAACTCAAATAAATATACGAGGTACGTCCAGAGAGTAAGTTCCGTTTCAATTTATCTCCGCTGCAGCGCTGCGATCCCAGTTCCGCACATGCGCGGTAGACGCTCTGTATCAAGGAGCTGAAACGTGCGCCATTTTGAGATCGCTGTCAGCCACATACGCTTTGTTGTGCTTGTTTACAATGTCCGTGTTGATTGAAAATCCCGCCGCTTGTGAAATCAGATCTGTGATTCGTTTTCTGAATGCTAGGAAAGTGAAACCAACTGAAATTTATCGGCAAATTTGCGAAGTTTACGGATAAAATGCGATGAGTGATTCAATGATGAGAAGATGGGTCCGACAGTTCAATGAAGGACATAGTGAAGTGCACGATGAAGAACGAAGAGGGCGTCCATCTTTGGTTACAGAAGAACTGGTTAACGCGATTGATGACAAGATCCAGGAAAACCGCAAGATTACAATTAGTGCTCTCGTTATGGAATTTCCCCAAAGCTCACGATCACTAATTCATGAAATTGTTACCGAAAAACTGAAATTTCGTAAACGTTGCTCACGTTGGGTACCAAAGATTCTTAATGAGCAACACAAAACAAAACGGATGGGTAGTGTACTTCAGTTTTTAACCCGTTATGATGAAGACGGCGAAGAATTTCTGACACAGATACTAACAGGAGATGAGACTTGGGTTTCTTACGGCACCCCTGAAAGTAAGCGACAATCAATGGAATGGAGGCACACTTCAAATCTTGACACCTCGAAAAATGATGTGCACAGTGTTCTGGGACTGGAAAGGCATCTTACTCATTGATTTCTTACCGCGTGGTCAAACAATCAAAGCAGATGTTTATTGCGAGACACTTAGGAAATTGCGCCCCGCAATACAGAATAAGCGCCGAGGATTGCTGTCAAAAGGTGTTGTTTTTCTTCACGACAACGCACGACCACACACCGCAAATGTGACGAAATACCTCCTACAGGGATTTGGCTGGGACGTGTTTGACCATCCTCCGTACAGCCCTGACCTCGCTCCTAGCAACTTTCATCTGTTCTTACATCTCAAGTCTTTCCTTGGCGGTCAACACTTCAACAATGACGAAGAGCTGAAAGAAAATGTTTCCAACTTTTTGAAGACACAGGCGGCAATCTTCTATGAAGAAGGTATACAAAAACTTGTGCCACGCTATGACAAATGCCTGCAAAATTTCGGCAGTTACGTGGAAAAGTAGTTTAAGAGTTGTAGAATTTTGTGCAATAAATAATTATTCTGTATCTGTACACAATTTAATTTTATTACCAAACGGAACTTACTTTCTGGACTTACCTCGTATTTTGGATAACCTGAAGTTTATAAATATGTTTTACTAGTTCAGCCAACATCAGAAGAGATGTGTAAAGAAGAATGGGGCTATTTTGGAGGATGTAACCTTGTACTGCTAGAGGTCCCACGCGCTATGATGAGTTCTACTTCGGTGTCCCATCCTAATCTAGTGTTTAGTAATGAACCATGATATTTAACAGATTATGCCAGAATAATCATGATCATTTTACATTCATAAGAAATAATGTCGTCACAGCATTAAAGGGATTTTAAAGAGAAAGAATTGCTTCAAACTTGCGAATATTCAGTAAAATGTCAGGTTAAAAATCATTGGGTTAATTCAGGCAGAGATGCCTGAAGGGAGCTGACTAGAATACTATCATCTACATATATGCCCATAAAACTAGGTTGAAATTGGGGCATATCATATGTGAGTATATTAAGTGATATATCCCTGCAGGGCTGTGTGCTGACGGGAATCCATTGACACGAACCACAAACATGCTGTTGACAACATGGAGAAGGTAGTCTGGTATGTTCCAAGTAGCAGTCCTTCATGTCGAATGCTTGAGTAATATCCAAGGAAACAGCTGCAGTGTATTCTTTATTTGCAAATCCTTTAAGGTGATGTGTTGCAGAATGGTTAGTAAGGAAACCAAATTGATAATCCGCAATATTATTATTGTGAAATACTAAGTCGTAAAGATGTTTCTGAATACTATTTTAGTTTGATAATCTTAATAATAAGGTGATTGGTCAATAGCAGATGACAGATGTTTGGAAGCATTAGGAGCACACAAGTAGAAGAAATTTTGTTTGGAATATTTGGTTTGTTCACTTGATGTTTTATTTAATTCCTGGCCTGTTCACTGGCACTTTTTAGGAACACATCTATGTGCGTAATACGAAGCAGGTATGTTGCATTTAGAGTTGGCGTCGGTAACAATGCGTCCTTTATATTTAGTTCTCGCAAAGTCTGCCTTGTTGTGGTCTGTGTGTGCAATAATTTATTGAAAGCGATGATAAATATTTTTATATGTATTAAATCGAAACGGATTGTCTTTAACTGTGCAAATGAGATCATCAAGATTTCTTCTTACCCACGGCATCCTTGCTATTCACAACGATTAAGATGTTTCTCTTACATTAATTACATTAATTTCAGAATAAACTATGGTAGGTAGAAGCGCGGTCTTGGCCGTCTAAGGCAAGTCATTGAGTCGTTGATGCTGGTATGACTATACTCAATTATCTTCATAGCAACCGGTGTGGTTGTTAAGCAAGGATGAGTCCAAGGCCGATTGGAATGTTGTCCACTAAACATGGTGCCTTGCTATGAAGTTGTGTTTAATTGAAATGTAATGAGAACTGGACAGTGATCCGAAGCAAACATTTGCTTTATTTTATTTGTTGTGTGTGTTGCAACACATTACGGCTTTATGAAGTAGATGGTTTAGTAGTGTTAGCAGGTTTTGGTTGCTCTCTTGTTCTTGAGTGTCGAGTTGCTGGCGCAGAATATTTTGGGTTACCCTGTTCTGCATTTTGAAGTGAACGATTGAGTTTGTGATAAGGATGACAGTCTCTACACCTGACCAAGTGTTCCTCATTTGGTGATGCAGATCAAGGCATCTAACACACCGTGATTTCAGTTGGAGACATTTGGTGTGCTGGGTCTTTGGAATATATCAGTCCTGATAGCTGCATTCTAGATTTAATGCACAAAGTTGAATTAGTTAATTGTTTCTTCCTAGAAGGTGTGCCACTTTGAGAAATGGAAGCTCATTTCCTATAGCTCTGTGATCATTTCATCGTCAGAAATAGAGCAGAAAACATGTTATACATGAAAGTTTCGGTGTTATGCAAAACTGGTATACATACATGAAGAAGATGCACTAAATTTTTTATGAAGATCTAATCTATTTTTGTAAACCAGTCATTACAGATGAAAGAATGCAACACTTTCTTGTATATTACTCATTCACCTTTTTTCCCAAAATTCTTAACTTCATTACAATTTGTGATCTGCCTCTCATTTAGTTTTGTTTTATGGTGTATGAATATTGCAGCTAAGATATTCAAGCTGTGGTATCTCAGTAATGTAGTAACAATTTCATTTTTTAAACGAAAAGGTGTTAAAACTGTAGTAAACTGCATCGAACTAATTTATCTTTTTATTTCAAAATTATTTGTGCGGTATTTAGTAACAATGGAGCGAGTCTGTTTACCAAGACAGCAATAGAGAATACAATAAAACATCAAACAGAGCATTCTGAAGAGTTTATTGAGCAGTTTTTTCTCTCCTGCAAAGTGTAGAAAAATATTTAGTTCCTTTCCCCAACGACCTATTCTTCTTCTATGTAATATTTTCAGTAAGTTTGAAAGAACATTAAGTGAGAATATTTAATATGCAGTGGAATGATATCGCCCACAATTTAGTTTAGTAGAGGAAGAAGAAATGTTTGCTTGAAGTTTCCGGCACACTTTACCTTGACGTGAGGGATGGTTTTATGTGACACTACATTAGTTTCGCGGATTCCATGAACATTTCTCAGATGCCGTTGATCTACGGTGACAAAAAATCGGTTAGCTCTGCAATTATTCTTTCTTACGGTCTTGTATGAACACCTCCAGAATTTATGTTTTCTAGAAGTTTTCAATAGGGTGTTAACATTTTTAAGCTGCATTTAAAATTAAAGTTGGTACAATCTATTTGTTTCAAGGAATTATCTTGACCCAACATCGCGTCTCTTATTGTAATAGTATTTGTTCATAGTTGAATGGGAGTGTCAGATATTCCATTCCATTCCATTGAATTGGTGTAAATTATCTGGCGAGTCTCGGTCTGGGATTCTAGTTAATGAATCACAAATAACAATTTTCACCAGTCTGCAGTAGGTCCAAACATCTTTTTCACAAATCATTGTCATAACAATATTAATATTCTTGCATGGCGAGCTATGGATCTTCTAAGAGCTTGTATCAAGCATTCTGCCATTCAATATGTACAGCTCCACAAACTGCACAAATAAACAAAACAGGGGCTCGCGTAGTCTACTCCTGTAACTTCAAGTGTGGTCGTCCTCCATGCTAAATTCATATACCCAAGGTCGCGGGTTCAAACCCGGTGGAGGACATGGATTTTTTCGGGCCTAAAAATCCTTAAACAGGATTCTTCGGAAGGGAAGTAAAGTTGCTGGTCCCGTGTCGTAGATTCATGGCACGTAAAAGAACCTCAGGCGTGATAAATAGGCCTCTGAGCAAAATTATGCGGTCTTTCACGCCCAATATAGAATGGGACGCTGAGAACCACAGCGGTTAAAGAGCGCCCATTAATAAAACTGCATTTCCATTTTGTCCTTCTGCACAGAAATAGCCTTGTACCTAACGTTTCTTTGCTGCTATCCTCGTGTCAATTATTTAAGGTCGCGGGTTCAAATCCAGCGGAGGCCCATGAATTTTTTTTCAAACGTAAAAATTCTTAGCATGGCTAACCTCGGAACAGAAGCAAAGCCGGTGGTCCCACGTCGTAGAATTACGGCACATAAAAGAACTTCAAGCCTGATAAAGAGATATCTGAGCAAACTTAAGCGGCATTTCACGCCCAGTACAGCATGGAAAGCTGAAGCGGGTTCATAAATATAGCTCAATTTCAATATGTTTCTCCGAGTACAAAAAGAATATCTAGCATACAATGACAGGCGATGTTGTTACAATAATATACAGCAGCCCTCAAATATACAACTTCTTCACTTCTGTTTTTACCTTCAATAACCGCATTCTCTTGCCGAGTGTACTCTACACTTTCATTGATAACCAATTTCACCCTTTCAGTTTCTTCATCGGTCAGTTTTTCCCTTTTCCTTTACATATGCAGATATCTTGAAGTGCTACTCATTTACAGTGAAATGATGCAGCTGTGAGGAAAAATTTCCAAAGAGATGAGCGCCGTATCACGAACATCTGTTCTATATAAGGATAAACATCACTTCACGTTGAAGGAGTTTGCCCAAGACATTTTGCACAAGAAGGAATCTTTCATTTGGAGGAATAAGATCCTGAAATCAGCAATTGTGGTATCGGCGTATCCTATTACACTGTTTAGAGAACATTGAAAGAATATCTGGTAGATTTTCTGTTTTAATCAGGTATTCATACTGTTTAATAATTCCCAAAGACAGGAAGCCTGCTTGTGTAACTCAGGTTTCTCAAACTTTTATTTCTCGTTATTAATTACAGCTCGTATTAGTAATATGCGTAATCTTGCAATTAATGCTATTCCGTGTGATGTATAGGCTACGTTAAAATCATGGGTCGTTTTCTGTTTATTTACACAACACAAGTGTTTAGTTGTTGCTTGCCATACCAGCAGAACCGAGGAATGTATATTCCGCTAAATATTTGCATTTGAAAGTTCCTGTGGCCTTCCGTAATGTTGGCTACATTGTGGTTACGTTTCTAGCGTTATCAGTAAGCAACAGCCAATTATGAACCAACATCGTATACAAACTGTGTATATAGTCCTGAATACCGACGAATAATAACTAATTTGGTGTTGTAATTATTATTGGTAATTTAAAATAGCTCACACATAATATATTGCATTCTTTGTAGAAAAAATTACGTACTTTCCACAATATAGAAAAACTAATGCAAAAGAGATAAATGAAATAGATATAAGCATGAAAACAGCAGTTTTTTTTTTGCTTTATTTATTACCATAATCTACAGAAAGGCTAATGCATTTGTTATATCGGCGTTCTAATTTAATTAAACCATCATTTATCAAGGTTCTCAATAGCTGTTTACCGCATCAATGACCTCCTCATTGCCAAGCAATGTGTTGAGGTTTGGCAATAGGTGGTAGCCACTGGGTGGATGTTCAAGCAATTCGCACATGTTTTCTATTGCAATGACTGAACGATGGCCCGGAGCATTGTGTTGAGGTTTGGCAATAGGTGGTAGCCACTGGGTGGATGTTCAAGCAATTCGCACATGTTTTCTATTGCAATGACTGAACGATGGCCCGGAGCATTGTGTTGAGGTTTGGCAATAGGTGGTAGCCACTGGGTGGATGTTCAAGCAATTCGCACATGTTTTCTATTGCAATGACTGAACGATGGCCCGGAGCATTGTGTTGAGGTTTGGCAATAGGTGGTAGCCACTGGGTGGATGTTCAAGCAATTCGCACATGTTTTCTATTGCAATGACTGAACGATGGGCCGGAGCATTGTCGTGATGACAAGATTTTTTATATTTGCCAAATGAGGTCTTTTTCTTTTCACCTCATCACTCAAACGTTGCAGTAAGTTTGCGCAGTAGTCACCAGTGATACTTTTACCCTCTTTCAAGTAATCAGTAAATATAATTCCCTGTGCATCCCAGAAAACACTCGTCATAACCTTATTAGCTGACAAAATTGACTGTCTCTTTTGGAAATGGTTCACCTCACGAAATCCATTATTTTTATTGGATTTACTTTCTGGAGTGTAGTGATGTATCCAAAGTTTATCCATGGAAATAAGTTGTCTCAAAAACTCACTGAGATTTTTGCTGTAGAACTCCACATTCTTAACAGAAAGTTTTTTTCTTGCAACAAACGCAGCACCCATCTTGCACAGACCATGTGAAAGCCCAAAACATTGCTTAAAATATTACTTGCACGTTCTTTTGGCGTTTACAGCTATGCTATCTCAAACAACTTTAAAGTGATGTCTTCCAGTATTAACCGATGAATTTTTTCAATGATCTCTGGAGTTGTCACTTTTACAGGGTGTCCAAAGCGAGGCTCATCAATAATGCTCGTATGTCCCATTTTAAACTCTGCAACCCACCTTTTAATCACTGAATATGAAGGGCAGAGTCTTTCAGTGTACTGTCCATTTCCTCCATGTCTTTAGTCGTTAAGCCTTTCAAATGGAAGTATTTAATCACTGCTCGTTTTTTCCAAATCCTCCATTTTCGTGAAAACTAAAACTGTCTTGTTGAAAATGTTGTCATTCGAAATCCAAACAAGCTATTTGCCCGTAGCTATGGATACAAGCTAGTCTAGAGTTAAGCTATACGATGCTGCTGGCCTAGTGGCGCCATATCTATGTGAGGCCCGCGACTTATTGGCCGACCCTCGCATAACATTCACCAGTTTAATATTGTAAAAGCTCAGTACCGTCAGCATCAGGTCTCACACCTTTGCTTAGGACTCGGAGAAGAGGATATGTCTCCGCTCCTCCAACGAGTACCCAGTGGTCTTCAGAATCATCCTGAGCAACGGTGTTGTTATGCCATCAAGAAACAAGGTATTGGTGAAGGCGCAACGGGAAAGGAATCTTGTTTTGGACTGGAAGACATCAATGAACAGATTATGCGTTGTCGGGGCATTGTTGTCAAGTTGGGAGGAAGTGCTCGGGAGACTACTGAACCCATTGGACACCTATCAGAACACCCAGGCTGGAACGGAATCAGGGAAGTGCGAACCAGCAGCAAATATATCGCAGTACGATTGATTCGACCAGCCAGCACCGTCATAGGATCAGGGGCCTCGACTGAAGAAGGCGGCCTGCCATCTGACAGCTTTTCAACTGAAGAGGGTCTGGCGTATACTGAGAAAATACCAATCTGTCTTCAGCCATTGTAACGGCAATTATGGCCGCACAGACCAAGTACTCCGTAACATTGACACCAGCGATGCCCGAACTTTGCGACGTGTTCCTTGGCGAAACGTGGAAATGTACAGGACAGGCTGGAGGACATAAGTTCTAGAGGAATCATTTGAAGAGTGAAACAGTGCTTGGTGATCCCCTCTATTCTACGTGAGAAATAAGAACGTTACGCTTCAGCGTGGACTGCGAGATGCTGAATGCCTTCATCAGAAAGGACTTTTTCCCCTAACCCCGAATTGACGATACGCCAGACTTGCTGGTGCAATGGTCTTTGACTTTGGACTTGAGATCGGGATACCGACAAATACCTTAGATCCCTGAGACTTCTCGATAGACTATTGGCAATTTACGGCTATATTTTTTGGGTTCTATAGTGTGCTAGCCACCTTCAAGCGCCTCATGGATTTCACGGTGTAAGTGTTGACTTATTACGCCTGTGTGATGTGCTATGTCTGAATAATATCATCTTCGTAGAAAGTAACTTCGGAGATCTCGAACACATGATCAAGGTACTACAAAGGCTACAGGAAGTCAACTTGAAGATAAATGCAAACAAGTACCAACTCTTCTACAAGAATGTGAATTACTTGGGCCATAAAAGTCTCACCGTCTATGATGGCCACGGACCCAGCGAAAGCTCGATTTATGACGGATTGAACTCTCCCGAGAGAGCTGCAATGCTTTTTGGGCGCGTGCGGCTAGTATCGCCGCATCGTCGTCAAGAGGTTTCTCCAACATCAACCCCCCCACCCGACCGAGGAAAGAGTATCGACTTTACATGTGGTCAGAAGAGGTCATGTACGCATTCCAGGCGCTTAAATAAGCACTGTGCTATACGTATATTTTAGAACTTCTACAGCCTGGTGGGGACTTTATTTTGGAGACTGATGCTAGCCACACCGGCATTAGAGGCATTTTATCTCAGGTCCAAAATGGCCAGAATCGGGTAATAGCCTACTAAAAACAAGACGCTCTCCCAGAGTACTTCCACAACTCAGATTGTGGCGGTCCGTCATTTCACCTGAGAATTGACAATTCCACCCTAGCCCGGCGGTTAAGTTTCAAGAACCAGAAAGGTCCAGAGTCTTCAAGATTACAAATTTATTTCACAATATGGTAAAGGAAGGAGCCATTCCAATGTCGATGCAATGTGCAGACGACGCTGTCAGAGGAGTGCAGCTATTGCACTAAGTTTGACGAGAAAGAGCATATCGTAGCTGTCCCTGTGATTACAGCGACGCCTGGAGCTGGATGAAATAGCGCAGACTGAGGAGGGAGCAGCTGGCGGAAGCCTACTTGGAGTCACTCCTGGGGGAAGTGGAAGCAGGGACTGGACCCAGCTGGGAGGACATCGGAGCTAGGAGTAGTTTGTAAAATTCCTACTGGTCCAAATGGGACTCGTTGAAGACGAGGGAAGGAGTACTATTTGGAATATGGGAGTCATCTGATGGGAAGACTCAGAGAGAGAGAGAGAGAGAGAGAGAGAAAGAGAGAGAGTAGTCGATCCTCCCTCGGAATAAAGTCACAAAACATCTGGAGGAAGTACATTCGGAGACTCTGGGAGGATATGTGGGACCTAGCCCAACAGTCAACGATTTCTGACAACGGTACAATTTGCTAGGCTAAAGACAGAAGCTCAGACGTAGTGCCGCCAATGCTATGCGTGTGCAGCAAGTGGCGGTCCATAGTCTAAAAGCCAGGGTCGCTTGCAGCATAATAACATGTATAAGGTGGGAGTATCCTTTGAACAAATAGCCACTGACGTTGCTGGGCAATCATCTGTAAGAGGGGCACAATAAGTATCTCTGCAAGTGCCTGTAGGTGTAGGCATTCCGCACTAGGCCAAGACTATGGGGAACCGCCTCGTAAGAGAAACGTTTTGTTGCTATGGGTTACTGTTGGAGCACAGTGATCAGGACACCACCTTTAAGTCCAACCTGATGAGTGAAATACTGGAGCGCCTTGTAACGCACAAGACAAGCACAACACCTCTCCATCCACAGGCAGGCGGCATGATTGAGCGGTACATCAAGAATATAGATGTTCTTTAATTTGAGGCAGGTTTGGGGTAGTTACCAGAGGGACTGGGCTGGCCGGATCCGTCGTACTGCGATATATTTGCTGCTGTCTCGCACTTCCCTGATTCCGTTCCGACCTGGGTGCTATGATATGTGTCCAATGGGTTCAGTTAGTCTCCCGGGCACTTCCTCCCAACTTGACAACAATGCCCGGACAACGCATAATCTATTCATTGGCGTCTTCTAGGCCTAAACAAGATTTCTTTCCCGTTGCGCCTTCACCAACACTTCGTTTCTTGATGGCATAACAGCACCGTTGCTCAGGCTCATTCTGAAGACCCCTGGGTGCTCGTTGGAGCTGCGGAGACATCTCCTCTTCTCCGAGTCCTAAAGTTTTCTGGCCGACATCCACCGTCGCCTCGGGGCTCCTGGAATTATCCAGTAGCAGTACCACAACCTAAGCCGTCCTTGTGATGAATACCCGTAGGCTTACAGTGCTACGGCCTCCTTTTCCTCAGGTAAGATGTCGACCGACGCCATCACTAGTGGGTAGAATCGACTGAGTGTTCAATGTCGGCAAGCCCTTCGCCGCGTCAGGTCTGATTAGAGAAACGGTTGTACTTGTGTTCACTATTATCCAGCACAGCTTTCCTTGTACCCAGCCGTCTGCGAAGAGACTGACATCCACTCTTCTGCCCAAGTACTTGCGTCTCTCGAGGTGTGGACGATGACGACCCCGACATGCCTCTCTAAGTTTTCCGTCTGCTGGCCGCCTTTTTAGCGAACCATAGTACACTCCGCATCAAGGTCATCGTCGTTTACTGTGGGTTGTTTATCTCTCTCACTGTCGTACCGAATACTCTTCGTTTTCGAGGTCGGCGCAGCTGCTATCTTGACCACCTCGTTCTTAATGCCGCCGTTAATACCACATGAATTATCGTCGAGCATCAGGAGCTGTCGTATCTCGGCATCACGCACCCCATCGACGGAGTACACAGCACGTATCTAGGTGGCTAGTTCACCAGGGATTTGTTCACCAGCTATTCAATTGCCTGGCCAATCTCCTGTTTCGCATTTCCTGGCTGTTACAGCCTCATCTTTAGCTGACTGAAGTAGGCTGCAGACCAGCGAAGGGTAGCGAAGAGCTTCTCGAGGGCCTTCTAGATGTCTCCAGGTACCACCTATGTCGTGACCACTTTCAGTATTTCTGCCGCCCGACCCTGGAGACTTGCTATCATTCGTGCAACTTCCTCTTCTACTGGGAACAATAGGGAATGGCGACAGCAGTGAACTGTTGGCTAATGACTTCGAAAGTGGAATGTTCCGTCGTACTTGGCGCGTGTCCTGTTTTCACGACTTTCAAGTATTTTGTCGAGCATCTTTTCCACCTCGCCGTTCAGTTCTTTGGTGCTGCCGTCAACACCCCCCTCCTCCCGGGAAATAAGTCCTTTCTTGTTCTCCGGGCCGTTAACATGCTCTCCAAGGTCTTTCACCGCTCCGCTATAATCTTCCACCTTTCCTCCAAGCCTTCGAGCCCTTCTTCACCTATGCCAGCGGTTTTCCCGATTTTGCTATAAAGTTCCCCTTTCATCATGAACCTTTCCTTCTTCAGTTCTATAATTGCGCAATTCATAGCCGTTATTTCACTACTCATCTACTCCATGCCGAGTCCCGTGTTTTCCTCCATCATCTTCTCCATTCCGAGTATGAGTTCATCCATTTCAAATTTCATTTATTCCAGAATTTCACTTTCGCTTCCATTTTCTCCATACAATATTGAAATCCGAATTTTATTTTAGCTTGCATATTCATTTCCCTGGTCACTTTCTCCATGCTGGATTTTATGTTCTGCATTTCTGCCAGTAAGGTTTCCATCATCTCCTCCACTCTTGTGAAACAAAATCAATCTTTATTACTCAAATCTGTTAAGAAATTGAGTTTAATTCCAATGCTTTCACAATAGTTTTACAGTATAGTTTTCTATCGTCGCTTTGACACTTCGCAATTCTTGCCTCATCGCTTCTACGCAGCTGCTTCACGCTCTTCACGTGTTAATCGTAGGCCACTGCTAGAACGAGTGCGGCTACTTAGAGATAACCGAGCAAACACGTGCAACAATAGGTTATAAGCTTTCCAAAGCAACCCGGTAACACGTGTGGTGATTACGGGTCAGCAGGGCGCAGTCACAAGACAAAAATAGATATCAACAATAATAACAATTATAACTAACGCATAACACGCAACTTGCTCGAGCACGTGTTGGAGACCACAAATTGAAGCGTGCGATTGTAAATTGGCCGATTTGCAACATAACCGCTTTGTGACCGACTGACGGAATGCTGCCTAGTCTAACGGATAAAGCCTTTTATCTGCTCTTTGCAAGTGACCCAAGTTAACTGCAAGTTGTCAAGTACAAACATAGAAAGTGAACTTGTTGAATTTGCTGAGCTGCAATATTCTGCAAACTAAAACGGAAGAACGGAAAACTTATGGGAAAAAAACCTTATGTATTCCTTTCACATGACTTTCAGTACCTGTTCTAAAACAAACTATTATTACATAATATTACTTTTATTTACATCATGCCAATCGAGATAAACGTTAACAGAGATGGTCTTATTACTTGCTTTCTTGTAAGTAGAAGGGAAGTAAGATAATGTACTAAAGTAATAGTCAAAATTTTTAAAATCTGGTTGCTATATGAAACATTGAAATTTGATTCTCTTTGCGTGGCCAGGAGTAAAAGGAGACCTGGAACGAATGAGGATTTCCGTATGAAAAAAGAATTTTAAAATTGAAACAAATAACAACGAATATCTCGGAATAATTCTCCAAAAAATAATGGTGACAGAAATTGGCTCATCCCCTACCACATTACTAGTTTTGCGCAGTGTAGCTACTCGACCAGCCAAGAGCAGGTAGTCTTAAAGGACACATCCCTATACACCGTACTATTTAGCTCCACAACAAGCAGATGTGTTTAGGATGCCGTCTAGTATACTGCATTTACTACCTGTGGATAGATGACAGCATAATCGCTATTTTCAGTTGAACGATGAAGGTGGAACACTTGGGTCGTGGTATTAAACATCCCGTGTGGTATTAACATTGAAAAACAAAACAGCAAGTTTGGACATAGCCGCCTGACCATCTTGGTGGGAGTGTTTGCAATTGGCGGGATGCTTTCCTGGGCAACCTTCTGGTTCTCGTTCCCAGGTATGACATACAGAACCTTTGCTAGGAGGCCGTGTCATGAAGCAGTCTCTGTAGCCATAATTCTTTTACATTTTGATGGCTGTGGCAAATCCGCATTGTGTTGACTGAATTGCAGGCAGGTAAAAATATCATTGCTCAGTCAAAACAAGTGCACCAAATGGAGCCTATTGAATGTTGTGTGAGGCATTCATCACGCCAAGACCACTGCTACTACAATGTACAGTCATGGAAAAATGATTGAACGCAGTCTGAGAGCGGACATTTCCAAGTCCCACTTGGCGATTTACACACATCGACATTTCCAATAAGTAGCTAGACTTTATTGACAATCCAGGCTCTTGCCCCGCGTTTGTATTGCTTCCTGAGCGGCAGTGCGACAACCTCTCATTCTTCCTTAACCAATTCGTCCACAAACGCGTATTGGTAGTCCTACATATGTGAGGGGCACAATTTATATTTTCAGCCGAATAATAAAAAACACTAATTGTCATTGAAAATTTCTTTATTTTTGTCGAAATATTCTGCTTTAAGGTCAATACACTTTTGCATGAGTTCGAACCATTTGCCATAGCACTTTTTTCCCTATCTACTTGAGACACCTCCAAACATGGTTTTTGAATGTATCAACGGCTTCTGCCGACGAAAATCGTTGTCCACGTATTTTATTATTGATGATCGGGAACAAAAAGAAGTCATTGCATGCCATATGGCGGATGAGTCATGAATTCCGTTTTTTGAGTGTTTAAATAGTCGACCGCTAGACGAGATGTGTGAGCGCTCACAAATTCTTGGTGAAGAACGATCCGACAGCACCTGTTTGTTTTCCCTATTTCACCGAAGACTTTCGGTAAACAAATGCAAGTGCACCATTCAGAATTGACCATTTTATGTTCCTATAAAGTAGCTGTTGCCACATGATCAGTTTTTGTGACCATTTGTTTCGAAGTGCTTCGAGTGCAAACAACTTTTGTTGGATTTGGTTCATGTTAAAACACCCATACAGTCGACTGCCACTTCTATATGAGACGCACTTTCTTCTGTTTATTTAGAAAGGCATTCAGAAGGTTTTTTTTTTTTTTTTTTTTATTAGTATTTGAGCATTTTCGCGAGGAGCGGCTCTTTTAAATACTTGTGAGTTGCTACTATATATTACAACACAATCAACTGTATGCCTCTTATTTGCAGGGCAAGCATGCGCAATGTGAACTAGGCTAAATCAACTTCGTGTGTTTCACTGATGCTCAAATATTTGAGTGTACATAGTAGATAGAGAAGATATTGCATTCGACACCGAGATTTCACCGCAAAACATGTTTTGATGTCCATTGAATGAAAAAAAGCATATTTAAACATAGGTATTGGTGTACGCCTCTGTGTGACTTGTGTGGTGTGGTGTGTGTGTGTGTGTGTGTGTGTGTGTGTGTGTGTGTGTGTGTGTGCGCGCGCGCGAACAGCATAACCCAAAACCGAAAAGACAGTTAAATATCAATTGAGATATTTAAGTTCAGCATCTTTCAAGAATACGACACGAAGATTTTCAAGCAATTCCCCCATCTTCAACTATCATTTACACGACACTTTTTTTCGAAAATTGGTTCTAATGATTTTGATTAAATTATCATATGTTGAACATATTTTCATGAGAAATGAAATGTAAGTACGAGTATATCTGATTGTTCTTGGAATAACCTCTGAAGGCCTCTCATTCAGTTTATTTGCATTTTTGTGAAATTAATCATTTTCGATATATTTCTCGTTATTGTTTTAAATTTTCCAATACTTACACTTTCCTCCAATGGAAATCGTTAATCGTTAGTTTTTACTCCTGGTCAAGCAACGAAACCGGAATTTCAAAGTAATCACATAGCGGCTATCTTTTAAAAGATATTACCATCGCTTTATCCTATTTCCTTGTTTTCTTTCAACCTACAAGTAAGTAACAAGACAATTTCTGGCAATGTTTACCTATATTAACATAAATTAGAATACTAAGAAGAATAGTTAGTGCAGAACAGAGAAATGCATGTCAATGCAAGAGATCAATTTTTTGGGTTAGTATTTAAGGTGCAAACCAGTGCTTTTTGCGACCAAAATATTACAATTATAAAATCTTATTAAAGAATAATAATGGAACGACGAAGACTGTTACTAAAAATGTAGCATAGAATATTACACAGGTAATTAACAATAATCATAAGAATATAGTGTTTTGGTTTAAATTAATTTATACATAGGCATATTTTTAAAATAACATACAGTATTATGAAACTACTTTGCATTATTCAGAGCTGTGGTTATTACTGATGTTTTATTTCTTCCTAAATGTTCTATAGTTGTAAATTCTGTAAGGATGTAGTTTACTTTACATATTTGTGGCTTTCATTGCAATGTGGGGTGTTAATCTTCTTATTCATGAAAGGCAGTAAATCTCCATGTTTTTATGCTGCAGGTTCTACTATTTCATTACAATCTGTCCGTTTGTTTGAATGAATCTGTTGTGTGTGGGTCACTAATTGCTTGTATGCAATCAAACAGAAGAACGAAATGTGGTGTTCCATTCCAGTTTTAATGTTTAGCGTTGCTTCTTTGCTTACGTGCAGTTTAAACGAGAACTTTATTTCTGAACATCCGCTTCCTTTACTAGTTTTGTATTCATCTCGATATATTGACATGTAATTGGTGAATTGATTCTCAGTTTCATTGACTAAGATGGTAGTCTGTTAATATCCGAAAGTGGCAAGAGTCAAAGTTCAGGACTTGCTGAAGACATGGAGATGAAGGGCGCGGGACAGCACTATTTTTGTTCTGCTTCTTTCTCTCTCCTCGGTGGAGGACTTACAAGCCAGCGTCTTTGGCTCAGAGAGAGAGAGAGAGAGAGAGAGAGAGAGAGAGAGAGAGAGTAGCCAGTATGGATATTCAGCGCGTTGAGAAACAACATTATATGAAATGACAGTGAAATGGATGAAAGGAAAGATGGTTCTGAGCAGTTGATGAAGTCAATGGTGAACGCGAAGAAACCCCTCTAATATGCCGTTTTGTCCACCACAAATGGCACATAAGCTGCCCTGGGAACGAGCGGTCTAACCACTAGGCCACGGCGCCGCCCATTGCGAAATTGCTCGGAAAATGTGGCGGTATATACAGGAGACCAAATGGAAGTAGGTGAACCAGGTGTATCACAGACGACAATATCCAGGGAAACGATGAAATGAATCGCAGCAATCGCCATGATCACTGTTTGTCGCTTCTCTAGACTTTATTCAGGGCAATGGTTTCAACAAATGGAATGCAAACGTAGCCATGACCACCATAGAGTGACGTGGGGTGTGAGAGCCACAGCGGTGGGCAGCGATTCTTGTACTCCGCTGCTCTAACTTTATTTCCAAATATTTTAGTTCTATTTTAGGGTGTTATTTAAATTTTGAAGACCAGGGAAATCTTGGAAGGATTGCAAAGGAGCTCTAGAAAATTATGCCCAGCAATACAGCACCCAATAGGTGCGCATAACACAAGTTTTACTTCACAACTTTTGATGAAAAACTTTATGGAAACATTCGAGGTACAGTCCAGACGCGACTTACATCTGTTCCGAAAGTAGAAAGAATTTCGGAGGGAAAAGAGATTTGTAAAATAAATTTGCACGGTGGTTCCGTGAATAAAGAGCGGATTTCTATAGTTGAGGACTTGGTGCGTGTGTTGAACTGTATCTGTGCCATTTTGCACTATAGTGTAGCACCAGTATGTGTAACTTACGTTTTGAATATTTGGGAGTGAATTGATTTTAAACAAGACTTGCGTAGTTGCAACATAAAGAAATGTTTATTCATGGTTACAAGCTCCTGCATTAAACGTAAAGGAATGGAGGGCAGGGGAGTAAAAACCGCAACATTTCGGGTTTATCATTAGATGATGCTTAGCATGCAATATTTCAACACAACGGTTCGAAAACGGCTAAATAAGAAAAAGTGATTTAGCATAAATGGTGCATGTTAATAAATGTACATTTTCCCTAAAATATATTCTGGAACATCTTTTAAGGTTTCACGTAATTAAAATTTGTACAAGTCAATCAAATAAAGAGGACTTCACCAGAAAATTGAAGAAAATATACATAATATTATGTTTGTGACATTTCATTCCATATCGTTAGTAACTTTTGAGAAAATAAGATCTAAAAAAACATTTCCCTTGTAAATTGTTGTTTGGGGTGGGGGATTTTCAAAATCTTGATCGCGCATCAATGAAATATAAACTGAATACGAAATACTCTTACTTTTAGTATTTTACCAATGCTATTTAAAACTGCACGCACGTGCAGACCTGTTTCTAAAAACGTGAATTTGGAGGAACACAATACCTTTCTCTGCCTACTATAGTTAAGTTGTGGAAAAGGTAAAACTGCAATATCTACTATCACGCTTTGAATGGGGAGAAATCAAAGGCCGACCACATAAGACGCGTACGAGGAAAGATGCCATTGCTTATCGTAGCCCTTTCTTGATGACAGTAGCGGTGTAATGCTAACTTCATATACCCAAGGGGAAGTAAAGCCGTTGGTCCCATGACGTAGCTTTATGGCACGTAAAACAACCTCAAGCCTGATAGAGAGGCCTCTAAGCAAAATTAAGCGGTCTTTCACGCCCATTACAGAATGGAACGCTGAAAACCACAGAGTTAAAGCGCGTCAATAAATAACACGCCATTTGCCATTTTGGGACTAAAGTGAGTATGTGAGTAAGTAAATACTTAAATGAGCTTAACCGAAAAAAAAAAAAAAAAGAAATCAGTACCGTTTATCTAAGCCTCAGCAACTGCCGCTACCCTGACTCTGTTTGTATCTCCGTGTACCGGTTTTCTCAAAATATGTGGTGCTAGCTGACCTTGCGGGTTGCAGGTCAAGTGGTTCGAAATTTGGCAATACCTGATCTGGGGTCCCCGGTAAGCTCAGGGCCAGGCTTCAGGCTAATCCAGGTTCTAGTCGTACTTGAAGTTGCCTAACATCACTCTCTCCAACCCTAGGGGTCCCTGGTGAGCTCAGGGCCAGGCTAACCAGGTTCTGGTCGTTCTTAGAGTTGACTAAACATCTCTCCCTCCAACCCTAGGGGTTCCTGGTGAGCTCAGGGCCAGGCTCCAGGCTAACCCAGCTTCTGGTCGTTCTTAGAGTTGACTTAACATTCCTCCCTCCCACCCTAGGGGTCCCTGGTGAGCTCAGGGCCAGGCTAACCCAAGTTCTGGTCGTTCTTGGTGTTGCCTAACATCACTCCCTCCAACCCTAGGGGTCCCTGATGGGCTCAGGGCCAGGTTAACCCAGGTTCTGGTGGTTCTTAGAGTTGACTAAACATCTTTCCCTCCCAACCTAGGGGTCCCTGGTGGGCTCAGGGCCAGGTTAACCCACGTTCTGGTCGTTCTTAGACTTGACTAAACATCTTTCCCTCCCACCCTAGGGGTCCCTGGTGAGCTCAGGGCCAGGCTAAACCAGGTTCTGGTCGTTCTTGGAGTTGCCTAACATCACTCCCTCCAACCCTAGGGACCCCTGGTGAGCTCAGGACCAGGCTAAACCAGGTTCTGGTCGTTCTTGGAGTTGCCTAACATCACTCCCTCCAACCCTAAGGACCCCTGGTGAGCTCAGGGCCAGGCTAAACCAGGTTCTGGTCGGAGTTGCCTAACATCACTCCCTCCCACCTTAGCGATCCTCGGTGTGCTCAGGACCAGGCTAACCCAGGTTCTGGTCCATCTTGGAACTGCCTAACATCACTCCCTCCCACCCTAGGGGTCCCTGGTGTGCTCAGGACAGGTTAACCCAGCTTCTGGGTGTCCTTGGAGTTACTCCTTGGGGTCATGTTACAAACACAAAGGGCAACTGGCGCATCCTAGCTACTCTGATTTGTATTATTTGGAGGTTAAGTTTGAGTTGCCAGAATATAAGATAGTAATGTATTGTTTTGTGTGTTGTGGCAGGGGAGTGTTTGATCGACAAGACAGTCTTCGATCTGATTACATGAGTGACAGAGAATCTCGACATGGCATTGTTCAACAGGCTTCCATCGAGAGTACAGACTCCCGACTCTGCTATCTCACCTCCTCAGAGGTAAGTTATCACATATCTATTCTAACAACGGAGCTGCTCTTCATTCAGAACAAGGACTTCACAGGCTGCTATCACAAACGTTAGAGCCATTTTTGAAGAAATCTAAAAAAGGAAATATTTTCCACGTGGTTAGAGGGCTTTTCTTGAACATTTTCGTGTTCTTTCTTGGAAGATGTTCAGCCCAAATTTCAAGTTTGATATTTATCGACTTTTCAGTTTTGATTTATGCTACACAAAAACACATTTTACACAACCTTTTCTTAAATATCTATGTTCATTCGAGTTCAAAATGTTTAGTTTTGGGAAATATGTAAGCAATACTAACCTCTAGCTCAAGACTAATGAAAACAGAAAGTATTTAAATCGGCACTTTGTGTGTTTGAAGAGCATAACTCAACCCTTCCTTCTCTAGGTGACTCTTGATGTGTATCACAAATGAAACTTTTCTGCGCATAGCCTCTCAAGTCCTTCTCATTCAGCTCATTAGGGGTAAACTATATTATATAGTATCGAAAACATTATGATATGAATTGTTCAATGTCGGGTCAGCTCAAGCTCTTCAGTTGTTTCTCGCGATGTATAGTGACTAGGTCATAAACATCTGACTTGTTCTCATCTACCTCACTTGTACCTACGCTGAAATGGGCAACGTTAAGTAGGTAATGTTATAATACTGTAAACACCATAACTCAAAAATCTTAATCATAATTTGCTGTAACAAATTATTATTAAACAGTTTAATCTTCTATGTGTTTTATGATATTATTAATAACATTAATAGAAATTGTTATTACTTGCTTCCTTGTAAGTAGAAGGGAAATAAGGGGTTACACTAGACTAAAACAATAGTCCAATCTTTCAAAAGCTGATTTCCATAAGGTTGAAATCCGTTTCTATGCATGGCCACGAGTTTAAAAATTCCCGTGTGTGAAACGTTCAAGTATTTTAAATCTAAAACAAATAATAAGGAATGTCTCACATACATCGTGTGTTTTAACGAGGTCTACATTTTTTGTGGAGTAAGTTTTTATCAATCTCTTACGGTTTACCAGTTACGAAAAATTCAACAAAATTCGTCCAGAATAAATAGGTCTTTAGAGGATATTCCCAGAAAATAGAAGAAATACATTTTAAGTTTAGCATTTTCAAGGATGCGACACGAAGATTTTAAGAAAAACCTACCCACCCCAAACTACCCTTTACATGGAAAAAATTTCCAACATTTTGATTTTCTCAAAAATGTCTAAGGATTTTGGTTAAAATACCCTATATTATAAAGATATTTACTTCACAAATAAAATGTATATCTTTAATTTTCTTGAATAATCTCTGAAAACATGTTTATTCTCGGTGAATTTTGCGTAACTGCTTAACCGTAATGGATACACAAAAACTTACTACTCAAAAATGTCATGTTTCTTTTTTCTCGGAGTTGACCATTTTTGAGATATTCCTTGGTATTGGTTTCAAATCTAAAATACTTAAACTTTTCACATACGGGTTATGCAAAGCAATGGTTTTCAACCACATGACAACCAGCTTTTAAGAAATTTAGCTATCGTTTTATCCTAGCATATTCCCTTATTTCCTTTCTACTTACAAGGAAGCGATTAATAAGACAACTTCTATTAATGTTTATCTCGATTAACAGTAGAGTGTTGACACATCGAACATTTCAAAAAAGTTGCGTGTAAAGGATAATTTGAGATAGGCTTTTTTTTTTTTTTCCTCAACTTCGTGACGCATCCGTGGAAGATGCAGAACTTTAAACTCCAAGTTTGGTGCTTAACCGATTTTTCGTTTTTAGATACTATACTGTTCGCAGGCAGTAAGTGACCCTTTTTCTAAACATTTTTTTTCTTAGTTTCAGGTGTTCTCAAAGCGTGCTTTCCCCGTGAAATCGCGATATCGAATTTGGGATGAAATGCCTTATCTTCTCTATTTACTATGTAAGGTATATTGCACGTACGCGGACCATCAGGTATATGTATCGCATAACGATGTAAAGAATGTCAGATTTTGCCTATTTACTATGTAAGGTATATTGTCAGGCGCCCAACGAAATCTCTCCCAGAAAATGGGCAATGCATTTTCTGGGAATATTTGGGGGAGGGGAAGGGATTTTTATAAGGGAAGTGCAAATTTTGGGAAATCTTGAGATCCCAATACTGGAAGGAAATATCAGCACGAGAAATAGCACAGGCGCTGAGGAGTCTGAAGGGAGGCAAAGCTCCAGGGTTGGATGGGCTGCCCCCGAAAGTTTTTCAAGCCAATGTTAATGAGTTTGATAGGGGTATGCTCCAGATATGTAACAGATTGTTTATTGAGGGGAATTACCCTACCTGTTGGGGAAAGGGCATTATTCATCCCATATATAAAGGGAAGGGAACTATTGGGAAGCCGGATAACTATAGCGGGGTTACTCTGTTGCCAATTATGGAGAAAATTTATTGAAGAGTGTTATATAACCGGATAAAGGACTGGGAATCTAAACTTGCAAACTTTCAAAATTTCAAATGGGTTTCAGAGAAGGACACCGTACCATAGACGCCGCTTTTATATTAGACACTTTAATAACGAAACAAATGTTAATTAAGCGGGGAAAGCTTCATTGTGCATTTGTGGACTTTAAGAAGGCATTTGACTCTATTAATCGAAATACATTATGGTATAAACCAGGCAGAAAGGGGTTATCAAGTAAAATGATTAGAGCATTGCAGGCAATCTATCAAAATGTCGAATTCTGTCTAAAGTACGACAGAAACAGAGTGTCGGAGAGCTGACGAAGCTGTAGGGGAGTGAGGCAGGGTTGTATTTTATCTCCCTTGCTATTTAATCTCTTTTTGGATGATATTACTGATGCAAATAGTAGAGAATATTCAAGCACCAGTAGTAGCGGATTTGCAGATCCCAGCACTTTTATACGCGGACGAATTAGTATTAAGCTCCACGACAGTTAACGGATTGCAACGAGGAATGGACAAAATTAAGAATTATTGCGATGAATGGCTACTTACAGTTAATGTGAATAAGACTAAGGCAATGACTTTCAAAAACGGTTCTTTTTATAGCAGGGAGGAGACTGGATATATGCAGGACAGAGACTGGACAATGTTAAATCTTGTGTGTTATTAGGACTCACATTTACAATGAACGGAAGATGGACAAAACACATTGACACCACGAAACACAAGGCAAGGATGAAATCGACGGAAGCTCTCCGGATACGCTGCAGAATTCCGAATATATCCATAACCTTAATGGAAACTGTATACGGAGCGACAGTTAGATCCACGATGACATATGGAGGAGAAAAATGGGGGTGGAAACAGACAGGGAATCTGGACCGAGGACTCAAATTTTGAAAGGAATTCTGGGTGTAGGGAGGGATATGGCAAACTGCGGAATAATGAGGGAATTCGGGGCACATAGTGAAACGATAGAGTGCAAAATCAGAGCAGTTAAGTATTGGATGAGAAAGTTCACGGAAACCAATCTTTAATTAGGGCAGTCTGTTACCGTGAACAGTTGCGAATGGAAGGTACTCGGAGGTGGGCATCAAAAATAAAGAAAAGGTTGGAAACCATTGGGATGAGATACACTTGGATGGCGGGGCAGGCAAACTGGTGGAGTATTTAGAGAAAAATTAAGATATTGGTGTTGTGATATTGACAGACAGTAAATAATTGCGCAATGCAGAGAAGGTTTCATTAGAAGTACAGTCTGGGCTAAAATCGGAGTGGGGTATGGAGCAATACATCAAAACAGGTACCGAAGTGATTAGAGAGAGGCTCGCGTGGATTAGTAGGAGCATGGAGGAGCACAAAAATTGCTGACGAGAATGGTACGAGAATCTGTCCCATTTGCAAAGAGGAAGAGTCGTGGACACACAGCTTGGCAAGATGTAGGGGTACGGAGGAATGACGGGAAAAATATTTACCGCTATTCTTTACCACCATGAATATAGAACTAGAAGCATATTGGACGCTACTGGCAGGCACGGAAGATGTGGACGGACTAGGTAAATTTATACTTAAGGCAAGACGGCTGAGATCTGAGGAGGCTGCCAATAGAGAAGGGGGGGGGGGATAAACAACTAAACAAAAGTGACTACAATGTTTTACACACACAAACACACACACACACATATATACATACATATACACACACATTTTATGTCATACTTAGGTCACTGTTGTGTTATAGTTTTATATATTGTGTATATATTATGTGTATATATTTCTTTTAAGTGTAAGTAACTATTATAAGAGGGTGCATTTATGAAGGTGTACTCTGTGCTGTAAATTTAAATTGTTATATTTGAATATCTTTGTATTTGTATTTTCGGGTTTCCGCTTTTAGTTCTATGTTGTTATTTTAATATTGCTTTTGATTGTGTATTACCTTTGTCTTTTTATTTTCATGATTACTCTTAATTCTTTGTTGGTGTTTTAATATTGCTTTTAGTGTGTACTACCTTTACCTTTTTATTTTCATGATTACTCTTAATTCTTTGTTGTTGTTGTTGTTTTAATATTGCTTTTTAGTGTGCATTACAAAAGCATGTACGCTCTGTGGACCCGTGCGATTATTGAAATTCTATGTATGATATTGATATGTCAATAAATGCTCTTATTCATTCATGTAAGGTACGCGAACCGCCAGGTATATATATATATATATATATATATATATCGCATAACGATGTAAAGAATGTCAGATCTTGCCTATTTACTATGTAAGATATATCGCACTACGCGGACCACCAGGTATATGCATCGCATAACGATGTAAAGAATGTCAGATCTTGCCTATTTACTACTTAAGGTATATCGCATTACGCGGGCCACCAGGTATATGTATCGCATAACGATGTAAAGAATGTCAGATCTTGCCTATTTACTACGTAAGATATATCGCACTACGCGGACCACCAGGTATATGCATCGCATAACGATGTAAAGAATGTCAGATCTTGCCTATTTACTACTTAAGGTATATCGCATTACGCGGGCCACCAGGTATATATATATATATCGCATAACGATGTAAGGAATGTCAGATCTTGCCTATTTACTACATAAGGTATATCGCACTACGCGGACCACCAGGTATATATATCGCATAACGATGTAAAGAATGTCAGATCTTGCCTATTTACTACTTAAGGTATATCGCACTACGCGGACCACCAGGTATATGTATCGCATAACGATGTAAAGAATATCAGATCTTGCCTATTTACTACGCAAGATATATCGCACTACGCGGACCACCAGGTATATGTATCGCATAACGATGTAAAGAATGTCAGATCTTGCCTATTTACTACTTAAGGTATATCGCACTACGCGGACCACCAGGTATATGTATCGCATAACGATGTAAAGAATATCAGATCTTGCCTATTTACTATGCAAGATATATCGCACTACGCGGACCACCAGGTATATGTATCGCATAACGATGTAAAGAATGTCAGATCTTGCCTATTTACTACGTAAGATATATCGCACTACGCGGACCACCAGGTATATGTATCGCATAACGATGTAAAGAATGTCAGATCTTGCCTATTTACTACTTAAGGTATATCGCACTACGCGGACCACCAGGTATATGTATCGCATAACGATGTAAAGAATATCAGATCTTGCCTATTTACTACGCAAGATATATCGCACTACGCGGACCACCAGGTATATGTATCGCATAACGATGTAAAGAATGTCAGATCTTGCCTATTTACTACGTAAGATATATCGCACTACGCGGACCACCAGGTATATGTACCGCATAACGATGTAAAAGAATGTCAGACAGAAGAACTGTTACAGGTTCTTATGCCCATTTGATTGGTCCATCTGTTTGCATTATTCATGCAGTTACATGTATTGTATGGGCACCGCAGTCTGTTCTAACGAGCTATTCAACTTTTACAGCGCACAATCAATACTCGGATGCTCGCTAATATTTGATTAAGGGAAAATAAAGCAGAATACCTTTCGACGTGAAATGAAGTGTAGAACTGGACTTTTAAACAGAACGGTCGTTGTTACAGTGTGTACTGTCATCAATTTTATTGGAAGAACGAATCAACAGAATTGATAGACTAATGATGTTTATTCTTTGACAATCATTTAATTCTCACATGTGCGTTTAATCAGTCTTCAGCAACTGTTTGACGAGTCGCTATAAAGAACACATTTTCCATTTCTTGTTATGTAACTGCGCAGTTTGAAGACCATCTTGACGCTCAACTATTGTAAATCTGAGGTCTCAACATATATACCTCGCCCTAATGATCATTTCTATGAAATGAAATCATTTAAAAGTCATCCATGAACGCAGAAATAAAAATCTGATGTGTTCATGTGTTATATTCACCCTCCACACTGTTGTCAGACGAGGTGACATTTTCTCCCACACGTAAAGGAAAGATGAATGGTCTATTGCCCATTCTCGATACGATGCCAAACATTTTCCCAATTGCAACACACAGAAAAAGCTTTTTGTTTGCCAGTTTAAATGTTTTACTTTGCGTATGCAGAATTCAATAGCATTTAGACATAAGATTAACGTCCTACAGTTACCAGATTAAAGCCCGAACAGAGGGACAGACAGAGCAGCACCTCGCCCCGCAGAGGGTCAAACACTTCGGGGGTGGGGGTTATACCCCTGCACACCAGCCGATGACGGTGGATGGAGAGTTACATTGCATCCTTTTTCCCCTCCACTTTGCACCGAAACACCATCGCCAACACTACGAGATGGTAATCGAACCCCCGAGTAGTACATATTACCGCTCGGTCTGTTGGCTAACTAGTGGACGGTGCGGTTCTTTATAATGAATAAACCCCACTGTCTAGGTAAAAATTTACACTAGCCAATGAGAGAGCTCATCACGTGATCGTTGCCAGGTGTCATGGGTCAGCAATTCTCGGGATATTGCAGCAAACCAAAATGTGGTGGATGATCTTGCTTTTTTGCGAGTTTAACATACTTTGACAGCGCAGCTTAGATCCGTGTTAATAAATGTACAGTCGTGAACACAAAAAATGACCCGTTCCCAGATTCAATGTGTTGAACGAAGAACTTCATGTATCTTCGTAAAAAGGTAAATGTACAGCCGTCTGTGACTGACAGAGTAATAATTATCTTGTGAGTACTGAAAGCAGATCTCAGAACAACATTACGGTGGCCGGGCTTCCATTCGTAACTTCCTAGCGCCAAATCTCGCGCTGCATGTCATGTTTTTATGTTTGTTAAGTTTATGATTGGATATGTAGAACAAAATATTGCATTAATATAACTCAAGCATTTGAAATTAAGGGCAAAAAACATACTTCTATAGCACGAATTTTAATAATTAAAAGAATATGTGTAAAACACAGTTAAAACACAAAAAAGCAAACATAATTAATATCGGGTGCATAAACCCTCAGCCTGTAAAACTGCTCTCAATCTTCGGAGCATAGATAGAATTTAATGCCTGCAGTAATGTGGACGAGAAGCTACAAGATCCCAGGCTTCTTGAATTCGTGCACAGAAGCCATCTACAGGTAATTTGGAGTGCAGCTTCCTTTTTACCTCAGCTCACACATTCTCAATAGGTTTCAAATCTGGTGAACAGAGAGATGCGTGGAAAAGATGATTATCCTGTACAAATTTAACAATTTCATCCTCACAGAGGGAATGGAATATTTCCGTGTACCGTACGCACACCTTGTTATTCAGCCCCCGATGCAATTGTGAAGCCATCGGGACCTGGAAGTAAATGTCTGAGAATAGGTGTTGGAAGGGTGTGGCGAGTTAAGCTTTACAAAACTTTTGGTACTTTTTCATACTATACAGATTCCATTTTTTTTTTTCATCGAGAGAGAACTTTTCCTGCCTGACACGCTTGCGCATCACATGCTTTCGTGTACAGTATATTGATGTTTGGTAGAATAAACTTTAAAGAAGGCATCATATTATTAACTGTACCGTATGTCATGCATGTAATGAGTATGCTATGTGTTGATTCAACTTTATTAAAAGAAGGGGAAAAGATGTTTGCTACCTGCGACCCTCCCCACAGAGGAGTAACCCACGTTTTGTCACGCGCTGCAGTGAATATACAGGGAAGGTGGCCGGTTTAATAATGTATACAATACAATCTGTATCATGTTTTGTGTCAATATTACTTTCTCTACACGTACTATGCACATAATGTATAGAGGTGTTGTATTGCACCCAAAATTTCGGTACCGAGATTTCACAGGAAATACGTTTTGGGTCCCCCTGAATCTAAAAATAGCATTTTTGGAAAAAGGTCCGTGTTTGTGCGTTTGTGTTTGTGGGCAGTATAGTTTAAAAACGAAAAGACCGTTAAATACCAAACTTTTTATTTAAGTTTTGTATCTTCCAAGGATGCGACACAAAGATTTTTAGGAAAATCTCCCACCCCAAACTACACTTTACATGAAAAAAAATTCGAAAATGTTGATATTCTCAAAAATGGCTCTCATGATTTTGATTAAAATCTCATATATAAGATATTTACATGCCAAATAAAATGTGTATTCTGAATTTTCTGGAAATAGCCTCTAAAGACCTCTTTATTCTGGATGATTTTATTAAATTTTGCATAACTTGTAAACCGTAAAAGATAGACAAACACTACCTATACAAAAACTGTAGATCATGATAAAACACACAACTTATGTCATATACATTTTTTTCGTGGAGTTGTTCGTTTTTAAAATATTCCTTGTTATTGGTTTCGGCTTTAAAACTTTATGCTTTTCTCATACAGGAATTTGTCAACTCCTGTCCATACAAACAAAGGAACTTCAGTCACATAGCAACCAGCTTTTAACTGTCACTTTAACCTATGATACTCCTTTATTTCGCTTCTACTTCCAAGGGAGCAAGTAATAAGACTATTTCCGCTATTTTTTCTCAACTAACATGAAGTAAATAGAATGGAACACATGACATTTTTAAGTTAATCTTGATAGCTTGTTGGTTATGTATTTGATGATAATTAAGATTTGGGACTTGTGACAACTGTATTGCGGATGGTGTACACAAGGCGCTGTGCGTTCTAGACATGCCACTTTTTTGTTACAGATGTATTCTTCGGAGGCCGCCGTATCAGCGTAGTTGTTATAGAGCTTGTTGTTTGTTTCCGGAACAGACCGCGTCTTATTCTTCAAACCTCTATTGTAACTGTAATAAGAGAGGGACAGGACACCCGACAATTAACATTCGCTCAGCGGGAAAACGATTGCTTTTGCGGTGCCGATGTCCGTTCACTCAAACGCAACATTATCTGTTGCACACTGCGGCGAAAAAAAAAGTCCTAAAGAGGGGGTTTTGTGCGGAGATCACGTGAACTGTGACGTCACAACGGGTCGATCTCGGCAACAGGGAACCCCCTGCCCCTCTGCTTGAATTACCACCCACACAGGGTTGCGAGGAACCACGCGGCAGCGGGGACAAGGGGGGGATAGAAAGTCGAATTACTGAATGGGGGGATGTGGGAAATGGGGTACACGGATGCTGCAAACACACGACCAGTAAAGCAGCGACGCTCGTCTACTTCACAGCGTCGATCACATTTCTGCGAGAAAGTGGACGTGAGATGTGAGAGTTTTGTCCTTAACCTCCGCGTCGGCGTGGGATGGTACGGAAAAGGATCGAATCCATAATAATGAAGCTATTGGTATGTATTCATATCCTGTATGGCGTGTTACCTCTTGAGTCCATCACTTTCTCATTTAAATGTTGTTGGTTCTCTGCAAACGTGGTGTCGGTCGACCTTGAATCTCACCCCCAAGTGTTGACCTTGGGACAGGCAGGTCAATACCAGGGGGTAGCGGCCATGTTGCTTTATCTCAGGGAGGCAGCCATCTTTTCAAGCGTTATCACTTATTTGGTGACAACAGAATAACATATTCTTCCTTGAAATAGGCGACATCCCTTCAACTCCGAACACGTGCTCAAATTCATTCACAGTTAGGATTTGTGTGAGAATTGCGAACCCTTGGGGCAGCCTAAGTGGGTCAGTGTTCTTAAAGTAGCTATTTGTATACAACCCGCGCCCCCATCGGCACTTCTATACCAACTTAAAGTTTCCAAATTAGATATGATGATATTGTGTTCGTATTTTTATACAGCGACGTGTGCAAAATGTGAATCATTTTCTATTAACTAATGAGTATAACAGTTTGTTAGGAGAGCTTGTCGACTGAGCCTATACACGCCATGTGTTGAACAATTAAATTATCTTGTTGGAATAGCTCATTGAAAACGGGACAAAGAAAATCAAACTATTTTTCCTTTCTCCAATATTTACCAACCTTTAGTAAGAAAACGAAGTACTGCTTATGACCCAAAAATCGATACCGACATTTTTAAAAATATACGTTTCAAGGAACCCTAAATCCAAAAATTTAGGTTTATGTGCATAAGCAGTACAACTTGAAAAGTTGAATACAAAACTATGAGTTTAAGTTGAGTTGTTTTGCTTATGTGTTTGCTTTTCTTATTTTAAGATGCGAAACAATATATTCATCAAAATCCCATTCCAGCTAATCTTTACATACAAAATGTTAATTTATTATTTTCTTACAAATTCTTTTATTTTATTATTTGTTTTGATTTGCTTGTAATTTCATGTGTTTAACATATTTACATGACTAACAACATTTTCTTGGAATAGACTGAGGAAAGAATGTTGCATAACTTGTGCTCAAGAGACGTTTTCACTAAAAACAAACTTTTACTTAAAATTATTTGTTATTTGTTGGACTTTACAAAGCATCAAATTATTGCTACTGATAAATTGTTTTTCGTTTTTATCATGATCCATCCGCTTTAGCGAAATGTGCAGAAGAAGTCTAACAAAAGTATACATTTAAAGTGTCACAATTGAATATCTATCAACTGAATAAAAAACCAAAACGCCAAGAAATGCAAAAGTTATTACAGCAAGGGGGCCTCCAAATTGTGATCCCTTACGAAGCCGTTATACTTGTTGTATGTTATAATATCGTTTTTGTAAACTGAACTGCTGAGCACACCTCATGAACTCTACGACTCTTTTGATGAAGAGGAAGAAGTGATTCTAGCACTTGAACTGCACATAACCTTTCCAAAACAACTGCCAAGTGTTACAAGCTAACATGAAGGAAACCCGCATTATAGAAGATATCTTATTCAAATGTATACCATTTATTTTGCACAATTATACTTGTATTTTGCCACGTATCAGAATTCTAGCCTGTATGGTTATTTAAATAATATATGTTCTAAATTAATTCCTCTAATGAAAATGAACCACATGAACTATTCTTAACAATATTCATAAAATGAGTTTACAATTATAACTATTATCATATTATAGTTTTTATACGAGTCGTGATTGTAATACAAAAACCTATTACTTTTCATATTCTACAAAGCTCTTGATATTTCATAATACAATAATTCACTATAGAAATTAGAGTTGGTTAGAAAGAAGTATTTTAATCCTTATTAATATGCTACAGAGAGACGTAAATACATTTTGAAATAAATTAGTGAACAACATCATCGTGTGGAGCACTTTGAATATCGAAAAGTATTGTAAAAAGTTCTCAAGAAAATAAGCTTTAAAGCTGCGAGTGCCTGTTAATCAGCATGCGCCTACCTTCAGTTAACTGGTAGTCAAAGCGCACCAACATCCACAATAAACAGGGCTTCAGAGGCTGAACCCACAAAATTTAAGATACCTTATATTTTATTTGTGATGTAAATATGTTTAATATATGGTATTTTAATCAAATCACAAGAGAAAATACACGCTTTCGAAATTTCTTTCCATATAAAGGGTAGTTAGGGTTGGGGGACTTTCCTGAAAAATGTTGTGTCGCTTCCTTGAAAAATTCTTAACTTAATAGAGAAAAGCTGACTTTTCGGTTATGAGATATTCTCTTCACAGATACACACACACACAGACGAACCTAACTTTTTGGGGGTTACAGGCGTTCTCGAAACATATATTTCCGGTGAAATCTCGGTATCAAATGTTTTAGTTGAATGCAACATCTTGTCTACCTACTACGTACACATTAAACACAGGTATATAATAGAGAAAATAGAAACCTCTCAACGTGTCCGATAAGTAGTTTCATTACTGAAACAGCTTATACCTCATTTCAATTAAAAAATAAAACACACTAAAGAATATACGATGTCTAAATTATATAATGGAAACGGAAATAGTTTCTGTGATCCACACACTGTGTATTAATAAACGTCGGCTAGCTGTTGTTACTCCGCAGAGATGCGTGTTAAAATAAACGGCACCTAATTGCTGTTACTCCGCAGAGACGTGAGTAGAAATAAACGCCGGTTAGTTGTTGCTCCGAGGAGACGCGAGTAGAAATATCGTAAACGCCGGTTAATTGTTGTTACTCCGCAGAGTGTAAAAATAAACGTCGGTTAGTTGTTGTTACTCCGAGGAGGTGCGTGTAAAAATAAACGTCGGTTAGTTGTTGTTACTCCGAGGAGATGCGTGTAAAAATAAACGTCGGTTAGTTGTTGTTACTCCGAGGAGATGCGTGTAAAAATAAACGTCGGTTAGTTGTTGTTACTCCGAGGAGATGCGTGTTAAAATAAACGCCGGTTAATTATAATTACTCCGCAGAGACGCGTCTAAAAACAAACGCCCTATAATTTTCTGTCAAGCAATGCACTAAAACGACTATGAAGTGACTCATTCGTAAAAAGATAGGGCATATTAAAATCCACTATTAGTCCAGTTTTTAAGGGTAGCAGTCTTATGTAATATAATATTTTCTTTAATTGTTATTTATTAAATGCTGAAAATCTGTTTGGAATGAAACTGTATGCAAACCTCTAAAAGATTTACTCCAATTCTGTAGATGTATGCATTGAAGCTACTGTTGACCTAAAGCTTCTAATAACCCTCATGTAAGAAAAGAATTGGAGTAGGGGGAGACTTAACTTCCTTTATTCTGAGTGGATATATCGGACAAAAATGAATCAATGAAATGATGCTAAAATTATCTCGGGGCCAATGAACTTTAAAGCTACACCGAAAAGAACCTTAATAGTGAAGTGTTATACTTCCTGATGATGGTTCTGTTCTTCTGGAGGTAGTCTGTGTGCACCACACCATGAGAATGTCATCCTTCAATTGGTCCATTAGTGAACTGCAACACTCCCTGATGATGGTTCTGTTCCACTGGAGGTACTCCCTGAGCACACCATGAGAAAAGCATCCTTCAATTGGCTCAGTAGTGAAGTGTAATACTCCCTGCTGATGGTTCTGTTCTTCTGGAGGTACTCCCTGAGCACACCATGAGAAAAGCATCCTTCAATTGGCTCAGTAGTGAAGTGTAATACTCCCTGCTGATGGTTCTGTTCTTCTGGAGGTACTCCCTGAGCACACCATGAGAAAAGCATCCTTCAATTGGTTCAGTAATGAAGTGTAATACTCCCTGCTGATGGTTCTGTTCCACTGGAGGTACTCCCTGAGCACCACACCATGAGAAAAGCATCCTTCAATTGGTTCAGTAATGAAGTGTAATACTCCCTGCTGATGGTTCTGTTCCACTGGAGGTACTCCCTGAGCACCACACCATGAGAAAAGCATCCTTCAATTGGTTCAGTAATGAAGTGTAATACTCCCTGCTGATGGTTCTGTTCTTCTGGAGGTACTCCCTGAGCACCACACCATGAGAAAAGCATTCTTCAATTGGTTCACTAGTGAAGTGTAGTACTCCCTGGTGATGGTTCTGTACGTCTGGAAATGAAATGGCGTTTTATTTATGGACACTCTTCAACTGCTGTGGTTCTCAGGTCCTATTCTATACTGGGCATGGAAGGTCACTTAATTTTGTTCAGGGGCCTCTCTATCAGGCTTGAGGTTTCTTTACGTGCCGTAAATTTACGACACGGGACCCACGGCTTTACTTCCCTTCCGAAGGAAGCTATACTAAGGATTTTTACGCCCGAAAAAATCCATCGTCCTCCGCCGGGTATATGATGTTTGCGTGGTAACCATTACACCACGGAGGGCGACTGTCCTTCTGGAGGTAGGCTGTGAGCACCACACCATGAAACTGTCCGTTGTTAAATCATTTCATTACCATCGTTAAATCAATAAATCAGCTTACTTTTTAACCGTCAAATATGAAGGGGTAAAATTGCGTAATGTTGAATGTAAAACCACTTATATTTATTGAAGTATTTTATCATAGTTCTTATTTGAGTTTTATCCATTTTGCAACCAACGAACAAATAATGATTACTGAAAAGTTATTGCGCCATCTGAAGGATGATAATAACTATGAAAGCAATTTGGCCTGAATCTTTATAAGTCTCTCTCGGATATGAAGAAAACCCTAACCACTTGACCTGCAACCACATAGTTCAGGACAAACCGGTAGATAGAGAAACATGTGGTTGCTGATATTTAAATAAACAGTACTCATTTGTACCTACATATGCCGCTTAGACAGCTGTAAAATAATACTTTTATTCTACATTTGCATGCATTTCGTTAAAACCTGTATAAGCTTGGATACAGCTATTTTCAGTTTGTGCCAACAGACGTTTCTCAGACAAACGGGGTCTGTGTTTTGACTTGGCATCATTCATTTTGATAATAGTTATTCTTATAAATATGTGAAAGTACATATAGCTAAAGTTTAAGTAATAGAACATTAATTTGGTGTGTGTGTGTGTGTGTGTGTGTGTTTTGAAACTGGTAACTGTTTAAATGGATAAAAAACTATGTCTACCGTGGCATAAATATTTTAAATGTGTTATTTTTCATGTATACGAGGGTTAGCTGATAAGTCCCGGGCCTCTCAATGAAAACATTATTTCATTTCTTGTTTTTGCTTTATTTCTCAACATAATCTCCAGAAAGGCTAATGCATTTGTCATATCGGTGTCCTAATTCAATTAAACCATCTCTGTAGTGTGATTTATCAAGGTCCTCAAAATAGCTGTTTACGCAACAATGGCCTCCTCGTTGCTGTGAAATCTTCGTCCCCAACATTTTTTTTTGAGGTTGGGAAACAGGTGGTAGGTAGTCACTGGGTGTTAGATCTGGCAAATAGGGTGGATTTTCAAGCAATTCAAACTTTAATGCGCACATTTTTGCTATTGTAATCACTGAATGATGGGCTGGAGCATTGCCGTGATGAAACAAGATTTTTTTTTTTTTTTTTTTGACAAATGATATCTTTTGCTTTTCACCTCATCACTCAAACGTTGCAGTGAGCTTGCGCAGTAGTCATCAGTGATACTTTTACCCTCTTCCAAGTAATCAATAAAAATAATTCCCAGAAAACACTCGTCATAATCTTGTTAGCTGACAAAATTGACTTTGCCTTTTTTTGGAGTTGGTTCACCTGGTACATTCCACTGTTTTGACTGTGATCTACTTTCTGGAGTGTAGTGATGTATCCAAGTCATCCATGGTAATAAGCCGACTCAAAAATTCACTGGCAGTTTTATGGTAGAGCTCCATATTCTTAACAGAAACAGTTTTTCTTTGCAAGCTTTGATCAGGTGTCAACAAATGTGGCACCCATCTTGCACAGACCTTGTGAAAGCCCAAAACATTGCTTAAAATATTATCTGCACGTTCTTTCGATATGTTTACATCCTCTGCTATCTCAAACAACTTTAATCTGTGGTACTAGAAGTACTAGAAGATGATTTTTTTAAATTATCTCTGGAGTTGTAACTTCTACAGAGCGTTCAGAGCGAGGATGATCACTAGTGCTCGTACGTCCCATTTTAAACTATGTAACTCACCTTTCAATCATTGAACATAAAGGAGCAGAGTCTTTCAATGTACTGTCCATTTCCTCCTATATTTCTTTCGCGGCTCGTTTTTCCAAATCCTCCATTTTCGTGAAAACCCTAAAGTTGTCTTGTTTAAAATGTTGTCATTCGAAAACTAAACAAGCTATTGACTTATAACTATGGATACAAGCTAGTCTAGAGTTAAACTATACGATGCTATTGGCCTAGTGCCGCCATGTCTGTGCGAGACCCGGGACTTATCAGCCGACCCTCCTACTAATAGCATATTCAAAGTCAGCATTACCCTGTAGCTTCAATATTATAGGATTTACAGAAAAGTCAAAATCATTTCACGGCAAATTGTATATTCAGATTTTCTGGCAAGGAAATATATTGGAGGGTTTGTAGAGGAAAATGTCCCTTCCCTGCCACTGCAAAGCAAAGATTTTATTTTCATCGTACATGTTTAATATATTTTGATCATTCATTGTTGGCATGCTTATTTACTGCGTTTCAATAGGTGCTGTGTCCGAATTACAGAAGGAGTTTCCAACAAGGAAAGCCAAAACTTTCTATTGAGGCTGACATCTCCATGATGGAATTGTGTCCCGAGTGCACATAGACGACGCAAGTTTAACAAGAGAAGGATTTAAGTTACAAGAATTCACTAATATTTACATATATTACAAACAATTAGCCTGTTAGAGACTATATTCGACAAATACTTGCATCAGCTCATGAGAGATGTATTTCCAGTATAAACTTGCAGCTCAATCTCCGGCACCAAAAACCATGTGCTCTGGGGCAATTATTTCTGCTATCCACTCTGGTATTGCAATGCTGCCTTAAGGAAGACAGTGTGAGTCCGCTTCGTATTATATGCCCTACAGAAACTAGATCAATTACGTATTTAGAGGGAGACGATTACGACAATTCAACAATTGAACGCATGTGGGTAAAAACGGCCTAACCTTCACTTTTTGAAAAATGCAAAAAATAAGGTTGTGTATACAGCAAAAAAAGAAAAAAATAGGTCACAACTATTATATTTTATTAGAGTTAGCTCTCACCTCAAAACATTTTAATATTTTCCTTTCTCTACACGTATTATGTACATAATGTATAGAGAAGGTATTGTATTCACCCAAAATTCCATACCGAGATTTCACGGGAAATATATGTTTTGACGCCTCCTAAGAAAAAAATGTATTTAGAAAAAGGTCCTTGTGTGTGTCTGTGAACAACATAGTTCAAAAACTAAAATACCAAAGTAGATATTTAAGTTTATTATCTTTCAAAGATGCGACAAGAAAATTTTCAAGAAAATTCCCTCACTCCAAATTACCCTTTATATGGAAAAAGTTTTGAAAATTGTGTTTTTCTCAAAAATTGCTGTAACGATTTTGATTAAAATGCCTTACATTATATTATTATATATTTACAAGACAAAATGTATATCTTGAATTTTCCGAGAATAGTTTCTGAAGACCAGGATAATTTTTTCTCAATGTTGCACAAAGTGTAAACCGCAAGAAATATACAAAAACTTACCTCATTAAAAAGGTGGATCTTGTTAATACACACAATTTATGTCATATACATCTTTATTATAGAGTAGATCATTCCTTGTAATTAGTTTCAATTTTACAATGCTTAATTTTTCTCTACAGGAAGAGTCCGTTTTTCTTTTGTTGCACGTGCTCCTGGCCAAGCAAAGAAGCGATTTGCATAACGACAGCTTTTAAAACATTTGACTATCACTTTCCTTTAGTTGCCTTCAAGTAATAAGTACAGTCTGCTTTGGTGCAGAAAGAAGAAGTTTGTTTGTAGAGGAAGTAATGTGACAGAAAACCTAAACACAGTGTTATATTGTGAGTCAAGTATAACTTGAGCCTCATTTGTTTGCACTCATTCTCCATTGTGTTCCGTTTTAATTCCTCACGTTCATTTGTTGCAGTGTGTAGTCTTAACATTTACATTTACTAAAAGTTCCCTTCAAAAACCTATGGGCCTATTAAGACAATCAAAATGAAGTCAGCCCAACTGCGACATTTTCACCGGAAACAACTGAGCAGTTCAAGTTTATCTTTGAGTTTTGGTGCAGGACACATCATCACAAAATATATTTGCTTACAATCAAGATTTTTGGTGGTAGACAATCCAAAATTATTAATATTTTTCCGAAACAGTAGATGGCAATCACATTTCTTCTATTTGAAAGTAAGAGTGTTTTGCGCACATACTTCCAATTGTTTTACCTTCAAATTTTAATATACATGTACAATATAAAACGATTGGTAAATTTCCCTCCATCATACTTAATGGCTGTTAATATCCTTGTGCTAAAAGTTTGTTTTCTAATTATAGAAGACAAAGTTGAGTAATTAATTTCAATTAATATAATAGAAAAATGTTTTCTTTAACTGCTTTCGAATTTCTCAATATTGCAACTCTCAGTTCCAGAAATATTTGGTTGGCGATAAGTGCCTCTGAAATGTAAATCATTGTTCTCCAAAGTTACGCGCAGCACTTTCAATACTGCGACAAATATCCAAAAAAGTGACTTATGTTAACAAAAAGAAAAGTATAGCATCAAAGTACAATTACAAACACATTTTATGTGTTGCATTCACATTACTTTCTCTATAAGAATACAGGTACACTCAGGTCCCTTTACATGACCACGAGCAAAAATTCGGAATAACGATTTCCCAATTAAAAGTGTAAGCATTTCAAGTTTTTAACCAATCACAAACAATATATCTGAAATTGTTTATATAAAAGAAAGGAAATGTATATTTGTGTATGGTTTACCAGTTATATAAAAGTCATTCATGAAGAGGACCTCAACATTTCTTCGCACAAATTGTTGCATGTAAGTGGTACGTGGGTAGGGAGTTTCCTGTCGCATCCTTGGAGGATACGCAACTTAAATACCAATGTTTTCACAAAGCTATTCTGAAGAACCCTCTAGTTTCAGGGCTTCTGTTAACCATATACCAATCTTTATTAACATGATAATCATCATTATTATTATTATTATTATTGTCATTGTACACAATGAAACCTAATCATATTGATAATTTGCATCACACTGAACACATTAGATATAAAACTGGGGGAAATCCTGAAACTACATTAATGAGAGAGAGAAGACGTGCCCTTGTGAAGGAAAGTTGTGGAACAGGTGTTTGGCGAAAACTCGTGGTATTGTCGCGTATCTTATTGGTTTCCATTAAAAAGTTGCACTCCTCTCGATACTTTCCCCACTTCACTATTGCTCAATACAACTTTTCTTCTTCTTCTTATTTCGCTATTTACGCTCCTCGTATGAAGGACTTGCACCCCCCCCCCCGAAGCCTGGTATGGGAGTGAGAAAAAGAGTACATAATATGACGGTAAAATGGATTATGAATCAAGCAGTGGAATGAATAGCTGGGATCGAATCCGAGCTACTTCCTAAGAGGTGAGAAAGTGTTTATCACATAACACACTCCACAGAAACACCATTTCTTTATTTGTAGCTTTTACATGTTAATCCAAGTACCTATCGTTTCTCGTTGTAGGTACAAGATGGACACACGACTTTCTCTTTCTATTCTGCAACAAATAATTCCTACTAACGAAGATAAACGTGAGCAAATGTTTCCTTGCAGATACCACGAAGATAAGCAGATACACTAACATAAAGCCATAGTTAAATGTTTTAAAAGCTGGTCACTATGAAACTATATTGAAATTCCGTACCTATAGCATACACAAGTGTTAGAAAAGGAAAAGAAAAGAAAGAAAGAAAATAAATGATATCCTCCTAATTGAGAAAAGTATGTTTTAGAAAATTTAAACTGATAAGAAGGAATATCTCGAAATGGTTAATTCTACACAAAAAGTGTGTCCGACATAAATTCTATGTTTTAACGATATAAATATTTTATGTAATAACATTTTGCGTATTTCTTACGGTTTACCACTTATGCAAAAGTCATTCAGAATAAAGACTTTCCAGTAAATTCAAGATATTCCTGCAGTTTGTCTTGAAAATATCTTAAACACATGGTATTTGAATTAAATTACATAGAGCCATTTTGGGAAAATATAAAGTTTAATGTTTCATATAAATGGTACTTTGGAGTGGAATTTGATATTTAAAGGATTTTCCTTTTCGAAATTAGCTGTGCAGACACAAGCGGGTGGGCGCAAACCATTTAAAAAAATAGCTTTTTGGTGACAGACTTCAAAACATGTATTTTCCGTGAATACCTATATCAAATTTTTGCTTAATACAATACCTCCTCTACCTACATGTACATTCTACACGATAGAGAAAGTAAAACTCTTTCAAATAAAATGAAAAAGGTCTAGGATAACTCAAACCATTAATAAGGATCTGTGAAAGGGCTGAATCTACGAAAAGGTTACTCGAAATAAATTCTGTGTTTTGTGTAGAAAGTTGTTTATTTTCCACGTGTACAACATTTTAATAGCCTCTACAACTATTGTTACTGATTCACCATAACCAGATATGGTTTCCCGACAAATTTTGTTATAGCTTCATCGAAAGGCCAACAAGCTGTTTAAAAGTGCCTCGCTATAGCTTTGGCATTTCGAGAAACAAGGGAATAGCGACACGGCTCTAACACATTACAAAATCTAGAAAATGACTGATGCTACAAAAAGTTGTTTTAAATATGTCTACATTTTTACTTACTTACCACATACAAGGTGTTGCATTGCACCCAAAAAGTCCATATTGAGATTTCATTAGGAATACACATTTTTGGTCCCCTGAATAAAAAAGCGCACACAGCTTTTTCTGAACAGCATAACTTAATCGAAAATGCGATAAAAAGACAAACAAAATTAATTCCAACTTCCAAAGATGTGATATAAAGGTGTTTAAGAAAATCCAAACTACCCTTAGTGTGGAATATTTTCATTGTCTCACAAACGGATCTATACTTTTTATTAAAATACTATATTTTTATGACAATGAAATGTATATCATGAATTTGGAGATCTCTTCATTCTGGATTACTTTTGTATAACAAACAAACCGTCAGAACTTCCTGAAGAAAAATGTACATTTCGTTAAAACAGTTAGCAGTTCCGAGTTATTCGGTGTCAATTTTCCAGCACTTAAACTTATATCAAACGTAAAGTCCTTGAATTACTCCTTTATCTTCTCTTGTGCTTCTGCATATGCAAAGAAAAGAGAATTTCAATCCATCAAAAAGAGACAAGATATTAAAAAAAATTGACTATCGCATTACCTTGCTTCCTACTAAGTAATAAGATGATTCTTTTAATGTTTATCTCAATTAACGTGATAGAGATACAGAAACAGAGAAAAACTAAATACTCATAGTTTTGTATTTGAAAGGTTTTAGTGAGTGCAAGTTTGTGGCGCTGGTCTGCAGCACGTGGACAAGAAGTCGCTCTGCAGACTCACCAAAGCTGGCATTTATCTATTCCACATCGAGGAACCAACACAACTGTTTGTTGGACAATTTAGCTCAACTATTAAAGCGAGCGATGTTGTCGAAACATCTTATCGCAGCTGATGTTCATTTCACCTGACATTTGTTTATTGGCAACAAGGTGACAGCCAACCTTCACTTTTAATAACTGTCAGTTCCACAATTCTACTTTCAATTAATTCTGCTATAATGTTAATTTAAGCTTTTACCCAATTCATTTAGTTAAAAAAATCTGACATGTTCCATTCACGCGACTATCTCTACATCTCTGCTATAAAAAAGCTTATTCTTCTATTTACTTAATGCTAATCGAGAAAAAAACTATCAGAAAGGGATTTATTAGTAGTTTTCTTGTAAATAAAAGGGAAATAGACTGCCTCCGTGGTCGAGTGGTCAGGAGGTCCCGGGTTCGATTCCCGGCTGGGGCGGGGAATGTTTCTTTAACCAGATTTATTCCCTATCCCCCACAGAGTCTGGAAGTATGAATGTGAGTGTGTATTAGTAATATAATAATGACTAACCTAATGTTCTAACCTACAGTAATACGAGTTGTTTCACAAGTCAAAGCCCCCGATATGACCATTGAAGTTAAAAGGGGGCTATACAAATCAAAAAAAGGGAAATAGGGGAGTTCCATGGGCTAAATCGATAGTCAAATGTTTTAAAAGCTGGTTGCCATGTGATTGCAGTACCTTTGTTTGTATGGACAGGAGTTGTCAGATTCCCGTATGAGAGTATAAGTATTTTAGAGCTGAAACTAATAATAAGGAATATCTCAAATCAACGAAAAAAAATGTATAACATAAATTGTGTGTTTTAACGATATCTATATTTTTTGTTAAGTAAGTTTTTGCCTATCCCTTACGTTTTACCAGTTATGCAAAATTCCGTAACATTCTTCCAGAATTAAAAGGTTATTCCCAGAACATTAAAGATATATATTTTATTTCTCATGTAAATATCTTTAACGTACGGCATTTTAATTAACATCGTAAGAGCCATTTTTTGAGAAATTCAAAATGTTGTAAAGGGACGTTTAAAGGCGAGGAGATTTTTCTTAAAATCTTAGTGTCACGTCCTTGGAACACACTATACTTAAATATGAAGTTTGGTATTTTTGTAAACATGCCTTTTTGGATACAGAGGACCCTAAAAGCGCATTTCCGGTGAAATATCTGTATCAAATTTTTGGGTGGATTGCAATACCCTCTCTACCTAGTACATTGTACATAGGTAAAATAGTAAATATTAAAATCTGACTATATTCTTATACCTACAACAAAATATGTAAATCTGTAAGGTAAGTTTGACTGCGTCAACAAGAAGAATAAACCCATGTAACGATACTTGTAGAAGAGTAAATAGAGAAAGTCATGTGAATGCAACATATCTAATTCTTGCCAAAAAAACTACAGGAACATTTGCTTTTCACCCAGAAGTTAAATACCGAAACATCGCCAAAAAAACAAACACAGGTTTTAAGGCTCTTTGAATTAAAAAAGAAACATTTTTTGGAAAAAGGTTTTAAAAATAGCAGTATCTACCTGGATTAAAATACCATAAATGTGCATGTTAAGGTGACAAAGAAAATGTATAGCCAGCGAGCCTCTCCCGATTCAAAATACATTCTGTATAAGTATTTACAACCAGTAAGGCTTAAAAGATAGGATAAAATGTATTTATTAAATATTCCTTTACGACAATTTATAGCAATCAAGATATTTATGGCATTAACCATTTGCGAGACATTATTGTTTACGGCAGGTAAAGAGTCTGTATCCTGCTAGAGTTTTCTATTACTTCATTACGACCCACTTTGCTTTACGGTTTGTATTTAACAACCGGAAATGCGTTTTAAATGGCGCTCGCATTATCATTCACGATACAAATCGTCATGCTTTATTTATTGCAATTCGTTGTCGAGTTAACCCCGTAGAAGAACATGAAATGAAGACCCAAGTCCTAATATCACCACCCAAAAATCTAGACTGCAATATGAAACAGTATTAGAGTAATTGTTTTCTCACACAAGGCGTGTGTTGGATAGGTAGAGTCACACTGAAAAACTCAATGCCATAGCCGGGATTTGAACCACGGATCTCTAGCCAGTTGCTCTGCCATGGTAACATGCCGGCATAGCAACTGACTCGCATGTTTCCCGGTAAACCACAAGATGATCTCAAATTATTTTGAGGTGACTTACAAAGTTGCATGTACTTTAAACCCAGTATAGCCCAACTATTATGGTCAGTTGGCATTGCATTTTTCAGTCTGACTCTACCTACCTTAATCGCTTCATTGTCCATATTCAAAATAACTTCACTGAAAGTGACTCTTAGCCAACTTCGAAGAGAAAAGTAAACAATGGAAATCTTGATCATTGTAGGCCAACTATTAAACTTTGTCTTAATGCAATGCCTCTGTCTGTGAAAATTGGAATATCAGCGGTATCTTAGTGAAACGTATGCCAGTTATTATATACAATAATACTGATACTTTTGCCATGTATCAAAATTGTACTTTTCATAGTTATGTAAATAACTGTTTTTCATTGTCTAAATTCATTCTTCTAATAAAAATGAGCTACGTGGTGTATTTTAGAAAATATTCACATAAAACGCCCACTTTACAGTAAATGAGCTGGCAAATAAATGTGTCATATTATATTTTTTTATAGCAACCACATTCGGTGTGGAAAATTTATTACTTTTTGTACTCTCCGAAACTGCTGATATTTCAAAATATATTCATTTAGTTGTCAAAATTGGAGCATTATGTCGAAAAAGTAACATTACCATTTTCTTTAATTTCTTTTGAAAGGCAATATAAAAATGTGAGCAACTGCATCGTATCAAACATGATGTGTATAAGGTGTGGAGGGTGGCTATTAATAAGCACGCGCTTCACTTCATTTTATTATGAAACACCTCAATAAGCTATCTGGTAATTCTAAACGTGACTTCTCTTAGTTTCAGGAATCAACCACTATAATACATTCACAATTTGGCTGAACTAAATAGTAACGAAAATATCAACATAAAACTTTATTTACAAAGCTACAGCACCTTACGCAATCTTCATTCTGTCAAGATATTTATTGGTATCACTTTTGATTTCATTTATCGCCAAACAGGTTAAAGCCGTTAAGCTACATAACAGAAAGTAAAAAAACAAAAAAATTGTGTTATTTTATACGGCATACGACTTTCGTTTCGCAAATATTCCTACTGGAAAAATAAAGCCCCACTTTAACCCTTGCATCATAATGTGTATTTTTGATTCAAAACATAAAAAGCGTGTCCTGGTTCATAGGAATATGATTCTTACCTAAGAAATTGTGCATTGTTATTGCCAGCGTTTTATTAGAGTAAAGAAAATTGTAGAAAAAGAAAAAGGGTACGACTGTAACCTCAACACCTCTCCTCTTCTTTCTTGGAGGACGAATTCACATGACACAAGGAAACGAACAAAATATCGATTAGCGCTAATTTTTCCCCAGCATCACGATCTGAATCCCTATTCTTGCCAAAACAAAAGCAAGCGAAGGAAGTGTTAAATCTTAGCGTTTAAGAAGACGGCGTCTAATCTTATTCTTTCCTTTGTCAAGTACTCCAGTAGATTCAGGCTGTTAATTTGTGAAAAGATTATTACGTATTTCGACAGATTCACTTCCAATATAAAATGGGTAAGTTATACGAAGAATGAGGATTATTTGATAGAAACATATTCCCATGATTTTCTCTATTAGGATTTGTTTAAACTACTTTTATAGATAATCATGTTAAACTTTTAGTATACATTTCATTTAGGCTTGCTCAAATGTGTTACAGGTATGCTGTTCTTATTATACAAATCCGTATCCTTCTCCTGATAGTTGGACAACTTCTCTATCTCAGGTGTGTTACAGGTTTGCTATTCTTGTTGTACAGTTCCGTATCCTTCTCCTGATATTTGGACAACTTCTCTATCTCAGGTGTGTTACAGGTTTGCTATTCTTGTTGTACAGTTCCGTATCCTTCTCCTGATATTTGGACAACTTCTCTATCTCAGGTGTGTTACAGGTTTGCTGTTCTTGTTGTACAGTTCCGTATCCTTCTCCTGATATTTGGACAACTTCTCTATCTCAGGTGTGTTACAGGTTTGCTGTTCTTGTTATACAATTCCGTATCCTTCTCCTGATATTTGGACAACTTCTCTATCTCAGGTGGGTTACAGGTTTGCTATTCTTGTTGTACAGTTCCGTATCCTTCTCCTGATATTTGGACAACTTCTCTATCTCAGGTGTGTTACAGGTTTGCTATTCTTGTTATACAATTCCGTATCCTTCTCCTGATATTTGGACAACTTCTCTATCTCAGGTGGGTTACAGGTTTGCTGTTCTTGTTGTACAGTTCCATATCCTTCTCCTGATATTTGGACAACTTCTCTATCTCAGGTGGGTTACAGGTTTGCTGTTCTTGTTGTACAGTTCCATATCCTTCTCCTGATATTTGGACAACTTCTCTATCTCAGGTGTGTTACAGGTTTGCTGTTCTTGTTGTACAGTTCCATATCCTTCTCCTGATATTTGGACAACTTCTCTATCTCAGGTGGGTTACAGGTTTGCTGTTCTTGTTGTACAGTTCCATATCCTTCTCCTGATATTTGGACAACTTCTCTATCTCAGGTGTGTTACGGGTTTGCTGTTCTTGTTGTACAGTTCCGTATCCTTCTCCTGATATTTGGACAACTTCTCTATCTCAGGTGTGTTACAGGTTTGCTGTTCTTGTTATACAATTCCTTATCCTTCTCCTCATATTTGGACAACTTCTCTATCTCAGGTGGGTTACAGGTTTGCTGTTCTTGTTATACAATTCCTTATCCTTCTCCTCATATTTGGACAACTTCTCTATCTCAGGTGGGTTACAGGTTTGCTGTTCTTGTTGTACAGTTCCATATCCTTCTCCTGATATTTGGACAACTTCTCTATCTCAGGTGGGTTACAGGTTTGCTGTTCTTGTTATACAATTCCTTATCCTTCTCATATTTGGACAACTTCTCTATCTCAGGTGGGTTACAGGTTTGCTGTTCTTGTTGTACAGTTCCATATCCTTCTCCTGATATTTGGACAACTTCTCTATCTCAAGTGTGTTACATGTTTGCGATGTTTAGGCACTTTGGGGAAAGAATGGATCCCGTGAATATGCCATTTAACACTTTCAGAGCAAGGAAATTACTTCAGCGAACATACAATTGAGGTTATACAGCGTTTCTTATATTCTCGAATATTACAATATAATGTGAGAAGATGCGTATTCAATTTTTGAAGTACACGCTCTTAAACAGGTTTTAACTACCCACCATCATAGTGTATAGCGCATCTCCCTAAGAGGTTCACAGTTTAGGGTGATTTTAGCTGGATCAGCTTTTCAGAGTTTTTCCTCATCGTGAGAATATCTCTAAGCGCTAGGGTCCCATTCCAAGAGTTTCATTCATTCTCTGTATGGTAATAACTCATGTTAGAGGAGGTTAAACTTCAAGCCCAAAAAGGTTTCTATGCTCACAAGCCGCTAATTAATGCGTATCCAATGTTATTAGACGAGTTAAACGTTTGTGTGTTGGTGAGTAAATATCCCAAAAAGTAAATTCTTACACAGTTTTTACTCTCGTAGGAAGAAGTATTCCATTTCGCCCATAAATTTTGACACCAATATTTAAACTAAATACACATTCTGAACTCCTGAATACGCGTGGTCGGTTGCGTGTATGTTTGTGCCAGTATAAGTAAGAGAAAAAGTTTGTTAATTATGAATCTTGGTATTTACGTTCAACTTCTTCCAAGGATAAGACGTAAAGGTTTAGAACATCTTGCTATACTGTTCATAAACACACATTATTTGGGTTTCAATCCGATGAAATGTTGGTAGTGAATTTTTGCGTGAAATAAAGTACTCGTTCTGCTTACTGTAAATACGTAGCAGTACTTATGTCTACTTTGATAACTGCTAACCTTTTCAAATACAACAGTCACATGAGTCTAATGGTTTTTCCTGTCCACAAACCTTACATTAAGAATAAATTCATAAATATATACATTTAGTTACTGCTAATAACATAGTAGAGTAAAAAGGAATGTATTAAAATAAATAAAACACAAATTTACCATTATATATAATCTTACAATGGACAACAAAAACTATGGAATAAAGTGAAGGCTAGGATAGATGATATAGAGAAACAAGAAATAATAAGTAGCTTAAGGGATAAGAGTACTTTAATATTATATAGGAGTGTTAAGGAAGAATGGGGAACAGAAAAATGCATTGATGTCTGTGGAAAAAGAGGGGTTGGCATGGGCAAGAACAGCAATAGGTTATTAAAAGGTAAAAAGGTTGATAAACATCTATATCTACTATGTGCCAGATCAGAAACTCCAAGAAAGTAACTACATATGTTTGTAATCTTAGATAAGAATAACTCTATACCGCTATTGTTAAAATACCACTTTCTTAGTAATTGTGCACACGCATTCTGCTGGAATATGATTGCATGTTTCGCCTTCACCACAGTGTCTAGAGAAAGTATACTCACGATTGCTCCGATCAAGCGAACATAACTGGCAGAATCGCTTACCTAAGTGAAACTACGAGGATCATCTCTTGCATTCCATTTTACTCTTCATCGCAGCCAGCCTACTGCGTTGTGTGCAGTCTTTGTTTTTCGTGAAATGAAAGGATGTTTCATTCTTTATCGATCTCCCTCTCTTCACGGCTGTGATTTTTCAGCATAACCTTCTCGGCTAGAAGGTTTGTTGTGGCTGAATTTAATCATGTCCTTGGGTTTGGAGCGTCGCATTCGTTACTTCAACCTTTTTCATCGATCCTGCCTTCCTACCTCATCCATTGTCTCATAGCTTTTCTCTCATCTTTGTTTTTCATTCCATAATTTACAGCTTCTCATAAAAGAAATGTGGAGCTTCATAAAGTCCTTCATCGTCTGTTTTCTAACTTCTGATCTTAAAACCAAAACGGAAACAAATCTTCGCACGCACACCCTTCTCAGCCTTCTATCATCTACTTTATAAAGCTCCCACAATAATTCATTTTAAAAACTTGTCACCTTGCAGTTTAACATTGACTATCGATTCCTGTAAATAGACTCAAATAGAATTGCAACAACCACTGAACGAAATCAGCTCTTCAAAAGTGTTCCACATGACCTTCTCTACCACAAACTATTCTAACAAAAGATTATTCTTTTCTCTAATTTACGCTATACGCTATTCGAGATAAATGTTGCCCTTTGAAAAACGGGAACACTCTAAGCTAAAACGATATAAAATATTAAATCTGGTTGCTATGCGGTTCAAGTTCGGCTCTCTTTCAGTGACCAGGAGTAAAATAAAAGAAATAGGTATATCAAATTCCGTTTGAGAAAAGTTTGACGTTTGAAAACTGAAACAAATAACAAGGAATATCTCGGAAATGGTTAACTTCATAGAAATGCATATGACATAAATTGTATGTTTTAACGAGCTCATTTGTGTATCATTAACAACTCCAACTAAACTAATTTATTCTCTACGATGTACATTATTATTTTTTCCAACGTATACGAATATCTAGATAGAAAAACAAAGTATTTCTCAGGTAGTACGAGCTTCCTTACTTCATATTTGGTGAACAGAGCGTAATCTCAAATTCAAAAGTGCCAGCAGATGATTCTCATTTCCCGCGTGCTTATTTTCTGAAATGGAACTTTAAGAAATATATTTCATTCCTCATATTAATTACTGGCATCAGCATAAAGCCAGCCAGTTAATGAGGACATGGCAACATTGAAAACTAACAAAATGGCAACGCTGCTAGGTGTAAAGGTTCAAGGAATCCTCAACTGAATTATACTCTCCTCATTTCTTCGCTGGTGTCCGCTACTTTTTACAATCCATTTTGAGACAATTTTACACCAGCAAATGCTTTCCTATTGTATATAATATACTAAATTCGTTTGCTTCTGATACTTTTACTTAGATAGTATTGTATTTGTGTCGCATTGCTGCGTAATTAACTAAGAAATTTGCTAAACTTTCCTGAAGAAATTATTTTCGTTTTTTGAGTATTGTTGTTACATTTTAATTTCCTTCTTATCGAGCGAAGGAGACATAGATGCTTATATCCATTGTAAGCTAATACAAACATTAGCAATGCATGACCGAAATAAAATCTTTAACCTGAATGAAATTGGCGAAATGATCTCGGGGTCCATGGAGCTTACATTCGTCTTGTCCGGGCAACTCACTTTAAGCGACCAGTTGAACTTTAGGCTACTACCGCACTACCCAGGTGGGCTAAGAGTTTACTTGTAACCTTTCGGCGTTCGTAAGACAACGCTTGCGAAATAAAACTACCCATGTAGTAATTAGGAAGGGTTTTTAACAGTAACAATCCTGTCAACCTTACATTGCGCAGCTAAGTAAACACCCCCACCGCCCAAAAAGCAGGGTTAAGGAGCGTTTTACTACAGCTCCACTACTTGATCGAAACACAATAAAAGTATATTTTCCGTAGATGTATTAAATTGAACCTGCAATAGTTTACAATGATTGCTGAAGTAATGGTTTCCAAAACTGTGAGGTGAGCGGATGGCTGCCATGCGCTAAGTTTCATTGCCATACCATATATGCTAGCTCAAACAGAACATTAGTATTTACAATTATTAAATAAAATAAACAATACGTGTAGAGAACGTAAAAACTAAAACCAATAACAAAGAGCATTTCAGAATTGCTTGATACCATATAAAAACCATTCTCAAGATAATATGTATTCTAGTGTGATAAGCTTTATGATTTACCAATTATACAAAATGCATATTAAAAACTTCCTCCAAATGAAGTGGACTTCGCAAAAAATGTTCCATGTAAAAGGTAGTTGGGTTTGGTATTTATTGGACTCTTCATTTTTGAGATGAAATATTCACACACACACAAACACAGAGTCGCCCTCCGTGGTGTAATAGTTACCATGCTAACTTCATATATCCAAGGTCGCGGGTTCAAACCCGGCAGAGGACGATGGATTTTTTCGGGTGTAAAAATCCTTAGCATGGCTTCCTTCGGAAGGGAAGTAAAGCCGTTGGTCCCATGTCGCACATTTACGGCACGTAAAAGAACCTCAATCCTGAGAGAGAGAGATGCCTCTGAGAAAAATTAAGCAGTCTTTCACGCCCAATTTAGAATGGGATGCTGAGAACCACAGCAGTTAAAGAGCGTCCATAAATAACATGCCATTTACATGTTTTTGACACACTCACACACATACACAAACAACATAACAAACATACACATACACACACACAGTCAAACACATACACACAGCCACACAACACACACAGTCAAACACATACACACAGTCACACAACACACACACAGTCACACACATACACACAACACACACACAGTCACACACATACACACAACACACACACATACACACAGTCACACAACACACACATACACACAACACACACACACACACACAGTCAAACACATACACACAGTCACACAACACACACACAGTCACACACATACACACAACACACACACATACGCACAACACACACACACACACACAGTCAAACACATACACACAGTCACACAACACACACACAGTCACACACATACACACAACACACACACATACACACATACACACAACACACACACATACACACAGTCACACAACACACACACATACACACAGTCACACAAATACACACAACACACAGTCACACAACACACACATACACAGTCAGACACATACACAGTCACACACATACATACACACACATACACACAACACACACATACACACAGTCAGTCACACAACACACATACACACAGTCACACAACACACGCATACACACAGTCACACTCAACACACACACACACACAGTCACACACAACACACACACAATCACACACATACACACAGCCACACGCACATACACACAGTCACACACACACACACAACACACACATACACACAACACACACACATACACACAGTCACACACACACACAATCACACACATACACACAACACACACACATACACACAGTCACACAACACACACATACACAGTCAGACACATACACAGTCACACACATACATACACACACATACACACAACACACACATACACACAGTCAGTCACACACAGTCACACAACACACATACACACAGTCACACAACACACGCATACACACAGTCACACTCAACACACACACACACACAGTCACACACAACACACACACAATCACACACATACACACAGCCACACACAGCCACACGCACATACACACAGTCACACACACACACAACACACACATTCATACACACAACACACACACATACGCACAACATACACATTCATACACACAACACATACATACACACAGTGACACACACACAACACATACATACACACAGTGACACACACACAACACGTACATATACACACAACACACACATACATATACACACAACACACACATTCATACACACACACAACACATACATTCATACACACAACACACACACAAGTCACACACATATATACACACACAACACATACACAGTCACACACATACATACACACACAACACATACATTCATACACACAACACACAGTCACACACATACACACACAACACAGTCACACACATACATACACAACACACAGTCACATACATACACACACAACACACAGTCACACACATACATACACAACACAGTCACATACATACACACACATACATACACACACAACACATACATTCATACACACACAACACACAGTCACACACATACATACACAACACACACAACACATACATTCATACACACACAACACACAGTCACACACATACATACACAACACACACAACACATACATTCATACACACACAACACAGTCACACACATACATACACAACACACAGTCACATACATACACACACAACACACAGTCACACACATACATACACAACACAGTCACATACATACACACACATACATACACACACAACACATACATTCATACACACACAACACACAGTCACACACATACATACACACACACACAACACATACATTCATACACACACAACACACAGTTACACACATACATTCATACACACACAACACACAGTCACACACATACACACAACACACACATACATATACACACAACACACACATACATATACACACAACACACACATACACATACACACAACACACACGTCTTTTAACCAAAAATTTTGAGAAAAAACAATTTTTCAAAAAGGGTAGTTTACGGTGGGGGATTTTTTTAAAATCTTCTTGTCCCACTCTTGGAAGATAAAGTTAAATACCAAGTTTGGAATTTAACGGTATTTTAGTTTTTGAGCTAGTCTGTCCACAGACACACGGTTGCAATTGCTTACACCTTCCCCTTTAACTTTGTTCTTGGCAGACTTAAAAACGCGGACCTGAGTTGCGAAAGAAAGGTATATGTCAACACAAAACTTTATTTACAAGATTACAGTGCTATCAAGACATTCATTGTCAGCTGGTACCAGTTTTTCAATGACCTTGTTATACTTCTCTACCTGCACCAGGACGTCATTGCCACTTTCAGTTTTCATTGTGGAATATTACCCACCCAAAAAGTTATTAACGTGCCCAAAGTGAAACACCGCTTTTATTGACTTCTTTCATCAACCTTTTTTTCAATTCCTCCGTAATGAATGATGGCTTTTCTTTTTGCTCTTCGGCAGTGCACACTGGTTCTCCCTCGATTAAATTATGCTCAATGAAGATTGCGTTATATAAATATGAATTTAGATTGGTATTGAAAAACTGGCACTAGGTTAGAGTAAAGTAGTGCAACTTTATAATTTAACTTTTATTAAGATCTGTAATTATGTCAAATCGATCTTTACTTTCTGAATGACCCCCGGATAAACTTTTTAAATGAATAATAACTCTCAAATATATCTACACGAGCTTAGAAAATTAGTAATTTAGAAGAAAAATTCATTAATGTTATTTCTCAAGATTTTGATTAAGATAAATTGACCGGCATATATATTCATAGGAACAAAATGAATAGTTTCAGTCTTCTGAAAATAACCATTCAGACCTTCACATTTTCGTTGAATTTTATATAACTACAAAATCATTTGTTTCAGATATACTTGTTGTCACACTAATTCTTCCGTTCTATTTCTTGATATACGTTTCCATTTTTGGAGGTCGGAGATTGGGTTCATGTGTTACCTAATTATTTATGTTTCAAAATGCATGCTGCTTCTGTTTCTCCACATGACTTTTACTTGTGATATAGTGAGTTTTATTTTTGCATCTTGTAGTTAACCTCTGCGTAATTTGAAACGGTTTAGAAGCAAATATTGACCTGAATATTATTTTTATCCACGATGTTCCCGAATCCCGTCCACTTTGTTTGAAATGACATCTTTACTTTAGGTAGGACGAGTGTTGGTGTACATGTAGCTTTGATTGTTCGAGTATTAGTACTTCTATAGAGTTATAATGTTCATAACTAATCTATATTCTACGAGGGGTGTTCAAATGAAAAGGTACGAAACGGTTGAAATTTGGTGACATCTAGGGATGCGATGGTTGTGCGCATGCGCGGCCGCCCGCACATGACTCAGGAAGTTGTCCAATGGACGCGGCAGTGCCTGTGTTGAGATTGCAAAATTCGACGATTGAGGAACAGCGAGGTGTTAAAGAGGCCGTACACGGGGGAGACAGTGGAGTGCCCGTGTTTGAGCGATGACCCGGCAAGGCAAACGCGGCCGAAGAGATCGGAGTGTCACATGCGATTGTTGGAACACTGTGCTCCGGAAGGTGTGTGCTCAGTGGGTTCCGAACTACAACACCTAAAGACCCTGCACTAGTGCCGTCACTTCGAGCCAGAGACAAAGCGGGACACTCCGCAGCCCACGCAACACCACCAAGGCTGCTCCACTGGCCAAGTTCAGGTGGGGGCAGCTTGAGCCCCTGTGACTTCCATCTGTTTGGTCCGCTCTGAAAGGGAAGCGCTTCAACTCAAGGAGGACTGGCTCTTGTCACAGCCACGAGAACAGGGAAGCCTTCGGCTCGTTAAACGGTGCATAGCTGTGCTCAGACCTGTGGTGATTACTTCAATTTTACCCACAGTGTCGTTTCGTTCCTTTTCATTTGAACACCCCTCGTGTAATGCATTTATAATATACGGTAGTTTTAAGAACATAATGACCCTGTCCCACTCTTCTTCCAAAGTCGATTAGGGGTTTGCGGTTGGAAAGCAAACCTCGCGGTCTTCCACTTACTGGTCCCTTAACTAAGGCGCGATTGTCGACTTGCAAGCAATGACTCCAGCAAATAGATTTTACTACGTTGCCTCTCAACCCTAGTATACATGGTCGTCTTTTGTTTGCTAATGGTTATTGCCCATTGGAAGGGGGAGCGGTACCGTTTAAAAGCCATCAGGCCTTGGAGAAAATTATAATAGTAATTATGACTGAACCACCATTACCATCATAAATTAATTTCCGCCGGTCATGCAGATTACCAGCTAGTCACGCTCCGGGAGACGGTACATAGTCGTTATGTACAATCGCATGCACATAAAAGTGGCGTATCCACTTAGTTTTCTCTCGCTAAGGTAACCAACCTGAAAAACAAGCAGGGACACACGAACAAACCAATGAACGATGCGCTGCGGTTGTTACACAACATTATTCGGCATTCTAGAGGACGGATTCAATTATTATTTGCATGTGTAGTTAGTGGACAAACAGTGAGAGGTTTCAGCAGCGACGTGGGATAACCAAACGGTAGCGTAACATGAAAATGCAATGTAAAAGGTAAAGTTCCCTGGTCACAATTACACTCGGGAAAAAGGTGAGATTTCATCAGCGCTAACAAAAACAGCTCCCCATATTTTATGCACATATGTACTTGAAGCGGATGGTAATTCGAAACACCCTGTGGAAACAAAGTCAGAGGATATCTTTGAAAGTCTAGTGAGTGTGGACACTGTTACAAGTTATTTGGAACACCCTGTGTAAGCAGAAAATAAAATGAAAGGATACCTTTGAACGTCTGGTAGCTAGAAAATAAAATGGAAATGGTGCTTTATTTATGGACGCTCTTTAACTGCTTTGATTCTCAGCGTCCCATTCTTCTTCTCTATCAGGCTTGAGGTTCTTTTACGCGCCGTAAATCTACGACACGGGACCAACAACTTTACTTCCCTCCCAAAGGAAGCCATGCTGAAGTTTTTTACGCCCTCCCGCGACCTTGGTATATGAGTCTAGCATAGTAACCACAATACCTCGGAGGGCGACATATGCACATCGTTACGAATTGATGCCTCATGGATGTGGATATTGTTACGAGTTAATGTCTTGTGGATCTGGGCACTGTTACTAATTAATGTCTGGTGCATGTGGATACTGTTGCGAGTTAATGTGTGGTGCATGTGGATACTGTTGCGAGTTAATGTGTGGTGGATGTGGATACTGTTACGAGTTAATGTGTGGTGGATGTGGATACTGTTACTAGTTAATGTCTTATGGATCTGGACACTGTTGCTAGTTAATGTCTTATGGATCTGGACACTGTTGCTAGTTAATGTCTTATGGATCTGGACACTGTTGCTAGTTAATGTCTTATGGATCTGGACACTGTTGCTAGTTAATGTCTTATGGATCTGGACACTGTTGCTAGTTAATGTCTTATGGATCTGGACACTGTTGCTAGTTAATGTCTTATGGATCTGGACACTGTTGCTAGTTAATGTCTTATGGATCTGGACACTGTTGCTAGTTAATGTCTTATGGATCTGGACACTGTTACTAGTTAATGTCTGATGGATCTGGACACTGTTGCTAGTTAATGTCTTATGGATCTGGACACTGTTGCTAGTTAATGTCTTATGGATCTGGCCGCTGTTACTAGTTAATGTGTGATGGATCTGGACACTGTTACTAGTTAATGTCTGATGGATCTGGACACTGTTACTAGTTAATGTCTGATGGATCTGGACGCTGTTACTAGTTAATGTCTGATGGTTCTGGACACTGTTACTAGTTAATGTCTGATGCATCTGGACACTGTTACTAGTTAATGTCTGATGCATCTGGACACTGTTACTAGTTAATGTCTGATGGATCTGGATACTGTTGCTTATTACTGTCTGATGGATCTGGACACTGTTACTAGTTAATGTCTGAAGGATCTGGACACTGTTACTAGTTAATGTCTGATGGATCTAGACACTGTTACTAGTTAATGTCTGATGGATCTGGACACTGTTACTAGTTAATGTCTGATGGATCTGGACACTGTTACTATTTAATGTTTGATGGATGTGAATACTGTTACTTGTTAATGTCTAATGGATGAGAATAATGTTACTAGCTAATGTTTGATGGATCTGGACACTGTTACTAGTTAATGTCTGATGGATCTGGACACTGTTACTAGTTAATGTCTGATGGATCTGAATACTGTTACTAATTAATGTCTTATGGATCTGGACACTGTTACTAGTTAATGTCTGATGAATGTGGACACTGTTACTAGTTAATGTCTGATGGATCTGGACACTGTTACTAGTTAATGTCTGATGGATCTGGACACTGTTACTAGTTAATGTCTAATGGATCTGGACACTGTTACTAGTTAATGTCTGATGGATCTGGACACTGTTACTAGTTAATGTCTGATGGATCTGGACACTGTTACTAGTTAATGTCTGATGGATCTGGACACTGTTACTAGTTAATGTCTGATGGATGTGGACACTGTTACTAGTTAATGTCTGATGGATCTGGACACTGTTACTAGTTAATGTCTGATGAATGTGGACTCTGTTACTAGTTAATGTCTGATGAATGTGGACACTGTTACTAGTTAATGTCTGATGAATGTGGACACTGTTACTAGTTAATGTCTGATGGATCTGGACACTGTTACTAGTTAATGTCTGATGGATCTGGACACTGTTACTAGTTAATGTCTAATGGATCTGGACACTGTTACTAGTTAATGTCTGATGGATCTGGACACTGTTACTAGTTAATGTCTGATGGATCTGGACACTGTTACTAGTTAATGTCTGATGGATGTGGACACTGTTACTAGTTAATGTCTGATGGATCTGGACACTGTTACTAGTTAATGTCTGATGAATGTGGACTCTGTTACTAGTTAATGTCTGATGAATGTGGACACTGTTACTAGTTAATGTCTGATGGATCTGGACACTGTTACTAGTTAATGTCTGATGGATCTGGACACTGTTACTAGTTAATGTCTGATGGATCTCGACACTGTTGCTAGTTAATGTCTGATGGTTCCGGACACTGTTGCTAGTTAATGTCTGATGGATCTGAATACTGTTACTAGTTAATGTCTTATGGATCTGGACACTATTACTAGTTAATGTCTGATGGATGTGGACACTGTTACTACTTAATGTCTGATGGATGTGGACATTGTTACTAGTTAATGTCTGATGGATGTGGACACTGTTACTACTTAATGTCTGATGGATGTGGACTCTGTTACTAGTTAATGTCTGATGGATCTGGACACTGTTACTAGTTAATGTCTGATGGATCTGGACACTGTTACTAGTTAATGTCTGATGGATCTGGACACTGTTACTCGTTAATGTCTGATGTATCTGGATACTGTTACTAGTTAAATGTTTGATGGATGTGGATACTGTTGCTAGTTAATGTCTTATGGATCTGGACACTGTTGCTAGTTAATGTCTTATGGATCTGGACACTGTTGCTAGTTAATGTCTTATGGATCTGGACACTGTTACTAGTTAATGTCTGATGGATCTGGACACTGTTGCTAGTTAATGTCTTATGGATCTGGACACTGTTGCTAGTTAATGTCTTATGGATCTGGCCGCTGTTACTAGTTAATGTCTGATGGAGCTGGACACTGTTACTATTTAATGTTTGATGGATGTGAATACTGTTACTTGTTAATGTCTAATGGATGAGAATAATGTTACTAGTTAATGTCTGATGGATCTGGACACTGTTAATAGTTAATGTCTGATGGATCTGGACACTGTTACTAGTTAATGTCTGATGGATGTGGACACTGTTACTAATTAATGTCTGATGGATGTGGACACTGTTACTACTTAATGTCTGATGGATGTGGACACTGTTACTAGTTAATGTCTTATGGATCTGGACACTGTTACTAGTTAATGTCTGATGGTACTGGACATTGTTACTAGTTAATGTCTGATGGTTCTGGACACTGTTACTAGTTAATGTCTGATGCATCTGGACACTGTTACTAGTTAATGTCTGATGCATCTGGACACTGTTACTAGTTAATGTCTGATGGATCTGGATACTGTTGCTTATTACTGTCTGATGGATCTGGACACTGTTACTAGTTAATGTCTGATGGATCTGGACATTGTTACTAGTTAATGTCTGATGGATCTAGACACTGTTACTATTTAATGTTTGATGGATGTGAATACTGTTACTTGTTAATGTCTAATGGATGAGAATAATGTTACTAGTTAATGTTTGATGGATCTGGACACTGTTACTAGTTAATGTCTGATGGATCTGGACACTGTTACTAGTTAATGTCTGATGGATCTGAATACTGTTACTAGTTAATGTCTTATGGATCTGGACACTGTTACTAGTTAATGTCTGATGGATCTGGACACTGTTACTAGTTAATGTCTGATGGATCTGGACACTGTTACTAGTTAATGTCTGATGGATCTGAGTACTGTTACTAGTTAATGTCTGATGGATCTGGACACTGTTACTAGTTAATGTCTGATGGATCTGAGTACTGTTACTAGTTAATGTCTGATGGATCTGGACACTGTTACTAGTTAATGTCTGATGGATCTGGACACTGTTACTAGTTAATGTCTGATGGATCTGGACACTGTTGCTAGTTAATGTCTGATGGATCTGGACACTGTTGCTAGTTAATGTCTGATGGATCTGGACACTGTTGCTAGTTAATGTCTGATGGATCTGGACACTGTTGCTAGTTAATGTCTGATGGATCTGGACACTGTTGCTAGTTAATGTCTGATGGATCTGGACACTGTTACTAGTTAATGTCTGATGGATCTGAGTACTGTTACTAGTTAATGTCTTATGGATTTGGACAGTATTACTAGTTAATGTCTGATGGGTCTGGACACTGTTACTAGTTAATGTCTGATGGATGTGGACATTGTTACTAGTTAATGTCTGATGGATGTGGACACTGTTACTACTTAATGTCTGATGGATGTGGACTCTGTTACTAATTAATGTCTGATGGATCTGGACACTGTTACTAGTTAATGTCTGATGGATCTGGACACTGTTACTAGTTAATGTCTGATGGATCTGGACACTGTTACTCGTTAATGTCTGATGTATCTGGATACTGTTACTAGTTAAATGTTTGATGGATGTGGATACTGTTACTAGCTAATGTCTGATGGATATGGACACTGTTACTAGTTAATGTCTGATGGATCTGGACACTGTTACTAGTTAATGTTGGATGGATGTGGACACTGTTACTAGTTAATGTTTGATGGATGTGGATACTGTTGCTAGTTAATGTCTTATGGATGTGGATACTGTTACTAGTTAATGTCTGATGGATCTGGACACTGTTACTAGTTAATGTCTTATGGATCTGGACACTGTTACTAGTTAATGTCTGATGGATCTGGACACTGTTACTAGTTAATGTTGGATGTATGTGGAAGTTAATGTCTAATGGATGTGGATACTGTTGCTAGCTAATGTCTTATGGATCTGGATACTGTTACTAGTTAAGGTTTGATGGATGTGGATACTGTTGCTAGTTAATGTCTGATGGATGTGGATACTGTTACGAGTTACTGGAAAGAGAATCAATGAGCAATGCCTCAAGTTTATATTAAATCGTTTTTTGCGGTAAAAGCTCTCCACCTTGAAAACTGCAGAACAAGTCAGGAAATTATTTCCAGGTACTTCATAGAAACTGTAGTGGTATTGGGCTGCGAAGCTCACACAAGCCATAGAGTATTAGAAATATGGGTGAGTACGGGATAGGATGAATACGTTGCGTCAGCGCATTCAAAAACAGCTTCCAACCTGAAAAGGAAATGCGGTTGTGTTTTTAAACCCGCGGCACCAGCTCCCTCTATCTTTATAAACACTAGCCATTTATATTAATGAGCAAAGCCAAAGTTAACAGTTGCCTGTGCTCGTAGACTTGGCAACTGAATGGAAGACCAGAGAGAGAGAGAGAGATGCACTACATAAGCCAACATCTGGGTAACTACACCATGAATAATCAAATAAAACCTTTAATACACCTTTGCATATTTTCAACTTTCTTTTAAATCAGGGGAAGCAAACTTGTCTACCCTTTTTAACCGAGTGATGATTATAACAGGTACTTTTTGTTGTTTTTTATCTCTTGGGCAGTTTTACAGATTTTTAGATATCTGCCTTAAAGATTGCAAATTGAAACATTCGAGAATAATTCAAATTCTCTAAGGAACTCTGTAATGGTGATCCTCTTTTTATTACAACTCAACCTATGTTATTTCAGTTTTAAAATATGATTTATGTAATTTACTTGATGTTAAAGTAATGCTTGGTGGGTATGGCACGTCTAAATGGGCCGTGTTCAAATTACACAGAGAAAGACTTCGGGTTTTAATACTTCAGAGCAAAAATGCAGAAGGCAAGAGAAAACGGAATATGATTCATCAAAATGTGCAGCAGAAGGATCTGAAAATTTCATACACCTTTTTCTGTGAGATATTTTACTTGCTCTACACGTACTATGTACATAGTCTATAGAGAAGGTATTATAGTGCACCAAAAATCGAGACATGTTTTGAGACACCCTGAATCCAAAATATTTAGAAAAATGTCCGTGTATGTATGTGCGTGTGTGTGTATGCATCCTAGCTTAAAAACGAAAAGTCTGTTAAATACCAAACTTGATATTTAAGTTCAATATCTCTCAAGGATGCGACACGAAGATTTTAAAGAAAATACCCCACACCCCAATACCCTTTAAATGGACTATTTTTAAAAATGTTTGATTTTCTCAAAAATGGCTCCAACGATTTTGATTAAAATCTCATATTTAAGATATTTGCATGCCAAATAAATTGTATATCTTTAATTTTATGGGAAAGCATCTAAAGACCTCTTTATTCTGGATGATTTTTTTTTTTAATTTTGTACAACTAGTAAACCGTAAGAGATAGACAAAAAATGTAGACTTCTTAAAACACACAATTTTTTTCTCCTTTAGTTGACCGTTAAAATGTCAATTCCTGGTCCACGCAAAGAAACGGATTCCAATATTCTAGCAAGCACATGTGTCTAGTATATGCTCTTCTACTTACAAGCAAGTAGAAAGAAGAATAGGCTTATTAATAATTTGATACAGAACTGTAGAGAAAGTCATGTGAATGGAACACATCACATTTTTTAAAATATACAATAGCTTTTCTCAACTTCCAGTAAAAATATAATAAGGCAACTAAAATGCTAGGTGATGGCTAATAGAATTATGGTTACATTTTCAAGTGCGGGGGTGTTATTGATTGTGAACCAACACCGTTAGATTTGTTTTACTCTTACGCCGTTCTCTGTACTTGATTAAAGCTGGCTTCCACAGTTAAATGCGCATACCTGCCAGCACTTTTCTGGAATTAAAATCCCGTTATGCACTTGAATTTCCCCTCACTTGTTTCTTTCGTTGCTTTCAGTCTAAAACAGAGCTGAGGTTTACATCTGAGACACCGATGGCAAATGTACTTACATATTATCAGCATCCTGTAAACAAATGTTCAAACTATCAGATGGATATCTTGTTTCCGACGATCGTATAAGCAAACATTTTATACAAAATGCAGCAATCTGGATTAGGAAATGATAACCTGTTTCAGTTATGAACAGTTTAACCCCAACAAAATAATCTGATGTGTTCCATTCACATGACATTTTCTACATCTCTGTAACAAAGTATTGGTAAAAGGCTTATGCTTCTATTTACTTAATGCTAATCAAGAAAAAAATTAGCACAATAGTCTTATTACTTGCTTCCTTGTAAGTAGAAACGAAATAAGGGAGTACCATAGGTTAAAGTGATAGTCAAAAGCTGGTTGCAATGTGAAGTTCTTTGGTTTCTGTGGACACGAGCTAACAAATTCCTGTATGAGAAAAGTAAGTTTTTCAAAGCTGAAACCAAAAACAAGGAATATCTAAAAAAACGATCAACTCCACGAGAAAAAAAAAAAATATATATATATATATGTGTGTGTGTGTGTGTGTGTATGTATAGCATAAAGTGTGTGTTTTAGCGTGCTCTACATTTTTTGTGTGGTAAGTTTTTGTACATCTCTTACGGTTTAGCAGTTATGCAAAATTCTCTTAAGTTCATCCAGAATAAAGTAGTCTTCAGAGGCTATTCCTAGAAAATTCAAGATACACATTTTATCTGTCAGGTAAATATCTTTAATATTCGATATTTTAATCAAAATCGTTAGAGCAATTTTTAAGAAAATAAAAAATTTCGAAAAAAGTTCCATGTAAAGGGTAGTTTGGTTCTCAGATATTACAAAACTGCATCACCTTCCCTTCCACATCCACCATATTCACCAGATTAGGTTCTCAGCGGTTACAAACTGCATCAATTTCACTTCCACATCCACCATATTCACCAGATTTGGTTCTCAGATATTACAAAACTGCATCACCTTCACTCCCACATCCACCATATTCACCAGATTTGGTTCTCAGCGGTTACAAACTGCATCATCTTCACTTCCACATCCACCATATTCACCAGATTAGGTTCTCAGCGGTTACAAACTGCATCAATTTCACTTCCACATCCACCATATTCACCAGATTTGGTTCTCAGCGGTTACAAACTGCATCATCTTCACTTCCACATCCACCATATTCACCAGATTAGGTTCTCAGCGGTTACAAACTGCATCATCTTCACTTCCACATCCACCATATTCACCAGATTTGGTTCTCAGCGGTTACAAACTGCATCATCTTCACTTCCACATTCACCAGATTTGGTTCTCATTGGTTACAAAACTGCTGCTATCATAGAAAGCCGCGGATGAAACCATACAACATTTTTAGAACTACTTTTAAAGGTTTTATTTACTAACTTTTTGAATAGAGATGCCGAAACTGGACAAACCGTTGTCCATACATTTTTAGCACCTCTTTAGGAAACCATCCATCAGTCGCCGTAGTTCACGTTGAGAAATGCTGGCAATTCTTGGCGGATATTTGTTTTAATTCTTGCAGGGTGGAAGGGTTTGCCATGTCCAAAAATATGCACTAACAAGTCTGTGCTGAAAGACACTTTCAATTGTACTCATTGAACTGTTGCAAATGGTACCTATATATGCACGGACGTCAACTGACTCTTTCTGCAAATCGTAGAACTGACAATACACGCTGTGCAGTAGAACACATACTGAGTGCCGAAGTGCAGCACTTGTAGTAAGTCCACTCCACGCTTCCTCAGCTTTTAAATCTCTTTAATTTGCACCTTTTTCAAGGGGTATGTCTCAAAAGCTTTCCGATATTTAATGTAAAATCATTGCACGACTTGGGGCGGTGGCCACTATCATGGAATGTCCAAGCTTTGAAAGCCAAACGTTCTCGTGTCCGTTGAAGTATTTTATTTACCATTCTGAACGTTATAAACTTAATTCATTCACATTATACTAAACTGTTAGTACAAACCATAACTTGAGGTTTGGTGTTAAATGTTGCCAGGTTCATGTTAATTAAGTTTTTATGCTGAACACTTATTCCGTTTTACTTTCTCTACACGAACTATGTATATAGTGCATAGAGAAGGTATTGTAACGCACCCAAAAATTCCATACGGATATTTCACCGGAAATACATGTTTTGTACCCCTCAATACAAAAAAGGCCCGTGTCTGTGTGTTTGTGTGTATGTCTATGGGCAGCATAACTCAAAAACGAAAAGTCCATTAAATACCAAACTTGATATTTAATTTCAGTATCTTTCAAGGATGAAGATTTTCAGGAAACTCTTCCCACTCCAACTACCCTTTACACGGAAAAAAAATTCGAAAACTTTGATTTTTTCAAAAACGGCTCGTAACGATTTTTATTAAAATCTCTTATATTTAAGATATAAATAAAATGTATATCTTGAATTTTCTGGGAAAAGCCTCTGAAGACCTCTTTATTCTGGGTGCATTTTTTTTAATTTTGTATAACTAGTAAATCGTAACTTACTATACAAAACATATACATCTCATTAAAAACACAATTTATGCTTAATACATTTATTGTCGTGGAGTTGACCGTTTTCGAAATATTCTTTGTTGTTGGTTTCAGTTTTAAAATACTTAACGGGGACTTGTCAACTCCTGGTGACGCAACGAAACAACATTTTAAACATTTAATGCCAGTTTAGCCCAGTGAATTCCTTTATTTCCTTTCTACTTACAAGAAACTAAGTAATAAGACCGTTTCTGCTAACATGAAGAAGATAAAAGAATGCCTTACTAACAATTTGTGAGTAGAGAAAGTCATGTGAGTGGTACACACAGATTTATCCATCTGTTCGATAGATTTCATTCACACTGTTGAACAGTCACAGACGCCGTAATGGAGAAATTTGCTACCCTAGATTCTCTTTTCAAATAAGTGAGCTGATACTTTTAAATGAAAACCGTTTTTACGTTTCAGTGTAAGTATTCGCCAGCAATTCATACAAAGCCCAAGAGCTGTCGCCACTTGTTTTAAATACCTGACCGTTGTAAATCTGTTCCATGCTTGGTCATTCTTTTAAAGTGCTTTTGATATTCAGTTGTTTCTCGTGGTGCAATTTCAAGGTCCAGTTGTTAAACATTTGACTATCGCTACTATCTTTGTATTTATAACGACATATGTAATATAGCATTTTAAGAAAGAGCTCTGGGTGTCTGTGGACTGCACCAAGCTGGTTATTTAAGTTCCAAGGACGCACCACAAACATACTTCTTACACGACAGGTGAAGACACTCCCTTTTACATAACTGTTAAACCATAACAAACAGACAACAACTTGCTATACAAAAATATAAATCTTGTTAGAACGCACAGTTTATGTCATTCATTTCTAGTAGAGTTAACCATTTCCGTGAAGGTCCGGATTCGATCCCAGGCGACTGCATGTGGAATTTGTGTTGGACAACCTGGCGCATTGGCGGGTTTTTTCCGGCTTCTCCGGTTTCCCTCGCCATCACATACCACATCTTCATTCCATGTATCATCGCCGTATGTTGTAAAAACAGGCGTTAAATAGTATAAAAAAACCTTTCCTAGATACTCCCTGTAGTGGGTTTCAACTTTTCCCAAACGCTATTCCTTGTATGTCGCTTCTTACTCCCGGCCATGCAAAGAGAATAAGACCATTTCTGGTAATGTTTAGCATGATATTTTGTAAGGACAACTTGTCGCGAGAGAAAGTCATGTGAATAAGATAAGAGTATGGACTATCGCTATTGTCTCGTGCAATATGAATAACAATGCGTTCCCACGAGAATCCCTGGGCATCCAATACCATTATTGCTACCACCCACACAGTAGGTAGTCAACCTATTCTATTCCATACCGACATTTTACCCTAAATATATGCTTTCAGGTTCCCTGGATACAAAAACATCCTTAGAAAAAGGTCCGTGCATGCATAACTAAAAAATCTGATGCCTTCCATTCAAATGAATTTCCCTAGCTGTTCCTTTTATTCAAAACAATCTACAACACGCTAATTAAGATAAACATAAATCTTATTATTTGCCTCCTTGCTGGTAGAAGGAAAACAAGAAAATGCACATGCTAAAGCGATAGTCTTGTCCTTTAAAAGTCACTATGTGAAGCAATTGAAAGTTCATTCTCTTTACTTGCCAGGAGTAAACAAACGAGAAACGAGAAAAAAGATTCCTTCCTGTTTGAGAAAAGTTTAAGTGGCTTAAAATTAAAACCAATAATTCAAAATATCTCGAAAACGGTTGACTCTGCAAAAAAGTATGTGTGACATTATTTCTGTGCTTTAATCAGATGTACATTTTTATGAAGTAAGTTTTTGTCTATATTTTATGGTTCACCACTTACACAAAACTCAGCCAGAATGAGGAAGCGTTTAGAGACTATTTCCAGGAAATTGAAGATATATATTTTGTTACTAATAAAATATCTTAAACATAAGATATTTTAATAAAAATCATTAGAGCTATTTTGGAGATAAATCAAAATTTTCGAAAAATGTACCATGTAAAGGGTAGTTAGGGATAGGGGGATTTTCTTGAGCATCTTCGGGTCACATACTGAACTAAAATATCAAGTTTGGTATTAATGGGACTTTTCGATTTTGAGCTATGTTGCTCACACACACACACGGACATTTTTATAAACATTTTTTTTAGATTTAGAGGGTCTGAAAACATGCATTTCCGGTGAAATCTCGGTATCCGATTTTGGGTGCAATACAATCCCTTCCCTGTACACTAAGTACCTAGTACGTGCAGAGAAAGTAAAAACGGAAATTCGTTAAATACAAAAATTCATATTTAAATTCTCCATCTTCCAAAAAAGCGACTCGCAGAGTTCAAGGAACATTTTTGAAAATATTGATTTTCTCAAAACTTGCTCTAATGATTTGGTTAAAGTACCGTACATCACAGAGATAGGAAAAGCAGTCCTACACAACAATGTGGATTTCGTACAAGCACATAATCTTACATGTTCAAGATCTGGAAGTTTTCTTTAATTCTACCCTCTATAATGTCTGATGTGAAAATGAATGGGCGTGTGAAAACCCTTCAGTAAAATTCAAGAAATAAAACACCATCGTTTCAGTCAAAGGCCCCGATGTAACCATTTAATTAAAAGGGGACAATAGAAATGAATATACACATATGCAAAAGTATTTATATTTTTATCATTTTTCAAATGGAAAGTCTTTATTCGTTTTTCTTTTCTTTTACTTTGTTCATGTTTCAATTACATCATAGAGCGAATTGCTTTTAAAAGAGTTGATTATCATTTTAACCCAGTGTATCCCCTTACAAGGAAGCAAGTAAGAAGACGCTAACGTTTTTCTAAATCAGGAAGATGTAGACAGGAGAATTATTCGTTGTAAGAATTGTTTTGTTTACTTTCTCAGCCAGTACCACGTACGTTTCTAGTAGGTGTGAACGGGCAGATGAGACTGCTGAGTTGCCAGTATTATTGGGATCAGATTCAGCTCATTGTCAAGGTCAGAGCTATGACGTTACCATCTTCATTTTATTAACGCTCCTTTTCAATATTTTGACATATTGCCGGAAGTACAGGCTACATACACTTTCAGAATGTATTTGAATAGCGAATGTTGAAAATTGCTTCACCCTGATAGATATGCAAGCTACATACACACATGTCAAAGAAGTTGCCTATGAACACGGGGTATTCTCGCCATAGAAGTATCAGCTACAGGACAGGCTCACAGTTGTTCCCATAAAAACATGTCTTACTCTAAAAAGAAGTTTAAAACACTTGTGATTAGTATTCTCCAATGCTGGTGGAAGTGCAATGATGTCTGTTTAAATATTATTTTATGAATCCTTTTGAAATATTATAATTATTGCGGGCCGAGTGGTTAGACCGCTTGCCTCCCATCTAGGCGGCCGGGTTCGATTCCAAGCGCGCGCATGTGAGATTTGTGGTGGACAAAGGGGCGACTGGGTTTCCCCACCACTCATTCCACCAATTGCTCCATCATCACCTTTGATATCATCCATTTCGCTTATATTTTACATGACCCACTTCCTCACGCTCTTCCCCGGCTATGGAGGACCATGTTCTCCATTCTGTGGTTTCGTGTCATTGGCTCCCCGACAGACTTGTGACCCCTAGGCATCCGCTTGTAAATCCTAGGAGGGTGTCAGTCCTATATACGGGGAGGGTATGCCCAAAAAAAAAGTATTTCTATAAATTTAAAATATATTATATTGATGAAATATAAAGAGAAAAAGTGTAACAACTTATAATTCCTCGAGCAGCATCAAACTAATTTGTTGAGACAACATATAAGTAAAATGGAAATTTGGAAATTGCCCCAATAAATGCATATAATGCGTAATAAGTACACCACTTAGTAGCTAGACAAAGTATTGCTTTTACATGTATGTGTGTGTGTGAGAGAGAGAGAGAGAGAGAGAGAGAGAGAGAGGGGGGGGGGGGGAGGAAAGGGCCTAACGCAAATCGAAATATTCAATAAACAGCAATCTCAGTTGGTATAAAAGTTTAAGAAAATCTCCGCATCATAAACTACGTTTAGAATGGAACTAACAGATGCTGTGAGACTCCTACTGCCTTGTACTTGCAGATAGAAGAGCACGCAAATATGTTGTGCCATTAGCAACTACTCGGATATTCCTTCTTATTCTTTCAATTTCTCAACATTCCGTTGATTCCCGTTCCTATGTAAATAGCGACCGCTTTTTAAATATTTGTTTATCCATTTCCTGTGTCCTTTGTATCCAGAACGAAATATTGTTCTAAACCAGAGAAACTGTACCGCAGTGCTGCACTGTCACAGTGTAGTGCAATTATAACATTACCTCACAGTCGCATGCGACTCTTTTACCTTCGCATATATATTTGCATCTTCTATCCGAGACCGTGAATGCGATTTTACTGTTTTCAATTTTGAAAAATTCTTCAGTTCCTGGAGTTGTACTGCACGTTCCATCCCTATAGTACGATTATGAATAATACACTTTTAGCTATTATCACATTTACACATCCCTATTATGCTTCCTATAATATGTTTAAAACTCGATTTTGCTAAATTATACTCATGTATAGTATTTAATGATAATGGTAATGCTAATAACGGTAATATAAATCACTATAGGAATAGTAGTCTACCAATAATAATAATAATAATAATAATAACAAATCATTGGTTATGATAATCGGTGTACTTACACTTGATTCATTTTATTAAAACTACTTGTCTATAATGTTCACGTGCTCTTTGCGACACGCAATATAACCACGTCTTATAAACCCTTGAAACAAAGCAGTACCCTTCATCCTAAAATGTGCATACACGTTTCCGTGAATTCTTGTCAACATTTGGAGGAGCCATTCCACTGCGAGAGAAAGTCCACAACTGCACGTTTCAGAGTGGACTGTAACGTTACGTCATAGCCCACACCGTCCATCATTCATTCAGGGGCTGTATTTTCGAGTACAGTTTTGGAGGCGTCTGCTTTAAACGTGTATCTCGATTAACATGAAACAGGGAGAAAAATAAGCTTTTATAAGAATAGTTTGTTGAAATGGTAGTAAAATACATAGAATGTGGAATAAACATCATTAAGCTAAAAATATCCAAAATACATATCATTACGTTTTTCTTTCTTTTTATTTCCTTCTTTCTCTACTACGGAGCGGTACAGTAAGTAGACGAAGCATTCCACACAAAATTTGATATCTACCTCTGACCCCAAAAAGCAACTAAAACGTATATGCGTGTATGAGTGTTTGTCTAAACACCAAAAACCCAATTTGATCATATGCAACACAAAGTGTTACCTTTATCTACATTTAGGAAGAATGTCTAGACGCGCGCCGGGCAATGTTTACCCTACATATAAAAGAAAAAATCAAATAATGAGAATGTTGACGAGCCACCGCACCCTGAATCTCTCTTGCGGCGCCTCCATTGATCCACTGCTGCCTGTGACGTCATGGGATGATGCTGCGCTCAGCTGGACGTGTAGCTAGCACAGGATTACAAGGCTTGGTCTCAGTAGTAGTTAGTGCGCGCTCCGTCGAGGTGTCGTGTCTTACAGCAATAACATCCCACCACTCAACCATGTGAACGTTTCTGAACTTTCAAAATTAAAACTATTTTTGTGCCTATTTCTAAACAAATAATGCCACGTGTTTAAATTTCTATATCCAACATTTTCACGAATTTTCTAAAAATAATCCTGCAATGAAGCGAACTTCATCAAAACACGCTTTACTGACTTGGGTATTTCCCCACGTATTTCTTATATTAATGTGCCTTTACATCTGCGTTGGTCTGTTTTAGTCAAATGTGCCTTTTTCGAAAAGATTTTCCGTGGCCGTTTTTGTTTTTGTGGTTGTTGGTGGCTTATACTGAGCACAGTTAGAGTTGAGCATCAGCAGGGAGATGGTGGAGTGGTCATCCTCAACTCTGCCGCGATACAGTCGCCGCCGCGATGAATTGGTGGCAGCTACTGGCGTCGGGAACAGCTACCATCAAATCTCCAAGTCTGTCATGTCGGCAGCTGCCAACGTCTTGCTCACTCGTCGTCGGCGGAACAAGACCGTCCACTTTGGCGAAAGTCTCCGGGGAAGCGGAAGTGGGGACAGCGATTACACGTACGTGACGTCGGTTCCTCCACCACCACCTCCAAGACGTCGCAGCAGCGTGGTCAGCTTACCCGGACAGCTCGAACCAAATGTGCAGCAACTGTTCAGCTTCATCGAGACCGTGCTCAGCGCTTGGGTGGACGAGGACACCGGCAGACGTGCCAAGATATACGGGACCACGCCGCGCCCCAGGAAGCCGCAGCCCAAGAGGACGCCGTCCGACGTGGTCTCCCTCATCGGAAACAATCTGCATGCTGACCGAGTCGGAAGTCCACGATACAAGCACGTTCACTGGAAGATCAGACCGGAACAATGTAACGCCATATTCCTCAGCAAGGTAAGTCACGTGTCTAGAAGCTTTCCACCCAAAACTAGAATCGCAAATTCATTCTTTGACGATCCTTGTTATTTAAAACAGTATATATTTACGTATATAACAACAATTTAAACACTCAAAGCAATAAAAAGGAATATTTCGGAAATGTTTATAGGCAAAAAAGTCTCTTTCACATAAATCGTGTGCTTTAAACAAATGTAAGTATTTGTGTAGTAACATTTTGTTTCGTCTTACAGTTTACAAAAGTCATTTAGAATCGACAGGGCCCTCATAGGCTTTCTGCAGAAAATGTATAATTTCTTTGTCATGTAAAAATATTTAATTTGTGATATTTTAATAATATAATTTCATCATTTTTAGAAAAAAAATAGTTTCTTCATCAAAGAGATTTTAGGGTGGACGGATTTGTTTTTGGAAATGGTCGTTTCCATTCTTGGGGAATGCTTAATAAGCTTGTTTTTAGTTGGTTTTTATATTTTCTACTGCGTATAGTAAATAGAGGAAGTTGGTAATGCAAATATGTGTGTTAGCGTCTGAAGAGCATAACTTGCTGTATCTTGCAACTACCCTTTACATGCAATATTTTCTCACAAATGACTAATAACTTCAAAATATTATATGTTAAACATCATTACATGACACATAAATAGCCTCTGAAGTCCTCTTCATTTAGATGTAACATACAAGACCGCCTTGTGGAGTGGTGGCAGTGTGTGTGCTTCACATTCAAGAGGTATTGAGTTCCAATCTCGTCTAGAGTAATTTACTCGGATAAGGCATGTTTTCCCTTGTCTTAAGAACACGAATGTCGAGAGTAACTCTACGTTCTATGAACCCCGCACTCATTTCATTCATCATCCGATGGTACCTACCAAGTTAGAGGAGATTAAACAGCAATAAACTTTTTATTTCACAAAATATGTACATTTCGTTAAAACACCCTTTTATTGTAGAGTTAATTTCCGAATATTCCTTGTGTTTTATTTAAATTCGTCAATACTTTTACTTTTTCCAATTCAGAAGTCATTTCTTTTCTTTTGTCATTGTGGTCATTCAAAGAGAGCAAAATTTCAAGGCCATCAGATAACGACCAGCTCTTAAAAGAGTTGACTATTTCTTATCCATTTATGCTCCTTGTAGAAGCAATAAAATAACTAATGCTTATCTTGATTAGCATGAAGCAGGTAGAAGAATAAGCTTTTGAAAGAACATGCTGCAGTCTTGCTTGTTCACACACAAACAGGATACGTGTATTGCGTAGGTACCTAGTTTTAATGGACTGCAATACTTCACATAAACAGCGGGGAATGTAAAAAGAAACAACAATGCCGAAGGCCTAACATTTGTTTCATTTCAATGTGAGCTTTTAAGGATAACTTTGTCTTTTGCAAATTTTACTCAACATATATGTATGCATGTTTATTTAAAAAGACGGTGATAAAGGGACTAAAAGCGCTTTGTGAAATCAAAGCAAACAAAATCTCCCTCTCTAGTACTTCCATAATCGAAGCTGTTGATAAAAACTGTGTATATCATCACATGCTCTCTTATCAATCATCCGCCATTCTTACTGCCAAGCAGTTCCATCCAAAGTCCAATGTTCAAATTTCACCACTAATACATCATTTGAGGCTCCTGAATAAAAACAAAAGTTCTATGGTTCCATTCACGTGACTACCCATGCTTCTATCTACAAGAGCCATCCAGAAAGTTATATACGATTTGGTATATCTAAATAATAACGAAAAATATCAACACAAACCTTTATTTAAAAAATACAGTACTTTATTCTATTGTCAACGCAATCTCCATTCTGTCATGATATTTAGTGTCACGTGGTACCACTTTTCAATGCCGATGTTACACTTTTCTACCACAATAGAACTTATTCGTTTTTTGAATGCACAAAATGTTCGGCCAATCGAATTTTATAAATAAATAACGCAAGTGTATTGTGAGAATGCAATGAACGAATCTTTGGTGAAGCAATTGAAAGCAATTGTTGTTGAAAGTATTCGGAAATATCGGCAGTTCACTTTGGTCAACACACATGCTTTTTTTGGCGGAAAAGTTTCGCAACCGGCTCAGATGTTTAGCGGTGGAAGAGAATAACATGTGTACCACGTGACAATAAATACCTTGATAGCAATGACGATTACGTTGAGAAATAGAGAAAGGTAGTGTAACTGTGTGTTGATAACTTTCGTTATTATTCAGCTATGTCAAATCAGCTGTCACTTGCTGGATACCCCTCGTACTTCATGCTAATCGAGGTAAACATTAACAGAAATAGCACTATTAACTATTTCCTTGCAGAAACAACAGAAATAAGGGGATACAATAGACCAAAGTGATAGACTAATATTTTAAAGTGGTGGCATTGCAAATAGACTCTCTTTACATGTCCTCGAGTAAAAAACAAAATGGAATGACGACTTCCCATTTCAAAAAGTAACAGTATTGCAAAATTTAAACGAATAACAAGGAATATCTCAGAAATATTTAACTCCTCAAAAATTTCATAGAAGATACATTGTGTATCTTTACGAAATTCACATTTAGAACATGTAGCATTTTACGGTTTACCAGTTATGCAAAAGTCATCGAGAATGAAAACACTTCAGAAACTCTACTCCAATAAAACTCCAGTTAAACATATCATTTGTCCTGAAAATAGTTTTATCATATCTATGACATTTTATTCAAAATGTTGGTGTTCACAGAGGCATTCAGAGACTATTTACAAAATAAGCAATATTTAGCAATATTTACATTTCGTTTGTCATGAAAATGTCTTGAACATATGGCTTTTTAATCAAAATCGTTAGAACCGTGTTTGAGAATTGGTCTTAGTACTTGAATCTTTGTAAGTAGAAGGAAAATAGAATCACTAGGCTAAAGCGATAATCATATCTTTTAAAAGCCGACCGCTAAGTGAAACAATTGAAATTCGGGTATCTTTGCTTGCTAGAAGTAAACAAAAGAGGGACATAACCAATAACTCAGTAGGTATATCCCGAAAACGGTTAACTCTAAAGAAAATGTATATGACAAAAATTGTATGTTGTAATGAGATCTACATTTTTGCGTTGTAAGTTTCTATCGATCTTTTACGGTTTATCAGTTATATAAAAGTCATCCACAATAAAGAGGTCTTCATAGACTATTCCCAGAAAATTCAAGATACACATTTCGTTTGTCAAAATATCTTAAACATTTGACAGTTTAATAAAAAAGTTGTCATTTTTGAGAAAATCAAAATCTTGGAAAAGTGTTCCAGTTGAGATTAGTAGGAAGTGGGGAGATTTTCTTGAAAATCTTCGTGTAGTTTCTTTGAGAGATGCCGAGCTTTAATATCAAGTTTTGTATTAACCGACTTTTCTAAGATTCGCAGACTTTTGTCCAACACACTTTTCGGGTTTCATTGTACTCTTTAACGCGTATTTTCTGTGACTTTTCCGTATTTCGAATTTTAGATGGAATGCAATACCTTCTCTAGCTATGCGTATGTAGAGAAAGTGACACGAATGTAAAATGACGTTAGTTGATACCAAAGGGTATCGACAGGAACAGAAAGCACAGGAATCAGGTCACGCTGAAACCTGTTGTCCTCAACAATGCCAGAAATATCGATCGCACCTTCACATGTCACCTCAGTGTTTGTGTAAACATATAGCATTGGTATTTCTGCTTTCTCTACACGTGCTATGTACATAGTGTATAGACAAGGTATTGTATTGCGCCCAAAAATTCAATACCACCGAGGTTTCACCACAAATGTGTGTTTGGGGACCCGCTGAATAAAAAATAAACATTTTAGAAAAATCATCGTGTGTGTGTGTGCGTAAAAACGAAATGTCGGTTAAATACAAAGTTCGTATTAGTTTAGTATCTTCCAAGGATGCGAATGAAGATTTTCAAGAAAGTCCCCCACCCCAACTACACTTTATATGGAAGAAATTTCAAAAATGTTGGTTTGCTCAAAAATGGCTCTAACGATTTTGATTAAAATATCTTCTGTTTAAGATATTTACATAGCAAATAAAATCTTGAATTTTCTGGGAATAGACCTCTTCATTCTGAATGCATTTTTCTGAATTTTGCATAACTAGCAAACTGTAAGAGATGGATAAAAACTTACTCCACAAAAAATATACATCTCGACAAAAATGACAATTTATGTCATACACATTTTGTCGTGAGTTGACCGTTTTCGAATTTTCTTTGTTATAGCTTTCAGTTTTAAAATATTTAACTTTTTCTCATACGGGGCTTGTCAACTCCTGATTATGAAACGAAACGAAATTCACTTCCATAGCAACCACATTTTTAAACATTTGACTATCACTTTAGCCTAGTGTATTCCCTTATTTGCCGTCCACTTACAAGGAAGAAAATAATAAGACCATTTCTGTTAATGTTTATCTCGATTATCATGCAGTAGATAGAAGAAGAGGCTTATTAAAAGAATTTGTTATAGAGATGTAGGGAAATGGAACACATCAGATTTTTTAAAAGTTGGCCAAACAGATGGCTCCCCACATTCAGAGGTGCTGGGCTCCGTGAGTTTTCTTGGCACAAGGGTGGGAGTTCACACCAGAGTGAGGCTCTTTCGCGACAGCTGGCACAAGCACTCCAGCGGACCCCAGACAATGACCATCCAGCCGCAACGAGCCGAACACCGTCGTCTGGTCCCACAACCCTCATACAGATGACAAGGACATTATGGACCGGAAAATTCAGATGTACGAGAACCTCCACTTTGCGACCCGGGAGAAATACCTTATGAATACTAATAGAATACCAGCTGGAACCGTTTCACTTAATAGGCCTCACGTCCACTTACGCACGGCAGAGGTAAGCGATAAGGCCAGCTTCGCGTATCCCCAAGATACACACTGTATCGCGCCAATAACAACCACGTGCCAGATTTACTTCATCGCCGATCGGTTGTGACCATTTCACAGATATCTTGTTTTTTGGTTTTGAAATAAGCTTAAAAAGTTCGAAAAACTCATTATAGAATTATGTTTCACATATACACAATAAGCTTCTAAACAACAATCAAATTGGATTCGTGCCCAAAAGATATACAGAAAATTTTAAATTTTAACAAACTTCTGAATAAAATAAATACGGCCTGTTAGTATCTTTGCTTGGTAGCTAAAGATCTTATCACAGTTACAGCGAATGAAATGGCCTAAAACCATTTATACTAGTTAAAAACTACTTTTCAGAAATAAAGGCACTACTGACACTATGCGGTATTAAAACGACAAGAAGCCACCCGCATTGGATTATCCTCTTTGACATCTTGATAGTTTATGATGAAAACTCAGAATTAGCCCACTATCAATCCAAACTCTCGCCAGTGTGCGTCATCTTTGAAGCAGAAATAAACAGTTGAATGGAGTTGATACGAGGTACGTCCAGAAAGTAAGTTCCGTTTGGTAATAACATTAAATTGTGTACAGATACAGAATAATTATTTATTGCACAAAATTCTACAACTCTTAAACTACTTTTCCACATAACTGCCGAAATTTTGCAGGCATTTGTCATAGCGTGGCACAAGTTTTTGTATACCTTCTTCATAGAAGTTTGCCGCCTGTGTCTTCAAAAAGTTGGATACATTTTCTTTCAGCTCTTCGTCATTGTTGAAGTGTTGACCGCCAAGGAAAGACTTGAGATGTAAGAACAGATGAAAGTCGCTAGGAGCGAGGTCAGGGCTGTGCGGAGGATGGTCAAACACGTCCCAGCCAAATCCCTGTAGGAGGTCTTTCGTCACATTTGCAGTGTGTGGTCGTGCGTTGTCGTGAAGAAAAACAACACCTTTTGACAGCAATCCTCGGCGCTTATTCTGTATTGCGCGGCGCAATTTCTTAAGTGTCTCGCAATAAACATTGATCATTGATTGTTTGATCACGCGGTAAGAAATCAATGAGTAAGATGCCTTTCCAGTCCCAGAACACTGTGCACATCATTTTTCGAGGTGTCAAGATTTGTTTCGGCTTAACCTTTGCTGGGGATGAAGTGTGCCTCCATTCCATTGATTGCCGCTTACTTTCAGGGGTGTCGTAAGAAACCCAAGTCTCATCTCCTGTGACTATCTGTGTCAGAAATTCTTCGCAGTCTTCATCATAACGGGTTAAAAACTGAAGTGCACCACCTATCCGTATTGTTTTGTGTTGCTCAGTAAGAATCTTTGGTACCCAACGTGACCAAAGTTTACGAAATTTCAGTTTTTCGGTAACAATTTCATGAATTAGTGATCGTGAGCGTTGGGGAAATTCCATAGCGAGAGCACTAATTGTAAACTTGCAGTTTTCCTGGATCTTGTCATCACTCGCGTGAACCAGTTCTTCTGTAACCAAAGATGGACGCCCACTTCGTTCTTCATCGTGCACTTCACTACGTCCTTCATTGAACTGTCGGACCCATCTTCTCACCATTGAATCACTCCTCGCATTTTGTCCGTAAACTTCGCAAATTTGCCGATAAATTTTAATTGGTTTCACTTTCCTAGCATTCAGAAAACGAATCACAGATCTGATTTCACAAGCGGTGGGATTTTCAATCAACACCGACATTGTAAACAAGTACAACAAAGCGTATGTGGCTGTCAGCGATCTCAAAATGGCGCACGTTTCTTCTCCTTGATACAGAGCGTCTACCGCGCATGTGCGGAACTGCGATCGCAGCGCTGCAGCGGAGATAAATTGAAACGGAACTTACTTTCTGGACGTACCTCATATTTTGTGAGATAGCACGTGCAGCCATTGCGGATAAATATAATGTTCACCCTCTTGCCGTCGACCATCTTTGAATATAACAAACACATATGTATGTCTAGAATGGATTCAAGGGAATGAAGGAAACCTGTTTGCAAAAGCAGCCGCACATTCAGGTACAGACTATTCTTATGCCCGATACCCTTAACATTTATAAAAAAATAATTTAAAAGAGCTGATGCTAAATGAATGGAATATGTTGTGGACGGACCTCACAAAATCATCGTTTTTTTTTTTTCCATAATTGAAGATAAACTTAAACGTTATACACTATGAACCTTGTTTCCAATTAACTCAGTTCATGTCTGGACATGGAAAATTCAAAAAATACGTTGAACGTTTTAAAACAATTAATTCAGATGAAGCATTATGTTGCTCTCCAAATTCTTGTCAAAATGTTAACAATGTGATTGTCCAATATATGGTATAAAGATATTTAATTTAGAACAGCTTAACTTCTGCACAATGTCTTTCGCACCAACAATAACTCACATATTAAGAAAAAAATCCCCTCAAAGACACAAAGGAACTAAAATGCTGCCAACTCCCCTCAAAGGTACAAAGGAACTAAAATGATGCCAACTCCCCTCAAAGATGCAAAGGAACTAAAATGCTGCCAACTCCCCTCAAAGATGCAAAGGAACTAAAATGCTGCCAACTCCCCTCAAAGATGCAAAGGAACTAAAATGCTGCCAACTCCCCTCAAAGATGCAAAGGAACTAAAATGCTGCCAACTCCCCTCAAAGATGCAAAGGAACTAAAATGCTGCCAACTCCCCTCAAAGATGCAAAGGAACTAAAATGCTGCCAACTCCACTCAAAGGTACAAAGGGAATTAAAATGCTGCCAACTCCCCTCAAAGATGCAAAGGAACTAAAATGCTGCCAACTCCCCTCAAAGGTACAAAGGGAACTAAAATGCTGCCAACTCCCCTCAAAGATGCAAAGGAACTAAAATGCTGCCAACTCCCCTCAAAGATACAAGGGAACTAAAATGCTGCCAACTCCCCTCAAAGATACAAAGGAACTAAAATGCTGCCAACTCCCCTCAAAGATACAAAGGGACTAAAATGCTGCCAACTCCCCTCAAAGATACAAAGGGACTAAAATGCTGCCAACTCCCCTCAAAGATACAAAGGGACTAAAATGCTGCCAACTCCCCTCAAAGATACAAAGGAACTAAAGTGCTGCCAACTCACATCAAAGAAAGAAACTAAAGTGCTGCCAACTCCAATCAAAGAATCAAAGAACGAAACTAAAGTGCTGCCAACTAACTCCCATCAAAGAATAAAAGAAAGAAACTAAAGTGCTGCCAACTGACATCAAAGAATCAAAGAAAGAAATAAAGTACTGCCAACTAACTCCCATCAAAGAATAAAAGAAAGAAACTAAAGTGCTGCCAACTGACAACAAAGAATCAAAGAAAGAAACTAAAATACTGCCAACTCCCATCAAAGAATCAAAGAAAGAAACTAAAGTGCTGCCAACTGACAACAAAGAATCAAAGAAAGAAACTGAAGTGCTGCCAACTGACAACAAAGAATAAAAGAAAGAAACTAAAATACTGCCAACTCCCAACAAAGAATCAAAGAAAGAAACTAAAGTGCTGCCAACTAACTCCCATCAAAGAATAAAAGAAAGAAACTAAATTGCTGCCAACTGACAACAAAGAATCAAAGAAAGAAACTAAAGTGCTGCCAACTAACTCCCATCAAAGAATAAAAGAAAGAAACTAAAGTGCTGCCAACTGACAACAAAGAATCAAAGAAAGAAACTGAAGTGCTGCCAACTGACAACAAAGAATAAAAGAAAGAAACTAAAATACTGCCAACTCCCAACAAAGAATCAAAGAAAGAAACTAAAGTGCTGCCAACTAACTCCCATCAAAGAATAAAAGAAAGAAACTAAATTGCTGCCAACTGACAACAAAGAATCAAAGAAAGAAACTAACATACTGCCAACTCCCATCAAAGATACAAAGGAACTAAAATTCTGCCAACACCCCTCAAAAATACAAGGGAACTAAAGTGCTGCCAACTCCCATCAAAGAAAGAAACTGAAGTGCTGCCAACTGACATCAAAGAATCAAAGAAAGAAACTAAAGTGCTGCCAACTCCTCTGAAAGATGCGAAGATGAAAGAAATAAACCACAGAAGTACCAATCCCTCTGAAAGATGTAACGTGAAGTTCTGATTTTTTTTTGTGGGGTGAATCAGAATCCAGATAAACTGGCGGATGTATTACCGCTTTAAAATCATATTTCAAATAGAGGTATTTTGCATATAATAACACCACGCCATTTATCCTTGGTAGTTGAGGAGCAGTTAATGGTGTTGAGGGACGGAAGGGATCGATATAATACCACAAAACCTGCTGAGCTTCACCCAAAGGTCAAAGTTAATGAGACTGTTGAATAGATGACCCCGATCTTCATTAAGCAAGGTAATCTGTTCACCTTCCCCCGTAATGTATATCATTACTATATATTTAACGAAGGTGCACTAGTGCATCACAACACCTTCTTCATGATCGTAGGAAGTGCGCTTTTTATCACACCCACTCTCTCTGATTATTGGTATGCAGTGATAATGGCGGAAGTTGCAATAGACATAATCATAATTCACTGTAGCTATACAGTCTACTCGTGTCCGAATAGGCTAATCATTGTTATAAAATACAACTTATGATAAACATGTTGTTGTAGGTCCTCCTAAAGCTGAGTTAGTCATTTTAAAGTATCACTTTCTCTGGTCGCCCCACCACAAACTAACCTTTGAATGGGAACTTTTACAAATGTTTAACGACTTTGATTAAAATGACATCTACTAAAGAAATTTTTCAAATATACATCTTAGATTCTTTATTCTAGATAACTTGCGCAACATTTAGACGAAAGTTTAACCATTCCTTGTGTTTCGTTTACATTGTTTCATATGAGAAGCCGTCATCGTTTTCTGTTTTACTTTCTCTATTATGTAGAATGTACATAATTCGATTCCGAGATTTCACCGGATATATACATTTTGAGTCCCCAGGTTAAAATTTTTATTAGAAAAAGGTGCGTGCGTATGTGTGCACAGCATAACTCAAAAACGATAAGTTAAATTCAGCATGTTTCAAGATTCGACACGAAGATTTTCAGAAACATCCTCCCAAACTAACCTTTACATGCAAGATTTTTTCAAGCCTTTTTTTTTTCTCAAAAAATGGCTAACGATTTTTATTAAAATTCCGTAATAGTATATTAAAGTTATTTAGATGACAAATGAAATGTATATGTTAGTTTTCTTGGAGAATCCTTTGAAGCGCTTTTCATTCTCGATGAATTTTTCACAACTGAGATATGTTCTATTCACATGTCTTTCCCTACATCTCTGTAATTAATTATTGTTAAAAAACTTATTCTTCCATTTCTTTCATGTTAATCAAGAAAAAATTAGCAGAAATTGTGTTTTTCTTGTTTCTTTATAATTAGAAGGGAAATAAGGGAGTACACTAGGTTAAAGTGATAGATAATTCTTTTAAAAGCTGGTTGCCTTTGTTTGTATAGCCAGGAGTTGAATTTCTGTTTGAGAAAAGTTTAAGAATTGTAAAGCTGAAACCATTAACAAGGAATATCTCAAAAACGGCCACCTATATGAAAAAAAAATGTCGGTAACACACTGTGTGCATAGCGAGCTCTACAAGTTTTCTTTAGTAAGTTTTTGTCCATCGCTTACGGTTTAACGAAACTCATCTAAAATAATAATATCTTCAAAAGCTATTCGCAGAAAGTTCAAGATACACATTTTTTGTCATATAAATATATTTAATATACGATATTTCAATCAAAATCGTTAGCCATTTTTGAGAAAATCAAAAGTTTCGAAACGTTTTCTATGTAAAGTGAAGTTGAGTGGGGGATTTTCTTGAAAATCTTCGTGTCGTATCCTTGGAAGATACCATACCTAAACGTCAAGTTCGTTATTTAACGGCCTTTTCGTTTTTGAGCTGTGTATCCACAGCTTTTTCTAAAAATGCTTTTTTTATGTATTGACATGTATTTCCGGTGAAATCTCAGTATCGAATTTTTGGGTCAAATACAATACACTATGTACATAGTACGTGTAGAGAAAGTGAAACAGTGTTTCTTGTTAAATCATGTAGTTGGTGCTCTATACTTTTTTATTCTGAGATTTTCTCTGTTATTAGATTCAACTTTAATGGGACGTTGTTAGTAGTTTTTCTTTACCCTTATTCATTTGTAAGGAAGACATCGCAATGTCTTAACCCTGACCAATATTATTCTAATTACTTAGCTTGCCTTACGTCTAGGCGAAGTGAGAAATGAATTGGTTGGACAGTCCCTTAAGTAGGTCACCGTACTCCTAGAACATTCGGTGTAGTCGAAAAGTCCACTAGGAAGGCGCTAGTTACTTAGTCAGCTTATAATAAACCTTGTATTTTTCCAACAATATGTAACAATCAAATCGCCATTAATTAGTTCTTAATAAATATAACATAAACTCTCGCCAATGGCACACGTGACAAATAAGATCATTTAGGAAAAGAGTTATCTTTATTAACGTGAAGTAGATTGAACAATACGCGTTTTAAGTATACTTGGTGGATCAATGGGCAGAGAATATCATGTGAATCAAACAACATTTCTCCCATTACAATCATACAAGCAGAACGGAATTTCAACTTCGTCATACAGCACTCAGCTTTCTTCTGCTTATTAGGAAGCAGGTAATAAGACAATTTCCGCTAATGTTTATCTTCATTAGTTTGAGGTAGATATAATAATAAGAGAAATTGATGAGAATGTAACACACGAGACTTGTTCTCGTGGAGTTTGAAAGCGATTGCATGCCGTTGATGGCGTGGAGCAACAAAATAAATTGCCTGCTTGGAATTGCCGTTCTGTGAAATCACATGGAAAACTTCATTTTCGCTCGCGGAAAACCTGTCTTTCATTCACCAACAGCTGTAGCAGTAAAAGTATACCCCACAGCGCTCTTAACGTCACAATTGTTTTCGCTCTACTCAAGTGCTTATTGCCAGTATCCAAGCGCAGGTACAATGTATATTACCCGGAAGAACCAAATTAATTAAAGCTAATAAATAGTACAAAATCATGGTATTCCTTCCCAAAAATTCCATACCAAAATTCACTGGAAATTATCGTTTTGAGGTTCTGTGATTAAAATAAAATAACACGATAAAAAATGTTGCTGTATATGTCTATCCATCTATGTGTATCTGAATACCATAACTCTAAAACGAAAAGCAAACTTGTATAACGTGATTCCATTCATATCGTCACAATTTTATGTAATGTTTAAAACCTTATGTGAATATTTATTTTCCTCAATAACAGTTATGACTTGGATTTATTTTCCAGGCCACTGCCTCAACATGATAAAGTTATCATCGTTTAATTTCCAGACAAGGCTTATATCTATTTTAGCAAACGCATTTCGTTTTCCAGTTTAAAAAACCCACTACCCGGTCCTGTGTGTACTTTTAAACCTAAGCATCATTTTATAGAAGGAAAGAACAATGTCGCTTCCGTTGTGCAGGCTTACGTACCTGTTTCTTGATAGAGTAGCAGAAGATGGAATGACATCAACGGTAGTTTCAACAAAATTCATTCTGATGGCTCAAAACTGTGTTTTTCCATCTAGACCACATTATGAATGGGCTTATTAAGTTTAGAGGAAGGGCAGATCGAGGGCCAGATAAGCTTATTGAAATGTAAATTTTTTCTCCTGCTTTTCGTGAGTCTCCCACATGTTTTAAATATTTTGCTCGTGTTTAAGTTTGATGAATGTGGCATACTTGAATACCAATAAAGGAACTGCTGCTATACATCAGCACTGGCTTCAAAGCAGGCAGAGTGAAACGCCTCCCTTTCAACCGCAGCAAAAGCAGACTCATTTTTGTTTCCCCTTTTTCTGCAGTGTTCCCAACCTGAGCCAGAGGATAATGTCCCAAGCCGTGCATTCTTTTCCTTCGCTAATTGCTTCCTGTTTTGTGTGGCTCGATGTGCTGACCTAAATATCAATCCTTATTAACTCCAATTAGTATTTTATTTGAATGTAATGTGACATGCTGACGCTAATTATGGCTCCTATCACAGCTTGTACATACATATAAATATGACAAAACAAAGAAACGTTTTCATACTATTTCGCCTAATTTATTTAATCAGGTTAAATGTTTGCCATAATTAAATGGCAGTAGCATTGTACCGTGTTGCTGATTTTATATTTGTCACTACCTGCTTATGCATTCTTGTATCTAATATATTGCTTTTCCTATCACATACAAAGCAAGTAGAGAATACATTGCATTCCACCCAAATAAGATGCTGAGATTTCACCGTAAATCAATGAACCCTGAATCCAAAAACTGCATTTTCAGAAAAAGGCCCGGGTGTGTGTCTGCACAGCATTACCCAAAAACGGAAAGTTGGATGAGTGGCAAACGTGGTATTTAAAGACTGCATGTTTCAAGGGGCGTCACGAAGATTTTCACACCACAAACCACCCTTTACACGAAACATTTTTCGATATTCTCGATTTTCTCAAAAATGAACTAACAATTCGATAAAAATTTCGTATATTGCATGGTAAATAATTCTATATATATATATATATCTTGATTTTCTGGAAATGCCTCTGAAGATCTTTTCCTTGTGGATGAATTTTGTATAACTGGTAAATGCTAGAGATAAACAATATCTTACAATATAAATGACTTCTTTATAACACCCAATTTTTGACAAATAAATTTTTTTGCAGTTAATCATTTCAGAAAAATGCCTTGTTTATTGTTTACAATTTGAAATTTGAAATTCTTATATTTTTCTCAAATAAGAAATAGTCATTTTTTCAATCTAGAAGGAAATTTTGACTCATCACATGGCTACCAGCTCTTAAACAGTCTGACTATCTTTATCTCCTGGTGAACACCTTTACATATTTCCCTTGTATCTATAAGAAATAGTAACAAATCCATTTAGGCTAATGTTTGTCTTCATTATTATGAGAGAGATACATTGAAGAACAGTTTGTTGCAGGATATGCTGAGAAAGATATGGGAATGTAATACATCAGATTTTTTAAAAAAATATGTTTGATGAGCAAACGTTACACTGATCAGCTGATTAAAGAGGTCCCTACATTTAAACAGTAACAAGTAGGTTTTTAGCAGTGCTCAAATTAATTTTGGAGCAATTTTAATAAAGTTTTGGTTGGAAAATTATTGCATTGCCATTACGTATTAAAAATCCAGATCCAATCATGTGTTTTACGTATTTGAAAAATCCAGATCCACTTGTGTGTTTTACAAGCAATGAAAATCCAGATCCACTTGTGAGTGTTAATGGTTTTAATAATCCAGATCCACTTGTGTGTTTTACATGTAATGAAAATCCAGATCCACTTGTGAGTGTTAATGGTTATAATACTCCAAATCCACTTGTGTGTTTTACATGTAATGAAAATCCAGATCCACTTGTGAGTGTTAATGGTTATAATAATCCAGATCCACTTGTGTGTTTTACATGTAATGAAAATCCAGATCCACTTGTGAGTGTTAATGGTTATAATACTCCAAATCCACTTGTGTGTTTTACATATAATGAAAATCCAGATCCACTTGCGAGTGTTAATGGTTATAATAATCCAGATCCACTTGTGTGTTTTACATGTAATGAAAATCCAGATCCACTTGTGAGTGTTAATGGTTATAATGATCCAGATCCACTTGTGTGTTTTACACGTAATGAAAATCCAGATCCACTTGTGAGTGTTAATGGTTATAATAATCCAGATCCACTTGTGTGTTTTACACGTTGAAAATCTAGATCCACTTGTGAGTGTTAATGGTTATAATAATTCAGATCCACTCGTGTGTTTTACATGTAATGAAAATCCAGATCCACTTGTGAGTGTTAATGGTTATAATACTCCAAATCCACTTGTGTGTTTTACATGTAATGAAAATCCAGATCCACTTGTGAGTGTTAATGGTTATAATAATCCAGATCCACTTGTGAGTGTTAATGGTTATAATAATCCAGATCCACTTGTGTGTTTTACATGTAATGAAAATCCAGATCCACTTGTGAGTGTTAATGGTTATAATAATCCAGATCCACTTGTGAGTGTTAATGGTTATAATAATCCAGATCCACTTGTGTGTTTTACATGTAATGAAAATCCAGATCCACTTGTGAGTGTTAATGGTTATAATGATCCAGATCCACTTGTGTGTTTTACACGTAATGAAAATCCAGATCCACTTGTGAGTGTTAATGGTTATAATAATCCAGATCCACTTGTGTGTTTTACACGTTGAAAATCTAGATCCACTTGTGAGTGTTAATGGTTATAATAATTCAGATCCACTCGTGTGTTTTACATGTAATGAAAATCCAGATCCACTTGTGAGTGGATGCCAACTTTTAAATGCGAAAAATATTTATCTGGAGCCATGTACTACTCTCATAAAAACTTATTATTTTATCTACTCCATGCTACACGAAATGCACATTGGCAGAAATTTACTTGTTACTTAGTTCCTTGTAGGCACAAGGCGAATAAGTGAATACATTACGCTAAAGCGATAGTCAACTCTTTTAAAACAGTCGATAAGTGGTGGTTATCGAAATTGGTTCCTCTTTACATGACCAGAGGTAAAACAAAAGAGAAATGATTGACTTCCATTTGAGAAAAGAATAAGTATTGGAGAATTTAAATCAATAACCAGGAATAAGCGAATACGTTAGGCTAAAGCGAGAGTCAACTCTTTTAAAAGCTAATTGCTAAGTGATGGTATCCAAATTCGTTTCTCTTTGCATGACCAGAAGTAAAACAAAAGAAAAACGAATGATTTCCGTTTGAGAAAAGGACAAGTATTGACAATTTAAATGAATAACAACGAATATCTCGGAAACGTTTTATTACAAACACTTTGTTTTAACGAGATATACATTTTTTTGTGTAACAATTATTTGTCTACTTTTTATATAACTTTTACAGCAAAAGTCATCCTGAACGAAGAGGAGCCAGAGGATATTCCGAAGTAATTAAGGATATATATTTTATTTGTATATCATTAATAGGGTTATTGCTTTTGGATTGTGGTGTTTACACACACGGACCTTTTTTAAAATGCGTTGTTTAATTCAGAGGTCCTCAAAACATGTATATCCGGTGAACTTTGGAAATCTCTGTATTAGTTTTTATGGGTGGAATGCAACATGTTCTGTACGATGACGTCATGGTAATGGCGGTGGGACTATCGCTACTTGTCTGTATATACAACAGTAATACTTATTGTGGGCGTCATGTTTATTCTCTTTCGTTTTGTACAGTTTACATAAACATCTTGAGATTCGCCTACCGGAGTCGGAAATAAGACGGCAGGAGATTAAGTACTTTAGAACCTGCAGAGCGAAATTTCCAAACAAAAACAAATATTAAAAATAAAACAGCCTGTCTTATTGATTTTGGAGTAAGCAAGCGATAATTGCAAAACAATGTTCTTAGCAAGAAGCTGACAATTTCGTTCCCGGAGTATTTGTTGAAGCGAAATATTTGTTCCATTGTGAAACTGCGGTAAATAGGGCGTTGCTCCCGTTTCCTGGTAGCGTATTGTAGAGAGAGAGGTAGACTGGCTCAGTCATACGATATCTCAACTGGGGCGGATACTGCCTTTTACACGCTGCAGAAAAAGCACGCTATTAAATCAACAACACGCACGATTCGCTCGACTGAACCAGGCTCAGCGCTGGCAGAGATGTTTACATGTGCCTCACATCGTATTATAACTGTCGGTGTGCACGCTCTATGTTCGTATACACTGACTCCCTCAACTAAACCAGGCTCAGCGCTGGCAGAAATGTGTACATGTGCCTCACATCGTATTATAACTGTCGGTGTGCACGCTCTATGTTCGTATACACTGACTCCCTCAACTAAACCAGGCTCAGCGCTGGCAGAAATGTTTAAATGTGCTTCACATCGTATTATAACTGTCGGTGTGCACGCTCTATGTTCGTATACACTGACTCCCTCAACTAAACCAGCCTCAGCGCTGGCAGAAATGTTTACATGTGCCTCACATCGTATTATAACTGTCGGTGTGCACGCTCTATGTTCGTATACACTGACTCCCTCAACTAAACCAGCCTCAGCGCTGGCAGAAATGTTTAAATGTGCCTCACATCGTATTATAACTGTCGGTGTGCACGCTCTATGTTCGTATACACTGACTCCCTCAACTAAACCAGTCTCAGCGCTGGCAGAAATGTTTACATGTGCCTCACATCGTATTCTAACTGTCGGTGTGCACGCTCTATGTTCGTATACACTGACTCCCTCAACTAAACCAGCCTCAGCGCTGGCAGAAATGTTTAAATGTGCCTCACATCGTATTATAACTGTCGGTGTGCACGCTCTATGTTCGTATACACTGACTCCCTCAACTAAACCAGCCTCACCGCTGACAGAAATGTTTGTATGCGCCTCATATCGTTTTATAATGCTGTACGTTATCTTGCGTATTGTTTTTCTTCTATTTGTACATGTTTCTCAATGTTTTGTTTAGGTTTAAATAAAGCAGTTTGATATTTCCTAAGATGCCTATTTTAATATTAGTAGACACTCTTTGAGACCTATTTATATTTGTGTTATTTTTCACTATTCACATATTCACAATTAAACGCTGAAGGTCTACTAGACTGTTGAAGACAGGAAGAAACTGTCTGTCCACTGACAGATATGGAGTAGCCCTTTGTGACACATCTCAGCGTACAAATTAATGCTTTGTGACCAACACACAACTTTTGCTTGAATGTTATAGAGAAATGTTTATTATTTACTGCGAAGGCAGACTACGGCAATGGCGTTTAATTTTAATCTGCAATTGAGGATTTGTTTTAAAGTCAACATTGTATATAAAACTATGTTAATATCACGTTCGTCAGAATTTTAGTGGATTTTAATAATTGTTTCTAATATGAATAAAAGAGTTAAAGAGCCTGTTTTAATCACTTGACAGGCCACTCAGTCGTAGAGTTCAACGTGACAGCCTCTTCACTCCAGCAACATGTTTCATAATCCGTGTGTGTATGCTTGTGTGGACAACTTAACTCTAAAACCAAAAGTCTGTTAGACACCATACTTGATATTTAAATTCAGCATCTTCTAACATGTGACACGAACATTTTCAAGAAACTACCCTTTACATGCAACATTTTTTTTCACTTTCTATAAATGGCTCTAACGGTTTCCATTAACATGTGGTATGCTCAAGATATATTGGATTTTCTGGAAAAGTTCTGGATGACCTTTGCATAGCTAGTAAACCGTGAGGGATAGAAAAAAACTTACTATACAAAGTCATGGAGATACAAAACAAATGATTTACGTCAAATACATGTTTTTCCTACTTGATTTTTGTATGATTACACATGGTGTTTTCCTATACTGAAAATGTGGCCGCGGAGATATCAACTTTATGTGTTAATATTGCGCACACCTTTCTCTAATAGAGAACGTGTTGTATTCTATACGAGATTTCACCCACCGCAATACATCTTTTAACAACTTGAATTAAAAAAACGTTTTAGAAAAAAGTCTGTGTGTGTGTCTTTGTTCAGCATAACTTATAAACTAAAAGATCGTTAAATACCAAATTTAGTATTTAAGTTTAGTATCTTCCTAAGGTATGACACGAGGACCCTTTACATAGAACATTTTTTTGAAATTTTCTAATTTCTAAAAATGACTACGACTTTGATTAAAATGACGAATAATAAAGATATTTGCCCCCCCCCCGGGCCACCCTTTCTCCAGGGACTCCTCCAGGTTGATGGTTGGGACAATCTCACCGCTGAGCAAAATAACGAATGCAGCCGGATGGATCTACGCAAACGTAAAATGGAGCTGAATATGTAAGAAGCTTACACCGAACTGTAGTACAGCTTAATTTATCAATAACAATTATACAGAAGGGGCTTTGAGTGTTATATAGCCAAAATGGAGATAGAAATAATTTTGGCTCAGGCTTTTTGCTCCACAAAAAAATTAAAAGCGACCTACTTAATTTTGACTCAATTAATGAGCGAATGTGCTCTATAAGATTTTTATATGCTATAATGTTTGTAGACATGCCCGTAGTGAAGTTAAGGATAAGGCAAACAAGAAGAACTTCTATGACCAATAAATCCATAAATATGATGTTGGCATCATTATGGGCGACTTAAAGATGATATGATTGTTAAATATATACTCTTCATGATAGTGCTGAAAGACAGGTATCTGATTTCACGATAGATAGAGATTTCGTAGATCAAGTACTATGTTTCCTCACAAGAAGATACATGGACGACACCGCCAAAACACATGCACGCACGGACACTTTTTGGTAAAACAAACCTCATCCATATATATAAAAATCTGATGTGTTACATTCACATGACTTTCTCTATATCTCTGCAATAAATTATTCTTAAAATGCTTATACTTCTATTTACTTCATGCTAATCAATAAAACATTAGCAGAAATAGCTTTATTACTTGCTTCCTTGTAAGTAGAAGCGAAATAAGGGAGTAGCATAGGTTAAAATGATAATCAATAGCTGGATGCTATGTCACTGAAGTTCCTTTGTTTGTATGGACAGCAGTTGTCAAATTCCAGTATGAGAAAAGTATAAGTTTTTCATAGCAGAAACCAAAAATAAGGAATGTCTTCAAAACGACGAACTCCACGATTAAAAATGTATATAGCATATATTGTGTGTTTTAACGTGCTCTACACTTTTTGTGTAGTAAGTTTTTGTCCATATCTTACGGTTTAGCAGTTATTCAAAATTCAGTAAAATTCATCCAGAATAAACTACTCTTCAGAGGCTATTCCCAGAAAATTCAAGATATACATTTTATTTGTCCGGTAAATATATTTAATATACGAAATTTTAATCAAAATCGTTGGAGCCATTTTTGAGAAAATCAGTTTTCCAAAAAAGTCCCATGTAAAGGGTAGTTGGGGATGGGGGGATTTTTCTCAAAATCTTCGTGTCGCATCCCTGGAAGATACTAAATTTAAATACCAAGTTTGGTAATTTACCTACTTTTCGTTTTTGAGTTATCGTGTTCACAGACACACGGACCTTTTTCCGAAAATGCTTTTTTTAGATAAAGGGGACCCTAAAACATATATTTCCGGTGAAATCTTGGTATCGAATTTTTGGGTGGAGTGCAATACCTTCTCTATACACCATGTACATAGTGCGTATAGAGAAACTAAAAATGAATCGCTGAAATGTATGTACGCGTATCACTTCCCAACGACTGCATCAAATTGAACAATTCTTTTTTTTTTTTTTTTTTTTTTTTTTTTTGTGTTCGTTATTGTCACGACAAGGTTTGTGGAAATGAAAATGTTTGAAAATAGTACGGGAAAGTATTCAAAATCTCATAATATGAATAAAAATCGTGCTAAGTGAACGCATTTCAGTTAATGGCCGCCAGATGGCAGTGGTACCACAAGTTATTTGTTGCTAAATGGTCGTGGTACTGCTATATACTTCCCTTCCCATTCAATGTTAGGCAACGCACCAGTTTATCAAGACATGACGCAACGCAGCAGTGAAATTTAAATACATTTTTATGTATTAACTGTCCTTTCTTTACTCCTATTGTTTAAAATAAAGAAGCAAAGAAGCTTTGCAGAAGGCGAACATCTAGAGTAAGTACTTCTTTTATTTGCCACTAGATGGCTATAGTAATATTTTTCCTCCCTATCCAATGATAAAGTAACGCAACAGTTTATCGAGATGAGATAATGCAGCAGTGAAATTCAAATATACTTTTATTTATTAACTGTCCTTTCCTTACTCCTATCGTTTAAAATAAAGAAGCTTTCCTAGCGACGAATACCTAAAATATGTACTTATTATTTGCCACCAGATGGCCGTAGTTCCTACTGCTCTCTTCAATGCTAAGTGAATGCACCCGGCTATGGAGACAATGACGCAAGATAACTGTGTAAATCAAATATATTTCTTATGTATTAGCCATCGTTCCCTTGGTCACATAGATTAAATAAAGAAATAAGTTTTTTGTTGTTGTTGTATTTTTGTAGTGTTTAACGCCCGCTTTAACTACTTATGGTACCGCAGGCGGTATTTGACGTCACGTGGTACATGAGCTAGCCGCGTCACCATCACAGTACAATTGCGGTGCTCTTAATACATTTGCTCAAGTTATAATTTGGGTTAAATGGAGAAATTAAGCTATATTCAAATAGAAGCTTATCAATTGCCCAAGCAGATCTACTTGCTCTTTAGTTACGGCATTGTTAGCCTTAGAAATGGCTGTTTTGACATAGAAGAAAATAAAGAAAACATTAGGAGTAAAGGAAAGAAAGAGATTCTGAAGAAGCATGAATGTTACTTTGCGACTTTCTCCTTAATGTAATTCATTACCTATGCCAGCGTACACCCGCCACACTATGGATGCGCTACCATCCTTTTTTTTTTTTTTTTTTTTTTGGTAGTGTTTAACTACTTGTGGCACCGCAGGCGTGACTCTGATGATACATGAATGAAGATGAGAGCACCGATAGAATGCGATGGCTGGGGAAACCGGAGAAAACTCGACCCTGCGCCGGCTTTGTCCACCACAAATCTCACATGTGATCGAGTCCGAGCCGTCTAACCACTCGGCCACTATTATTATGCCAAGCTATTTTTATTTTCTGTCCGGAAGGAAAATTGTACATCACAAGGCATTACAATGAAGTGTTGTCAAATTATTTAATTGTAATTTTATTTCATTGCATGGTCGTACTCTAAACTGAAGATTTTGTCCGGGTTTTTTTTTCTTTAGGTACACCACAAGTGCAGCTACTGTTCTAATAATTTAACATCGACGACTGAAGATAACGTAATAGCACATAAAATGGGCGAGCAAACGACGGAAGATATGGACAAAGACATTTTATTAAACAGCTTTATACATGTAACCAGTTTCAAATAAAAATATAAAATAGGAGTTTGATAACAAATGCTAGGAAACAATTGACTTAAGAAATGCCTCTAGACTCAAAACGATGCAAGAGCGAACCAGAGCAGCGAAAGAACATTAAACTGCTAGTCGGGCCGTGAAGAATATATGTAAAAAGATGAAGAAAAAAGCTATAGGAAAATGTACTCTATGAATTAGATGATAATGTTGTGAGGAACGAGAGTAGTAAAATGTTTTAAAGTGTACGAAATATTAAAAAAGGTTTCCAACCAAGAATAGTAAAACTAAAGAAGGAAATCTCGTTGCTGGAGAATAACACAACTGTTAAATAATACCAGAGAAGATAAACCAGTATCTGATTTGCCCTTCTTTGGACCAATTGCCTTAATGGTACTATATGATGAAGAATAGTCGAACCCCAGGAGTAGATTCTATGCATTAACAATGAAGTAATAAAACTGGGCGGTACAGGATTATATCTGCCTAAAGATTGCAAGAATGCAAGAATTAGAAAGGAATCGTGCTTTTAAATATCGGCTACAACATTTTTACGAATATTTTATCCATATACATGTTGAATCAAAACATGGTGAATAGCAATGTGGTTTTCGCAGAGGACTGACCAGTTTTAACAGGCCTTCGATACAATTAACACCGTTGATACCATAGCGGAATTAGAATCCCCAATAAATTAATTACTCTAACTCACAAAATAATGTTAAAATATAAAATAAATTATCAAAAAAGTTCAAGCTGATAATGGAATTCGACAAAGAGCCTCTTATTCAATATTGATCCAAAGCGAATTATTAGCAACATCACCATTACCTATGTTTCAATATTTTGCATTTCCTCACGATGTAGCTATACTTTCAAAGCAAGTGCCAAAAATGTATGAACAACATAACCATGAGAAATAATACGTGAGATTCTTTTACTCTTGTTAATATACTAAGAGATAAATCGTTGCCTTACAGCATTAGATAAAATGATCTCAAGGAAAGTTAATGTGAGAATTGATAAAAGCTACGGCTATTTTTGGAAGTGAAACCTGGACTCTAAACTTACTAATGCCATACAAGAACAAGCAGCACCACAACTAAAAGGACTGTTGTTGGTGATGATCAACATCTTCTTGGCAAAGTCCTCTTCATTCTTAAGAGATAGACAAAAACTTACCACACTAACAAGGAATGCACATCTCGTTAACACACAATTTATGTCGCATACAGTTTTTTTACTTTCTCTACACGTAATATGTATATAGTGTATAGAGAAGATATTGTAATGCACCCAAAAATTCCATACCGAGATTTCACCAGAAATACATGTTTTGGGTCCCCCTAAATAAAAAAAAACATTTTTAGAGACAGGTCCATGCGTGCGTGTGTGTGTGTGTGTGCGCGCGCGCGTGTCTGTGGACAGCATACCTCAGAAACGAAAAGACCGTTGAATACCATACTTGGTATTTAAGTTTGGTATCTTCCAAGGATGCGACACGAAGATTTTAATGAAAATCCCCCACCCCAACTACCCTTTACATGGAACTTTTTTTGGAAATTTTTCATTTTTTTAAAAATGGCTCTAACGATTTTGATTAAAATATCTATATTAAAGATGTTTACCCGACAAATAAAATGTATATATGGAATTTTCTGGGAATAGCCTCTGAAGACTACTTTATTCTGGATGAATTTTGAGGAAGTTTACATAACTGGTAAACCGTAAGGGATAGACAAAAACTTTCCACACACAAAATGTAAAGCACATTAAAAAACACACTTTATGTTATATACATTTTTTTTTCGTGCAGTTGATCGTTTTTGAGATATTCCTTGTTTTTTGTTTCAGTCTTGAAACGGGAATTTGTCAACTCCTGTCCATACAAACAAAGGAACTTTAGTCTCATAACAACCAACTTTTGACTATCACTTTAACCTGTGATACTCCCTTATTTCGCTTCTACTTACAAGGAAGCAAGTAATAAGACTGTTGCTGCAGATTTTTTCTCGATTAAATGAAGTATATAGAAGCATAAGCTTTTTACAATAATTTGTTGCAGAGATATATAGAAAGTCATATGAGTGGAACACATCAGAGTTTTTTCTTTTGTAGAGTTAGCCATTTCAGAGGTATACCCTGTTATTGGTTCCAATTTTAAAATACTTAAAAACGGTTTCTTAAACAGGAAGTCCTCATCCAGTTCACATGTCTTGTTTTTCTCATAGCGACATCTTTTAAAACGGTTGACTATCACTTTAACCTAGGTATTATTTTCCATCTATTTATAAGCAACAAAGTCATAAGAAAATGTCTGATAATTTTTTGTAAGAATGGTTAAAACAGCAGGTAGAGAAAGTCATGTGTATGGAACACACCATTTTTAGAAAGAGATCTGTGTGTTGTGGACAGCGAAAAGTTTCAGTATGTTCCAAGGATGCGACACCACTACCGACTACCATTTACATGCAACACTTTTTGATGACTGGTAAACCGTATTACACAGAAAATATAGAGTCGGGTCACATCGCTTTTTGTAGCTCAATGAGTATTGCCTGTTACTTTTGGAACGCGCAATCACCGTCTTTACACTTGGGAAAGGAGACCGATTCTAAACTGCAACAACTATATAGGGATGCAAACCGTTTCTGGTAATAGTTTGCTTACAGAACAAATAGAGAAAGCCATGTGAGTGGAACACATACTGGCTTCTGAAGGTTGTTTTGCGGCTTTTTGTTCCTAAACTTGTGACCCAATCAACCTTCTTGTACAATTTTATTCATCTTAAACCTTATTCAATGAATTTGCCATTACTTAGAGTTGCTGAGTTGATGCATTTAAAAGTTTATTGTTGCGCGTCCTCCCCTTCTTCACTGCTTTGTTTTACTATATTTAATTTGTACTTTCTCCACATAGTACGCAGATTGGCTCCACCCAAAACTTCGATATCGACAGATCACCGGAAAAACACATTTTAGGGTCTCCTGTATATATGAGAAGAAGCTCCGCCTTAAACTACCGTTTACGTGGAAAACATTTAGATATTTTTTATTTTCTTAAAAATGGCTATAACTATTTTGGTTACACTGCGGTATAATAAAGATATTAACAAGACAAGAAAATAAATATTATCTTGAATTTTCTGGGAATAGCATCTGAAAACTCTTCATTCTGGATGACTTTTGCATAACTTTTAAACCGTAAGAGATATACAAAGACTTGCTACACAAAACATGTAGATCTCACCAAAGAGCACAATTTTTTTCATACACATTTTTCGTGGAGTTCACAATCTCCAAGATATTCCTTGTTATTGGTTTCAGTTTTAAAATTGTTAAACTTTTCTCATACGGGAATTTGTCTGCTCCTGGCCATACGAAGAAACTAATTTCATCAATCATGTTCACTTTAACGTAGTGTATTCCCTTATTTCCAGGAAGCAATTAAGACCCTTTCTGCTAATGTGTCTATATAATAGCATAAGCTTTTTAAAAATAATTTGTTACAGAGATGTAGAAAAAGTCATGAGTGTCGCATCAAATGTTCCTAAAAATCTTTTCTTTTTTTTTAGGTTCACGGTTCAAAACATATATTTGCGATGAAATTTCGACATCGACTTTTTTTACAGTTGCGTTATCTAATTATTCTTGTCTCAATATTCATATTTTTCTCAAATGCAAAGTTGTTATTCGTTTTTCTTTCTGCTGCTCAAGCAAAGAGACATGACTAGCGACCATCCTTTTAAAAAATTGAGTGGGTCTAAATCTTGGTGTATTCCACTAATTACACGTATGTTGTATCCAGAACGAAATGTGTAATAAAAGTATTTCTGCGGATGTTTATCTCGTTAAAGTGAAGTAGAAGTTAGCGAAGAATTCGTAGAGAAAGCAATGTGAATGACGCATTAGTCTTAGGAGATTTCCTACCCACATTATTTCACATCAGATTTCAAAATAATGATAGCTTCGGAACATATTTTCGATAAAAGTAATTATTTATGCATTCGTTACATTAGAGTTATAACAAACTTTACAACTCATATTATTTACATGCATGTTGCACGAGCACGTATATCAGCTGTAACATGCACTCACTTATCAAGAGATACTCAAGGTCGCGGGTTCAAACCCGGCGGAGGACGATGGATTTTTTCGGGTGTAAAATCCTTAGCATGGCTTCCTTCGGAAGGGAGGTAAAGCCGTTGGTCCCGTGTCGTAGATTTACGGCACGTAAAAGAACCTCAAGCCTGATAAGAGAGGCCTCTGAGCAAAATTAAGCGGTCTTTCACACCCAAAATAGAATGGGACGCTGAGAACCACTGCAGTTAAAGGGCGTCCATAAATAACACGCCATTTCATTTCACTTATCAAGAGATAGCAGCATGTTGCACGAGCACGTATACCAGCTGGAAAATGCAGTTAGGACTTATCAAGAGATAGCTGCACAATTCGAGAAGATACAATACAGTACTAATTTTCACTCTTGTTGTCAAACTATATCGGAAATTACTGTGGCAAGAATATGCGGCAGCGAAACGTAGACCTGCTAGCACACTCCCCCCCCCCTGCCCCATGGGGGGTCAGTCAGTCGCTACACTTGACCAAGTGATGTAAGACAGGTCAGATCGTGTTAACTGACACAAAGTCAGACGCTACACATGACCAAGTGATGTAAGACAGTTTAGATCGTGCTAACAGACACAAAGTCAGACGCTACACATGACCAAGTGATGTAAGACAGTTTAGATCGTGTTAACTGACACAAAGTCAGACGCTACACATGACCAAGTGATGTAAGGCAGTTCAGATCGTGTTAACTGACACAAAGTCAGTCGCTACACTTGACCAAGTGATGTAAGGCAGTTCAGATCGTGCTGACTGACACAAAGTCAGTCGCTACACATGACCAAGTGATGTAAGACAGTTTAGATCGTGCTAACAGACACAAAGTCAGTCGCTACACATGACCAAGTGATGTAAGACAGTTCAGATCGTGTTAACTGACACAAAGTCAGTCGCTACACATGACCAAGTGATGTAAGACAGTTTAGATCGTGTTAACTGACACAAAGTCAGACGCTACACATGACCAAGTGATGTAAGACAGTTCAGATCGTGCCTAACTGACACAAAGTCAGTCGCTACACATGACCAAGTGATGTAAGACAGTTTAGATCGTGCTAACAGACACAAAGTCAGTCGCTACACATGACCAAGTGATGTAAGACAGTTCAGATCGTGTTAACTGACACAAAGTCAGACGCTACACATGACCAAGTGATGTAAGACAGTTCAGATCGTGCCTAACTGACACAAAGTCAGTCGCTACACATGACCAAGTGATGTAAGACAGGTCAGATCGTGTTAACTGACACAAAGTCAGACGCTACACATGACCAAGTGATGTAAGACAGTTCAGATCGTGCCTAACTGACACAAAGTCAGTCGCTACACATGACCAAGTGATGTAAGACAGGTCAGATCGTGTTAACTGACACAAAGTCAGATGCTACACATGACCAAGTGATGTAAGACAGTTTAGATCGTGTTAACTGACACAAAGTCAGACGCTACACATGACCAAGTGATGTAAGACAGGTCAGATCGTGTTAACTGACACAAAGTCAGTCGCTACACATGACCAAGTGATGTAAGGCAGTTTAGATCGTGTTAACTGACACAAAGTCAGTCGCTACACTTGACCAAGTGATGTAAGGCAGTTTAGATCGTGCTAACAGACACAAAGTCAGTCGCTACACATGACCAAGTGATGTAAGACAGTTTAGATCGTGTTAACTGACACAAAGTCAGACGCTACACATGACCAAGTGATGTAAGGCAGTTTAGATCGTGCTAACAGACACAAAGTCAGTCGCTACACATGACCAAGTGATGTAAGACAGTTTAGATCGTGTTAACTGACACAAAGTCAGTCGCTACACATGACCAAGTGATGTAAGACAGTTTAGATCGTGTTAACTGACACAAAGTCAGTCGCTACACATGACCAAGTGATGTAAGGCAGTTTAGATCGTGTTAACTGACACAAAGTCAGTCGCTACACATGACCAAGTGATGTAAGGCAGTTCAGATCGTGCTAACAGACACAAAGTCAGTCGCTACACATGACCAAGTGATATAAGGCAGTTTAGATCGTGCTAACAGACACAAAGTCAGTCGCTACACATGACCAAGTGATGTAAGACAGGTCAGATCGTGTTAACTGACACAAAGTCAGTCGCTACACATGACCAAGTGATGTAAGACAGGTCAGATCGTGTTAACTGACACAAAGTCAGTCGCTACACATGACCAAGTGATGTAAGACAGGTCAGATCGTGCTAACAGACACAAAGTCAGTCGCTACACATGACCAAGTGATGTAAGACAATTTAGATCGTGCTAACAGACACAAAGGCAGTCGCTACACATGACCAAGTGATGTAAGGCAGTTTAGATCGTGCTGACTGACACAAAGTCAGACGCTACACATGGCCAAGCGATGTAAGGCAGTTTAGATCGTGTTAACTGACACAAAGTCAGTCGCTACACATGACCAAGTGATGTAAGACAATTTAGATCGTGCTGACTGACACAAAGTCAGTCGCTACACATGGCCAAGCGATGTAAGGCAGTTTAGATCGTGCTGACTGACACAAAGTCAGACGCTACACATGACCAAGCGATGTAAGGCAGTTCAGATCGTGCTGACACAAAGCACACTAGCGCTAGCAGCTGACTTGCTCGATGACACACAAGGCTTTGTAAGGAAACCTCCGCTTCACCTACAGTTATGTAAATGTTATAGTATCTTTTGGAAGCTAAGACATAATTGGAATGATAGAATAAGTTTCATGATTATAAGCTACTAAGTCTTTTCGGTTTGGTCACGCAGTTATTTCACACAATACAAAAATCTGATGTGTTCGATTCATATGCCTTTTTCAATATTGCTGTAACAAATTATTGTTAAAAAAACCTATTCTTCTATCTGCTTTATATAATCGAGATAAACATAAGCATATATTTTCTTAATAACTTACTTCCTTATAAGTAGAAGAAAATAAGGGAATACACTAGGCTAAAACGAATATCAAATCATTTAAAAGCTGGTTGCCATGTGGTTGAAATCCGATTCTATGTAGGGCCAAACTTTTTCGTGTGAGAAAATATTAAGTATCTTTAATCAAAAAAAAATATAACAACGAACATCTCGGAAGTTGTAAATTCCACGAAAAAAGTAAGTGACATGTGTTTTAACGTGATCTACATTTTTTGTATAGCAAGTTTCTGTCTAGATCTTGCGGTTTACCAGTTACACAAAATTCAGCAAAATGCATTCAGAATAAAGAGATGTTTAAAGGATATTCCCAGAAAATCCAAGATATACATTTTATTTGGCTTATAAATATCTTTAATATAGGTATTTTAATCAAAATCATTAGACCCCTTTTTTTTTTTCCTATTTAAAGAGAAGTTTGGAATGGGGGGATTTGTTCTAAAATCTTTTTTTTTGAATACAGGGTACCCTAAAAGGTGTATTTCCGAGTTTTTGAGTGTCATGCAATACCTTCTCTATACAATATGTACTTATCACTATGTAGAGAAAGTAATAAAATGCTTCTATATAAGGCTAGTAGCTTTACTCTCTCTGTTACGTATAGTAAGAAGGAGAAATATTGTATGCCAGCCAAGAAAGTTTATGTTCACACTTGACCATAGCAAATATGTGGAGGGTATGCATCAACAACATAAATCTTAAAACTTAGTATATAATGTGTCTTGCTCACAATAAAATGTTGATTAAATGTAATCATTTGCATTTTTCTCTATGATTTTAAATGTAGCCTTAAAGCCCTAATTTAATAATTACATTTTAAATTGTGAGTGTGTGTATTTGTGTTACGATGGCGGTCTGCCTCATATTCAAGAGATCGCGAGTTTGAATCTCGCTTAGGGTGAGTTACCTGGATCAAGTTTTTTCCCCCCTTTTCCTGAGGAGACGAATGTTGGGCAACTTTAAATCCCATGGACCCCGAGATCATTTGAACATCATTTCACCGATTTCATTCATCCTCTTATATGACCAACCAGATTAAATGATATTAAGCTACAAGAAAGAAAAAAAGAAAGAAAGAAAAAAAGCACATATTAGAAAGAAAGACACCATATGTTCAATCTCCACAAATGGAGTTTTATTTATGGACGCTCTTTAACTGCTGTGGTTCTCAGCACCCCATTCTATATTGGGCGTGAAAGACCGCTTAATTTTGCTCAGAGGCCTCTTAATCAGGCTTGAGGTTCTTTTACGTGCTGTAAATCTACGACACGGGATCAACGGCTTTACTTCTCTTGGGTATTCAATCTCCACATGGTGACCGTTTAAGGATATGCACTTCTCTACAAAATTAGGAATTGTCGCCCTCCGTGCTAGCTTCATATACCCAAGGTCGCGGGGAGGCCTCTGAGCAACATTAATCGCTCTTTCACGCCCAATTTAGAATGGGACGCTGAGAACTATAGTATTTAAAGAGCGTCCATAAATAACACGCCATTTTATTTTGTCAAGCTCTGCAAAATACGCCTCTATCTCAACGATGACATAATTTGATCTAAATTTTGTTCCCGAGAGCATTTCTCTATGTTTGGGATCAAGAAGAAACCACAGCGAGCCAGGTCGGGCAAATACGGGGAGAGGAATCCATGCAGTTTGGCAGTGGCAACTCCGGATGAATATGCTTGTTCGTTGCCATTGTGAAACAGTGCTTTCTTCTTCGCCAAATGGGGCCGAGTCTCTCTTCTTTGCAGCAGCTTCACCGGAAGCAAGGCATTGTTTTGATTGTTGATTGGTTTCCGTAGTTTGATGATGAATCCACATCTTATCGACTACGGGGTTCACTTAAATAACTCGAAACACAGCCGCACCCGCTGCCCTTCGCCTCTGCCACATCACCAACTTGCCTTAGACATCAACAAGAATATTGCACTCTCAGCTACCACTCCTGGATGCCCCTCACCAAAAACGGACCTTCGACTATGTTTAAAGTCGTTTAACCAGTATACGAGGTACGTCCAGAAAGTAAGTTCCGTTTGGTAATAAAATTAAATGATGTACAGATATAGAATAATTATTTATTGCACAAAATTCTACAACTCTTAAACTACTTTTCCACATAACTGCCGAAATTTTGCAGGCATTTGTCATAGCGTGGCACAAGTTTTTGTATACCTTCTTCATAGAAGTTTGCCGCCTGTGTCTTCAAAAAGTTGGATACATTTTCTTTCAGCTCTTCGCCATTGTTGAAGTGTTGACCGCCAAGGAAAGACTTGAGATGTAAGAACAGATGAAAGTCGCTAGGAGCGAGGTCAGGGCTGTACGGAGGATGGTCAAACACGTCCCAGCCAAATCCCTGTAGGAGGTTTTTCGTCACATTTGCAGTATGTGGTCGTGTGTTGTGAAGAAAAACAACACCTTTTGACAGCAATCCTCGGCACTTATTCTGTATTGCGCGGCGCAATTTCCTAAGTGTCTCGCAATAAACATCTGCTTTGATTGTTTGACCACGCGGTAAGAAATCAATGAGTAAGATGCCTTTCCAGTCCCAGAACACTGTGCACATCATTTTTCGAGGTGTCAAGATTTGTTTCGGCTTAACCTTTGCTGGGGATGAAGTGTGCCTCCATTCCATTGATTGCCGCTTACTTCCAGGGGTGTCGTAAGAAACCCAAGTCTCGTCTCCTGTGACTATCTGTGTCAGAAATTCTTCGCCGTCTTCATCATAACGGGTTAAAAAATGAAGTGCACTACCCATCCGTTTTGTTTTGTGTTGCTCAGTAAGAATCTATGGTACCCAACGTGAGCAACGTGTTTCAGTTTTTTGGTAACAATTTCATGAATTAGTGATCGTGAGCTTTGGGAAATTCCATAGCGAGAGCACTAATTGTAAACTTGCAGTTTTCCTGGATCTTGTCATCAATCGCGTGAACCAGTTTTTCTGTAACCAAAGATGGACGCCCACTTCGTTCTTCATCGTGCACTTCACTACGTCCTTCATTGAACTGTTGGAGCCATTTTCTCACCATTGTCCGTAAACTTCGCAAATTTGCCGATAAATTTCAATTGGTTTCACTTTCCTAGCATTCAGAAAACGAATCACAGATCTGATTTCACAAGCGGCGGGATTTTCAATCAACACCGACATTGTAAACAAGCGTATGTGGCTGACAGCGATCTCAAAATGTCGCACGTTTCTTCTCCTTGATACAGAGCGTCTACCGCGCATGTGCGGAACTGCGATCGCAGCGCTGCAGCGGAGATAAATTGAAACGGAACTTACTTTCTGGACGTACCTCGTATAATCGTCATAGATGACAAAAGCATTTCCTAGCATGTGTTCCCATCCAGAAGTATTTTTTAGAAAAAGTTCCGTGTGTAGGTGGACAGCATAGCTCAAAAACTCCAAGACCGTTAAATTCCAAACTTGATATTTGGATGCGACACGAAGATTTCCCAACATTTCCTCGCCCGAAAATACCCTTTAAATGGATTTTTTGTTGAAAATGTTGCTTTTCTCAAAAATGGGTCTAACGATTTTGATATTATAGATATTTACATGATAAATAATATATATATTTATTTATTTATATATATATAGGTGGAGCCAGACTGAAAAATTCAATGTCATAGCCGGGCAACATGCCGGCAGGCATTAAATTTCTCAACTAACTAGCATGTTTCCCGGTAAACCAAAAGGTACCGCCAATTATTTTGAAATGACATATCCCAATAGTAGGAATTTAATGCCGTATCGGCATGTTGCCATGTTAGCTCAGTGATATATACCGGAAGATCCCTTGCTCAAATCATGGCTATAGCATTGAATTTTTCAGTCTTACTCTACCTATCCAGCTCCTGTGCTACAAACGACTTGTGTAAAAAAGCAATTAAAGCAAAATGTATACCTTGAAATTTCTGGGAATAGTTTCTGAAGACCTGTTCGTTCTGGACAAATGTTTCTGAATTTTGAATAAATAGCAAACCGTAAGAGAACTTAAACATAAAAATGTATATCTGGTTAAAACTCCCCGTTTATATCATGTGCATTTTTGTTGTAGTGTTGACCGTTTTCAAGATATTCCTTGTTATTGGTTTCAATTGTAAAATATTTATACTTCAGACAGGAAGTGCCCGTTTTTCTTTTGTTCTGCTCCCGGTCAAGTAAAACAGCGAATTTCAATGACAATTGCATAAACTTAGCTTTTAAAACATTTGCCTGTCACTTTATCATAGCACATTGTTTTAGCTGCCTTCTACTTATAAGGAACTAAGTAACAAGTACACACTACTAAAGCGGTTGGATTAGCATGGTAAGACGTTTGCTAGAGAAAGTGGTGTGAGCTTATAATCCCATGCCTAGCAGCAACGCAGCGAGCTTTATCTCCTGGCTGCAAGCTTTTCTTAACGATTTTACCTGCACAGAGAAAACACAAAGACACCGAGTTTAAGATTCCATAATGCACAAGAGCGACATTTTATCAGTTTGTTCCATTTACTTTAACATATGGTTTATTGTCTCATATAAAATGTTTTGTTCACACAAAAATGAACTTTCGGGGCTATGATTTTTGTTAACACCTAACAAGAACTGCTGCTACTGATGAAAAACCCGATGGATATCTTGTGGATGTATTCGGACGACTTGGGCCTTGGTATGAGTCTAATTGAAAACATTTTACATCAATAATTATACTGAGAAAACTTTGTTGTTGAGGAATTGCAAATAAAGTGACTCTCGATCAAAATCATTGGTGCACAAAAACGCTGCATCATTTTATAGGCGGCACTTCAAATTTGCTTTGGAATAGTTTTTATTGCTGATGAATTTTACACCCATTGTTACGATTCAACAATTTAATCCTTTGAATGGATCTTTCCAACAGAGCCTAAGCCCGTAAAAATCCGACGAATTTGCAATGCTGCTAGCCCCCCCCCCTCGTCTAATGTTTTTATAGCATTACAAGATTGATCTACCGATAGGGACACAACTATTTCTTTACCGCAAATTTTTGAAAAAGTTCAGGAAAAATAATGTTACATCATGGCAAGTATGGTCGCATTGGTCAGCATCTATTTTTGTTTGCAAAGCTGAGAGATAAAATGTGTGGAAGCAGCACTTGGCTCAGCTCTCGTCTCTATAAAGGTCTCACCTGAGGCAAGTAAAACGTTGCTTCCTATCACTGCACCTAAAATATTTAATTGCCCATCATCCAACTAATTACTCTGTGGTAAATGAGTTAGCTTCATAAATAAACGTCCTCACCTTTCACTTTATGTTAGCTGCGTTGGTATATTTATCGTTGCGTAAACCACACATTCCTGACCTTGTATACGAGTGACTTTTGTTGTATTTGATTACAATGGCATTTCAGCGGCTTTTCCTTTTAATCCTATTTATTTTACGCCGCTTTAACTATTTGGTCCTCTGTTAGGTGAGATACTCGCTATAAGGTATGTGGCAGACAGTAAGCCTTCTAGGTCTCAACACTTTCACCTTATGTCAAGATGGCGTTAGGGTGTCATCCAGCGCAATACAGCTAGACTTCCAAGTCTCATCCCTTTATGCTATACACTTTGCTAGGACGTTAGGTTGCAGATTTGATTAGCGAACACGTGACGGATGTGTTCTGTCAGTTTGTGTAGTAAACACGTGACGGATGTGTTCTGTCAGTTTGTGTAGTAAACACGTGACGGATGTGTTCTGTCAGTTTGTGTAGTAAACACGCGACGAATGTGTTCTGTCAGTTTGTGTAGTAAACACGCGACGAATGTGTTCTGTCAGTTTGTGTAGTAAATACGTGACGGATGTGTTCTGTCAGTTTGTGTAGTAAACACGTGACGGATGTGTTCTGTCAGTATGTGTAGTAAACACGTGACGGATGTGTTCTGTCAGTTTGTGTAGTAAACAAGTGACGGATGTGTTCTGTCAGTTTGTGTAGTAAACAAGTGACGGATGTGTTCTGTCACTTTGTATAGTAAATAAATGAGGGATGTGTTCTGTCAGTTTGTATAGTAAACACGTGACGAATGTGTTCTGTCAGTTTGTATAGTAAATAAATGACGCATGTGTTCTGTCAGTTTGTACGGTAAACACGTGACGGATGTGTTCTGACAGTTTGTACGGTAAACACGTGAAGGATGTGTTCTGACAGTTTGTACGGTAAACACGTGAAGGATGTGTTCTGACAGTTTGTACGGTAAACACGTGAAGGATGTGTTCTGTCAGTTTGTATAGTAAATAGATGACTGTTGTGTTCCGTCAGTTTGTACGGTAAACATGTGACGGATGTGTTCCGTCAGTTTGTATAGTAAATAAATGACGCATGTGTTCTGTCAGTTTGTACGGTAAACACGTGACGGATGTGTTCTGTCAGTTTGTACGGTAAACACATGACGGATGTGTTCTGTCAGTTTGTACGGTAAACACGTGACGGATGTGTTCTGTCAGTTTGTACGGTAAACACGTGACGGATGTGTTCTGTCAGTTTGTACGGTAAACACGTGACGGATGTGTTCTGTCAGTTAAGCAGCTTAATTACTATGCTGCCCGTAGACACACACGGAAGTTTTTCTATTTTTTGGGACTCAGGGGACCTCAAAACAAAATGCCAGTATGGAATTTTCGGATGCAATACAATAGCTTCTCTATACACTATATGCATGGTACACGTAGAGAAAGTGAAACTTGCCTGAATACGAGTAGAGTTCCACATCTATGTTGAGACAAAACTTTTATCTTGTAAGGAAATTGAATACGTCAAGCTAGATCTGATGTGAATGCGAAAAGCTTCATAATATCGTATAACCTCTTTTAGGTATACACGCTGTCAATATTACAGTGGGAGTATATCATCTGATAAGTCACATCGCTATTCCTAAACCCACACTTTGGCTTTTCAAAATTAAAAATATAATAATCGAATGTGGCACATCAACTTACTTTGCCTACCTGATCCACAAATATACGATTCCTACAAAAGATTACTTCGTGCTAATCGAGATAAACATTAACACAAATTGTCTAACTACTTGCTTCCTTGTAAGTAGAAGGGAAATAAAAGGGATAGTCAGATCTTTGATAATCTGGTCGTTATGTGAAACAACTGAAATTCGGATAACTTTACATGGCCATAAACAAACAAAATAAACAAACCAAAGAAACGAAAGATGATTTCCTGTTTGAAAAAAGTTTAAGTAGTTCAAATTGAAATCAACAACAAGGAATATGTCGGAAACCATTAAGTCTAAAAAAAAAATAAAAAAAAACAACAAAAAAACACAGAAATATGACATATTACGAGTTTAAACGAGTTTGATATTTAATCGACCTTTTGTTTTTGACTTTTGTTGTCCACAGGCACGAACACTTTCAGAAATATCCCCCTGCTTCAGACTGCCCTTTATATAGAAAAAAAAATGTGTAAATTTTGATTTTCTCAAAAATAGCTCTGAAGCTGTTGATTAAAATACCGTATATTAGAAATATTTATGTCTCAAATAAAAACTTATATTTTGAATTTTATGCGAATATGTGTGAAGATATCTTCATTCTGGACGAGTTTTGCATAGGTGGTAAAACATATGAAATAGACACAAACTTATAAGACAAAAAATGTAGATATAGTTAAAACACACAATTTATGTCATTCACAGTTTTCCGTGGAGTTTACCATTTCCGAAATTTTCCTTGTTATTGGTTCCAGTTTGAAAATACTTAAGCTTTTCTCATATGAGCATTTGACATCCCCTGGCCATGCAAACGTTAATCTGGACAAACAGAAGCAGTTACAGAAGATTTCATCTTTTTAAGAATAGTTTGTTGAAAAATTACAAGGAAAGTCATGCGAATGTAACACAGAATTCTTTTGCTTAACAGCATATAAACACACATGTTTATATTAATTTCGCATTATATGTAAAAGTTAGCAGTTGATGGGCTGTACTTGCCAAACTTTGCCCACGCAGCGGGAATTAGTCAAGTATCGTAGTACTGCAAGATTTTTACAGAACACCGCTGTGTGAACTCACTGAACCCGCGACCTCAGGATGAGATGGAGCCACCGACATTGCACAGCAAGGCTAAAACGACTCAAAATATTTTAAAAGCTGGTCCTGAAGTTCGCCTCGCTTTGCATGGCCTCCAATAAAATAAAAGAGATGGAACGAAACGTCACTTCCTGCTTGATAACATTTAAAGTAGTTTAAAATTGAAACCAATAACAAAGAATATCTCAGAAATGCTCAGCTCTACATTAAAAGCGATCTTGACATAAATTGTGTGTTTAAACGAGATCTACATTCTTTGTGTAGTAAGTTTTTGTCCTTCTCTTTCGGTTTATTAGTTATGCAAAATTCTTCCAGAATAAAGAGCTATTTCAGGAGGTTATTCCCAAAAAATACAAAATATACATTTTATTTGTGTTGTGAATACGGCATTTTAATCAAAATCATTACAGCCACTTTTGAGAATATTTTCTTTGTAGATAGTAGTGTTCGGGGTGGGGAATTTCCTGAAAATCCCTGCATCCCATCCTTGTTATCGGTCTGGGTGGCACAGTTTGTTAGGCGTTGGCCTTCTGATCTCAAGGTCCCGGTTTTAAAACTGGCCCAGACCGATAGCTTTTGGCACACTCCTTCGAGACAAAATTGCCACAAAGCGCCGGCATTGATATAATCCTTGCAATTGACAGCATTAACAAATATATTTTTAAACACCATGTTTGGACACTTTTTGTTTTTTAATTTTGCTGACCCCCCCCCCCCCCACACGGACCTTTTTTTAAATATGTTGTTTGCATGATCACGAGGGAAAATATCCAAGAACAGCAAGTTGGCGATTGAGAAAGATATTTGAAAATGAGATGAAATGGTGTGTTATTTATGGACGCTCTTTAACTACTGTGGTTCTCAGCGTCCCATTCTATACTGGGCGTGAAAGGCCGCTTAATTTTGCTCAGAGGCCTCTCTATCAGGCTTGAGGTTCTTTTACGTGCCGTAAATCTACGACACGGGGCCCACAGCTTTACTTCCCTTCCGAAGGAAGCCATGCTAAGGATTTTTACGCCCAAAAAATCCATCGTCCTCCGCCGGGTTTGAACCCGCAACCTTGGGTATATGAAGTCAGCATGGTAACCATTACACCACGGAGGGCGACTATATTTGAAAATCCAAACCATTACATGTATATTTGCGATTTACCGATTATAACAATGACATACAGAATAAACAGGACTTTGCAAGTTAATATCAGAACACGTTGTTAGTAATGCCAATTAATCAAAATTGTTAGAGGAGTTCTGTAAAAAGTAAAAAAGACCGAAACATCATTTTTCAATTACCCTGTCTCGCGCACACGGACTTCTTTTTTTCAGGGCTGCCAATTAATTGGCTATTGGTGTCTTTAATCTAGAATGTCGTGCGCCATCTACAGTACGTTTGTTACAAAACTTGGCCACCAGAAAACGGCCAAGTCTTACATCCTTCTATCCTCACACGTGCGTCAGTCTTACTTCTGTTCTGGTCCAGTTTACACATGAATAACATTAGCAATGTGTAGAAGTGTCTAGTTTTGCTTTCAAAATGCAGTATACAGTACTACACACAATATTTATGCGCTTACATCATCTTGTGGGGATGAAACGTACATTTCATGGCGTGCGTGTTCGTTTGCTTGTAAATAAATTCAGGGAGACGGAATCAATTTGTGTCAGGAAAAGAAAGATAAACAGGCGTGTAGCTTATGGAACAGATATTAGACGGAATTGGGGAAAGGTTAGAACGACCGCCTCGAAAATCTCTGGCGTCTTGCACAAAAAACTGACATTTCGAAAGCAACAAAACTTTCAAACCATACAAGGTTACTGTTGTCCAGGAATTTCCAACATCTCTTGTGATAAGGTATGTTTTGTGCTTATTTTGATAACTTTAATGTGATTTGAAACTTTATTTGACGTCCACGCATGCGTGTACAGTACGTGACCGGGAGACGGGCCAAGTTTTGTAGCATACTTACTGTAGGTGTCAGGTAATTCCGTCTCGCTCTCAGTTTAAGTCTCGTATGACTTGCACAAACTTTTGAATGGCCTAAGAGGTCGATAACTGTGTTTGCAGACACCCAATTATGTGGATATCAGATTGTGTATGGCAGTTCAGTCTGCCTCTCAGCCACGTCCTGACTTCTAGTACAACTTGCACAAACATTTGAAGTCAGGAGGTGTTGTGTTCAGTCTCACTATTAGCCACGTCCTGACTTCTAGTATAACTTACACAAACATTTGAAGTCAGGAGGTGTATAATTGTGCGGCACTACACAAACAGTTGTGTTCAGTCTCACTATTAGCCACGTCCTGACTTCTAGTATAACTTACACAAACATTTGAAGTCAGGAGGTGTATAATTATGCGCCACTACACAAAGAGTTGTGTTCAGTCTCACTATTAGCCATGTCCTGACTTCTAGTATAACTTGCACAAACATTTGAAGTCAGGAGGTGTATAATTGTGCGGCACTACACAAACAGTTGTGTTCAGTCTCACTATTAGCCACGTCCTGACTTCTAGTATAACTTACACAAACATTTGAAGTCAGGAGGTGTATAATTGTGCGGCACTACACAAACAGTTGTGTTCAGTCTCACTATTAGCCACGTCCTGACTTCTAGTATAACTTACACAAACATTTGAAGTCAGGAGGTGTATAATTGTGCGGCACTACACAAAGAGTTGTGTTCAGTCTCACTATTAGCCACGTCCTGACTTCTAGTATAACTTACACAAACATTTGAAGTCAGGAGGTGTATAATTGTGCGGCACTACACAAACAGTTGTGTTCAGTCTCACTATTAGCCACGTCCTGACTTCTAGTATAACTTACACAAACATTTGAAGTCAGGAGGTGTATAATTATGCGCCACTACACAAAGAGTTGTGTTCAGTCTCACTATTAGCCATGTCCTGACTTCTAGTATAACTTGCACAAACATTTGAAGTCAGGAGGTGTATAATTGTGCGGCACTACACAAAGAGTTGTGTTCAGTCTCACTATTAGCCATGTCCTGACTTCTAGTATAACTTGCACAAACATTTGAAGTCAGGAGGTGTATAATTGTGCGGCACTACACAAAGAGTTGTGTTCAGTCTCACTATTAGCCACGTCCTGACTTCTAGTATAACTTACACAAACATTTGAATAGGCACGAGGTGTATAATTGTGCGGGCACTACACAAAGAGTTGTGTTCAGTCTCACTATTAGCCACGTCCTGACTTCTAGTATAACTGGCACAAACATTTGAAGTCAGGAGGTGTATAATTGTGCGGCACTACACAAAGAGTTGTGTTCAGTCTCACTATTAGCCACGTCCTGACTTCTAGTATAACTGGCACAAACATTTGAAGTCAGGAGGTGTATAATTGTGCGGCACTACACAAAGAGTTGTGTTCAGTCTCACTATTAGCCACGTCCTGACTTCTAGTATAACTGGCACAAACATTTGAAGTCAGGAGGTGTATAATTATGCGCCACTACACAAAGAGTTGTGTTCAGTCTCACTATTAGCCACGTCCTGACTTCTAGTATAGCTTGCACAAACATTTGAAGTCAGGAGGTGTATAATTGTGCGGGCACTACACAAAGAGTTGTGTTCAGTCTCACTATTAGCCACGTCCTGACTTCTAGTATAGCTTGCACAAACATTTGAAGTCAGGAGGTGTATAATTGTGCGGGCACTACACAAAGAGTTGTGTTCAGTCTCACTATTAGCCACGTCCTGACTTCTAGTATAGCTTGCACAAACATTTGAAGTCAGGAGGTGTATAATTGTGCGGGCACTACACAAAGAGTTGTGTTCAGTCTCACTATTAGCCACGTCCTGACTTCTAGTATAACTGGCACAAACATTTGAAGTCAGGAGGTGTATAATTGTGCGGGCACTACACAAAGAGTTGTGTTCAGTCTCACTATTAGCCACGTCCTGACTTCTAGTATAGCTTGCACAAACATTTGAAGTCAGGAGGTGTATAATTGTGCGCCACTACACAAACAGTTGTGTTCAGTCTCACTATTAGCCACGTCCTGACTTCTAGTATAACTTACACAAACATTTGAAGTCAGGAGGTGTATAATTATGCGCCACTACACAAAGAGTTGTGTTCAGTCTCACTATTAGCCACGTCCTGACTTCTAGTATAACTTACAAACATTTGAAGTCAGGAGGTGTATAATTGTGCGGGCACTACACAAAGAGTTGTGTTCAGTCTCACTATTAGCCACGTCCTGACTTCTAGTATAACTTGCACAAGCATTTGAATAGGCACGAGGTGTATAATGCACAAAGAGATGCCTAGTTTTGTGGATTTGAGATTCTGTATGTCTGCAGCGTGACAGCATCGAGTGAGAGATCTGACTTGCCTTGCTTTACCTCGATCTACCTCTGACTCTACTAACTCAACGACTCCTATCCATTGTTTGATCCCTATAGACATTTTGTAAGAATCTTTGAATATTTGAAATTGTCTTCTGCCCCGCAAAAAGCTAAATTCAATAATAGATATTTGCATTATACGTGTCTCGCTACCAGCCGCCATTTTAAAACTAAACTGCATTTCTGGTATTTGTCGGCAAACTTGAAACTTCGTGAAGAAGTTATAAAGAAAGAATTAAAGTTTCGTTTATTTGGAATGGAAAGCTGTCAAGAAATAAAATGATGTGCATTACTTATTGAATGACTTAGTACCTTGAGACGCGTATAAACGTAATAATTGCAAGTTGAGATTGCCATACCAGCGTCTTGGTGAGAAGAAATGACGCGCATGATTGCCGACCTCGGCAACAAGTCATGAAAACATCTCATTAAAATTAATTTGTGTGACGTGCTTGCGTTAAACCGCTTTAGCATTTAGTCGTTAATTCTCAACAGCTTCCCAAAGAGATCACGTGACTATTTCAGCGCTCGACGATTTCAGAGGCAATTTATTTCAACTGTGCGTTTCTAAATTACTAATTAGAAACCTGATGAATGTAGTTAAACCTGAAAATGAGTATTCCAAATTAGACAAAAAAGACTTAAAACTTCTAATTTTCCGCATTTATATAGCTTTGTCCAGTCACTTTTCTACAAAGTATTCTTTAAAAAGGGATATTCCTGTGTCTACCTCTTATTAATACAGGTATCATTCATTAGCTAGTAGGTAGATATATAACAGGCTAAAACGATAGGCACATCTGATAGCTTGAAAATGACATGCTCATTTTATCACCACGAGAAAGAAAGGATAGCATCTTACCATTTGGAAAAGTGGATGTATTTTACATCAGTATATTAAAGCCCGTCTATTATCTACTATTTATAGGTCATCCAGTATCAACAGCAATGCCATCATAATACGAGGGGTGTTCAACAAGTTCTTAGAAAATCAAAAAAATTACACTCGTAGCATCGAAAAAAGTTTGTATTTAATAACCGTCGTCTCTTACTAGATGTCAGTTAAGTTTCAGCTGTATCCCTCATTTGTCATAGGCGATTAAACCAACAACCTTGTGCTTTTTTAGAAAAGAAATTTTTGCGGTGGCTAAACATTCCTATTAAAAGTTATTAATCACCGAAAGAGATAAAAGCCGAGATGGATGAAGTCTAAGGCACATCAGCTTCTGCGTTTGCAACAATTTGCAAATGGATTCCATGAATTTAAAAGTGGCCGTATATCCACAAATAATGATCATCGTTCCGGACGTCCAGTAGAAGAGACTTCCTTTAAAATGATTGACATTATCCAGGATATGGTTTTGAGTGATCAACGAATCAAATAGTAGAGGCCGAAGGCATACAACAAGGTAGTGTGTTCTCAATTTTGCACCAAAAATTAGCTCAGACAAAGGTCTCGATAAGATGGGTGCCGCGTTTGCTCTCAATGGAGAATAAACACAATCGTATAATCGATTCGGCAGCTGGTTTGGCACCTTTCTGTAGCAATGCTGACGAGTTTCTGTGTCGATACATAACTGTGGATGAAACATGGATACACTACTATATTCCAGACCAAAGTACAGTCGAAACAGTGGGTTTTTAAAAGGCGAATCGGTTCCGAAGAAGGCAAAGGTGGTGAACTGGTGAATTCTGCAGAGAAGGTAATGGCCTCGGTTTTTTGGGATGCACGCGGAATCATCTACATTGATTACCTACAGAAAGGAATAACGATAAATGGAGAGTATTATGGATCACTATAACACCGGTTGAACGGAGAAATCAAGAAAAGACGCCCTCATCTGGCCAAGAAAAAGAATCTCTTCCATCAAGACAATGCAAGGATGCACACCTGCGCAGTTTTGATGGCGAAAACTGTAGAATTAAGGTTCGAATTAAAACATCCACCGTGTTCACCAGATTTAGCCCCCAGTGGTTTGGTTTTATTTCCAAACTTGAAAAAGTGCCATTTCGAAAAACGATTCACGTCTATGGAAGAGGCCACCTCCCAAACAGATGCCTATTTTGAGGACGACCTGAAATGCTACTTTTTGGAAGCCTTAAAACGGAGAAACGCTGGGGAAAATGTATCGAACTAAAAGAAGATTATGTTGGAAAAAAAAAAAACAAAACATTCCACCAAAAATAATTTGTTATTCTATTTTTTTCTAAGGAGTTATTGAACGCCCTTCGTATCCTCTATTTTACATAAAATGGAAAAGAATAAGAACTTGTCTATAGTTTGGGGTTGGGAGATTTTCTTGAAAATCTGAAAATCGAATTCTCGAAACATACTGCACTTAAATATTAAACTTTTGCTTTTAATGATGTTCAGTTTCCGCACGTACTATTTGTGTGTAGACGCTAAGCATCTCCTCCTCTAATAGGTACACGATAGAGAAAGTGCTTGTAATCTTGGTTAAGATAGTAAACTAAACCAATTTGAAAATGCACACATTTTTACTTTCTCTACATAGTATATAGAGAACACAGTGTATTGCACCCCAAAACATGTAATAGAGATTTCACCACAAATACATTTTTGAGTCCCTGAATCCACAAAAAGGAAGCAAGTGTAGAAAAATGTCCGTGTGTGTGCCTTTGTACAGTATAGCAAACACGAAAAGACCCTCAAATACCAAATTTGGTATTTTCCAAGAATGCCACTCGAGGATTTTGAAGAACCCCCCCCTCCAAATTACCTTTTACATGGAAACATTTTCCAAAATGTTTTTCTCAAAAATGGCTCTAACGCTTTTGATTAAAATACCGTACATTAAAGATATTTACATGACGAATAACAAGTTTATCCTGAATATTCTGGGAATAACCACACTGAAATCCTCTTCATTCTGGGTGAACTTTGCATAACTGGTGAACCGATTGAATTAGATAAAAACTTATAGAAAAAATGTAGATCTGTTAAAACAAATCGTTTACGTCACACACTTTTCTGTAGAGTTCACCGTTACGAGATATTCTTTGTAATGCGTTTCAATTTTAAACTTTTCTGAAACGAGAAGCCATTCTTCGTTTCATCTCTCTTTTATTTTAAGTGGTGGCCATGCAAAGCGAATCGAGCCCCAGTTGTTCATAGAGCGACCAGCTTTTCAAGATTTGCCTGCGATGGAAGAAGGTAATAAGGCAGTTTCTGCTAATGCTTATCTCCATTAGGTAGAGAAATCATATAATCGGATCACATCAGATATTTTACGAGGATTTTTGTACAATACATTACATATCTCTAGCTTCTGCAAGTATTTTACTGTTCATAGTTCTTTCTGCTGCACTCGTTTCTTTCCATCCTCTTTGCGTGTCCAAAATCTGTCAATCTTTTTCTTGTATAACACAGAACTTTATACAAAAATTAATGTCTTCGTCTAGTACAAAATATTCCTGCTCCCTAGAATTGAGTTCATCCTTATAATGTTTGTTCCCTTACTTTTCTTTTTCTCCAATTTCACAATAAATTTAACATAAGATATTTGAATATATAAATAAATAATTGTAGCACTGATGGAGACAAGCGCCGTGTCTCCCTCTACGCGCTGAACCTGGTAATAAATTAATCCATTAGCATGGCTTGGCCTCCAGACTAATTTGGAAGCGGTTCAAAATAAATCCGTTCCTAAGTTTCCACCTCCTCTCAGATTTACTGCAATGCGAGTCACCAACAGTTTTTACGCTAATTAACGTTTCAGAACTGCGTTACAAATAAAAGAACGTCTTGTGACTTCTCACCCAGTAACAGTTATCTGTGTTTAAATGCAACTTTCCATGGCTAGTTGGTGCAATCAACCTGGGGAAGTTCTTTAACGGCAATATACTCTCTACAGTTATTGCCATCCACTTCGTTTCTTTGGGTTTTGTACGCCGGAGCATGTACACTTTCACTTCAATAGCTTCGATACCCTGTTTATAATGAGAACAATCGAGGTCTACAAAATAGCCATCAACTGCAGACTCCACCTCTTCATTGTTGGCAAATCTTCTACCACCAAGCCATTTCTTCAAGTTTGAGAATAGAAAATAATCAGAGGAGGCTAAATCTAGCCAGTATAGTGTATAATGAAGCAATTCGAACTTTAACTCATTCATTTTGGCCATGGCGATAATGGACTGTGAACTGGTGCATTGTCTTGTTGAAACAAAACTTTCTTTTTCGCTAAATGCAAACCGTTTTAGTTCGATTTCATCACTCAAACGCTGTAACAAGTTCGCATAATATTCGCTATTTACTACTTTTCCTTTTTTTTTAGATAATCAATCAATCAATAAAAATTATCCTCGTGAATCCCATAAAATTGACGCCACGACCCTGCCTGCTGATGGAACTGTCTTCGCCTTCTTTGGAGCCGATTCCCCCCTTCCGATCCACTGTTTCGATCATTCCTTCGTCTCAAGTGTGAAATGATGAACCCAGATTTCATCCATTGTTAAGGATTGACGCAAAAACTCATCTTTATTGCAGCGAAACATTGCCAAACACTCCACTGAAACATTCTCATGACGCTGTTTTTTTTCTATTGTTGGTACCCACCTCATATCCAAATTTTCAGTCAATATGCGATGTATAGAACTTTTCGAAATGCCTGCAATGTCTGCTAGCCTGTGCACTTTCGGTCGATGACGATCCAATACCATTTTGTGGACTTTTTATTTTACATCTTCTGGACTGGTAACGTCATTTGTTCGACCACTGCGATGTTCGTCTTGGCAGCTCGTAAGGCCGCGCTTAAACTCTGCTACCCAATATTTCACTATTGTAAACGAAGAATCAGACTCCCCCAAAGTAGAATCTAGCTCAGCTTTAATATTAGTTGGACTAAGACCTTTCAAATGAAAGTATTTTATCACATGACAATGACCAGTTTTATCCATGTTTACAAATTCGCTGAGAGCATTCACTAATGATGGCTGCCAAAGAAATGCTAAACAAGTAAAATCGTCAAATTTCAAACTTAAACTTTCTAAGGTTGGTAATTTTTACCATTGTTGTCTGAAACAACAACCGTTATCTATATGTCAGGTCGGGTACTTCTGGGACAAATCTCGTACATAGTGTATAGAGAAGGTATTGTATTGCACCTCAAAATTCCATACTAAGAATTCGCCGGAGACATGTTTTTCGACCCCCTAAATAAAAAATAGCACTCCGAAGTGATCTGTTTGCTGTGAAGGTGGTTCGAATCCCCTGAGTGTACTAATTGTTTTTACCGTCTAATGTTCACAAATTACAATTATTAATCGGTTATTGTTTTCATTTTAATTCTTTTATTTACGTTGTATGGTATTGTTTGATGCTTCTTTATTGATAAACTACAAGTAGGTAGTTGTCTAAACATAACTATAGATAGGTGCAATTGAAATAAGAATCATTTATACCTAGGTATACATTTGAACACAGAAAAGAAGGAAATTTCATAACCAGAGTTTAACATGAAAGTTAAACACAAATTTGCAGACATTAGAAATATCGTTTCATATTGGTATGTTTTGTGGTGCTGGAATAACCCTTTTTCTATTCCTGGAACACGACTCCTCTAACGAAGCAAGTGTTCAAACTGGTGACCTTCTTGGGTAACGTACGCCTGGGCAATCTCTGACTCAGTGTAGCATGGCGGGTTGAACAAAACTACAGGCCACTGTAATACGCTGGCGAAGGATTTCTGGATTGTCTAGCTCCTCTGCATAAACGCGTTCTTTTAAATAGCCCCAAAGGAAGAAGTCAAGTGGTGATCTGGCAGGCCAGGAGATTGGTTCTCGGCTTCCTATCCAATGACCAGGATGTGCAGCATTCAAATTATTGCAGACGATCCTCGACCGATGCGGAGAAGCGCCTTCGTGTGGAAACCAACCGACATTCGCTCCTGCAGTGGCAAATTCTCTAATAATAAGGGTAGCTCATTACGGAGGAATTCCAGGTAGCGTGCTCCTGTTAGATGCCCCTCGAAGAATAATGGTTCAACAAGGTGGTCTCCCAAGATTCCGCACCAGACATTCATTCCCCTCTGCCCTTGGTATGCTGTCTCCCTTAACCAATGAGGATTATCAACACTCCAATAGTGCATATTGTGGCGATTTAGGTTCCATAGTTGTGCAATCTTGATTCGTCAAAAAGCAAGATCCTGGATACGAATCCCACATCATTTGCTACTCGCTCCAGCAACCATTCACAAAAGGTCACTCGAGCTTCGAAAGCTCTCCGTGAAGTGCTTGGTATAGCTGCAAACAATAAGGATGAAACTTAATAGTGTTCAATATTCGCACTACAAAAGACTGGCGGATTGTCCCGGTTAGCTTCCGCTGTTGCTGGTGCGTGTCTAACAGGAGGCTTTCTCGCAAGTGACGCTGTTACACGCAGACGGTAATTGCCTTCTATTCGGATATTTCTCCTGAGTCGCTTGTGCATTCGGCGTAGATCAAAAGTATATCTAGGTACTCGCCTATAACAACACACTGCATCATGCCAGTCCAATGGGGCAGACGTATTCTATCCATTACAAACTGCAGACAACCAATAACCATTTACCTTAGAAATGTCCTGAACCCACAGGGACTTCACAATTAGATTAATGTAAATGTGGTTTCCAAGTTTTGATGACCAATAAAGAAATATGTACAACGCTGAGACTCGAACCTGTGTTACTAGGAGTTAGTGCACAGGATATTTCATAATCCTATTCAGCTATTTCGAGACTTGACTGAACGCACGTTCCGCGCTCAATATTACGACATGTACGCCAGGGGCTATGCCATTGCCACCTAGCGAGTTTTCGTGCTTGATTTAGCCTTTTAACACCGTTTTAATCCCTTTCTGTGCGTTTTAATATTATTATTTAAATGGCAAACGATATTATGCATGTTATTTGAGATGTAGGAGGCGAAGTTCATGCAAAAATTTAAATAAACCGTTGTTTAATAATATGTCTGTTTTGACAGTGGATGAGGCGTGTCCCTAATGTTTACCTAATTTTGGCAACCAACCTCTAATCTAAATACAAGAATCCGCCAGTTTATTTTTAGCTGACGTTGATAGTGTACTGATATGATATGTCCATTTTTTCCGAGGCGTTTACTGAATTACGTTGCTGTGTATATTCTAATAAAAAGTTTGTAAAATCGGCTGGAAACCGGAATTCGCACTCAGTAAACGAGTTGTATGTTTCTGAGGTGTACTTAAGCGAGGAGTACGTTCTGTTCCTTAAAACGCTATTCCTCTGAATTTTGCGCATTCCTCTAAGAACGTCAGGCAATACGTTTTAAGTATGTGCAAAACTGGACTATAGCGCACATGTAGTTTGGTGAATGCCCTACCTTCCAAAAAAAATCTGACGTGTTCCATTCATATGACTTTCTCTACATATCTGCAACAAATTATTGTTAAAAAAACTAATGCTTCTATTTACTTCATATTAATCGAGAAAAAATTAGCAGAAATAGTCTTATTACTTGCTTCCTTAGGTAGGAACTACTTATAGGGTACTTTGGGATGGGAGGATTTTTCTCAAAAGCTTCGTGTCGCATCCCTGGAAGATACTAAACTTGAATACCAAGTTTGTTACTTTTCCGACTTTTCGTTTTTGAGTTACCGTGTTTACAGACACACGGACACATACACATGGACCTTTTTCTGAAAATGCTTTTTTTTTATACAGGGGAGCCTAAAACATATATTTCCGGTGAAATCTTGGTATCGAATTTTTGGGTGGAGTGCAATGCCTTCCGTATCGCTATGTACGTTGTACATACGGGGCTAGAGAAAGTAAACGCCATTTCAAAAAATCTGATGTGTTCCATTCACATGACTTTCTCTACATCTCTGCAACAAATTATTGATAAAAAGCATATGCTTCTATTTACTTCATGCTAAGGGAGAAAAAATTAGCAGAAATAGACTTATTACTTATTTCCTTGTAAGTAGAAGCGAAAAAAGGGAGTACCATAGGTTAAAGTGATAGTCAAAAGATGGTTGCGATGTGAAGTTCGTTGTTTGTATGGACAGGAGTTGACAAATTCCTGTATGAGAAAATTATAAGTTTTTCGAGGCTGAAACCAAAAACAAGGCATATATAACAAATGATCAACTCCACAAAAAAATGTATACAACATAAATTGTGTGTTTTAATGTGCTCTACATTTTTTGTTTGGTAAGTTTTTGTCTATCGCTTACGGTTTACCAGTTACACAAAATTCTGTAAAATTCATCCAGAATAAAGTAGTCTTCAGAGGCTATGCCCAGAAAATTCAAGATATACATATTATTTGTCAGTTATATATCTTTAATACAATGATATTTTAATCAAAATCGTTAGTCATTTTTTAGAAAAGCAAAATGTTCGAAAATGTTTCTATGCGAAGGGTAGTTGGAGGTGGGGGATTTTCTTGGAAATATTCGTGTCACATCCTTGGAAGATTCTGAACTTAAATACCAAGTTTGGTTTTTAACAGTCTTTTCGTTTTTGAGGTATACTGCTCACAGGCACACAGACACACACACACGGACATTTTTCTAAAAATGTTTTTTTTTGGATTCAGGTGGTCTCAAAACATGTATTGCCGGTGAAATCTCGGTATTGAATTTTTGGGTGCAATGTGTGTGTGTGGGGGGGACAGCATAGCTCAAAAACGAAAAGATCGTTAAATACCAAAATTGGTATATAAGTTTGTATCTTGCAAGGATGCGACACGAAGATTTTCAACAAAATCCCCTTACCCCCAACTACCCTTTTTTCGAAAATGTTGGTTTTATAAAAAATGGCTCTAACGATTTTGATTAAAATATCGTATATTAAATATATTTACCTGACAAATAAAATGTATATCTTGAATTTTCTAGGAATAGCTTCTAAAGACCTGCTCATTCTGGTTGAATTTTGCTTAATTTGGAATAACTAGTAAACCGTGAGAGATAGACGAAAACTTACAATACAAAAAATGCAGGTATCGTTAAATTACACAATTTATGTCATATACATTGTTTTCGTGGAACTTACCGTTTTCCGAGGTTTTGCTTGTTATTAGTTTCAATTGTGAAGTACTTGCACTTTTCTCAGACAGAAGTCTTTTGTTCTACTCCTGGCCAAGCTAAGAAGCGATTTGCAATACCAATTGTGTAACGATAGCTTTTAAAACATTTGACGATCACTTTAGCCTAGTGAATTTCCTTAGCTCCATTCTACTTATAAGAAGCTAAGTAATAACATTCTGCTAATGTTTATCTCGATTAGCGTGGTGTTGAAAGAAGAATTATCTTTCGTAAGGAGTTTGTAGAGTAGCTAGAGAGACTCATGTGATTGTAACACATCAGATTTTTCTAAACCTGCTTTTTATTCACGGGGTCTCAAAACATGTACTTCCAGTGAAATCTCCGTATCGAATTTTTGGGTGGAGTGCAATACCTTTTCTATCTACTAGCACATTGTACATACGCGCTAGAGAAAGTAAAAATGTTAGTCATGTAGATGGGTTGTTTAAGCATATTGTATGCAAGATGTTGAGCATTGCTGATCTCATCAAACGTTTTTGCCATCATCAGGATAAGTGACAAGGCATTTCCTTTCTGCTAGCGCCGGTGGTGTGTGGAAGCGTAGCATTTGCAATTTCTTGTTAAATTTATAATTGGTTAGGCAGCTTGCAACTATCGGTCGGCTTCAGCTGTAATAGTTATTTATGATTCAGGTGTTTTATATCGTGAGTAGCAAGCTTGCAAACATGTGTGTCATACACTATCATAATTACAAATAGATTGTTTTACCAATTTCACGCAGTTCATGTCTGCGATATTTAGTTGTTGCCTTGCTTAGCATCAGTGCTGACAACATGATGACTTACTCGTACAGAACGAAAACATTCTATACAACGGAGGCAGTGTAGCAGTTGTAAGTTTGCTCTCTCCGCTACTTGGATAATTTGGTCTGGTTCAGCAGATTCCATGTTCATCAACCGCCATTTTATGCACCGATACGAGCTTTCAGAGTCATGGCCTAATTGAATGAGGCCTTGGACGCATAAACCAAAGTTGTTATAATTTTATAACGCTGAGTGAACACTACTGACCTGATCCAACAGCTGCTACGGCTAAGCTCCTTATTATCCTTCAAGAGTTGCTTGGATTCAAAATTTAATCTCAAGAAACATTTTGATAAAAACACACCAGCGGTGCACAAGGGCCGTTGCACCATCAAGGCAACCGTCGAGGAGCAATATTCGCCTCCTCCTGTCACTCCACAACCCCAAAACACACCCGCCATCCTACAAAACCCACAATCCCGTCAGAACGTGGTTAAGTTCTCTCTGAGAACAGGGACACGTCTAAAACACCTCGGGCTGCCCTCAGCCTGCCAATCACACTGGACTGGACTGACCTGATCTGGTAAAGGACCTACTGTCTAAAACACGAGTTGACAATAACGCTGAGAGTTAAACATAAATGTGATCGCAACCCTGGTGCTTCATTAGCTGACTGTATTGTTACCCATTTACTGCAATGTTTATCAACAAAACATGCAGTTTTGGAAGCTATATTGCACGTTCAATCAGCTCAAACCATTTCTCCTGACATAAACCAGCAAGTGCGCGGTTTCTTCCTCAAAGAGATGCAGTATATTCAGATTTGGCTTGGTCAACTATGAGGAATTGAAAAATAGCAACTTCAGTGCAATTGTTTGCCTTATATTTATAATGTCAAATTTATTTTTGAATTTGGGAGATAAAAGCATTTGCGCTTATATATTTCTTAAAACATCGTATCTTGTTAAAATGGTAAAGACTTGATTGATTTCATCAGATTAAAATAATTACATTTTTCTTACTTTCATATAATAATCCTTTAATTTAAATTGTGTTAAATTCGAAAATATATTTACGTTATTTCTATTTAGCGAATAAAATATAACTTGCATGTGTATGATTCACAATTTTATTCTATCTGTTTATAGATGGGTTAAAATGGGATGTATCGAACGTTTGTTTTGATTTTGTGTTAAACCATTGTTAGAATTGTATATTATATATTGTTTATTACTAATTTTATTATTATCATTGTTATAAAATACTCAGGTTGGTTTAAATGCTTCAAATATTTGTTTAGTTTTGTTGCAATAATTATTAAATGCATAGTTATGAGAGGTTTCCCTCGAACACCTGCCTGTCCTTGAGGTTTAGTGTTTTGGCTCAAGCATTGAGGCGTTCAGCTGGGAACACAGCGGTAGCGAGCGAAGACACTCGTCTTCATTCTCTTATCCCTCAGGATTTGTGCTCATAGCTTTCGATGGATACAAGCAAATATTTTCATTTTTACCCTATAAGATTCAACACTATGGGAACAACCGAATCTGCAGTTGATTAAGGAAAACAGAATCTCAGCAACTGATAGGTAGGGACAGCATCTGTCATCCAAGCTGGGCTCTGGTTCCCAAAGTCCCGGCCTCAAACCCGGCGGAAAGCGATGGATTTTTTTCGGGCGTAAAAATTCTTACCATGACTTCCTTTGGAAGGAAAGCAAAGTCGTTGGTCACGTGCCGTAGATTTACGATACGTAAAAGAACCTTAAGCCTGGTAAAGAAACCTCCGAGCAAAATTAAGCGGTGTTTCAGGCCCAATATAGAATGGAACGCAGTTAAACAGGGCCCATAAATTAAATCTTGGAGACGATAAAGACACAGAAACGAAGTGAGGTACGTAGAGGTACTAACAAAAGGAAAATGGTTGTGTGCAGGCTGTGATGTTTTGAATAGATGAGCGGTAAACATAAAAACTAATGATTTACAGGAACTCACAATTTTAATATCTAGATATTTGCTGTTATGCAACAAGTCAGTCTCATTTTCTCTCAAGATAACGTAGATTAAAATGCCCAACAACGTAACATTCTGGATCGGCTCCGATTAGCATGTGAATAGTTCTTACATTGTGAAAAACTTGGCGCCACGGTTCAGATACATACGTGTAAAAAGCCTATTGTTTCATACGGTGCCCGGGGTCGTCAGCATAGGTCTGTCCCTATTCGGCAGATACGAGGGTGGTTTGTTAAATTTGGTGAAAAACAAGAAAAATGTTTTGTTTCTAAGCAGCTGGCCTTATTTCTCCAAATGGTCTCCTTTAATAGTTAAACACTTAGTGCAGCGATCCTTCAGTTTTTTTATTTATTTATATATATTGCATTGGGAAAATAAGTTCTCACAGACTCTGCAAAAATACTCTTGAGGTATGGGACAGTGCCTTTTTCGGTGGGTTTTTACCAGCCTTGTCCATTGGTTTTATTGCCGTTTTGACTCTGTTTAACCCAAGTTTCATCCACGGTCACAACTCGGCGCAAAAAAATTTGCAAATTGCGATTAAACATCGCCAAACACCGTATTGTAATGTTCTTCCGGATGTCTTTTAGTCGAATGTGAGCAATCATGGCACCCACCTCACACACAGCTTCTTCATAGCCAATTCTCCGTGTATGATTTTGCGCATCCGCTCAGTTTAAATGCCCAATCTCACAAAGCCCATTTAGGCGCTCTTGCATTACCATAGCGTGGACTTTGTCAACGATGTCCTCTGTGGTGATCTCATGGACGGCTGGACCACGCTTCGTCTTCAGTACTTGTCCGACCACGTTTTAATTCATTAATGCAAAACTAAATGAACCGGAGTCCGCGTGAACTTATCCAATTTTCTTTTGATTTGTGCAGCAGTCCAATCCTTCAAATGAAAATGCTAAGTAACAGCATGAAAGTTTTTTCCATTTTCAATCGCAGTTTTCACACTGACAATCCAGACAACTGTCAAAAATGAATTGTACGCCTCAGCTTATTCAGACGCATATGATCCTTTGAATTATCAGGGTTATCAGCAATGAAGCCACAACAAAAATATTGATGTAAATTTACCAGACGTATCAAACGGCACTCGTTCATTACTGATCTGCCACAAACCTATAAGAGGTTTATGAGCTTTTGTAACTACAGGCGCACTTCTTTGAAAATGAGCTGTAATTATGACAACGCACATTTTGAAAATGCGAGGGAAACAGCGGAATTTGTGCGCTTAAGAGTTTCTTAGCTCCTGCTCTTGTTCGATTTCTTGTAAAATCGATCGGACTACGATTTTCATGGTGCCTGTGAAGAATTTGTTTCCTAATCATATTATCTCTGATCCAGATCTTTTTCTGGGGGTACTTGAAATTTAAAGTTTTGGTCATCGAGCACTACACAAGGATAATGGGCTGAAATTATACAGATTCCTGCAAAGATTAATGAGTGATATCATTAGAAATCCTACCGAGTCAGTATAAACTGCATTGAGGTAATTTGAAGAGGTTACTTTAAAAATATATATTATGCTGTTTCATTGAGTTATTTACTTGGAAACTAAATGCCTATATGTCTACTTTGTGTTGTCTATGCATTAGTGGTGAATACATTTTGCAATGCACACATGACGTTTTTAAAATATCCGATTCATGGATGCAACCTGTTCTTACTCCACTTCTATTTGGAGTTACATAAACGTAAATGTGAGATAATATCTTTGTCGTTAGATTATTGTGATAGTCAAGTTCCTGGTCACATCATTCAGATCTTAGTTGTATCGTTCACTCTCCTTACAACATTGCTCTTCCATTCAAAGTAATAGGATCGGTTACGAAGCTCCTCTCAAGTGCAGACCTCGCCGTCTACATCTTGGCTGCAGTACAGTTTTTAAAGTACCTCTGACATACAGAGAAAGATGGGCCGACGTTATTTATATGCAAGCATAACGGTCGACCATTCCCATGTGGCTTTTAAAGGCTTTCACAAAAGGAGCTTGTTTAAAATTTCCTTTTACCTGTTCTCTTTCCTCCCATTAGCCCTTGTCAAATAGGTAGACTTTGGGATGTATTGGAAAAAAAGTCTAAATTGCTTTTTGATCCCTCCCCGCTTGGTAACAATGCTGTTTGTTGTTTGTAACAATGCATTCACTGAATATCGCGCATTTTCTGGTTGGAAATGATTGGTCCATAGCATTGCTATACTGTGAAGTGAATAAATATCTCGCTTCATACACTAATTAGAGATACGAACCGCCATAGAATGACTAAGTGAAACGCTTAGCTAATTAAAACAATTGCTCCAAAATTGCTAATTATAAGGCACCCATATGATGTATTTCTCTATGAAATGACACAAAAACAACAGTATGCGCTGCCCCTTCTGTGGCGTAACACTGAATAGGAGATTTTTCAAAGCGTGGAACGGAGATATCGTTACGCGGTGGTGCAGAGCGCGCCTTTTTTTTTTTTTAAGTTTAACGTCCTTTAACCTGGTTGGTCATATCGGACGATGAATGAAATTGGTGAAATGAAGCTCAAATGATCTAGGGGTCCAGGGAGCTTAAAGTTATTCGACATTCGTCTTCTCAGGATAAGGGAAAAACCCGAAACTCACCTTAAGCGAGATTCGAACTCACGACATGTTGAATGTGAAGCAGACACGCTACCTTCACACTACCCAGGCGGGCTAACGCGCTCTTGTAATCAGCCGTAAGGAATACGATGGATAGTTGAGAAAAACGTAATGCGAGGCTCACTTGTTTCCTGTTGTTACCGTAGAAAAGGGCATGTTTCTTCCCAAAACTAAACAATAGTTGTACTCATTAGAGTGAATTTGTTGTACGTTCCACCAGTAGCTACAATCCACCAATTTTCTATGGCACCTCCTGAAAAATAAAAGTTGCTACCTCCTTAACTAGAACCACAACTGCTGCGGCATCTACCGATACTTTACTCAAATGTCTCTCTGGGTAGATGACACATGGATCAGCAACACCACGACTGCTTTGTCATCTAATGATGCTTTACTTAAAATTTTAATGTGTGCTGTATAATCTGCTTATGCTTTACATAAATTCCTCAATTGAGCAGCATCATCTACTGATGCTTTACTCAAATTCTTCATGTGTGCTGCACCAAATACCAATGCTTACTCAAATTCCTCACGTGAGTTGTATCATCGATCGATCTTTATTCTAATTCCACTTAATGTTTTTCTCTGGATTGATTATATGAAGAGATACACGATCAGCAATAACGACTGCTTTTAATTTATCGGTTATTTAATTGAGGTTTTAGATTGTTTGTTGACCAGATAATATTTGAAGCCCAAAGGAAAACAAATGAGTGTCTCCTACGACTTTGAAAGCTCAATTAAATATCTAAGAAACCTTATGCTAGGGAGAATCGTTGCGATGATACAATGCAGAATGACGGTATTTTTTATTATAGCAATAACTAAAATTATTTCAGTGATGCCATTTTTGGTTTACGCCGAGCTAGGTTCACACCTGACAGGACCTAGGTTACATTCGTGGGACAATCCAGCCTGATTAAGGGGTATTTCCTGGTATTCCCTGACAAGTAAGGCAGTACTCTTCCCTTCCCTCATTTCCTTCCCTTTTCGTGTATCAGGTAGGCTTAGAGACTGAGCAGTGCCAATCGGTGCCAGAGAGATGGCGCAGATGCTTGCACATTGTAAATTTCTTCTCGCCATCGGATGGATACCTGCTCTGAGCCGTCTCAAGTTGGTTCAAATTCCGCCCGACTCCACCAGACGGCAGATTTCCCTGAACAGTCTCAGGTGGGTTGAGTTTATCCCTCATGGTTGGCTTCTCTGAACTGCCTCTAATGAATCGAGGTCAACCCGACTCCATCGGAAGACTGTGAAATCTGTGCTGCCTCTAGTGGGATTAGATCTCTCCGGTTCCACCAGGGAGAAGACTGCTCTGTACCGCCTCAGATGGTCAAGGTCTCTCCGGTTCCATCTGGGGGAAGACTGCTCTATACCGTCTCAGATGGTCAAGGTCTCTCCGGTTCCATCTGGGGGAAGACTGCTCTGTACCGCCTCAGATGGTCAAGGTCTCTCCGGTTCCATCAGAGGGAAGACTGCTCTGTACCGCCTCAGATAGTCAAGGCTCTCCGGTTCCATCTGGGGGAAGACTGCTCTGTACCGCCTCAGATGGTCGAGGTCTCTCCGGTTCCATCAGGGGGAAGACTGCTCTGTACCGCCTCAGATGGTCGAGGTCTCTCCGGTTCCATCAGGGGGAAGACTGCTCTGTACCGCCTCAGATGGTCGAGGTCTCTCCGGTTCCACCAGGTGGAAGACTGCTCTGTACCGCCTCAGATGGTCAAGGTCTCTCTGGTTCCACCAGGGAGAAGACTGCTCTGTACCGCCTCAGATGGTCAAGGTCTCTCCGGTTCCATCAGGGAGAAGACTGCTCTGTACCGCCTCAGATGGTCAAGGTCTCTCCGGTTCCATCAGGGGGAAGACTGCTCTGTACCGCCTCAGATGGTCAAGGTCTCTCTGGTTCCATCAGGGGGAAGACTGCTCTGTACCGCCTCAGATGGTCAAGGTCTCTCCGGTTCCATCTGGGGGAAGACTGCTCTGTACCGCCTCAGATGGTCAAGGTCTCTCCGGTTCCATCAGGGGGAAGACTGCTCTGTACCGCCTCAGATGGTCAAGGTCTCTCCGGTTCCATCTGGGGGAAGACTGCTCTATACCGTCTCAGATGGTCAAGGTCTCTCCGGTTCCATCTGGGGGAAGACTGCTCTGTACCGCCTCAGATGGTCAAGGTCTCTCCGGTTCCATCAGAGGGAAGACTGCTCTGTACCGCCTCAGATAGTCAAGGCTCTCCGGTTCCATCTGGGGGAAGACTGCTCTGTACCGCCTCAGATGGGTGGACTTCTCCCCGGTTCCATTTTATAGATGGTGCCAACCGCCAATATTGCACAGGAAGATGCTAGAAAAAAACTTCCTAGATATCTAGTTGTAGTCCGCCGTGTCCTAGAGGGAACATGCTAACCTCTGATTCGCAAGGTCCGGGTTCAAACCCGAAGTAGGATGCTGGATATTTTCGGGGGTAAAACTCCTAAGCATGGCTTCCTTTAGAAGGGCAGTAAAGTCAGTAGTCCAGTGTCGTGTATTTATGGCTCTTAAAATAACCGCAGGTTTAAAAGAAGCGCCCTTGTAGCAAAATTAAACTGTCTCTCACGCTCAATATAGAATAGGCCGCTGAGAGCCAAAGGAGTTAAAAGAGCATCCGTAAAATAAAACTCAAATCAAATTTCGATTCAAATTTTATATATATATAAATGAATCGCTGAAATGTATGTACGCGTATCACTTCCCAACGACTGCATCAAATTGAACAATTTTTTTTTTTTTTTTTTTTTTTTGTGTTCGTCATTGTCACGACAAGGTTTGTGGAAATGAAAATGTTTGAAAATAGTACGGGAAAGTATTTAAAATCTCATAATATGAATAAAAACCGTGTTAAGTGAACGCACTTCAGTTAATGCCCACCAGATGGCAGTGACACAGGTTATTTATTGTTAAATGGTCGTGGTACTGCTATATATTTCCTTTCACATTCAGTGTTAAGGCAACGCACCAGTTTACCAAGACATGACGCAACGCAGCAGTGAAATTCAAATACATTTTTATGTATTAAAGGTCCTTTCTTTACTCCTATCGTTTAAAATAAAGAAGCAAAGAAGCTTTTCAGACGGCGAACATCTAGAGTAAGTACTTATTTTATTTGCCACTAGATGGCTATAGTAATATTTTTCCCTCCCTATCCAATGTTAAAGTAACGTAGTAAAGTTTATCGAGATGAAATAATGCAACAGTGCATTTCAGGTATATTGTTATTTATTAACTGTCCTTTCCTTACTCCTATCGTTTAAAATAAAGAAGTTTTCCTAGCGACGAATACCTAAAATATGTACTTATTATTTGCCACCAGATGGCCGTAGTTCCTACTGCTCTCTTCAATGCTAAGGGAATGCACCCGGCTAAGGAGACAATGACGCAAGATAACTGTGTAAATCAAATATATTTCTTATGTATTAGCCATCGTTCCCTTGGTCACATAGATTAAATAAAGAAATAAGTTTTTTGTTGTTGTTGTATTTTTGTAGTGTTTAACGCCCGCTTTAACTACTTATGGTACCGCAGGCGGTATTTGACGTCACGTGGTACATGAGCTAGCCGCGTCACCATCACAGTACAATTGCGGTGCTCTTAATACATTTGCTCAAGTTATAATTTGGGTTAAATGGAGAAATTAAGCTATATTCAAATAGAAGCTTATCAATTGCCCAAGCAGATCTACTTGCTCTTTAGTTACGGCATTGTTAGCCTTAGAAATGGCTGTTTTGACATAGAAGAAAATAAACAAAGATGTGGAAAACAGGAGTAAAGGAAAAAAAGAGATTCTGAAGAAGCATGAATGTTACTTTGCGACTTTCTCCTTAATGTAATTCATTACCTATGCCAGCGTACACCCGCCACACTATGGATGCGCTACCATCTTTTTTTTTTTTTTTTTTTTTGGTAGTGTTTAACGACCGCTTTAACTACCTGTGGCACCGCAGGCGTGACTCTGATGATACATGAATGAAGATGGAGCACCGATAGAATGCGATGGCTGGGGAAACCGGAGAAAACTCGACCCTGCGCCGGCTTTGTCCACCACAAATCTCACATGTGGTCGCTTGGGATCGAGCCCGAGCCGTCTAACCACTCGGCCACTATTATTATGCCAAGATATTTTTTTCTGTCCGGAAGGAAAATTGTACATCACAAGGCATTACAATGAAGTGTTGTCAAATTATTTAATAGTAATTTTATTTCATTGCATGGTCGTACTGTAAACTGAAGATTTTCTTTAGGTACACCACCCGTGCGGCAATAAATATAGGAGCAGCATGCTCTAATCCTATCGATTGAGTGACTGTGATTGGAGAGTGGGACAACTGCCTGCAGACTCAAATCCCAAAGCTGCGACCTGTTTTAATAATATGTTTCCATATGAATAACTATATAACCTAAGAAGGAGAATGTTACAAAGAGACAGAAAATCCTGTTTTGTGTAATGGTAGTCGTTAATTAGCACTGCAGCAGCCTGTCCATGTTGCGCTTCCGTCCAGTGACTATAATTAATGTAGTGGGTCACGACCTCCATTGTTAACGAGACCGGGACTGAATTAGTCCCACTTCCCTTTCAACTGCACTAGAGCTAGTTCTTGTACTCACCCTACGAAAGCTTTATCTTATATCTACTATTGGTTAATCCACATTTACCAACCAACACTCAGATTTTGAAAAATTGAGTTGCTTAGTGATGGCTCTTTCAATGACCACAAGAAACGAATAGGAAAAAAGTATAAGTAACTGGAAATGAAAGCAATAACAAAGAATACCTCGCAAATAGTTAAGGTTACAAAAAGCTTCGACATGTGTTGCGTGCTTCAATGAAATCTACAAAAAAAGACTTGGTCTACATATTACGGTTTGACACTTATACAAGTCATCCAGATTGAAGAGGTCGTCAGAGGCTATTCCCAGAAAATTCAAAATATACATTTTTATTAACAATTAAAACATCTTAAATGCATGATACGCATATAATTAAATTGTGGTAGGGCACTTTTTTTAATTCACAAAGATCTAAATTTCTTCAAATTAAAGCGCTGTTTGGTGTGGGAGAAGGAATTCCTTTAAAATGTTGGAATTATGCAGACTTAAAGGGTACTAATGAATGAAATTTCATGAAAAATCACTAAAAAAAATTTTTATTTTAATTCCATAAAATAATTTAAACATTCCCGAAACCAAAACGATATAATTGCCTATCATGCGAAATTTAAAATGCCTTCAGTCACTGGAGCTACAGCAAAGAATTAGAAATGAAACTGGTCTCGTCAAGAGAAACTTCAGTGCGGCGAGATCAATTCGCATAATGCAAAGTAAAAAGTTATGCAGAAGTAAGCAGCAATGCAAGAAGAAAAGCTCAGACTCTAACCTATCAAACTGATGGACTTAAATCCATTCCAATGTTTTCTTTGTTTTTCTTCCTTGTGGAGCACAAATAACATTTGCTGTACATTTTCACAGAGAGACAATGAATAACAATTGCCCTACGTTTTACTGTCACATGTAATTAAGCCTATTATTTCAATATTCAAACACAAAAATTATATTTTTATGACAAAAAAACACATTCATAACTTTAAAAAATATGGGCACTAAACTTAAGAAGACAAAGAGAAACCTACGACAATTTCAAAAAGCAGATGAACTTAGGGTTAAAATATTAGGTCAAAATTGTAATTTTTGCTGCAAGGGACTCTTTTTTTAGTGCCGTGACAAAAACAAACAAATTTGGCCATAACTTCCAAACCATTAGAGCAAAATTGATTAAATTTGTTCAGTAACTATTTGCATTATATTACATCTGTAGTGTAATTTTTTTTTTTTAAAAAAAAAAAGTTAGTATTATTAGTTTGGACTTTAAAACTTTCAGCCATACATGTCCTTAAATACCAAGTTTGGTATTTCACAAACTTTTGGTTGCAATGTAATAATTGCTCTATTTGCCAGGTTGAGTTAAAAAAAGATGGCTGCCGTTGAAGGATCTGTTGACTATTTGCCTCTCGCAACATTTACTTTGACGTCACATTTTTAAACACCTACTATAGTTTTTATCTCAGGTATTATTTTTATTCTTTTTTTCTTTAGGCCTTAACAGTGTCCAAGAGATTGCTTTCTTACAGAAGTAGAAACAAAAAAGCCATAACGAACCTAAGACATTTGTCTTAATATCTCCAATAGGTTTTTAAGAAAAGAAACATGAAAACATTGGCGACAGGTTTGCTAGAAGAAACACGGGAACCTTTGCTGCATAGAGCGGGAAGTTTGAGCGCGTGAGAATCGATTCGAGTTTCGTGAACTTGACATCAGCGCCAATCTGCCAACAAGATGGATTAACATTCCCTTTCAACCTGAACGCTGCGGTTTACGAGGGTTGGTAGAACCTGAGCCAGCTCGGCCCTAACGTCGAGTACAATGGGAGCAGTTGGCCACTAAACATAACTTTTCATTACAAACTATAAATAAAACAAGAAATATGTACTGCGGTAGATGAAATTATCACTACTGACACCGCCGATGTGCCGGAATTGGCCCGTAGGAGTTGTTTTGGTCCACAAACATGGGACTGTCGCTTTTAAGCACCCTATAATATACCGGTCTAGGCCGCAGCCACCACCTAAGATTTTGCTACTGAGCTATTTCCACTTACTTGTCCAGAATTTCAAAGTTCCCTGATCAAATCATGTTTAAGGTTTTCATTAAGCTGCTATTTAAACAAACAATTTATTATCTAACAGCATTTACGTCATTACGTTGCCAAGAAACGTGATTAACATTGCGGAATACAAATGCAACATTTTAGCGACGAGATAATCGGACTCGCTGTAAGTCGTTCACATTTAAAGTGAGTTTTCTTGACAATTTAGCTCAACTATTGAAGCGCCAACGCAGTGGCCGAGATAAGGCAATTTCAACCAATCGCGTCATCTAACTGGAGCGATATTGTCGAAACATCTTATCGCAGCTGATGTTCATTTCTATGAAAATTTGTTGTACCTGACGTTCGTTTGTTTAATCTCCTGTCTTGGTATTGGTAACAAGGTGACAGCCAACCTTCACTTTTAATAACGGTCAGTTCCACAATTCTACTTTCAATTAATTCAGTTACAATGTTTATTTAAAGTTTTATTCACTTCATAATGTATTAGATGCGTGCAATAACCTCAAATAAAATAATTGTTCCCTATTTCTATTGTTGCTATTGATATTCGTACATTGGGCATAGACACGGTCGGCCATATCATAATTCACAAGGCTGTGAAGCAAGAAAAAAAAAGTCGGTAAATAAATGTAAGTATTACAATGGTAAATGACTAATATTCTATTTCGCTGAATTGTCTTATCTTAGAACAATTCTCGACAAGATGACAAAATGCTCTCATGAACTAAAAGCCTTAGCTTATTGCCCAATGTGGCAATACTTTTCTACCAATCACATGGCAGTTACGCTTTGTATTTCAACATGTTTAATAACTCCAGTTGCTTTCATCAGCGTGTCTGTTAAATGATTAATTTCTCGTCACGATTCAATTGTAGAGCTAACTCATACGTTATACCTGCTTTAATAAATTATTACATGTCGGCTTACATAAACATTCAAATAAGTCGGCAAATATGAGTTTATAACAACATGAAATGGAAGGGCCAAGTGAAATTGCACGAGCCAAATACCACGCAAAGCATTTAATCCCTTTATTGCCCGAGATAAGAGAAAATATATTCATAAGTAAAACCACGAGTGTTTTCATCTTGTCGATAATTCACGATGTGAGTGATTGTACTAAGAGTTGTATCTGATAAGACAGTTCAGCGAAATATAATGTATAGGAGGAAGATTTTGTCACATTATCATTGTAATACTTACATTAGTTCTCAAAAGGTGGATGACGCATTCGAACATGTTTATTTACCGATTTATGTTTTCTTTCTTCACTGTCTCCTGAATTATGATATTGCCGACCGTGCCTGCACCCGATGAATCGCCGAAATGATGTACGCGCATCACTTCCGAACGACTGCACCAAATTGAACAATTTTGTTGTACAGTTGTTTGTGGAAAAAAATATTTAAAATAGTACGAGAAAGTTTTTAAAAGCTCATATTATGAATAAAATCAGTGCCAAGGGAATGCATTTCAGTTAATAGCCGCCAAATGGCAGCGGTGCCACGGTTATTCGTTGCTAAATGGTCGTAGTACTGCTATATTTTCCCCCTCTCCATTCAATGTTAGGTAACGCACCAGTTTATCGACACAATGACGCAAGGCAGCAGTGAAATTCAAATACATTATATATTTATATTTATTAACTGTCCTTTCCTTACTCCTATTGTTTAAAATAAAGAAGCAAGAAAGCTTTCCTGGCGTCGAACATCTAGAGTAAGTACTTATTTTTTTGCCGTTAGATGGCCGAAGTAATATTTTGCCTCCCCATTCAACGTAAGGTAACGCAACAGTTTATCGAGATAATGACACAACGCAGCAGTGAAATTCAAATACATTTTTACGTATTAACTGTCCTTTCCTTACACCTATCGTTTAAAATGAAGAAGCAAAGAAGCTTTCCTGGCGACGAACTCCTAAAATACGTACTTATTTATTTGCCACCAGATGGCCGTAGTACCCACAGCTCTTCAATGCTAAGGGAATGCACCCGGTTTTGGGGACAATGACCCAAGATAACTGTGAAAATCAAATATATTTCTTATGTATTAACTATAGTTCCCTTGGTCACATCGTTTAAATAAAGAAGTAAGTATATTTTTGTTGTAATTCTTTAAAATGAACAAGTTATAACTCAGTACATAACTATTAACCCTTCTTGGAATTTGAAAATGGCGGCGAAATGACGGGATCCGTTTTTGGTTATCTTCCTATTGCAGATGTTGGTTATTTGACGTTAAGTGGTACATGAGCTAGCTAAAGAACATGAAGATACCCGCGTCACCATCACACTACAATTGCGGTGCTCTTAATACATTTGATCAAGTACTATTTTGGGTTAAACTGAGAAATTTAATACACAAAGCTATGATCAAATAAAAGGCTATCGACTGCCCAACCAGATCTACTTGATCTTTAGTTATATCGTTGTTAGCGTTAAAAATGCCTGTTTTGATATAGGAGAAAATAAAGAAAGAGGTGGAAAACATTAGGAGTAAAGGAAAGAAAGAGATCCGGAAGAAGCATGAATGTTACTTTGTGACTTTCCTTCATGTAATTCATTATATATTTCAGCTTTATTCAAGAAATATAAAAGTACGTATTTTAGTTTGAGACTTATTTGAAAAGCATCGCCCACCATCCTTATACCGAGCGATCAAGTTTATGCGGAATTTTCTGCGATAAAATTTAAATTAATAGCGTTGCTTTTATAGAGCAAATTGGTACTGTAGCCGAGTAGTTCTGTGGATCTGCTGAAGAGTGCGCAAAGTGGTAGTAGCAGGCAGTAGAGGTCGGCTTGTGTTCTGAACATGAGAATTTGAATCTTTGCCTTAAGTAAAAAACATAAGTGCCCTAAACGTATGCAAATAAAAGAAAAGCATAAATAGATGCACTAATCCCAACCCCATAAAACAAAGGCCATAACAAAAGGAAATTATCTTACAGCAACTAAAGAAATGAAAGATGCCGGGATCACCAGGAATCAGTCCAAGTCACAACACAAAACACCTAAAAGCTGCAGAAATTGAGGAAATGTACACAACAGTGAAGCTTTACTTGAATTATTCTACGACTACGAGAATAGCTCTCGGTCCCGATCTGCCCACTAGATCGAGTCCTAGAAGGACCCTCTTCATTACTATTTTAATGATAACTTCCGAATGCATTTGATCGCTTGATTATGTATTTGACTGAAATTGTATATTTTCCTTTCACAAACGCAGACCAGCCCCGTATTTTGCTAAAAATATAACATCTTTTAATTTAGGGAACTTCAAAATGTGTGTTTCTGGTGAAATGTGAATACTGACATGGGTAAAAGAAAATACTTCCTCTACCTTTTAGGTATGCAATAGAGAAAATAAAAATCATCACCCAAGACAAATTTATGCATACGTGATCCATTCTGTGTTTCTTTGAGCACACTTTTGAAACCGTGATTGCCTTTTGCAGTTGCTACAGGTAACAATGGAACAGCACTTGTGTGCGCAAGCCATTGTTTCTGGCGATGACCTTTTCACAGTTTGTGGTGGTGGTGGCACTTGACCTCATGCTCTTTTTACCGTCTACATGCTTCTTACACAAGAACCTGGCTGAGGTTTAGAGCAGCAACACGACCATGCCTCAGTGGCAATTACGAGTACACTGCCATCTGCTTGTCCCCTAACAGATCCGTCGCAACGTGCCTAAAACAACATGATGTGTTACACTCATATGGTTTCTCTGGCTGTTCTACAAACTTCTTACAAAATATTATCTTTCTACTCCATGCTAATCGAGATAAACATTAGCAGAATGTTCTTATTACTTAATTCCTTATAAGTAGAAGGCAACTAAAGGAATGTGCTATGCTAAAGTGATACTCAAATGTTTTAAAAGCTATCGTTATGCGATTGTCATTGTAAATCGCTTCTTCGTTTGGCCAGGAGCAGAACAAAAGAAAAACGGACACTTCCTACCTGAGAAAAGTACAAGTATCTTGCAATTGAAACCAATAACAAGGAATATATCGGAAACGGTTACTCCACAGCAAAAATATGTTACATAAGTTGTATGCTTTGACGAGATCTACATTTTATGTGCAGTAAGATTTTGTCTATCTCTTACGGTTTAGCAGTTATGCGAAATTCATTCAGAATGAAGAGGTCTCCAGAGGCTATTCACAGAAAATGGAATTTCAAAATTTTATTTGCGTTGTAAATATCTTTAATATGCGGTATTTTAATCAAAACTTTTGAAAATTGCTCCATGTAAAGTGTAGCTTGCGCTGGAGGGATTTTCACGAAAATCTTCCGGTCGCATCATTGGAAGATACAAAATTTGGTTCTTAACCGACTTTTCGTTTGAACTTTCTCTTACTACATATAATAAGTAGGGAAATCATTGTATTCCACCCAAAAATAGGGAATAGCGATAATAAAATGTTTAAGACATGGACGCATTACCATTCATAATGTTTCCATGTAACACTGCAACAGACACTCTTTACTGAGTCTGCTCACAAATATCTTTCTTCAATGGTTTGTAACAATTCTGTTGTATAGCTTCTTTTCGGTGTTCGCTCTCAACGATAACTGAACTCTGGGCAAGGTTTTGTTCCGCTCTATATATCTGTCGACTGGAAACTTCTAGAAGCAACCGCAGGTGTCACAAACTCACTCAGGTGTAACAATGTCGAGCTGCGATGTTAAAAGAATCTGCCGCCGGCACACGTGTAACAACCAGCTATGACTTACATACACGTTTGGCAGGCGTAGTTACAACGTGAATATCGAAAATAATACAAAGGCACTAAACCATTTGAACTATTAATAACGAATAGCTCAAAAAAGGTTTATGGCACAAAAATAACTTGTTTTGAATAAAATGTGTGTTTTCAGGAGATATACATATTTTGAATAGTGCGTATTCGTCTATAGCTCAACATTTACCATTGTGCAAGATACATTTTATTTGTCATGTAAATATATTTAATACGGTATTTTAATCAAATTATATGAGCAATTTAATAAAATCAAGTTTTTTTTTTTTTTAAATCTTGTCGCAACCTTTAAAGATACTGCTCCGGAATACCTATTTTGGTATTTAACTGACTTTTCGTTTTTGAGTTATGCTGGTCAAAGACGCACGCGCGCGCGCACATACACACACACACACACAAACGGACAATTTTATAAAAATGTTTCCTTTTACTTTCTCTAATTGTACTGTGTACATATGTATAAAGGAGGTACTAGGCCGCGCCGTGGCCAAGTGGTTAAACATGCGACCGCATGTGGACTTGTAGCGGACAAAGCGGCAAGAGGTGGGGTTTCTCCGGATTCTTCTTTTCCCCCCGCATTTTCATTCAATTTATCACGAGTATAGTTGCCTGCGTGCCATATGTAGTAAAAGCGGGAACTAAACACTATAAAAAAAGAAGGTAGGTATATTCCCCCAAAAATTCGCTACCGAGATTTCACCGGGAATATGTTTTGAAAACCCCTGAATCCAAAGGAACGTTTTTAGAAAAATGTGCGATCCAAAGATTTCTAGGAGAACCCCCCCCCCCACAACCCATGCATGGAAAAAATTTCGAACATATTGATTTTCTCAAAATTGGCTCTAACGATTTTGAATAAATACTGAAAATTGAAGTTATTTACATGACATAAAATGTATACCTTGAATTTTATGGGAACAGTCTCTGAAGATTTCTTCATTTTGGATGAATTTTGCATAACTAGTAAATTGTTACAAATAGACAAAAACTTGATACACAAAAATGTAAATCTAGTTAAAGCAGACAAGTTATGTCTTGAGCATTTTTTCGTAGAGTTGACCATTTCCGAGATATTTCTTGTTATTGGTTTAGTTTTAAAATACTTAAAACTTTTCTCATAATATGTCAACTCCCGGCCATGGAAAGAAACGACTTTCAATTAGATAGCAACCAGCTTTTAAAACGTTTGACTATCACTTTAGCCTAGTGTATTCTCTTATTTCCCTTCTACTTTCAAGGAAGCAGGTAATAAGACCGTTTTTGCTAATGTTTATTTCGATTAGCATGAAGTAGATAAAAGAATAAGCTTTTTAACAATAACTTTTACAGATATGTAGAGAAAGTAAAGTGAGTGGAACACATCCGAATATTTGTATAAGGGCTCGCCAATCTGAAATCTGGACGTCTAATTTTTGAGTCAAGTACGTACTTCCACTAGTTATCTATCGGTAGTAGAGAAAATAAAACGTATTTCTAGAAAATGAGCCGTGCATGTGAACATTATAACCCCAAAACGAAATGCAAGTGTTGCTACTTAATTACACTGTTTTCCAATTATTGGTGACTATTACTATTCCCTTTGTACTTATAAGGAAAGTGTAACACGGTAATATGTATGCTAGTTTCAGTTGTTTCTCGCGATGTCTTAGAAAGATGCTTGTTTACCTCCATTATCATGCAGTGGTTTTTGTAAGAACACCTTGTACAAGCTATACTCAAATAAACGTTAGAGGTCGGCTGACACTCCCCTAGCACTTACAAGCGGATGTCTAGGGGAGCCAACGGCACGAAACAACAGAATAGAGAATCAGACATGAGTGTGAGGAAGTGGATCGTGTGTAGGACTGACACTCCCATAGGACTTACAAGCGGATGTCTAGGGGAGCCAACGGCACGAAACAACAGAATAGAGAGCCAGGCATGGGTGTGAGGAAGTGGATCATATGTAGGACTGACACTCCCCTAGGACTTACAAGCGGATGTCTAGGGGAGCCAATGACACGAAACAACAGAATAGAGAGCCAGGCATGAGCGTGAAGAAGTGGATGATATGAAATGCAAGCGAAATGGGTGATATAAAAGGTGATGATTGAGCAATATTTGGAATGAATAGTGGGGGAAACCAAAGGACCTGGGGATAACCCGCCCAGACACCGTTTGGGATCGAACCCGGGTCACCTAGATGAGAGGCAATCGGTCTAACCACTCGGCTATGGCTCCGCCTTTTCAAATAGATGGTGGTGGTTAATGAATTGGTAACACAGGACTTTTTGTGAGGTTTTTTAAATTCGCCTCGGTAGTGCGGGGTTAGCGTGTCTGCCTCACATTCAAGAGGTCGCAAGTTCGAATCTTTCTTTCCCCCCCCCGTAGGTTTTTACTGTTTCATTACTGGTTTTACTGGTCCTTTACAAACACATTGCACAAACATATAACACCCATGCCCAAGGCGGGACTCGAACCCACGATCCGCTGCCCACGAAGCACCAAAGCGAGACGCTTTAGCGAGCGCGGCCATGGGGACCGGCAATTGCTTAGGATGAGTTTCGTTTTTCGGGCTTTTCGAATATGGATTTTGATATTATTTGAGTATTCATCACCCGATATGAACAAGCAACTTAAAGCTACGAAAAAAGATGTTTTTCAATAAGGGAAGCGGGGTATAACGTATTACAGGAGTAGGTCAGAAATTCTGCAACAAATTATTCTTGCAAAAGCTTAGTTTTCTATTTATTTCAAGCTAATCAAAATAAACATCAACACAAATAGTCTTCCTTGTAGTACCAAGTTAAATAAGGGGGTATACACAGGCTAAAGTGTTACTGAAATGTTTTATCAGCTAGTTTCTATGTAATGACATTAAAATTCAATTCCCTTTGCGTGGCAGAAGTAAAAAATACCCTATCTGTGAAGAGTATAAGTATTGGAAAACTGAAACCAATAAGAAATATAGCAGAAATTTTATGTTCTGTAACAAAAATATATGACAGATTGTATGCATTAATGAGATCTAATTTTTGTGCGGTAAGATTTTGTCTGTTAGTTACGGTTTACCAATTATTAAACTGCCATCCAGAATAAACAGGGTACCAGAGGCTATGGACGATACACATATCCATTATCATGAAAATATGTTTAACATATGGTATTTCAATCAAAATCGTTTGTCATTTTTGAGAAAATGGAAAATTTCGAAAATCTTCCTTGTAAAAAGTAGTTTGGGGCGAGTGGTTTTTCTGAAAATCTCCCGGTCGCATCCTTGGAAGATAATGACCTTAAATACCAAATTCAATATTTAACTAATCTTTCTTTTCTTGTTCACAGACACACGGGCACACAGTCCTGTTTCTAAAAAATCTGTATTTTTTAAATGTTTTATTCAAAAACATGAATTTATAATGTAATTTCGGTACGGAAATATTGAGTGAAATGCAATACTGTGTGCGCTGTAGATAACATAAAATGTAAATGAGATCGGCTGCCAGTCTGGGAGAAAGTTCCAAGGGCATATTTCACGTAAGCCACGGTCTGGGTGAATTGACATAACCCACATAAGTGTTTATAAAAGTTCCCTTCGCTTAATATATGCAAAGCACAAGTTGCTTATTTCTATTGATTTGTGTTGGTGATGAGAGAATGAGGGCCATGAGCTGAGAGCGCTACCATCTGGTGACTGTTGTAGATGTCGGACGATGATCGGATGTCCCTGACGACGGCCGTGAGCGACGAGGAGGATGCAGAGAGCGTGCACAACTCGCCGTACCGCGCCAAGCAAACCGGCACGGCCGCAGCCTCCTTCAACTGTACCGGCGCCGTTAGGAAGGCAGGGTAAGTCACTTTCACAACCTCCTTCAACTGTACCGGCGCAGTCAGGAAGGCAGGGTAAGTGACTTTCACAACCTCCTTCAACTGTACCGGCGCAGTCAGGAAGACAGGGTAAGTCACTTTTCTTTCTTCTCTTTCACAACCTCCTTCAACTGTACCGGCGCAGTCAGGAAGGCAGGGTAAGTGACTTTCACAACCTCCTTCAACTGTACCGGCGCAGTCAGGAAGACAGGGTAAGTCACTTTTCTTTCTTCTCTTTCACAACCTCCTTCAACTGTACCGGCGCAGTTAGGAAGGCAGGGTAAGTGACTTTCACAACCTCCTTCAGCTGTACCGGCGCAGTCAGGAAGACAGGGTAAGCCACTTTCACAACCTCCTTCAACTGCACCGGCGCCGTCAGGAAGACAGGGTAATCCAGTTTATATTCCTCGTTCCCACAAACTTTCCTTCACTCCCTCCAAGCACACTTCATGCCAGTGAAAATAACCATTAGCAGAAACGTTCTCATTGTTTACTTCTTTATAAGTAGGAGGAAACTAAAGGATTTCTCTAGAGTAAAGCGATGGTCAAATCTTTCATGAGCTGGTGGCTATGCGATGCATTTACATTCCGCTTTCTTTGCTTTATCGGAGAAAGAAAAATAACTATTTTCCATTTGGGAAATGTATAAGCATTTTAAAATTAAAACCAATAACTAGGAATATCACAGATGCGGTTAACTCCACAAAAATTGTATCTGTGTGTTTTAACGGGATCTAAACTTTCATGTGTTAAGATTTCCTTTTTCTGTTGTGGTTAATCAGTTTTGCAGAAATCATCGAGAGGGAACAGGAATTCAGAGTTCAACCCAAAAAACTGAAGATATACATCTTATTTTGTATAAAAGTGTCGTAACAAAATACATTTAATCATCACTGTTAGAGCCATTTTTGAGAAAATTAAAATTTATGAAAACTTGCCCATGCAAAAAGCTGTTGCGGGGGGAGAGGATTTCCTAAAAATCTTGGTGTCGTATTAGTTAGAAACTGCTGAACTTAAATATCAAGTTTGGTGTTTATTATGTAGCTGACTGTTCGATTTTAAGGATACATACTGGTTTTTTTATTCAGGGTACACTAAAACAGATTATTTCAGCTGAAATCTCGGGCGGAATGGAATTACTTGTCTATCTACCATGTAGGTACCAGATATGTTCACGGTAGAGAGAGTAAAAATTACATTTTGAGAACCACGGTACCCCAAAATGTATACGTCTGGCAAAATTTCGATATCTAAAATTTAGGTGAAATACAATAGCCTCTCTACCCGCTATGTTTCTGGCAGAGAAAGTTTGTCATTATCTGGGTCAGTCAGAGAAGAGCAGAGTTGAACATGGGTAATGGTGTGTTCTATCTTGCTAAACAGCCCTTTAACATGATTCTGTGTGTTCTGTAAACAACAACAAAAACCTGATGTGTTCCATTCACATGACTTTCTGTAGCTCTTCTGAAAATCAACTTGATTAAAAAGATTATCCTTTTATTTAAAGAAAAAATTCATAAGGAAAGACGACTTCCATTTGAGTTGAGAAAGGTTTAAGTAGCTGAAACCAATAACTTGAATATCTCAAAAAGTGTCAATTTTACCAAAAACAAAAAATATTATATAAATTGTGTATTTTAACGAGATCTACATTTTGAGCAGTAAGTTTTAGTCTATCTCTTGAGTTTAACAGTTATACAACTGTTATACAGAAATTATCCAAAATAAAGAGCTCTTCAGAGGCTATTCCACGACATGCATATCGTTTGTTATGACAATATCTTATAATTAAAATCGTAAGACCCATTTTTGAGACAATCAACATTTTTGAAAAATGCTCTATGTAAACGGTAGTTGGGGAGGGACAATTTTCTTCTAAACCTTCGTGTCGCAACCTTGCAAGTATCACATTTAAAAACCAAGTTTGGTATTTTCCCAGCATTTCATTTTTAGCTATACTGCCTAATCATGCACATACACATGGGCACGTCTCTAAAAATGCTTCTTTTTAATGCTTTTATCTTACGTTCATGGCTATCAAAACATGTATCTACGTTGAAATTTCGGTATCGAATTTTTGGAAAGAATACAATATGTACCTTCCCTATCACTATGTGCATTGTACATCCGTGCTAGCGAAGATAAAAAAAAAACAAAGAAATTCGAACATAGTTCATTAACATGGGCCATATCCTCACTAAGATGTAACACACCACTGTGAGATACAATAAGACTGTGGCAGTGTCCTCACCAAGATGTAACACACCACTGTGAGTATACAATAAGACAATGACAGTGTCCTCACCAAGATGTAACACACCACTGTGAGCATACAATAAGACAATGACAGTGTCCTCACCAAGATGGGACACACCACTGTGAGCATACAATAATACTATGACAGTGTCCTCACCAAGATGTAACACACCTTTGAGAAGACACTAAGACTGTGGCAGTGTCCTCACCAAGATGTAACACACCACTGTGAGTATACAATAAGACAATGACAGTGTCCTCACCAAGATGGGACACACCACTGTGAGCATACAATAATACTATGACAGTGTCCTCACCAAGATGTAAGACACCTTTGAGAATACACTAAGACTGTGGCAGTGTCCTCACCAAGATGTAACACACCACTGTGAGTATACAATAAGACTATGACAGTGTCCTCACCAAGATGTAACACACCACTGTGAGTATACGCTAAGACTGTGGCAGTGTCCTCACCAAGATGTAACACACCATTGTGAGCATACACTAAGACTGCGGCAGTGTCCTCACCAAGATGTAACACACCACTGTGAGTATACGCTAAGACTGTGGTAGTGTCCTCACCAAGATGGGACTCACCACTGTGAGCATACGCTAAGACTGTGGCAGTGTCCTCACCAAGATGTAACACACCACTGTGAGTATACGCTAAGACTGTGGTAGTGTCCTCACCAAGATGGGACTCACCACTGTGAGCATACGCTAAGACTGTGGCAGTGTCCTCACCAAGATGTAACACACCATTGTGAGCATACACTAAGACTGCGGCAGTGTCCTCACCAAGATGTAACACACCATTGTGAGTATACGCTAAGACTGCGGCAGTGTCCTCACCAAGATGGGACACACTGTTGCGAGTAAACACAAGGACTATGGGCAATGCCCTCACCAAGATGGGACACACTATTGTGAGTATATGTAAAGAATATGAGCAGTATTCTCACTACGATGAAATTAAAGGCATTGGCGAAAGAATGAGAGTAGTTTTAAAAGTACCGCGTTTTATTGTTTTATTTGTGAGTCACATTATTTGCTTCTCATATACGTACCATGTTAACCTCTACAAAATGGATTAGATATTGTTCAGTTCTGCCGAGTACACCTGTGTCTCGGTACACCTGTGTCATTTGATTTAAATATTGTCCCGTGTGCATTTCTTCATGTTTGGGGAAATGTAAAAATCGGGTCCAGCGAATTTTTAGGCGAGACAATATTACATTATGCAATTCATGCAGGATGGCGGTAGCAACTTCTGATGAATGTGCTGGTGCATTGTTAAGCGAATCTTCTTCCCCAAATGGACTGTGGAATTGAACCAACTGCTCACTGTAGCATTGCCCAGTAATCGTTTCCCCATTTTCTAAGAAGTCAATGAGTATGACACTCTTCGAATCTCTAAAAATCGTCGCCATTTCTTTTCCGATCGATGGGACCGTTTTTTCTTTCTTTACAGCAGATTCACCGGAAGCAACCCATTGTTTTGATTGTTGTTTGGCTTTCGGAGTATAATAACTATCCGCAAAAAGTGCTTGGGATTTTAGAACACAGGTGTCAAGTTGAGAGCCCGCCACACTCGCTTGTTATCTATTATGGGCAGACACGTACACACTTCTGTGACCTATGACACTTCGCTAAGTTTTGTTCGAGAATCATCATATCGTGGGTTTTTCAATGATTTTCTCGGTTCGGGAGTTCTAGATGCTCCTGGCATCCTATTTCACTTTTATCTTCCTACTAGTTTTTCTCCAATTTGAACTGGCGGTCAAGTCCTAGATAGGGGCCGCGAGTTTAAATCTCACGTAGGGTGAGCCCCAAATACTCTTTTCTTGGCTGTTTTCCCTTATCCTGCAAAGACGAATGTTAAGTGATTTTAAGTTCCATGGACCCCAAGACCGCCCCTCACCTATACGATCCCAAGCGATGGTGTGGTGGATAAAGCGCCGGGTTGTTCGGTTTTCCCCGCCATCGCGTTCACTTCATGCATCACCAGTGTCATCGTCTGCGTTATCCTTTGTAGTAAAAGTGGGTTTTAAACACTAAAATACAAGGAGCATCATTTCACCGATTACATTCATCGTTCGGTATGACCAATTAGAAGTAACAAACGACAGTGCAAGATGGTAATTCCATCTATTTTGAAACAATGGTAGCTGTTGTAAGACCGCGAGGGTAGACGAGTTTTTATCATGCTTGAATGATGTTACATGAACTAAAGTGCATATTAATTCTTCCCGCTCATCGGCCAGCTATTCATAAAATAATACATTTCTCATTTTCCATTTGAGTCGCCAGAGGCTCTTGGATATCTCAGTTTCTCCGCTTTAATGGATGACGTCAAGTTCTTATTATTGAGCAGCAGTCACAAAGCCTCTGTTCTTGCTCAACAGAGGGAAACACTGTCTCTATCAAATAAAATGTTTTACAATCAGCAATAAATTATTCTCGCAACACTCAACCTCCTCTTTCTTTATTTTAAAACTTCTTAAAAGATTTTAAAATGCGTTTTACTTTATCTGTCATTTGATTACAGCACATATAGGAAGTTATTACGTTGAAATCAAAAATTGGATACCGAGATTTCAAATGAAATAAACGCTTTGAGTATCCTTGACAAATTCGTGTGTATGTAAACAGCAGAACACGGTTCATATCCAACTATTTCTTTCCTTTGTCTTCCAAAGATTTGTATGCCACGAAGATTTTCCTTCACCTTAGGTCATTTTTTGTTTAGCTTTTTTTTCTTCCCCTTTTCAAAAATGGCTCTAACGGTTTTGATTAAAATACTACATGCCTTAAGATGTATACGTGAAAACCGAAATGCCAAACTTGAATTTCTTGCGAATTCCGTGAGAAGTCCTCTTCATTCTGGATGACTTTTGCAAAATTGGTAAGCCATAAGGGGTAGTTGAAGCAAATGCACATTTTGTTGGAGTACACAATCCATGTCGCATTTTTGTTGCATTTTCCGTTTCCGAAATATTCTTTGTTATAGTTTTGAAATTTGGAATACTCATTCTACTTTTTCCACGTATCTAATACGTAAAGCTGGTATTCAAAAATTCATTATAGTAATTTTACTATATAGGTGTGTGTGTGTGTGTGTGTGTGTGTGTGTGTGTGTGTGTTTCCAATCCAAAAACAAAATTAAAAAAAATGTTTTAGAAATAAGTTGTGTGTATGAAAAATATGAATTAAAAACGAAAGTTACCAAACTTGATAATAAAGCTCAGCATCTTGCAAGAATGCGACACGGTCATTTAAAAAGACTACCCTTTACATGGAACAATTTTGGGAAAGTTAGATTTTCCCAAAACTGGCTCTAAAGATTTTGTTTGAAATACCATGTATTAAAGATATTTACATGACTAATAACGTTTATATTTTCAATCTTCTGAAGTCCTCTTCATTTTGCATAACTGCTCAACTGTAAGAAATAGGCAAAACCTTACTACATAAAAATGTAGATCTCGTTAAAACCACAATTTTCATTTTTGTACAGCTAATCATTCTCAAGTTATTCCTTGTCATTGATTCCAATACTTAGATATCCCACAAATAGGAAGCCGTTATTCGCCTTTTCTTCATCCTGGTCATGAAAGGGTTCATAAATCGCGGTTTTTTACTTTCTTTAGCACGTATATACATATAATGCACAGAGTAGCTAGATAAAGCATTGTATTCCACAAAAAATTGCTACCAAGATTTCACCAGAAATACATGTCTTAGGGTCCCCTAAAACAAAACAAAAAATCTGATGTGTTCCATTCACATGACTTTCTCTACATCTATGCAACTAATTATTATTAAAATGCTTATATTTATATTTACTTCATGCTAATCGAGAAAAAATTAGCAGAAATGGTCCTATTACTTGCTTCCTTGTAAGTAGAAACGAAATAAGGGAATACCATAGGTTAAAGTGATAGTCAAAAGCTGTTTGCCATGTGACTGAAGTTCCTTTGTTTGTATGGACACAAGTTGACAAATTCCTGTTTGAGAAAGTATAAGTTTTTCAAAGCTGAAACCAAAAACAAGGAATATCTTAAAAACCATCGTCACAAAAAAAAAATGTATATAACATAAATTGTGTGTTTTAACGTGCTCTACATTTTTTGTGTGGTAAGTTTTTTTCCCCATCTCTTACGGTTTAGCAGTTATGCAAGACTGCGTAAAGTTCATCCAGAATAAAGCAGTCTTCAGAGGCTATTCCCAGAAAATTCAAGATATACGTTTTATTTGTCAGGTAACTATCTTTAAAATATGATATTTTAATCAAAATCGTTAGAGCCATTTTTTGAGCAAATCAAAATTTTCGAAAAAAGTTCCATGTAAAGGTAGTTGGGGGTGGGGGGGGGTTTTCTCAAAATCTTCGTGTCGCATCCCTGGAAGATACTAAACTTAAATAACAAGTTTGGTATTTTACCGACTTTTCGTTTCTGAGTTATCGTGTTCACAAACACACGGACACACACACGGACCTTTTTCTGAAAATGCTTTTTTTTTTTTGATAAAGGGTACTCTTAAACACATATTTCCGGTGAAATCTCGGTATCGAATTTTGGGTGGAGTGCAATACCTTCTCTATACACTATGTACCTAGTGCGTATACAGAAAGTAAAACTTAGAAAAAGATCGTCCGTGTATGTCTGTGTCTGTGTGAGGACATCATAACCCAAAAACGAAAAGTTGGTTAAATACCAAAATTGGTATTTAAGTTCCGTATTTTCAAGGATCCCACACGAAGACTTCCAGGAAAATCTCCCAGCCCAAACTACCCTTTATGTGGATTATTTTTCGAATTTTTTTATTTTCTCAAAAATGGTTGAAACAATGTTTATTAAAATACCACATATTTAAGATATTTTCATGACAAGTGTGTATCTGAAAGTTCTGGATGACTTTTGTATAACTGGTAAGCTGTACAAGATAGACAACTTACAACATAAAAAAAGTAGATCACATTAAAACACACAAGTTATGTCATATACATTTTTATAGTTAACTGTTTCCGAGATAGTATTTGTTGATGGTTTCAATTTTTAACTAAGTACTTAAACTTTTTTCCAAACGGGAAGTCGTCTTTTGTTTCATGTATTTCTTGTTACTTCTGGTCATGCAAAGAAAACCGAATTTCAATTGTTTTATATAGCGACTAACTTTTAAAAAAGTTGAGTGTCGCTTTAACTTAGAGTTTTCAATTTTTACTTATGTTTATTTTGATTAGCATAAAGTACTACTACCTGACTGACGAAAGACTGCAGTTGTTAGGGGAGGTCGCTGTTGTAGCATGGCACGGTTTAGAGCGCTCAGAGAAGACTGGAATATAGAGCAGTGTAGTCTGACCACAGCGTACGTAAACAGGAATAAACTACAACTTGCCGTTATCTTTATCACTAATGAATATTGATCTTCTACTTTGTGAGTATTTGATTCGAACCCGCAACGTCGTGCACTGGGAGATGTGACGTTATCTGCAAGCTTGCACTCGTGTTCTTCAGATGAAGCCTGTGTGAGCGTTTGTATCGTGTACCGGCCGAACACAGAGCCTGTTATTATATGTTCTACTGCTTAAGTATAGTATGCCAATGAACCAAGATCCACAGGCATGTGTACCCTTGTATCTCCGATTCAGTTAAATAAATTTAATATTTAATGCCCTTTTCGATTATGCTAACAGACACACGCAAAATGTGTTCCATTCACATAAGTTTCGGTATCTGTTCTTACAAAAGACTATTCTTTTATTTACACAATGCTAATCAAGATAAGCGTTACCAGAAATGTAAATAGTAGGGAATACACTAGGTTGAAGCGACAGCCAAACCTTTTAAAAGCTGTCACTTTGCGTTTTATTGAAATTCTCCAAGACCAGGAGGAAAACAAAAGAGATATGAAACAAAAGATAACTTCCGGATTGAGAAAAGTTTAAATGAGTGACAAGGAATATCTGGGAAACGGCATAAATTGTGTATTTCAGCGAGTTGTACATTTTTGTCTATCCTTTACTGTTTACCAGTTATACAAAAGTCATGCAGAACAAAGAGGTCTTCAAAGGCTATTCCCACAATATTCAATATATTCATGTCGTTTGTAATGAAAACATTTCAAACATATGGTATTTTAATAAAATTCGTTAGGGCCACTTTTCAGAAAATAAAAAAAATCGAATAATGTTCGAGATGGGGGAATTTTCTTTTTTAGTTATGCTGTCCACAGACACACGCACACGAACCTTTTTCTTTTTTGCATTCAGGTTCCTTAAAATGTATCTCCGTATGGAATACAATACCTTCTCTATCTACTATGTACGTAATAGGTAGAGAGGGTACTGTATTCCACCCAAAAAAGAACTTTTGAAAAAGGTGTGTCTGTATTATGATTAATTTAAAAACGAAACGTCGGTTAAGTACCAAGAATTCAGGAAAATCCTCTTATCCCAAGTACCGGAAATGTGGGTGTGACGATTTTGATTAAAATATCACGTGTGCAGGTTTTTAAGCGTGAAGAAGTGGCTCCTGAGGAAGAAGCACCAAATCGAGCTCGCACGGAAGAGAGGCTGGAAGGGCTACTGGGTGTGTCTCAAGGGCACCACGCTGCTCTTCTACCCTTGCGACTCCCGGGAAGGTCGCTCGGTCGAGGCCGCTCCCAAACACCTCATCATCGTGGACGGCGCCATCATGCAGCCCATTCCAGAACACCCCAAGAGGGACTACATCTTCTGCCTGAGCACGGCCTTCGGCGACGCTTACCTCTTTCAGGTAACCACTTTATATCTCACACACATTTCATTTCTGTGCAATTGGTTTGCTCTAACATCATTTGAAGATTAAAAATTAACTTGGCTAGACCACATTTACGGAATAGGCTTCTTTTTTTTTTTTTTTTACGATATTTATTTTCTCTAGCATGTATGTACAATGTGCATGGTAGATAGAACGGTAGGTATTGTATTCCACCCAAAAACTCGATACCGAAATTGCACCGGAAATACATGTTTTGGGTTCCTCTTAATCCAAAGTTAAGCACTTTTAATAAAAGGTAAGAGAGTGTGTGTGTGTGTGTGTGTGGGGGAGGGAGCATAACTCAACAAGGAAACAACGGTTAAATTTCAAACTTTATATTTAGGTTCAATGTCTTCCAAGGATGCCACACGAAGACTTTAAAAAAAATCCCCCACCCACAACTACCCTTTACATGGAAAAAAGTTCTAACGATTTTAAAAATGTTTAATTGACAAATAAAATGTACCTATATCTTCTATTTCTAGGAATAACCTCTGAAGACCTATTCATTCTGGATGACATGTGTATAACATGCAAACCGTAAGCTTACAACACAAACATTGTAGACCTCGTTAAAACACAAATTGTCATATTCATTTTTTTTCGTGGAGTTGACTATTTCCGAGAAATTCCATATTATCGGTTTCAGTTTTAAAATACTTTAACTTTTCTCATGCGGGAACTTGTTAACTCCTGGCTGTGCAAAGAAACAGATCTCAATTTCATAACAACCAGCTTTTAAAACATCTATCACGTTAGCCCAGTGTATTCTCTACTTCCCTTCTACTTGCAAGTAATGTAAGGAATTGTGCTATAATGTATCCCGATGCATGAAGTAGATACAAGAACAATAATTTGTGAGCAGAGATAGAGAGAAAGTCATGTGATGATATAATTAGAGGATAGACATTAATATCTATTTAACCTCGAAACGCGATATCGTCCCTATATGAGTTTTGTATTGTGTTACGTGATTTTGTATTTTATATTCTGCGCATTTCATCACTATTTATCGTCCTCCGAAACCTTTTGTTAATCTCCCTGTATTTCATGCTCTCTGGAAAATTCTCGGCGCAACTTTTGACTTTAAATGAATATATTGTCATTTTTACTTTATCTACACGTACTATTTACATAGTGGATAGAGAAGGTATTGTATTGCACCCAAAAATTCAACACCGAGATTTCAATGTTTCGAGGTCCACTGAGACCAAAAAAAAAGCATTTTAGAAAAAGGTCCGTGTGTGTCTGTGTCGGCTAAATACTAAACTTGGTATTTAAGCTAGCATCTTCCAAGAATACGACGCGAAATTTTTCAAGAAAATCCTCTCATCCCAAACTACCCTTTTCATGAATTTGTTTCAACAATTTTAATTTTCTCAAAAATGGCTCTTAACGATTTTGATTAAAATATCTTATGTTAAAATATTTTTTGACAAACAAAATGTATATCTTGAATTTCCGGCTATCACCTCTGAAGACCTCTTCATTCTGGATGACTTTTGTAGAACTGTCAAATCGTAAGATATACAAAAACTTGCCGCACAAAAAATGTATATCTCATTAAAACACACAATTTATGTATATATATGTGTGTGTGTGTGTGTGTGTGTGTGTGTGTGTAGTTAACTGTTTTCAAGATATATCAGACTATTGGTGCTAATTTAAGCCACTTAAACCTTTCTCGAACGGGAAGACATCTTTCTTCTCGCTTCTCGTTTGTTTACCACTGGCAAGCTATAAGAAATTGGAATTTCAACTGTTTCACATAGTGACCGGCTTTTAAAGCACGAGACTATCACTTTAGCTGTGCATTTTCTTATTTCCCTTCTACTACCAAGGAAACTAGTAACAAGATTTATCTTGAATAGCGAGAAAGGTTTGTTTGCCGAACACCTAGAGGACATCATGTGAATGGAACACATTTGATTTCTTCCTTTCACTTACAAGGAACCAAATAATTTTATCTCGATTAGCATGATGCAGATAGAAGAATCATTTTTAACAATACTTTGCTACAGACAGATAGAGAAAGTCATGTGAATGGAACACATCAGATTTTTTATAAAAACGTTGTTTTAGCCACGTTTAAAAAATGTATAAACGATAAAGCGAAAATTTTTCCACTTAAGGAGTCTATCGTAAACCATCGTGGTGTTCACATTGCGAGCATTCTATCGTGAACCGTCGCGATGTTCTCACCGTAAGGTTTCAGCGTGAACTATCTGAGTGTTCACATTGCGAGGAGTCTATCGTGGTGTTCATATTGCGAGGAGTCTATCGTGAACCATCGTGGTGTTCACATAGCGAGGAGTCTATCGTGAGCCATCGTGGTGTTCACATAGCGAGGATTCTATCGTGAACCATCGCGATGTTCTCATAGCGAGGAGTCTATCGTGAACCACCGTGGTGTTCATATTGCGAGGAGTCTATCGTGAACCATCGTGGTGTTCACATAGCGAGGTGTCTATCGTGAACCATCGTGGTGTTCACATAGCGAGGAGTCTATCGTGAACCATCGTGGTGTTCACATAGCGAGGAGTCTATCGTGAACCATCGTGGTGTTCACATAGCGAGGAGTCTATCGTGAACCATCATGGTGTTCACATTGCGAGGAGTCTATCGTGAACCAACGCGATGTTCTCATCGTAAGGTTTTAGCGTGAACCATCGTGGTGTTCACATTGCGAGCATTCTATCGTGAACCAACGCGATGTTCTCATCGTAAGGTTTTAGCGTGAACTATCTGGGTGTTCACATTGCGAGGAGTCTATCGTGAACCACGTGGTGTTCGCATTGCGAGGAGTCTATCGTGAACCATCGTGGTGTTCATATTGCGAGGAGTCTATCGTGAACCATCGTGGTGTTCATATTGCGAGGAGTCTATCGTGAACCATCGTGGTGTTCATATTGCGAGGAGTCTATCGTGAACCATCGTGGTGTTCATATTGCGAGGAGTCTATCGTGAACCATCGTGGTGTTCATATTGCGAGGAGTCTATCGTGAACCATCGTGGTGTTCATATTGCGAGGAGTCTATCGTGAACCATCGTGGTGTTCATATTGCGAGGAGTCTATCGTGAATCATCGTGGTGTTCATATTGCGAGGAGTCTATCGTGAACCATCGCGAGGAATGTATGAGCCATCGTGATATTCACGTCGAGAAGAATTCTATCACGAACCGTCATGGTATTCACGCTATGAGCAACCAACCACCACCAGGTACTGCTTGCCCTTATGGTACCACGGCGAGCTTACAGAACAGCAAGGTACAGCTCATCGGTTGAGTTCTGTCATGAGAATTTTAAGTCATTTGATCAATTAATTATCTCTAAAGTAATTAATCCACAATAGGAACTCTGAAACACTATTTAAATACTATTCTAGACGTTCTCGGGCTTCAAGCCTGAAAACGTCTAGAATATGTTCGTCGCCAGGAAAGCTTCAGATCCTATTTCTATTCAAACAATGTACTTCATTTAAATATTGTCAGCATTATACTTGTAAGTCATGCTGATTTAGCCAAAAACTTAACACAATTTATGTTATATACATTTTTTCGTGGAGTTCGTCGTTTTTGAGACATTCCTTATGCTATGAAATACGTATACATTTCTCATACAGGAATTTGTCAACTCCTGTCCATACAAACAAAGGAACATCAGTCACATAGCAACCAGCTAAGAGTTTTTTTTTTTTTTTTAGATGACAATGAAAAATCACCTTTCATACATCGGCGTTTATGAACGAATAAATATCCTAAAATACAAATTGCAGTAACATTTCTCCACATTTCTTCGCCCCAGTAATGCGAGCTGATAGTATTCATCAATACTATCGAACTGGCTAGCAGGCGCCTGAAAGCACAGTGGTACCTATAGGAACCCAATCACAGAGTTACAAAAGTTAATTAACATCACTTACATGAAGCAAGTAACTTTTCAATACGACTGTCTACACACTATGTAGCATTTCCAACTGAGTGTACCACCCAAGAGTATTTAGTTGTAGACCATGTGCAGCATTCTCAGTACTTGGCAATGTCGGAGGGAGTTAATGAAGTCAGGCGTTTCGATGTTTGATAGTCCTTTGCGTGAATATCGGATGTCTTTTTATCCGTTATTTGGAATAATTCACTATCAAGCTCTCTACGGCGATCTCATAACGAATCGATGTGGGGGAGGTAAATGCAATTAACCATGACGAATTATAAAGATAACTTTGCAACGTGGGGTGAGATAGTTAGCAATTCTGTAAACAGAGAAAACTGCTAATAGAAATCAGTGAACCAATGATATATTAACTGATGGTCCCATACTATATGTGTTTTCCAAACAGACTAACTTGGTTACCTGGGAGTGCCGAATCATCTTTCACTGTATATGTTGGGGAATGATTTTAAATATAAGCAACTGCTATTATGTAACAGTCCTAGATTATTCCACCGCCAAAAGGTACTTATAAGCTATGTAGCATTTCCAGAACTTCTAAGACTGCAGAGGGAGGAATAAGGAAGTTGTACGTTCCATTCTTTTGCGCAAATGTAGGTATTTTTATCCATTATTAGGAATAGCGGGGCTATATAAAATTACAGTAAAAATGGCAATAGGGAGAATTCACCATAACACCTTCCAGAACACTATGTAATACTTTTATAAAGATCGGGTGGAGGTAGAGAAATCAATTAAATCGTCATTCGAGTGCAACATCGGTACTGGATTTTGTTTGGCAACCTGTAACCGGCATGCTAATGATGACAGGTTGTAATTAAACCACTGGCGGTGTACCCATCAACATCGCTACTAGCATTGCTACACATCATCCTGGAAAGTCTAATTTCGCGGTCAGGGCTCACATTCGGTTACACCATCATTTATAAAAATACTTTGGCAGGAACGCACGTATTCAAGGAATGTTTCAATTGACATTCCATTTCAAATTGTAAATAGTGCTATATCACTCGAACAATCCAGGTTATTTAATCAAGCATTTCATTCAAATAGTAATCTATGTGTTGTGAAATGTTTCAGCAAAATTAAGGACTTTATGTTTCGTTTACAAGTCGAGATTATGTATTCAAATCAGGAGCGTCCGGGTGAGATTTCCGAATAAAGGGAAACCTTTTAGTGCAGAATATTTTCTACCCTCCCTGGAATCTTGAGGTCCGCGCGCGCGGGTGTGTGCGTGTGCGCGCTGGCATTATAGCGTCAAGTTCTCTGTCTCTACAAGAGTTTGTTGTCACATAGGAATCATGCCTGAAGATTCTGTATGCTGACGTTATAACATCAGGGAATCTGCGTCACTTCTCTACAAGAGTTTGTTGTCATATAGGAATCATACCTGAAGATTCTGTATGCTGACGTTATAACATCAGGGAATCTGCGTCACTTCTCTACAAGAGTTTGTTGTCATATAGGAATCATACCTGAAGATTCTGTATGCTGACGTTATAACATCAGGGAATCTGCCTCACTTCTCTACAAGAGTTTGTTGTCATATAGGAATCATACCTGAAGATTCTGTATGCTGACGTTATAACATCAGGGAAGCTGCGTCACTTCTCTACAAGAGTTTGTTGTCATATAGGAATCATGCCTGAAGATTCTGTATGCTGACGTTATAACATCAGGGAAGCTGCGTCACTTCTCTACAAGAGTTTGTTGTCATATAGGAATCATACCTGAAGATTCTGTATGCTGACGTTATAACAGCTGGGAATCTGCGTCACTTCTCTACGAGAGTTTGTTGTCATATAGGAATCATACCTGAAGATTCTGTGTGCTGACGTTATAACATCAGGGAATCTGCGTCACTTCTCTACAAGAGTTTGTTGTCACATAGGAATCATACCTGAAGATTCTGTGTGCTGACGTTATAACATCAGGGAATCTGCGTCACTTCTCTACGAGAGTTTGTTGTCACATGGCAATCATACCTGAAGATTCTGTGTGCTGACGTTATAACATCAGGGAATCTGCGTCACTTCTCTACAAGGGTTTGTTGTCACATGGCAATCATACCTGAAGATTCTGTATGCTGACGTTATAACATCAGGGAAGCTGCGTCACTTCTCTACGAGAGTTTGTTGTCACATAGGAATCATACCTGAAGATTCTGTGTGCTGACGTTATAACATCAGGGAATCTGTGTCACTTCTCTACGAGAGTTTGTTGTCACATAGGAATCATACCTGAAGATTCTGTGTGCTGACGTTATAACATCAGGGAATAAGAGTCACTTCTCTACAAGAGTTTGTTGTCATATAGGAATCATACCTGAAGATTCTGTATGCTGACGTTATAACAGCTGGGAATCTGCGTCACTTCTCTACGAGAGTTTGTTGTCATATAGGAATCATACCTGAAGATTCTGTGTGCTGACGTTATAACATCAGGGAATCTGCGTCACTTCTCTACAAGAGTTTGTTGTCACATAGGAAACATACCTGAAGATTCTGTGTGCTGACGTTATAACATCAGGGAATCTGCGTCACTTCTCTACGAGAGTTTGTTGTCACATGGCAATCATACCTGAAGATTCTGTGTGCTGACGTTATAACATCAGGGAATCTGCGTCACTTCTCTACAAGGGTTTGTTGTCACATGGCAATCATACCTGAAGATTCTGTATGCTGACGTTATAACATCAGGGAAGCTGCGTCACTTCTCTACGAGAGTTTGTTGTCACATAGGAATCATACCTGAAGATTCTGTGTGCTGACGTTATAAAATCAGGGAATCTGCGTCACTTCTCTACGAGAGTTTGTTGTCACATGGCAATCATACCTGAAGATTCTGTGTGCTGACATTATAACATCAGGGAATAAGCGTCACTTCTCTACAAGAGTTTGTTGTCATATAGGAATCATACCTGAAGATTCTGTGTGCTGACGTTATAACATCAGGGAATAAGCGTCACTTCTCTACAAGAGTTTGTTGTCACATAGGAATCATACCTGAAGATTCTGTATGCTGACGTTATAACATCAGGGAATCTGCGTCACTTCTCTACAAGGGTTTGTTGTCATATAGGAATCATGCCTGAAGATTCTGTATGCTGACGTTATAACATCAGGGAATCTGCGTCACTTCTCTACAAGGGTTTGTTGTCATATAGGAATCATACCTGAAGATTCTGTGTGCTGACGTTATAACATCAGGGAATCTGCGTCACTTCTCTACGAGAGTTTGTTGTCACATAGGAATCATGCCTGAAGATTCTGTATGCTGACGTTATAACATCAGGGAATCTGCGTCACTTCTCTACGAGAGTTTGTTGTCATATAGGAATCATACCTGAAGATTCTGTATGCTGACGTTATAACATCAGGGAATCTGCGTCACTTCTCTACAAGAGTTTGTTGTCATATAGGAATCATACCTGAAGATTCTGTATGCTGACGTTATAACATCAGGGAATCTGCGTCACTTCTCTACGAGAGTTTGTTGTCATATAGGAATCATACCTGAAGATTCTGTATGCTGACGTTATAACATCAGGGAATCTGCGTCACTTCTCTACAAGGGTTTGTTGTCACATGGGAATCATACCTGAAGATTCTGTGTGCTGGCGTTATAACATCAGGGAATAAGCGTCACTTCTCTACAAGAGTTTGTTGTCATATAGGAATCATACCTGAAGATTCTGTGTGCTGACGTTATAACATCAGGGAATCTGCGTCACTTCTCTACAAGGGTTTGTTGTCACATAGGAATCATACCTGAAGATTCTGTGTGCTGGCGTTATAACATCAGGGAATAAGCGTCACTTCTCTACAAGAGTTTGTTGTCATATAGGAATCATACCTGAAGATTCTGTATGCTGACGTTATAACATCAGGGAATCTGCGTCACTTCTCTACGAGAGTTTGTTGTCACATAGGAATCATGCCTGAAGATTCTGTATGCTGACGTTATAACATCAGGGAATCTGCGTCACTTCTCTACGAGAGTTTGTTGTCATATAGGAATCATACCTGAAAATTCTGTATGCTGGCGTTATAACATCAGGGAATCTGCGTCACTTCTCTACAAGAGTTTGTTGTCATATAGGAATCATACCTGAAGATTCTGTATGCTGACGTTATAACATCAGGGAAGCTGCGTCACTTCTCTACAAGAGTTTGTTGTCACATAGGAATCATACCTGAAGATTCTGTGTGCTGACGTTATAACATCAGGGAATCTGCGTCACTTCTCTACGAGCGTTTGTTGTCACATGGCAATCATACCTGAAGATTCTGTGTGCTGACGTTATAACATCAGGGAATCTGCGTCACTTCTCTACAACGGTTTGTTGTCACATGGCAATCATACCTGAAGATTCTGTATGCTGACGTTATAACATCAGGGAAGCTGCGTCACTTCTCTACGAGAGTTTGTTGTCACATAGGAATCATACCTGAAGATTCTGTGTGCTGACGTTATAACATCAGGGAATCTGCGTCACTTCTCTACGAGAGTTTGTTGTCACATGGCAATCATACCTGAAGATTCTGTGTGCTGACGTTATAACATCAGGGAATAAGCGTCACTTCTCTACAAGAGTTTGTTGTCATATAGGAATCATACCTGAAGATTCTGTGTGCTGACGTTATAACATCAGGGAATAAGCGTCACTTCTCTACAAGAGTTTGTTGTCACATAGGAATCATACCTGAAGATTCTGTGTGCTGACGTTATAACATCAGGGAATAAGCGTCACTTCTCTACAAGAGTTTGTTGTCATATAGGAATCATACCTGAAGATTCTGTGTGCTGACGTTATAACATCAGGGAATCTGCGTCACTTCTCTACAAGGGTTTGTTGTCACATGGGAATCATACCTGAAGATTCTGTGTGCTGGCGTTATAACATCAGGGAATAAGCGTCACTTCTCTACAAGAGTTTGTTGTCACATAGGAATCATACCTGAAGATTCTGTATGCTGACGTTATAACATCAGGGAATCTGCGTCACTTCTCTACGAGAGTTTGTTGTCACATAGGAATCATGCCTGAAGATTCTGTATGCTGACGTTATAACATCAGGGAATCTGCGTCACTTCTCTACGAGAGTTTGTTGTCATATAGGAATCATACCTGAAGATTCTGTATGCTGGCGTTATAACATCAGGGAATCTGCGTCACTTCTCTACAAGAGTTTGTTGGCACATAGGAATCATGCCTGAAGATTCTGTATGCTGACGTTATAACATCAGGGAATCTGCGTCACTTCTCTACGAGAGTTTGTTGTCACATGGCAATCATACCTGAAGATTCTGTGTGCTGACGTTATAACATCAGGGAATCTGCGTCACTTCTCTACAAGGGTTTGTTGTCACATGGCAATCATACCTGAAGATTCTGTATGCTGACGTTATAACATCAGGGAAGCTGCGTCACTTCTCTACGAGAGTTTGTTGTCACATAGGAATCATACCTGAAGATTCTGTGTGCTGACGTTATAACATCAGGGAATCTGCGTCACTTCTCTACAAGGGTTTGTTGTCACATGGCAATCATACCTGAAGATTCTGTATGCTGACGTTATAACATCAGGGAATCTGCGTCACTTCTCTACGAGAGTTTGTTGTCACATAGGAATCATGCCTGAAGATTCTGTATGCTGACGTTATAACATCAGGGAATCTGCGTCACTTCTCTACGAGAGTTTGTTGTCATATAGGAATCATACCTGAAGATTCTGTATGCTGGCGTTATAACATCAGGGAATCTGCGTCACTTCTCTACAAGAGTTTGTTGTCACATAGGAATCATGCCTGAAGATTCTGTATGCTGACGTTATAACATCAGGGAATCTGCGTCACTTCTCTACGAGAGTTTGTTGTCACATAGGAATCATACCTGAAGATTCTGTGTGCTGACGTTATAACATCAGGGAATAAGCGTCACTTCTCTACAAGGGTTTGTTGTCACATGGGAATCATACCTGAAGATTCTGTATGCTGGCGTTATAACATCAGAGAATAAGCGTCACTTCTCTACAAGGGTTTGTTGTCACATAGGAATCATACCTGAAGATTCTGTATGCTGACGTTATAACATCAGGGAATCTGCGTCACTTCTCTACAAGGGTTTGTTGTCACATGGGAATCATACCTGAAGATTCTGTGTGCTGGCGTTATAACATCAGGGAATAAGCGTCACTTCTCTACAAGAGTTTGTTGTCACATAGGAATCATACCTGAAGATTCTGTGTGCTGACGTTATAACATCAGGGAATCTGCGTCACTTCTCTACGAGAGTTTGTTGTCACATAGGAATCATACCTGAAGATTCTGTGTGCTGACGTTATAACATCAGGGAATCTGCGTCACTTCTCTACGAGAGTTTGTTGTCACATAGGAATCATGCCTGAAGATTCTGTATGCTGACGTTATAACATCAGGGAATCTGCGTCACTTCTCTACGAGAGTTTGTTGTCATATAGGAATCATACCTGAAGATTCTGTATGCTGACGTTATAACATCAGGGAATCTGCGTCACTTCTCTACAAGAGTTTGTTGTCATATAGGAATCATACCTGAAGATTCTGTATGCTGACGTTATAACATCAGGGAATCTGCGTCACTTCTCTACGAGAGTTTGTTGTCATATAGGAATCATACCTGAAGATTCTGTATGCTGACGTTATAACATCAGGGAATCTGCGTCACTTCTCTACAAGGGTTTGTTGTCACATGGGAATCATACCTGAAGATTCTGTGTGCTGGCGTTATAACATCAGGGAATAAGCGTCACTTCTCTACAAGAGTTTGTTGTCATATAGGAATCATACCTGAAGATTCTGTGTGCTGACGTTATAACATCAGGGAATCTGCGTCACTTCTCTACAAGGGTTTGTTGTCACATAGGAATCATACCTGAAGATTCTGTGTGCTGGCGTTATAACATCAGGGAATAAGCGTCACTTCTCTACAAGAGTTTGTTGTCATATAGGAATCATACCTGAAGATTCTGTATGCTGACGTTATAACATCAGGGAATCTGCGTCACTTCTCTACGAGAGTTTGTTGTCACATAGGAATCATGCCTGAAGATTCTGTATGCTGACGTTATAACATCAGGGAATCTGCGTCACTTCTCTACGAGAGTTTGTTGTCATATAGGAATCATACCTGAAAATTCTGTATGCTGGCGTTATAACATCAGGGAATCTGCGTCACTTCTCTACAAGAGTTTGTTGTCATATAGGAATCATACCTGAAGATTCTGTATGCTGACGTTATAACATCAGGGAAGCTGCGTCACTTCTCTACAAGAGTTTGTTGTCACATAGGAATCATACCTGAAGATTCTGTGTGCTGACGTTATAACATCAGGGAATCTGCGTCACTTCTCTACGAGCGTTTGTTGTCACATGGCAATCATACCTGAAGATTCTGTGTGCTGACGTTATAACATCAGGGAATCTGCGTCACTTCTCTACAACGGTTTGTTGTCACATGGCAATCATACCTGAAGATTCTGTATGCTGACGTTATAACATCAGGGAAGCTGCGTCACTTCTCTACGAGAGTTTGTTGTCACATAGGAATCATACCTGAAGATTCTGTGTGCTGACGTTATAACATCAGGGAATCTGCGTCACTTCTCTACGAGAGTTTGTTGTCACATGGCAATCATACCTGAAGATTCTGTGTGCTGACGTTATAACATCAGGGAATAAGCGTCACTTCTCTACAAGAGTTTGTTGTCATATAGGAATCATACCTGAAGATTCTGTGTGCTGACGTTATAACATCAGGGAATAAGCGTCACTTCTCTACAAGAGTTTGTTGTCACATAGGAATCATACCTGAAGATTCTGTGTGCTGACGTTATAACATCAGGGAATAAGCGTCACTTCTCTACAAGAGTTTGTTGTCATATAGGAATCATACCTGAAGATTCTGTGTGCTGACGTTATAACATCAGGGAATCTGCGTCACTTCTCTACAAGGGTTTGTTGTCACATGGGAATCATACCTGAAGATTCTGTGTGCTGGCGTTATAACATCAGGGAATAAGCGTCACTTCTCTACAAGAGTTTGTTGTCACATAGGAATCATACCTGAAGATTCTGTATGCTGACGTTATAACATCAGGGAATCTGCGTCACTTCTCTACGAGAGTTTGTTGTCACATAGGAATCATGCCTGAAGATTCTGTATGCTGACGTTATAACATCAGGGAATCTGCGTCACTTCTCTACGAGAGTTTGTTGTCATATAGGAATCATACCTGAAGATTCTGTATGCTGGCGTTATAACATCAGGGAATCTGCGTCACTTCTCTACAAGAGTTTGTTGGCACATAGGAATCATGCCTGAAGATTCTGTATGCTGACGTTATAACATCAGGGAATCTGCGTCACTTCTCTACGAGAGTTTGTTGTCACATGGCAATCATACCTGAAGATTCTGTGTGCTGACGTTATAACATCAGGGAATCTGCGTCACTTCTCTACAAGGGTTTGTTGTCACATGGCAATCATACCTGAAGATTCTGTATGCTGACGTTATAACATCAGGGAAGCTGCGTCACTTCTCTACGAGAGTTTGTTGTCACATAGGAATCATACCTGAAGATTCTGTGTGCTGACGTTATAACATCAGGGAATCTGCGTCACTTCTCTACAAGGGTTTGTTGTCACATGGCAATCATACCTGAAGATTCTGTATGCTGACGTTATAACATCAGGGAATCTGCGTCACTTCTCTACGAGAGTTTGTTGTCACATAGGAATCATGCCTGAAGATTCTGTATGCTGACGTTATAACATCAGGGAATCTGCGTCACTTCTCTACGAGAGTTTGTTGTCATATAGGAATCATACCTGAAGATTCTGTATGCTGGCGTTATAACATCAGGGAATCTGCGTCACTTCTCTACAAGAGTTTGTTGTCACATAGGAATCATGCCTGAAGATTCTGTATGCTGACGTTATAACATCAGGGAATCTGCGTCACTTCTCTACGAGAGTTTGTTGTCACATAGGAATCATACCTGAAGATTCTGTGTGCTGACGTTATAACATCAGGGAATAAGCGTCACTTCTCTACAAGGGTTTGTTGTCACATGGGAATCATACCTGAAGATTCTGTATGCTGGCGTTATAACATCAGAGAATAAGCGTCACTTCTCTACAAGGGTTTGTTGTCACATAGGAATCATACCTGAAGATTCTGTATGCTGACGTTATAACATCAGGGAATCTGCGTCACTTCTCTACAAGGGTTTGTTGTCACATGGGAATCATACCTGAAGATTCTGTGTGCTGGCGTTATAACATCAGGGAATAAGCGTCACTTCTCTACAAGAGTTTGTTGTCACATAGGAATCATACCTGAAGATTCTGTGTGCTGACGTTATAACATCAGGGAATCTGCGTCACTTCTCTACGAGAGTTTGTTGTCACATAGGAATCATACCTGAAGATTCTGTGTGCTGACGTTATAACATCAGGGAATAAGCGTCACTTCTCTACAAGAGTTTGTTGTCATATAGGAATCATACCTGAAGATTCTGTGTGCTGGCGTTATAACATCAGGGAATCTGCGTCACTTCTCTACAAGAGTTTGTTGTCACATAGGAATCATACCTGAAGATTCTGTATGCTGACGTTATAACATCAGGGAATCTGCGTCACTTCTCTACAAGAGTTTGTTGTCATATAGGAATCATACCTGAAGATTCTGTATGCTGGCGTTATAACATCAGGGAATCTGCGTCACTTCTCTACAAGAGTTTGTTGTCACATAGGAATCATACCTGAAGATTCTGTATGCTGACGTTATAACATCAGGGAATCTGCGTCACTTCTCTACAAGAGTTTGTTGTCATATAGGAATCATACCTGAAGATTCTGTGTGCTGACGTTATAACATCAGGGAATAAGCGTCACTTCTCTACAAGAGTTTTTTGTCACATAGGAATCATACCTGAAGATTCTGTGTGCTGACGTTATAACATCAGGGAATAAGCGTCACTTCTCTACGAGAGTTTGTTGTCACATAGGAATCATACCTGAAGATTCTGTGTGCTGACGTTATAACATCAGGGAATAAGCGTCACTTCTCTACAAGAGTTTGTTATCATATAGGAATCATACCTGAAGATTCTGTGTGCTGACGTTATAACATCAGGGAATCTGCGTCTCTTCTCTACGAGAGTTTGTTGTCACATAGGAATCATACCTGAAGATTCTGTGTGCTGACGTTATAACATCAGGGAATAAGTGTCACTTCTCTACGAGAGTTTGTTGTCATATAGGAATCATACCTGAAGATTCTGTATGCTGACGTTATAACATCAGGGAATCTGCGTCACTTCTCTACGAGAGTTTGTTGTCACATGGCAATCATACCTGAAGATTCTGTATGCTGACGTTATAACATCAGGGAATCTGCGTCACTTCTCTACGAGAGTTTGTTGTCACATAGGAATCATACCTGAAGATTCTGTATGCTGACGTTATAACATCAGGGAATCTGCGTCACTTCTCTACGAGAGTTTGTTGTCACATAGGAATCATACCTGAAGATTCTGTATGCTGACGTTATAACATCAGGGAATCTGCGTCACTTCTCTACGAGAGTTTGTTGTCACATAGGAATCATGCCTGAAGATTCTGTATGCTGACGTTATAACATCAGGGAATCTGCGTCACTTCTCTACGAGAGTTTGTTGTCACATGGCAATCATACCTGAAGATTCTGTATGCTGACGTTATAACATCAGGGAATCTGCGTCACTTCTCTACGAGAGTTTGTTGTCACATAGGAATCATACCTGAAGATTCTGTGTGCTGACGTTATAACATCAGGGAATATGTCCTACTAGAGAAAGTAAAAGGAAAATATATATTTCAAAACCCCTGTATTTAAGTGTATGTAGTAGCACAAGCTTACTGCTGTAGAGTGTTCACAGTATATGGCTAATTTAAAATTGATAGAATAGGGCCTTCTGGAGTGCCATAAAGTAATTCTAATTTGCTAATTCTGTTGCTTTTTCGACAGTGCTTATGAATGGAAAAGTGAAGGCTGGGCACAAGAAAAGATATTAAGTAGCTAAAGATGCCGTCCACGTTATCGGGGTCATTGCGTTTTATTGCGGATTATACAAGCCAGCTTTTTGGAATGAGGTCGATGTTGTTACCCGCTGTAAACATGGGTTCTCGGCTTTTTGATTGCACCTTCAAGGCAATTCAAATAAAACTTTACAGGGAAAAATACTTCAACTTGTAGTCCGTGTAATAAACACAAATATTCTAAAACTTTTATAATACAGACAGACACGACTCTGGCAAAAGTTTGAATACTTGTTTCATTATTAGATATCATCTATAATTGTCTGTTATTCTGTAATTCAAACTTATAGGCGTTGTTTGGTACGTCAACATAGATACGTATTTAAGTTGAACCTAGTGATGGAAAACATCTCCATAACTGAGGCTGCGGTAACCTCGCTTCGGGAGGTCCCGGGTTCGATCCCCGCAAACCATTCTGTTTCTTTCTCATCTTTGAGATGGGTTCTAGGATTGAGTATCTTGTCAGTGTATGTTTAATGGAAAGAATACTCCCCGCGAATTTTGGCAAGAAATGAGATGGAGTTTTATTTATGGACGCTCTTTAACTGCTGCTGTTCTGAGCGTCATTCTTTTTTGGGCGTGAAAGACGTTTAATTTTGCTCAGAGGTCTGTTTATCAGTCTTGAGATTGTTTCACGGCTTTACTTCGCTTGCAAGGGAAGCCATGCTAAGGATTTGGGCGGAATCATCCCTTCCAGCTAGGTCGCGTCCCTTTAACCTTTCAGCAACTGAGCTAGCTCTCGCATCCTACATTCCTGATGCTGGTCCTCAGCTCACATAACCCCTACAACTTTTATGACGTGTGCAAACATGTATCTACATTTTACTTTAAATGCCTGTTATTGTTACGCTAAACCCAAATAGATAATTTGGAAGAGTATTAAAAAAAAAAATCCGTTCACATGACTTTCTCTACTCCTTTTCCGCCCGCTTCTCTTTAGCAGGCCCACACTCGGGAGGTCCCGGGTTCCATTTCTGGCGACCGCCTGCTCTAAGCCGTGGTTTCCCCGGGCCAATGCTGGGGTGGTTCAGGCTGAAGCACCAGGCTTCAGGACCTTCCCTCGCAGTGCCACCGTCCTCCGCCGGGTTTGAACCCGCAACCTTGGGTATATGAAGTTAGCACGGAGGGCGACCCATTCGCATGGCTTATTCTACATCTACTTCCTGCTAATCGAGATAAACATCAGCAGAAACTGTTTTATTACTTGCTTCCTTATAAGTAGAAGGGAAACAAGAGAATACCAAGTCAAATGTTTTAAATGTAGTTGCTATGGTATAAAATACGTTTCTTTGCGTGGCCAGGTGTTGACAAGTTCCCGTATGAGAAATAAGTATTTTAAACCTGAAAGCAATAACAAGGAATATCTCAAAAACAGCAAACTCCACGAAAAAAAAAAAGTATATAACACACTGCATGTTTTGATGAGCCCTAAATTTTTTGTGTTGTAAGTTTTTGTTTATCTCTCACGGTTTACTAGTTATGCAAAGTTCCGCAAAATTCATCCAGAATAAAGATATCTTCAGTAGCTATTCCCAGAAAATTCAAGATATACATTTTATTTGTCATGTACATATACGATATTTTAATCAAAATCGTTAGAGCCATTTTTGAGAAAATCAAAATATTCGAAATTTTCTCCATGTAAAGGGTAGTTTGGGGTGGGAGATTTTTCTTAAAATCGTGTCGCATCCTTGGAAGATACTGAGCATAAATACCAAGTTTGATATTTAACGGACTTTTTTGTTTTTCATCTGTGTTGCCCACAGACACACACGGATATTGTTCTAACTTTTTTGGATTCATGGTGTCTCAAAACATGTATTTCCGGTGAAATGTTTGGGTGCAATACAATACCTTCTCTATATACTTTGTACATAGTTCGTATAGAGAAAGTAAAAAAGAGAATTCATCAAATCAAAGATTGAGAACGCTTTGCTTACGCTTGCTGTATTAAACTGTGCTAGAAAGGTAATATTACAAATTCAGTTCTGCTATAGCAAAGGTATTAAATTGATCAATAAATCTTACTTTATGATTGAAAGCTCCGGAATTCCTCCATACATAAACAACATTTGCATATGAGTCTGAACGGATCAATCGCTGAAAGCAGTGAAGCGAACAACTGAACGCAGCTAAGCGGACGCCATCTGTTTTGTTTGCGTGGAAGACGAACTCTGTTTTATCTTTTCTGTATAGAGCAGCTTATCATTAATTTTCTTCCTCAAATCCTTTTTCTGTTTCTCATTTATGATCCTGTAAATATATCATTGATATGCAACACTCTGAAGTCCAAACAAGCTGTCGTTACTTTTATGTTTCTCCTTAAAGGGAAAACCAAATTTGAAGCATTCATATATATGGAGTATGACTTTTCCCTTGGGTTTAGAACACACCAGGCCAAGACCTCGTGCCTTCTGGGGTGAGAGAGCAGAATCAAGCGCTGCTCTAAATCCTTCCCTCGTTAAAACACAAGTGAACTTGCAGTAGCATTTATTTCCTTACACAGTTTGCACAAAAGAGATAATTTTTAAATTTCAACAAAAATTGATGTGATTACTATCTCAATCCATTATTCTCTCTCTCTCTCTCTCTCTCTCTGTCTCTTGGAAACTGTCGCTCCAAATATTTTATGTGTTAGGTTATTTGAGACAAAGATACTCATAAATGATTTCAATACACAGAGGAAACAGAAGACATGTATTCAAATGTTTTAAAATCTGATGTGTTCCTTCACATGACTTTCTCTACCTCTTCTGCAAACAAACCTCTTATTCTTACAAATTAGTATTCCCTTTTCTACTTCAAGATAAACATTACCAGAAATTGCCTTGTTACTTAGTTCCCTATAAGTAAAAGGGAACTAACGGAATACAGATAAAGCGATAGTCATATGTTTTAAAATCTGTCTATGTGATTGTTATTCGGTTTTCTATGATAGCCAGGAGTAAAACAAAAGAAGCAGGATGAATAACTTCTCTTTTAAAAAGGTATAAGTATTTTAAAATCGAAACCAATAACAAGGAATATCTCTGAAACGGTTACATATATAACAAAAATATAAGAGCATAAATAGTGTGTTTTGACGAGATCTATTTTTTTTTTTTTTTTTTGTAACTTTTGTCTATCTCTTACGGTTTACCAGTTAAACAAAAACCATCCACAAATACTTCAGAGACTATTCCCAACAAACTGAAGATATGCATTTTATTTGACTTGTAAATAACTTTTTAATCTAAATCATTAAAGCCATATTTGAGAAAATAGAAAATTTCGAAAAATCTTCAATTTGAAGGGTAGTTTTAGGTGGGGGATTTTCCTAAAATACCAAGTTTGGTATTTAACCGATGTTTCGTTTTTGAGTCCACAGATATACAGACTTTTTTTTTAATTTTTTTCTTTTACTTTTTGACTCAGGGGACATCAAAAAGATATGTTTCCGATGTTATCTCGAAATCAAATTTTTTAATAAAATTCAATACCTTCTTTACCTGCTATATACTGTAGAGAAACTTAAAACGGGTCGTTATATGCCAGTCTGTCAATTCCATTACATCGCGAGAAACTCCCAATCGTGACACTTCAGACCAATACAACGTATCGGTGTTCTAATTTAATTAAACCATCTCTGTAGTGCGATTTATCAAGGTCCTCAAAATATCTGTTTACCGCATCAATGAAATGTTCGTCCTCCAAGAAATTGTTTGAGGTTTGGGAACTGGTAGTCACTGGGTGGATGTTCAAACAATTCCAACTTTAATTCGTACATTTTCCCCATTGCAATGATTGAACGATGGGCCGGAGCATTGTCGTGATCACTCAAACGTTGCAGTAAGCTTGCGTAGTAGTCACCAGTGATATTTTACCCTCATCCAAGTAATCAATAAAAACAATTGCCTGTGCATCCCAGAAAATACTCGCCATAACCTTGTTAGCTCACATTTTTGGAGTTGGTTCACCTGGCGCAATCCACTCTTTTGACCGTGATTTACTTTCTGGAGTGTTGTGACTTATCCAAGTTTAATCCATCGGAATAAACCGTCTCAAAAATTATCAATGTACTGTCCATTTTCTCCTTGGTTTCTTTAGTCATTAAGCCTTTCAAATGGAAGTATTTAATCACTGCTCGATTTTCCAAATCCTCCACTTTCGTGAAAATTCTAAAATTGTCTTGTTTAAAATGCTGTCATTCGAAAACTAAACAAGCTATTGACTTATAACCATGGATAAAAGCTAGTCTAGAGTTGAACTATACGACGCTGGCCTAGTGGCGCCATATCTGTGTGAGGCCCTGGACTTATCTGCCAACCCTCGAGATATATATATCAAAAAGATAATTTTTACGATTTGTGTGCGGTAAAGTTTTGTCTGTGTTTGCCTCACATTCCGTCAGTCTGAGAAGAGAATATCAGGCTAATCTAAGCTCTCACGACCCCGGGCTCGTTTGCGCTTCATTTCATTCATCGAAGGACCTTAAACTTCAAGCTAAGCAGAAAAACATATAAAATATGGGTTTCCGAATGGAGCACTTGCCTGGCTCTTCCCGGGAAATGCACGTCCTGCAGCAGTAATTGCCGAACGTAAGTGAAGGCTTGCTTCCTGTCATAGCTGATTGTTGGTAACACCTGCGTTATTGGATACGTGTGCCGGCGGCTAGTTCTTTTGACATCGTAGATGTGAATTTTACACCTGTGCGAGTGCACACTGTGTTGCCAAAGCCGGCATTGTTACACCTGGGTGGTTTGTACTTGCGACCGCTTCTGGAAATTTCCTGCCACGTGATCGATAGGTTTAAAAAGGGAAACTAATTCCTGCCCAGAGATCAGTTTCTACGGGAACGTCGACAGGGAATTATTAGGCAGAATTGTTACGAAAACTTTAAAGAAAGACAGTTATCTGTGAGAGATTCTGATTGTAATCACTTTGTGGAACAAATGAAGATCTGCTCGTTGCGGTCAAAAGAGAACTTTTGTTACAAAATAAATTGTATTATGCCCGTAAATAGCTTTAATATGTGATATTTTAATCAAAATCGTTAAGAGCCATTTTTGAGAACTCAAACATTTCAAACAACTATTGCATGTAAAGTTAATTTGGGGTGGGGGAATTTTTTTTGAAAACTGTGTCGTATATTGGAAGATACTGAGCCTAAGTATTTCGCAAACGTCCGCATCCGATAAGCTTAAGTACATTCGTAATAGAGAAATAAAAAAGCCATGTATTCTAAATGCCCAATACATTAACATAGAGATTCAATAAAATGCACATTTAAGTTTATACAAAATTGCACTAACTGATGTGTATATGATCTTCTTTTAATCAAAACCATTAGAGCCATTTTGAGACAACCGAGAATTTACAAAAATAATCCATCTAAAGGGTGAGGTGTGGGAATTTCCACGAAAATCTCACATTTTTGGAAGATGTTGAACTTAATAGCAATATTGATATTTTATTTGGCATCAGATATTCTAAATGGTATGACATTTTCATAAAACTCGTTAGAGATGCTTTTAAAATAAAAAACTGACGAAGAATTCTCCTGTGGAGGGATTTTCTTGAAAAGTTTCAGTCGCATCTTGAATACCTACTTTGGTATTTAACCAGCTTTTCGTATTTTAGAGTTACACTTTGCACACACGGATGAAATGTTTGGTTTCTAGAGGCCACAAGACGCAGTAACAGTTCGGGTGGAATACGCCACTTTCTTTAGTAGGACAAAAAGAAAATTCTTTAACAAGTGTAATGCTTTAGCGTTTTATAGATTCAGCAAGCACTTTAAATATAATTTCAAGATCTGAACTTTCCGGAAGAGCCAAGTTTCAACCATTTTGTAATTCATAAAGCCAAAACGAATTTTGAGAGCGTATTTTTAAAACAAAGAGGAAAATAAAATCGTTCCAATATTTCACATATTGAAACGTGTTCACGAGACAAAAAGCACAACTTCTCAAGAGAAATAATTAGCATTTATAATATGAAAATATTCTATTTTAAATCATGTTATAATTTATTGAATCTTTTTTTTTTTCTTTTTTCTTTTTTTTGTAGTTTAACGTCCTTTAACCTGGATTGGTCATATCGGACGATGAATGCAATTGATGATATGATGCTCAAATGATCCCTGGGTCCATGGAGCTTAAAGTTACCCGACATTCGTCTTCTCAGGATAAGGGAAAACCCCGAAAAAACCTTACCCGGGTAACTCACCCTAAGCGAGATTCGAACTCACGACCTTTTGAACGTGAGGCAGACACGCTACCCAGGCGGGCTAATTGAATCTTCTAGCTGTCTTATTCTACCAATCCAAGTGGTTCTTCTTAGTCACGTACCTCAATGTCTGTAGTGTTGTGGTGGCATATTTGTCTCCGTCCCGAACTCGAATCTCGGTTAGAGTCAGCTACCTGGATCAGTCCCCCCCCCCCCGGGGGTTTCCCATATCCTGAGAAGATGAATGTCGAGTAATTTTAAGCTCCATTGACGCGAAATCATTTCACCAATTTCATTCATCGATTTGACCTACCAGTTTAAAGGACGTTAAACTAAAATAAATAAATAAAAATGTGAAACGAAGATATATGAGTTGAGCAAAGCTGAAGAATTCAATAAGAAACCCTGACGCCGTTTCCATGTACAGTAACAAAACAGGCAACTTGAGATAATCTGTCGGCTATCTTAAGATAAGCGTAATGAAGGATGACTGAATCCCCCATTTCAGCCATATCAATATTAGTACCATTATGCATTTGTTCAGACACACATTTGTAAAGATCTTTTTTTTTTTCTTTTTGTATTCAGGGGGTCTCAAAACATATTTCCGGTGAAATCTCGGTATCACATTTTTGGGTGCATTACAATACCTTATCTGCACACTATATGCATGATACATGTAGAGGAAGTAAAAATCTGATGTGTTCCATTCACATGACTTTCTCTACATCTCTGTAACAAATTATTGTTAACATTTTTTTGCTTCTTTTTACTTCATGCTAATCGAGATAAACATTGGCATAATTGCTTGTTTATAAGTTGAAGGTAAACAAGGGAATACACTAGGCTAAAAGCTGGTTTACGTTGTCAGGAGTTAACAAATTCCCGTTTGTGTAAAGTTTTTAAGTATTTTAAAACTGAAACCAATAACAGAAACATCTAAAAAACGATCAACTCTACTAAAAAAATGTATATTATATAAATGATATGTTTTAACGAGTTCTACATTTTTTGTGCAGTAAGTTTTTGTCTTTCGCTTACGGTTTACTGGTTTTGCAAAATCCAGCAAAATTCACCCAGAATAAACAGGTCTTCACAGAATGTTCCCAAAAAATTCAAAATATACATTTTATTTGTGATGTAAATATCTTTAATATACGGCATTTTAATCAAAATCGTTAAAGCCATTTTTGAGAAAATCAAAACTTTAGAAAAATGTTCCATGTAAACGGTAGTTTGTGGTGAGGGGAGTTTCTTGAAATTCTTCGTGTCGCATTCTTGGAAAAAGTTTGGAATATTACTGACTTTTCGTTTTTGAGTTATCGTGTTCACAAACACACAGATTCACGGACACACACGGAACTTTTTCTAAAATTTATATATATATATATATATATATATATATATATATATATATGTGTGTGTGTGTGTGTGTGTACAGGGGACCCTAAAATGTTTTTCTCCCGTGAAATCTAGCAATCAAACTTTTGGGTGGAATACAATACCTTCTCTGTACAATATGCAGAAAGTAAAAATGCGTTTTCTGGATACAGGAGACCTTGTGAAATTTTGAGTGGAATACAATACCTTCTCTACACACTATGTGTAGAGGAAGTACAAATTAAACATGTTTTGATCACATAGAACTAATATGCAATTTCGCCATCCAAATGTTTACTACAGATTCAGATTAACTTGAACTTCTGGACAGACGAGACATATAATTATTTGAGGGTGTGTGTGTGTGTGTGTGGAAAATAATCAGAAAGCAATTATTGAATAACAACGATTGCGGGCTGAGAAGTTAATGAATGATGAGGTCTTACATGACGTTTAATAATAGGACTATTTCTAATGAAGAAATGGACAAACAAAAACCAACTGTAGCGATGTTTTCAAATGTTGCAAGGCTTTTCAATTGTTTGATACAAGACAAGCTCCAACTCACTTAAACAATCCTGTAAAGACAATACTGCGCTGTAAATTTGCAGATCGTGTTATCTATTCGTCACCAAAGGTTATAGGTATCGGAAACAAAGAATATTTCTCAGTAAACCTGCCATACACGAAGAACTGAGCAACAGTTCCGAGCAGTATTTTTATAACATAAATTAGAAGTATAACATTTTGGTGGTCATATTTATTAACTTGTCTCAGAGACTCATAATCTCACACAGTGCATTAGAACCAGATGTGGAAATATTCAAGACCTGTTTTACTGCTCGTTAGACAGCTGATATTTGGCACAACCATAATCTCACACAGTACATCAGAGCTTCACTGCTGATTAGTCAGCTGATATTTGGCACAACCATAATCTCACACAGTACATCAGAGCTTCACTGCTGATTAGACAGCTGATATTTGGCACAACCATAATCTCACAAAGTACATCAGAGCTTCACTGCTGATTAGACAGATGATATTTGGCACAACCATAATCTCACACAGTGCATCAGAGCTTCACTGCTGATTAGACAGCTGATACTTGGCACAACCATAATCTCACACAGTGCATCAGAGCTTCACTGCTGATTAGACAGCTGATACTTGGCACAACCATAATCTCACACAGTGCATCAGAGCTTCACTGCTGATTAGACAGCTGATATTTGGCACAACCATAATCTCACAAAGTACATCAGAGCTTCACTGCTGATTAGACAGATGATATTTGGCACAACCATAATCTCACACAGTGCATCAGAGCTTTACTGCTGATTAGACAGCTGATACTTGGCACAACCATAATCTCACACAGTGCATCAGAGCTTCACTGCTGATTAGACAGCTGATACTTGGCACAACCATAATCTCACACAGTGCATCAGAGCTTCACTGCTGATTAGACAGCTGATACTTGGCACAACCATAATCTCACACAGTGCATCAGAGCTTCACTGCTGATTAGACAGCTGATACTTGGCACAACCATAATCTCACACAGTGCATCAGAGCTTCACTGCTGATTAGACAGCTGATACTTGGCACAGCCATGTCACACAGTGCATCAGAGCTTCACTGCTGATTAGACAGCTGATATTTGGCACAACCATAATCTCACAAAGTACATCAGAGCTTCACTGCTGATTAGACAGCTGATATTTGGCACAACCATAATCTCACACAGTGCATCAGAGCTTCACTGCTGATTAGACAGCTGACACTTGGCACAGCCATGTCACACAGTACATCAGAGCTTCACTGCTGATTAGACAGCTGATATTTGGCACAACCATAATCTCGCACAGTGCATTAGAACCAGATGTGGAAACATTCAAGACCTGTTTCACTGCTACATAGACAGCTGATATTTGGCACAACCATAATGTCACACAGTGCATCAGAGCTTCACTGCTGATTAGACAGCTGATATTTGGCACAACCATAATCTCACAAAGTGCATTAGAACCAGATGTGGAAACATTCAAGACCTGTTTCACTGCTACATAGACAGCTGATATTTGGCACAACCATAATGTCACACAGTGCATCAGAGCTTCACTGCTGATTAGACAGCTGATACTTGGCACAACCATAATCTCACACAGTGCATCAGAGCTTCACTGCTGATTAGACAGCTGATATTTGGCACAACCATAATCTCACACAGTGCATCAGCGCTTCACTGCTGATTAGACAGCTGATACTTGGCACGTCCATTATCTCATGGAGTACATTGACGTCAAGTGTGAAACTGCTTGGCACCGCTGTGAATGCAATGCCTTGTTCTCGTTGCGCAATAGTGCGCGCGTTGGCCTTCAGTGGTGAAGGTCCCAGCTGAAAATACTGCCACTTGAAAGTACCTTTTACGTTTAGTGAATTCAACGAAAACTGATAGTTTAACATGAAGTGTTGTATCACATTGTTACTTGTTTAAATATGCTTTGTTAAGCCTAAGTAAATGCGTATACATTGTATCATAACTTACAAACACAAGGCAGCGTCTTATTATTTAAAGCCATTCTTTCATACAAAAAAGCCAATAAATTGTTCTCGATAGTTTAAAATCTGCATTACGTACATAAAACTAGATAACATTTGCAAGCCCATATTATGATGGTTGTGAACTTCTCTGGTTCCCAAAGTAGTAATTATGTCGTTGCAATAGCTGTTGCCGGCGGATGCAAGATCTCAGTCTAACCGTTGTGATGTCACGGCAAGCTAAGATGATGCGTTCCCTGAGTAGGCGGCGTCGAGCTAAGCCGTTACACGTCGGGCCTGGCATTGTCGGAAGTGAATATAACTTGGGCCATCACAAAAACACAGGACTATTAGATGATCACCGTTGAAACCCCATCGGACTTGTAAGGCCGTCTCTTGCATGTTGTGGTGATTTCAAACGCCATGGCCGGCTGCAGTAGCTTCTGGTGAAACTTGAAGTGATGTAGTTAGTATTCTCCACATATATTGGAGTGCCTTTCTTACCACAATGCGGATATTGGACGAAGCTTGTTAAGAGGCAGAGTGATCTCTTCGTGGATGTGGTATCTTGTGCACTCGCAGAAACGTGTGAATTGCAGGGACCTCTGTTCGTATAGACGACGTGTCTCCGTTGCATTCTGCTGCGCTTCCCCATATATTAACAGCGAGTCCGGATACACTCTGTTCGAAAACCTTGTTCCAGTGACGACGAACGGCTGGAACTTCGTGTTTATAGGCAAATCCACTTTCTAGTGAATTCAGAAAGAAATCATGATTTACCAGAACGTTCTAGAAACATGAACAGAAATGAATAAAAAAACTCATTTATTCGCAAAGGGAAAGAACATTTTATGTGCATGTGTGGGTGGGTGTGATGTATCTGTGACTGAATAGCATAACACAAAAACGGAAAGCCGGTCACACACCAAGCTTTGTATTTATGCTTAGAGTCTTTCAACGATGCGATGCACTGTACATTTTGAAAGCAATTCCCCATTCCAAACTACATTTACATTTTACATGGAACATTGTTTAGATCGTTTCATTTTCTCAAACATGGCTCTCATTAATATTTCTCATATAGATTCTTATATGACAAACAAAATGCATAGGTATCTTGAAATTCGGGAAAAATTTTGCAAAATCTTGTATAACAGGTTCATGTTAAGCGAATAGACAGAAATGGAGATCTCTTTAGAATACACACTTCATTTAAAACGATACTTTTTGTGGCACAGCTTTTCAAGATATCCATCATTAGTTGTTCGGTTGTTTTTCAGTCGTTTCTTGCGATTGCATTGAAAGACTAGTATAAACAGTTGTTAAACATTTAAGTATGAGCTACTCTCTTTGAAATGTTTAATGTGGCCACTTCTGCAAAATTATCTCGGTTAAATTGAAGAAAAAGGAAAACTAAACTTTACGAACAATAATTTGTATAGTGTAGAGTAGAGGAAGTCGCTAGAGACCAGCAGGTTGGTAGAATGTTTGGAGAGGCTGGCTCCTGTTGCAGGCGCTCATCCCCGCTTGCTGATCGATGAAGATAGACCTCTCGTCGCCTTACCACAGGGAGACTACGAAACTTTTACACTGCGCTACCTTTCCAAAACTACCAATTGCAGGATTTTATTCTATTACACCGTGCGGCAATAGCCAACCAGGACAACACCATAATTGGTGACAAATGATCTTGTGAGTGACATTCCTGCTGGCGCGTGGCTCTGTCGGTACGCTGTTGCCATATTCACTCGATTCCACACGTTCCACTACTTCTTCTAAGATGCCTTCTTTCCATGCATTTTCTATCACACTTCTCGTGTGTTGAACTACTTTTCCTCAATTCTCACTAGCTACCTGTCTGTCCTTTCAACATTGAGTCCTGTACTTCACTAAATGTAAAAAAAGATGTGTCACTTCGGCTAAGGTAATCCCAACTCATTTATCACGGCTGTGAGACATTTTCAAATCACAGTGTCACTCGTGGCAGTTCTAGGATGAGAAAAACAGCAATGTCTGCGATATACAAAAAGGTAATAATGATTCCAAACGTAAGTCCTTACGGAATCACTGTACATAACACAACCCAACTTTTGACAGAATGAAATCAACCATCCGATCAGTCATGTTGAGAATGCGCGCGTTAATTTCCGCTGAACCATAGGTATTGCAACGCCGATGACATGATCTCTCTGACGTCATGTATTCTTACACTACGATTGGTGAGCAACCTGACGAGTCCAGCCAGCAGACGACACACCCCACAAGTGTCCACAAGGACCGTAGTGCCACGTACACGAGCCTGCTTCGTGACCGTGACTGTCAGAAACCTGGAGGGCAGTAACATGTTATCGTTATCATTACCATGTACCTAATAGGTAGTACACGAGCCAGCTGAGTGACCATGACTGTCAGAAACCTGGAGGGCAGTAACATGTTATCGTTATCATTACCATGTACCTAATAGGTAGTACACGAGCCAGCTGAGTGACCATGACTGTCAGAAACCTGGAGGGCAGTAACATGTTATCGTTACTATGTACCTAATAGGTAGTGCACGAGCCAGCTTCGTGTTCCGAACTTGTCAGAAACCTGGAGGGCAGTAACATGTTATCGTTACTATGTACCTAATAGGTAGTACACCCGCCAGCTTCGTGTTCCGAACTTGTCAGAAACCTGGAGGGTAGTAACATGTTATCATTACCATGTACCTAATAGGTAGTACACGAGCCAGCTTCGTGTTCCGAACTTGTCAGAAACCTGGAGGGTAGTAACATGTTATCATTACCATGTACCTAATAGGTAGTACACGAGCCAGCTTCGTGTTCCGAACTTGTCAGAAACCTGGAGGGTAGTAACATGTTATCATTACCATGTACCTAATAGGTAGTACACGAGCCAGCTTCGTGTTCCGAACTTGTCAGAAACCTGGAGGGTAGTAACATGTTATCGTTACTATGTACCTAATAGGTAGTGCACGAGCCAGCTTCGTGTTCCGAACTTGTCAGAAACCTGGAGGGCAGTAATATTTTATCGTTACCATGTACCTAATGGGTAGAAGTATGGCATTCTACCAAAAAAAAAAAAAAAAGTCATATCAAAATTTAACTCGATATATTTCTTTTGAGATGCCCTGAATTTAAAAAAAAAAAATCTTATGGTTCCATTCACATGACATTCTCTATCTAGTCTATTACAGAACACTACAAAAGCTGATCCGCATCTCTACTTCGTGCTAATCAACATAAACAGAAGATAGCAAAAATGGATGTATTAATTACTGCATTAGAAGAGAAGGGAGATAAGGGTATACACAAGATTAAACGATAATCAAATATTTTTAAAGCTGTTGCTATGTATTTCAAATGCGTTTCTTTGGATGGCCAGGAGTTGACAAATTACCCTATAAGAAAAGTTTTATTTTAAAATTGAAAACGATAACAAGGAATATCTCGGGAATGGCCAACTCCACGAAAACATGTATGTAACATAAATGGTTTCTTTTAACGAGATCTAGATTTTTGGTTCAGTAAGTTTTTGCCTATTCCCTTACGGTTTACCAGTTATCCAAAAGTAATCCATGATGAAAATGTCTTCAGGGGCTATTCACAGAAAATTCAAGATTACATTTAACTTGCCTTGCAAATATCGCCAATATACGGTGTTTAAGCAAAATCATTAGAATCATTTTTGATAAAAGTAACATTTTCAAATGGTTTTCCATGTAAAGGGTAGTTTGGGGGATTTCCTTGAAAATCTTCGTGTCGCATCCTTGTCACATATTAAACTAAAATACCAAGTGTGGCATCATACCCACTTTTCGTCTGAGTTATCGTGCTCACATACACACGGACCTTTTTCCATTTTTATGCAGGGGACCCTCAAACGCACATTTCCAATTAAATCTCGATATCGAATTTTCGGTGGAATACAATGCCTTCTCTATCTAAACACATTTTGCATTCCACCCAAAACCTCTATGTCAGATTTCACCTCCGCAACAGATCATTCTTGCAAAAGTTGATGCTTTTCTCTACTTGTTAATCAAGCTACATAAAAGGTAGCAGAAATGGTCACCTTATAACCAGAAGGCAAATACACTAATTTAAAAGCTGTTGCTATGTGCTTCAAATTCCTTCTTTTGTATGGCAAAGTGCACAAATTCCCGTATGAGAGTTTCAGTGCAGCATTACTCGCCTCTCACCAACACGGCCCGGGTTCGATCCCAAGCGACCGCATGTGAGACAGGGGCGCATTTTCTCCGGGTTCCCCGCCATCGCATTCCACTGGTGCTCCATCTTCATCGCCTGCGGTGCCACAAGTAGTAAAAGCTGGCGTTAAACACGTCAACTTTTTCGAAAATTGTGAGTTTTCCAAAATGGCAATAACGATGTTGATTAAAATACAATATGTTTAAGACATGACATGTATCAATATCTTGAGTTTGCTAAAACTCTCTTCATTTCTGGATACTTGTGCACAACTAGCAGATCATGATGTGTTACATTCACATGACTTTCTCTAAATCTCTATTTGATGATAAACATTAGCATTGACTTGGTTCCTTGTAAGTAAAAAAGGTGATGTGTTTCATTAACATGACTTTCTCCACAGAGCATACCAACTCTTCAATCTACTTGATTATAATCGAAAAAAACATTACCAGAAATTGTCTTATTACTTCCTTCTTTGTAAGTAGAAGGAAAATAAAGGAATACGCTGGGCTAAACGATAGTTAAATCTTAAAAGCTGGTTGTTATGTGGTTGAAATCCGTCTCTATGCAGGGCCAGGAGTTTACAACTTTCCGTGCAGAAAAGTTCAAGTATTTTAAATCTGTATGAAATAACAAGGAATATCCCAGAAATGATTAACTCCACGAAAAAAAAAAAAAAAAGAAAACATATAAAATAAATCGTGTTTAACGAGATCTACATTTTTTTGAGTAAGTTTTTCTCTCTCTTACTGTTTACTAGTTACAAAAAAATCAGCAAAATGCATTCAGAATAAAGGAGTATTTAGAGGTTATTCCCCGAGAATTCAAGAAATACATTTTATTTGACATATAAATTAATACGGTATTTCAATAAAAACGTTCTAGGCTTTTTTGAGAAAATAGAAATTTTCCAATTTTTTCCATTTAAAGGGTAGTTTGGGGTGGGGGAATTTTTCTCAAAATCTCCGTGTCGAATTCCTGGAAGATACTAAACTTAAATACTAAGTTTGGTATTTTACCGACTTTTCGTTTTTGAGTTGATAGACACAGGACACACTGTCACACGCACTTTTTTTTTTTTTTTTTGATGTAGGTCTCGGCATCGAATTTTTGGGTGCAATGCAGTACCTTCTGTATACACTATGTGCATAGTCGTGTACACAAAGTAAAAACGTAAACTCGTTAAACACACAACTCATATCAAATGAAATTGTGGGAGGGCGTTAACCATTGCTCAGCTATTCCTTGATATTTGTTTCCAGTATTTACATTTTTCTTAAATGAATGTTGTAAATCGTTTTTTCTTCCTCCTGGCCAAGCAAAGAGAATGGCATTTTAATATCACATAGCGACCGGTTTTTAAAAGATTCCAATTCCTCTTAATATATAAAAGTCAGTGTATGTATTTAGCTTTGCTTTCTCTACATAGTACAGAGAACACATTACACTCCACCCAAAAATTCAATACTGAAATTTCACCGGAAATAAACATTTTGGGGTACCATGTATACATAAAAAATTAATTAAAAACAAGTATTTTACTTTCTCTACACGTACTATGTACATAGTATAGAGGAAGTATTGAATTGCACCCAAAAATTCGACACCGAGATTTCACGGAAATACATGTTGGGTCCCCCTGAATCAAAAACGAAACAACAAAAAACACAGCATAGCCCAAAAATGAAAAGACCGTTAAGACACCAAACTTGGTATTTCAGTTTGGTATCTTCCAAGGATGCGATACGAAGATTTTCAAGAAAATACCCCCACCTACATGACAAGTAAAATGTATAGGTATCTTGAATTTTCTGGGGATAGCCTTTGGATGATTTTTGTATAACTGGTAAACTGTAAGACAATGCCGTTTCTATGCAAGGCCACAACTCGAAATCTACACTTTTTGTCTATCTCTTATGGTTTAACCGTTATTAACAGGTCTTCTCAAGCTATTCCCAGAAAATTCAAAATATACACATTAATTGTAATGTAAATATCTTTATTACACGCGATTTTAATCAAAATCGTTAGCCATTTTTGAGAAAATCAAAATTTTCGAAAAATGTTCCATGTAAAGGGTAGTCTGGCAGGGAGGGATTTTGTTGAAAATCTTCGTGTCGCACCTTGGAAGATACCAAGCTTAAATACCAAGTTTGGTTATTTAACGGTCTTCAAGTTTTTAACTGTACTGTCCACACACACACACACACACACACACACATGGACCTTTTTCTGGAAAAAAAATGGACTCAGGGGACATATTCCGGTGAAATCTGGACATAACATTTTTGGGTGGAATACAACACCTTCTCCATACTTATGTGCTCGAGGACACAACAAATACGTGATCCCTAGATTCCATGTGGATGGAAGAGCTTGGTGTGTTCACAAGGCGCACAATGGCCTGGGACTGACAGCGCAGTAAGTAGATACTGAAAACAGAGCCCAGGACAACGTTACGGTGCCCGAGACGTTAAGAAGGTGTTGCTTCTATTCGTAAGTTCCTAGCTTTAAATCTCGCGTTCTTAGTTCTTTTTATGATTGGATATGTAGAACATAATATTGTATTAATATAATTGTGGAATTTGAAGTTATGCGCCTATTTATGCACACAAAAACATAATTCTATTAACACTAAAAATAAAAAAGTATGTGTTACACAGTTGTTCTCTAAAACTAAAATACAAAAAATAAACATAATATCGAGTGCATGAACCCTCAGACATCAATTTTCGGGGTATAGACAAATTAAATGCTTGCAGTAGTGTGGACGAGAAGCTACAAGATCCCAGTCTTCTTAAATTTGTTCCCAAAAGCCATATTTTGTCCTCTGCCGCTCTACAGGTAAACTGCAGCACAGCTCCCTTTCACCTCAGCCCACATATTCTTAACAGGATTCAAATCTGGTGAACTCTGAAAACATATTTGAAACCTTTCTAGATGTGTGGACAAGATTATTATCTTGTACGAATTCAACAAGTCCATCGGGATATCTCATCCTCACAGAGGGAATCAAAACAGTATCGAGTATTACCTTGTATTGCGCACGTTCAGTGCATCCTCAAGCTGTCATAGAACACTTCGGCCGTCCCTTGATATCTAGTCCCAACACGATACAGATTCGCGACCATGATGGAATTTTAAAGCTAAGCATTTTGCATCGTATCGAGACCCATTTGGATATAGACAATAGCTTTTCCCTTACATGTGGAAGGGAATGTCACCTCGTCTGAGAATATCACGCTATTTTCAGGCATTTTCCTCTGCAAACGCAAGACCAATCAATCTGTGCTGATTTGTCAGATGGTTTTAGCCGCCGTTCGTGCATAAAGTCCTGCGTCATTTACACGTTGCAGACATTTTCGAGCTGATACAGGGAAATGCGAATAGGTCTTAATTTCAGTTTGCTACTGCAATTAAAGCTGCACTCGCTTCGTGAGTCGGCACATGTGCTCTTCCTGAACCGGGACGACGGCGTCCAATCCCTTCATTGGATAATCTCAGCCACCTCTGGAGCTCACGAGCAGAAAAACCTCCTAGCTTGACCAGTGCCAGGAGTGGCAATGTCGTATGATTCATTAAGAGCGTGCTAATGCGTCTGCGTACCAATTCTGCGCATCACGTGCTTTAGTCAGCAGCATATTGCTCTTTGGTACAATCAATTCTTAAAGAAGCATCATATTATTAATTTTTCCGAATGTCGTGTACGAAATAACTATATCAAAAATAAATAGCCGTTATGGGTTAATTCAATATCATTATGAGACGGGGAAATATTTGGCTTGCATCACAAATAAAATGCAGACATTGAATTTCATGGCAATAACCTCTGCAGACCTCTTTATTCTCAATAACTGATTATCCGCAAGAGATGGAAAAAAACATCTGATGTATTCCATTCAAATGACTTTCTCTACATCTCTGCAATAAAGTATTGTTAAAACGCTTATTCTTCTATTTACTTCATGTTAATCGAGAAAAAAAAATAACAGAAATAGTCTTATTACTTGCTTCCTTGTAAGTAGAAGCGAAATAAGAGAGTGCCATAGGTTAAAGTGATAGTCAAAAGCTGGTTTGCTATGTGACTGAAGTTCCTTTTATGAACAGGAGTTGACAAATTCCCGTATGAGAAAGGTATAACTATCTTAAAGCTGAAACCAATAACAAGGAATATCTAAAAAGTGATCAATTCCACGAAAAAAATGTATATATCATAACTGTGTTTTTTAACGTGCTCTACATTTTCTGTTCAGTAAGTTTTTGTCTACTCTTACGGTTTAGCAGTTATGCAAAATTCTGCAAAATTCCTACATATTAAAGGTGTTTTCAAAGGATATTCCCTGAAAATTCAAGATATACACTTTATTTTTCATGTGAATACCTTTAATATACGATATTTTAATCAAAATCATTAGAGCAATTTTTGAGAAAATCAAAATGTTCGAAAATGTTTCCATCTAAAGGGTAGTAGGGCTGGGGGATTTTTTGCAAATATTCGTGTCGCATCTTTGGAAGACACCTGAGCTTAATGCCAGGTTTGGTATTTAACGGACTTTTCGTTTTTTGGGCTATGCTACCCACAGACAGACAGAGACAGACACACACACACACACTCACTCACTCACTGACTAACAGACACACAGACGTTTTTCTATAAATGCTTTTTCGGGAGTCAGGGGGTCTCAAAATATATTTTTCCGGTAAAATGTCGGTATGGAATTTTTTGGTGCATCACAATAACTTCTCTATACACTATGTACATGGTACGTGTAGAGAAAGTAAAAATGATTTTGTTAAACACATAGTTTATGTGATGTACTTTTTGGGGGATGGGGGGCTGTTAACTATTTCCGTGATATTCCTTTTATTGATTTCAATTTTAAAATATTTAAATCTTTCTCAAAGGGGAATTTGCGATCCTGTTTCTTTTGTCCTGCTCATGCAAAGAGAACCAAATATCAATGATAATATATTTCTTTGTTTCCCTTCTACTCACAAGGAATCAAGTAATAAAACAATTTCTGCTAATTATCTCAATTAGCTTGAAATTGATAGAAGAATAATTTTTATAGGTATAGTTTGTTTGTAGAACAGTATAGAAAACCATGTGAATGGAATACATCAGATTTTCTGTGAAGTTAACCACATCGGAGATATTAATTTTTTTTTTTTTTTTTTCTTGATAGCTTAACGTCCTTTAACCTGGTTTGGTCATATCGGACGATGAATGCAATTGAATGCTCAAATGATCTCGGGGTCCATGGAGCTTAAAGGTACTTGACATTCGTCTTCTCAGGATAAGGGAAAACCCCGAAAAAAACCTTACCCGGGTAACTCACCCTAAGCGAGATTCGAACTCATGACGTTTTGAACGTGAGGCAGACATGCTACCACCACGCTACCCAGGCGGGCAGAGATATTATTTGTTATTAGTTTAAATTTTCCTATACTTATATTTTCCTCAAATGAAAAATCGTTATTCGTTTTTCTCATTCTGATCAGCTACCGGAATTTCAAAGTCACCCCATAACGAGACTTTCTTAAGTATCTGACTATCATTTAAGCGCGTTAGATTCCCCTATTCGTAGTGTACATATGTTCAAGAAAATATATGATAAGGTCATTTCTGCTAGTGCTATTCTAGATTAGCAAGAAGTAGATAGAAGAATAAGCTTTTGTAGGATTAGTCTCAAAAGATATGTGAATGCTACACATTAATAAATGTGGGCGTTAAATTCAAAAATGAAGTACTTTATCACAGCAGTTTTTCAGTTTTATCCATTAATATGTTTACACAAATAAGTCTGAAACATCTAAAACTTGATATTTAACTAGCAGAGACATCTCAGAGTCAGGCCGAGGACTTTTTGTTGGTTTCTAGGCGCCGTGCCAGGTGGAGCTGGAGAACTGGGTCAACAGCATCCACTCCGCATGCGCTGCTGCTTTTGCTAGACATCGAGGAAAGACCGGTACACTGCATCTACTACAAGAAGAAATCTTCCGCCTTGAGAAGGCCATCGAATCGGTAAGTACATTTTCTTTATTAGTAACAACTTTGTAACTGACGCAAAAAATTCGTATTTGTTTACACTGCACAGCTGATGCCCATTTATCTAACGTCCATGGCAGCTCTCAACTGCTAATCAATTTTCTATTGTTTCTGAAGTACGCAGTATCAAGAAGACTAGCATTAGCAACCTATTTTGGTAATTCAAAACACCGATTTGTAGAACCGTTATAAAACGAATCTCATTAGAAACTTGATAATTTAAAACATACTTATGACTAGCTACCTTATTTTTATTTTATTATTAAGATTTAGTTGGACCTGGCGAGTTATTTAAATGCATAGCCTCACCAGTAACAGTAGAAAACTGATTTCGCAGTTCAGAAAGTATTGCTTAAAATACCGCAAACTCAAAGAAATGTCGGGAACATTAAGGATAGTTTCCCTGGACTCTCTCAAATAACTGTATACTTTCTCTACACCTACTATGTACATAGTGTATGAAGAAGGTATTGTAATGCACCCAAAAATTCGATAACGAGATTTCACCGGAAATACATGTTTTGAAACCCCCTTAAAATGTCCGTATGTGTGTGTGTGTGCCTGTCTGTGGGCAGCATAGCTCAAAAACGAAAAGTCCGTTAATAACCAAACTTGGTATTTAGGTTTGGTATCTTCGAAGAATGCGACACGAAGATTTTCAAGAAAATCCCCCCATCCCAACCACCCTTTACATGGAACTTTTTTCGAAAATGTTGATTTTCTCAAAAATGTTTTGATTAAAATATCCTACATTAAAGATATTTACCTGACAAATAAAATGTATATGTTGAATTTTCTGAGAATAGCCTCTGAAGACTACTTTATTCTGGATGAATTTTACGGAACTTTGCATAACTGCTAAGCCGTAAGAGATGGGAAAAAAAATTAACACACAAAAAATGTAGAGCATATTAACGCACACAATTGATGTCATGTTCATTTTTTCTGGAGTTGATCGTTTTTGAGATATTCTTTGTTATTGGTTTTAGCTTTATAAACCTTATTCTTTTCTCATAGAGGAATTTGTCAACTCGTGTCCATACAAACAAAGGAACTTCAATCACATAGCAACCAGCTTTTGACTATCACTATAACTTATGGTACTCCCTTATTTCACTTCTTCTTTCAAGGAAGCAAGTAATAAGACTATTTTTGCTAATTTTTTCTCGATTAGCATGAAGTAAATAGAAGCATAAGCTTTTTAATAATATTTTTGCAGAGATGTAGAGAAAGTCATGCGAATGGAACACATCAGATTTTTTTAATCAGTCTCCAAATGTATTCTATGTCAATAAAATCTAATAATGAAAAGGAGTTGAGATTGTATTTTGGCGACTCTTGAAATGTTAAAGAGGAGTTGTGGTAAACGAGCGCAGTTCTGGCTCTAGATTGTTCAGGTGCAAGCCTGGGCACGCTCCAACAATGTGCGTGCTAATTCTGACGCTACGTTTGAAATGCACCATTTATCCGTGGTTTACAGAGTTAAAAAGATGAAGGGATTCCCTCGAAGATGAAGATCGCTTAAGCAACAACGGATAATAATAGAGCGCATGTTGCGGTAAGACTTTCAGATTCAAAAAGTGCTGAATATTGGATCGGCAGCAGCGAGGGCAATCCTTCACGCCCCCTTCAGCTCACGAATGAGTATAAACGGTAAGTGTGCAATGGTGCCGGAAAATGTTGATGGGGGAAGACCCAAAACATACTCATCAAACCTCTTAATAGATGACTAAAACTGGATATACCAATATGATCCGACAACACCAGTTTGAGTCCTCCCAGAAGAGGTTATCCAACAAGAAGCGAGATTGTGCACCACAAAGTATCTGCTACAGGCTCTCAAGGAACTAAGAACAAACGTGCTAAGGTTGGTCTGCGTGGAACTTGGTTGCACCATAGCATTGCCTCTGCTCACAATGCACGAGAAGCAACATCATTTCTGCAGGAGCCAGGAGTCAACTACTTGTCCTATCCTCCCTGCAGTCCAGATCTAGCCCTATGTGACGTTTTTCTTCCTCAAAATGAAACAAGAAACTGAGATCAACAATTGAAATCGCATGAAACTGCAGTGATTGTTTACCAGAATGTATTTATACTTTCCCCAAAGAAGAATGATGTTCACCATTTGAAAATGGTTTCAACGGATGAGACATTGTATAGAGAGCAATAAAGAATATTTTGAAAGGATACTTACAATGATCAGATCTAAATTTTTAAAATTGTATCGCTATTTAACTCTCAAAAATTTCAGTAACCCTCATAGGTGGATTTTTTATAATTTTAAATATGCTTTCCCTTTTTAAAAATCCAATGATATAAAATCCAATGTATACGGACAAATGTGAACGTTCAAGTTAAACACCATTTTGTGCACTATTCCATTATCCACACACACACACACACACACACACACACACACACACACGCACACGCACACACACACACACACAAGTAACATATTTAGAATACCATTTTATTAGCCATTCTCAACGAAACAGTTATGAGAATCTTCCTGAAAATCCTCGCCTTTTCAAAATGAAGGTAAGCAACTCTTACTTGGGTTTACTCTCTTTTGAAAATCCAAACAATCTTGAGTTGGCAAAATTAGCTGGTATGGAACTACTTTGAACAACAATCGTGCGTGACTTAATGTCTGCTACAAGAGTGTATCATTTAATTCAATTTGTATTTTCACTGTACATAACGAGTTACGGAACTGAATAATTCATTTATACGTCTCTGGATATCTACACATCTCAGCTAACAAAACAAATAATATATAGGGTCTGTAAAAATGTAATTTGTACTGCTTCTATTTATGGAACACAAGTTCATTATAGAGTATTATCATCAAACTTAATCATAGATCACAGATTTAATACAAGTTTCCTGAACCTGTTCAGTTAATTTCAGTTCTCGAAGGCTGCGAGACTTCACAATTGCATGGTCAACTCTGGTCAGTGAGATTTTTATACGTGCTGCTGTAATTTCTTGACGAAAGACCTCTAGTATAGATGCGATACAGACATCCTTCGATGCAGGGGTAAAAGTCCAGGTGAATGAGCCAAGTGCACCTCTTTGTCCTATCCGGTGTCCAAGGAAAGCCAGCACGTTTCGATGGCAGTGATGGAGTGCCCCGTCTCTCCCATAAAGTCACACATAGCAGGACAAATTTATATACATTTTCAGCATATACCAATAACTGTACCGTCAAAGGAAAAGGCTTCTATCAATCCCTAGATGACAGTCCACATCAGACATTTACTCCTGGTTGATTGACTTCCTTGTCGATATGAGCATGTGGATTTCTTGAAGCCCGGTAAAACCATTGTAATGATTCGTTGTTCTGCTAAGTTTGAATTGGGTCCCTAAGATGGCACAATATGCGTCGCGAACTCCGTCCTCGTTTATTATGTGCTGAAGCCATTCCCAAAACTCTATTCAGGAGCATGTAGATATTCCGATGCACGGTAAACACACTGATATTCGTTGTTCAGTTGGGTTTGAATTGGGCCCTCAGATCACACAACTGCCATAAACTCATCTTTATTTACCAATGCTGAAACCATTCGCCGAATTTCCTTCAGGTTTGTTTTCATTTGATGCCTGCAATAACCTCGATTTCATTTAACGGCTTTCAGAATGAGTCGTACATTCATACAATAAACCTTGACTTCTTGTAGCAGACTTCTAAGGCGACATTACAAACTGTTCTAGGACTAACAGAAGAATTAAGACTTGCAGATCGATACGAGAGTTTCCTTAAGCACATCACAAATGACACAATTCGTCTCAAGAGGATGGACAAGCGTGTTTAGGCTCCATTGCAGACTCACGCCATCACGTGACAATTCAAAATCGATCCTTAAACGCCAAGCTTGCCCCGGTCATTTTGTTTCACATCATATGCCACATGTTACTCATAAGGGCCTTACGAGTACCCACATCTACTGAGAAACAATCATACTCCACATTTCACAGATAATTAAATATAACACTGAGAAGAATATATGTTTTACGGACCTGTATATAATATTTATAATAGCCCATAAGAATGTAAACAGCAAGCTATGATCCATAATCGTGTATTGTGTCCTTGATTAAAATGTTTATGTTTTTCAGAATTAAAATAATGCAGTAAGAAAAGACCGTTATCAAAACACCGATCTTTTATAAATCAAAGTAAGTAATAGTATTTGAGAGCTTGCGAGACACATGTTTAAATAGTACAGTTAGGCTTGAGTGCCCAACAAATATTTTGGAATGCAGGTCAAGTGGATGATGATTGTGATTAAAGAGAAGTCCCTGTTAAATTGAGTTACCTTTATTGGGAACGGGAAAGGATATTAATCTTCAAGCTGATATCCCGCTCAAGTATCTTGCAGCTAATCAAATATTTGCTTTCTTCTTACACTGCCTTATTAAAAGCCTTTTCAACATCTGTAATTGTTAAGTCCCCCACGTAACATTGGCAGATACATAACAGGAGTTGTAGAACCCAAAAATAACATGCATCTCTTACAGGCCCTGACTGCCCTGTACCTAAATTCGTAGAGATCCCTGATGTTGCCTTACCTCGTGACCGCTAGATCACACTGTTGCCACTTGTCAGCTGCAATCACGGTCAGTAAATCACTTTAAACTAACTAAAGCAACAATGCATCACAACACATAGAAAAAAGTCCGTAGTAAAGCAAAATGCGCTGTACAAGCGGATACTTGCGCCAACTGAAACTGCATAGAGGAATGTTTGTTACATCTTGCAATAAGGACATTTTTGCTTACGTAGCATGAATCTATTGGCAGACTACCTCTTATCAGCTGCGCTGGCTATCAGGGATCACTATAGATCTCCCAGACTTTAGTACCTAGGTATTTCATTTCATAAAAAGTAACACGTACAACAGTCATTATTTATGTGTTTAAATAAACATTGCAAATAACTGAATACAGATGGTCATGACAAGCGTATGGCCTGAGAACAATTGGTTTCTTTAGTTACTAGTTTCAATAAACATTAAATCATTTAAAATATTGGCTCATTTAGAAGATTTTGCAACTTGCGGTTTTAGTTCAGTAAAGATGATTTAGAGGAATTTTATTGGAGGTTTGTTACCTAAAATGTCTAAAGGTATTCATAAATCGCAATATAGTAATCTCAAAAAATTGAAGAAAAATGTGCATCAATACAAAGAAACTATTCTTCTTGAATAGTTAGTTCCTTTAAGAATCGAAGTAACTAAGATCTTCTATGATATATTTGTTATAACTGGGGGAAGGGCGATAGAGTGACACATGCGTATACCAGTTGCATATCTACCGAGTAGACACATTGGCGACTGCACGCGCCGCATGTAAACAACCTATAGTAACGCGTTGGGGAACGTGGCTCGACGCAGCAGTACACTATGCTGTATATTACAATATTGTTTTACAGATTAATTAATACCTTTGATGATAGTGAATGTTCTTCAATCAAGATTGTAAAATCTCTTACTTTAAATGGATTGTATGAATATTTGCAATATATACAAATAAAATTTGCAGCGATGTATACAACAATAACCATACTTGGAAATATCGAACATTGCAATGCCTCGAGCCCTGAAACCTGTCCATGAACTTGTGCAAGCAATTAATCAGAGACCCGTGACATCTGTTTTAGACCGTGAAGACAGTGTTAGGAAAAACTGTCGGATTTTATCTTACCTAATAGTCGATGATGTGCTGTTTCTGTTTTGTGAAGCCTATTTACGTGCCAATCGAGGACGATTCACATTTGAGACGTCACGAATGTACATTGTAATCTTGAGAGAAAATGAAACGGATAATGATGCTGATGTATGTAAATATTAAAATTGTAGTTCCCGTAAATGAGACCTCAATCGCCTTCCACTGCTAGTGATCACATCACAGTCCACCATGTAATCATGTCCCATTTTCCTTCTATTAGTACACACCCCATTATCAACACATCACAACTATATACCATGCTGCGAAACTTCGATTCTGTCCCGCTATCGCTCCACAAGATGCTATTCCTAAATATAAAAATTACTGTTAATTTTATTAAAAAAAATGTGGTGTGTTCCATTCACATGACTTTCTCTACATCTCTTTTTAATAAATGAGTGTTAAAAAGCGTATTCTTGTATCTGCATCATACTAATCGAGATGAACTTTAACAGAAAATGTCCTTATTACTTGGTCCCATGTAAGTAGAGAGGAAAACAATCTAACGTGTTCCATGCCTCTAGCTGTTCGGCAAACAAACCTTTTATTCAAAACATTAATCTGTTACCTACATCATCATAATTAAGATAAACATAAACAGAATTTTATTAGTCTTATTACTAGCCTTCTTGTAAGTAGAAGGGAAATAAGAAAATGCCCAGGCTAAAGCAATTGTCTAGTCCTTTAAAAGCCGGTCGCTATGTGAAACAATTGAAATTGCAATTTCTTTGCTTTCCAGGAGTAAACAAACGAGAAAGGAGAAGAAAGATGTCTTTCCATTTGGGAAAGTTTAAGTGGCTAAAATTGAAAGCAATAATCTGAAATATCTCGAAAACGTTACCTCTACAAAACAATATAGACAAAATTAATTGTGTGTTTTAATGAGATCTGGGGTTTGAACCAGTTATATAAAAGTCATCCAGAATGAAGAGCTCTTCAGAGATCACTCCCAGAAAAATCAACATATACATTTCGTTTATCATAAAAATATCTTAAACATAGTGTTTTAATCAAAATCGTTGAGCCATTTTTGAGAAAATCAAAATTTTCGAAAAATGTTCTATGTAAAGGGTAGTTTGGGGTAGGGGCATATTCTTGAACATCGTATCGCATTTTTGGAAGATATCAAACTCAAGTACCAAGTACGAAATGCTTTTTTTATTCAGGGGGTCTCTCCGGTGAAATCTCGGTATGGAATTCTATACACTGACTGTGTACACAATACGTGTAGAGGAATAATAAAGGCTGTATGATACATCAGAGGCTGAAACAGACGTATGACTACCACAAAATTAACTTGTAAATTAAGTATTCTCCTTTTGTTGCCAAAAAGCAAACCAAGAGTTTCCTATTTTCTTATTGTCACTTTTATATTAGCGGCAGCTCGACTTTCTAACAAAGTACAAACTATCGGAATGTTGCTAAATATTACAAACACTTGGATGTAGTGTTATAAGCACACCTTCCACCCCTACAAGTGAAAAGGGTGTTGCCATGGTAACCAAGCTGTTTCAGAAATTCTCACTGGTCCGCTTTTTTTCAAAGTCAACTGTTTTTCTGCAACTCCCGCTTCTAAACAAATGTTGGGCTCGCAGTTTTAAGTTTCAGAATGCTAGTAATATTGCCTGTGTTACATATTGTACGTTTTTAATGAAAATACATAAGTTACAACTTGCTATAGCACTTCACTTTACACACAACCCTGCTTAACATTGTGCAAAGCATATACTGAAGTTTCTGGGAATAGTATGTAAATTCCTCTTTGTTATCTAGATATTACTTTTATAAAGCAATTACACAAAAATCATTCAGTATTACCAATTACTCGTGAACTGTGAATATATCTATATCTTACTGTACAAAAATATAGCAATATATTTATTTTTGATAAAAGCATTTCCCACAATTCCGTGTTATTGGTTTGAATTATTCAGCTGTTTCTCGCGACGCGCTTTTAAACCTGACTATCAATTGTTTTCGCTTTCCTTGTATCTACGACTGTGATAATCAAATGCTTGTGATCCCAGAAACGTATCGTACGATCACAGTAATTAAGCAATGTTTACTATTACACTTCTTTTGCTCAAAAGTTCCCAATATAATTTCATGTTACAACAAAGAAATAATGGATTATTCATTTTCATCGCGATCCATTACCTTTCTTTGTTTTTCTCGTCAGGTATATCAGCATTAGTTCTTCCTCACACTACCAGAGTTGTTTGTTATGAGAATTAAATGTGTGGATCGCTTGCAGTTATAATAACTACCGGTGTGTCAAGACTTCCGGCCGAGGGAAAACAAACAGCGGGAAGCTAATTTATGACCCAGTTTCCTTTCCTCCTTCTGGCCGCGATAAAGTTGCTCAGCTCGCTACACATGTGCGATACTATCGTCTCCGTACAACACAACGGTTCCCTTGTTTTTTATTTTCAAAAGTTTGAATTTTCTTACAGTGTCCTAAATTCCTTTTTAGTCTGAATCACTTCTGTGCAATTGGGGAACTCAAAATATACACACACTCTCATTTTATAAAAAAAAAACAACAAAAAAACGTTAATTTCCTTAAAGTACGCAATTTGTATAAAATAAAACTTTTGTGGCGTTAACCATTTTCGAAGTATTCTTTTTTATTGGTTTGAATTTTCAAACACTTATTTCTCACAAGTGCAAATCGCTTATCTTCCGATTTCTTTTTCTTTCTTTTACTTTCCCGTTCATGCAAAGAAAACAATTTAAAAGCCAATCTGCGACTAGCTTTATCTTTTTATTTATTATATTATTCTTCTTATACTTACATCGAAATGTGTAAATGAGTAATGTAGAGTTATCGACATTAACAAATGGCAGATAAGCCCGCCTCATGAAATATAGCTGGATAAAAGAGGATGGAGGAATGAGGTATGCTCTGGCCCTTCAAGGACTGCAGCACTATGGAGGAGGTTATGAAGGAGCTGGATACAAGAGGATGGAGGAGTGAGGCAGACTCCAGCCCTTCAAGGACAACAACACCAGCGAGGTGGTTATGAAGGAGCTGGATACAAGAGGATGGAGGAGTGAGACAGGCTCCAGCCCTTCAAGGACTGCAGCACTATGGAGGAGGTTATGAAGGAGCTGAATACAAGAGGATGGAGGAGTGAGGCACACTCCACCCCTTCAAGGACCGCAGCACCATGGAAGAGGTTATGAAGGAGCTGGATACAAGAGGATGGAGGAGTGAGGCAGGCTCCAGCCCTTCAAGGAATGCAGCACTGTGGAGGAGGCTATGAAGGAGCTGGATACAAGAGGATGGAGGAGTGAGGCAGGCTCCGGCCCTTCAAGGACTGTAGCACTATGGAGGAGGTTATGAAAGAGCTGGATGGAGAATGAAGCAGTCTCCAGCCCTTCAAGGACTGCAGCACCATGGAGGAGGTTATAAAGGAGCTGGATGGAGGAGACAGGCAGGCTCCAGGCCTTCAAGGACTGCAGCTCCATGGAGGTTATGAAGGAGCTGGAAGGGGGAATGAGGCAGGCTCCAGCCCTTTAAGGACTGCAGCACCATGGAGGTTATGAAAGAACTGGATGGAGGGGTGCGGCAGGCTCCAGCCCTTCAAGGACTGCAGCACCATGGAGGAGGTTATGAAGGAGCTGGATGGAGGAGTGAGGCAGGCTCCAGTCCTTCAAGGAATACAAATCCATGGAGGAGGTTATTAAGGAGCTGGATAGAGGAGTCAGGCAGGCTCCAGGCCTTCAAGCGCTGCAGCAGCATGGAGGTTATGAAGGAGCTGGATGGGGGAGTGAGGCAGGCTCCAGCCCTTCTAGGACCGATGCACTATGGAGGAGGTTTTGAAGGAGGTGGATTGAGGAGTGAGGGAGGCTCCAGCCCTTCAGGGACTGCAGCACCATGGAAAAGCTTATGAAGGAGCTGGAAACAAGAGGAAGGAGGAGTAAGGCGGACTTCAGCCCTTCAAATACTGCAGCACCATGGTGGAGGGTATGAAGGAGCTGGATGGAGGAGTGAGGGGAGCTCCAGCCCTTCAAGGACAACATTGTGGATGAGGCTGTGAAGGAACTGGATGGAGGAGTTAGGCAGGCTCCAGGCCTTCAAGGACTGCAGCACTATGGAGGTTATGAAAGAGCTGGATGGGGGAGTGTGGCAGGCTCCAGCCCTTCAAGGACTGATGCACAATGGAGGAGGTTATGTAGGAGCTGAATGGAGGAGTGAGGGAGGCTCCATCCCTTCAAGGACTTCAGCACCAATGAGGAGGTTATGAAGGAGCTGGATGGAGGAGTGATGGAGATTCCAGCCCTTCAAGGACTGCAGCACCATTGAGGAGCTTATGAAAGAGATGGATACAAGAGGATGGAGGAGTGAGGCAGGCTCCAGCCCTTCCAAGGACTGCGGCACCATGGAGGAGGTTATGAAGTAGCTGGATGGAGTAGTGAAGCGGGGCTCCAGCCCTTCAAGGACTACAGCACCATGGAGGAGCTTATGAAGGAGCTGGATACAAGAGGATGGAGGAGGGAGGCAGACTCCAGCCCTTCAAAGACTGCAGCACCATGGAGGCGGTTATGAAGGAGCTAGATGGAGGAGAGAGGGGAGCTCCAGCCCTTCAAGGACTACATCATGAGGAGGTTATGAAGGAACTGGATGGAGGAGTCAGGCAGGCTCCAGGCCTTCAAGCACCATGGAGGTTATGAAGGAGCTGGATGGGGGAGTGAGGCAGGCTCCAGCCTTTCAAGGACTTATGCACTATGGAGGAGGTTATGAAGGAGCTGAATGGAGGAGTGAGGGAGGCTCCAGCCCTTGAAGGACTGCAGGCCCATGGAGGAGGTTAAGAAGGAGCTGGATGGAGGAGTGATGTAGGTTCCAGCCCTTCAAGGACTGCAGCACCATGGAGGAGCTTATGAAGATGCTGGATATAAGAGGATGGAGGAGTGAGGCAGGCTCCAGCCCTTCAAGGACTGCAGCACCATGGAGGAGGTTATGAAGTAGCTGGATGGAGGAGTGAGGAGGGCTCCTGCCCTTCAAGGCCTGCAGCACCATGGAGGAGCTTATGAAGGTGCTGGATACAAGAGGATGAAGGAGTGAGGCAGACTCCAGCCCTTCAAAGACTGCAGCACCATGAAGGAGCTGAATGGAGGAGTGAGGAGAGCACAAGCCCTTCAAGGACTACAACATCATGGAGGAGGTTATGAAGGAGCTGGATGGAGGAATTAGGATGCTCCAGGCCTTCAAGGACTGCAGCAGCACGGAGTTTATGAAGGAGTTGGATGAGGGAGTGAGGGAGCCTCCAGCCCTTTTAGGACTGATGCACTATGGAGGAGGTTATGAAGGAGCTGAATGGAGGAGTGAGGGAGGCTCCAGCCCTTGAAGGACTGCAGCACCATGGAGGAGCTTATGAAGGAGCTGGATACAAGAGGATGGAGGAGTGAGGCAGACTCCAGCCCTTCAAAGGCTGCAGCACCATGGAGGAGGTTGTGAAGGTGCTGAATGGAGGAGTGAGGGGAGCCTCAGCCCTTCAAGGACAACATTGTGGAGGAGGTTATGAAGGAACTGGATGGAGGAGTTAGGCAGGCTCCAGGCCTTCAAGGACTGCAGCACCATGGAGGTTATGAAGGAACTGGATGGGGGAGTTAGTCAGGCTCTAGGCCTTCAAGGACTGCAGCACCATGGAGGTTATGAAGGAACTGGATGGGGGAGTGAGGCAGGCTCCAGCCCTTCAAGGACTACAACATTGTGGAGGAGGTTATGAAGGAACTGGATGGAGGAGTTAGGCAGGCTCCAGGCCTTCAAGGACTGCAGCACCATGGAGGTTATGAAGGAACTGGATGGGGGAGTTAGCCAGGCTCCAGGCCTTCAAGGACTGCAGCACCATGGAGGAGGTTATGAAGGAGCTGGATGGGGGAGTGAGGCAGGCTCCAGCCCTTCAAGGACAACATTGTGGAGGAGGTTATGAAGGAACTGGATGGAGGCGTTAGGCAGGCTCCAGGCCTTCAAGGACTGCAGCACCATGGAGGAGGTTATGAAGGAACTGGATGGGGGAATGAGGCAGGCTCCAGCCCTTCAAGGACTGCAGCACCATGGAGGTTATGAAGGAACTGGATGGAGGAGTGAAGCAGGCTCCAGGCCTTCAAGGACTGCAGCACCATGGAGGTTATGAAGGAACTGGATGGAGGCGTTAGGCAGGCTCCAGGGCTTCAAGGACTGCAGCACCATGAAGGTTATGAAGGAACTGGATGGTGGAGTGAGGCAGGCTCCAGCCCTTCAAGGACTACAACATCGTGGAGGAGGTTATGAAGGAACTGGATGGAGGCGTTAAGCAGGCTCCAGGCCTTCAAGGACTGCAGCACCATGGAGGTTATGAAGGAGCTGGATGGGGGAGTGAGGCAGGATCCAGCCCTTCAAGGACTGATGCACTATGGAGGAGGTTATGAAGGAGCTATTTCTGTAAGAAAAATGTGTGTGTGGAATAGATAGAGAACGTTATGTGAATGGCACACATCACATTTTTATATTCTACCTCTTTCGGTTTATCAGTTACACAAAAGTTATATTAAGGTAATCTAGAATAAAGAGGTCTTCAGAGGCTCTTCCCAGAAAATTCAAGTTATACATTTCCTTTGTCATAAAAATATCTTAAACCTGCGACATTTTAATCAAAACCGGAAGAGAGAGATAAAATCTTCCTACACAGAGAATGTAGATCCTGTTAAAGCGCACAATTTGTCATGTACATTTTTTGTGGTGTTTACCAATTTCGAAATTCCCCCTATTATTGATTAAACATTTTCAAATACATACATATTTTCTTTCGTGGAAATTACCTTTTCTTTTCTTCTTTCAAGTTCTTGCAAATAGAATGGAATTTAAAAGTATCACGTAACTGCTGGCATCGAAAAAAATTTACTATTGTTTATACCTAAAACGAAATGCGCAATTAAGATATATCCCTATTAACAAGAAACAGAAGAATAAGCATCCGTATAAATAGTTTGTAGGAGAGCAAGCAGGGAAAGTCATGCGTATGCCACACTTGGGATTGTTATTACATATGTTCGTGCTTTTTTATTTTACACGTTTTAATCTGCTTAAAATGGTATGTAATAAATAGCGTTGGCTTTGCGTTTACTAGCTCCCAATATGGCGTCTAGCGCAGAGCTTGGCTTCATGCACATCAAAGGAGCCGCCCTCGAGTTTCCTTTCTGTATACTTTCTATTCTGTGCCCAAACATTCCATACCAAGACTTCATCGCAAATAGACCTTTCAGCATTTTTAGAAAAAGGTCCGTATGTGCGTGTCCGTGTGCCTGTGAACACAACTCATAAACGAAAAGTCTGTAAAATACCAAACTTGGTATATAAGATCTTCCAAGGATGTGACACGAAGATTTTTTAGGAAATTCTCGCCACCCCAAACTACCCTTTATATGGAAAAAGTTTCGAAAAGTTTGATTTTCTCCAAAATGGCTCTAACGATTTTGATTAAAATACCGTATATTAAAGATATTTACACAATAAATAAAATGTATATCTTGAATGGAAATAGCCTTCTAGGACCTCTTTATTCTGAATGAATTTAACTAAATTTTGCAAAACTAGTAAACCGTAAGAGATAGACAAAAACTTATCACACAAAAAATGTAGATCTCGTCAAAACACACAATTTATGTCTCATACATTTTTTTTTTTTTTTTCGTGGAGATACTCCTTGTTATTGGTTTCAGATAAAACTTTTCAGATACGGGACTTTGTTAACTTCTGGCGATGCAAAGAAACGAGAGTTTTATCCACATGTGTAGAGGTAGGTCCACGACATCACCAGTGACGATTCCCTTCTGCACTGTACAGCCAAGCTGGCTCTTGTGGTTATCTGTCAGGTTCTTAGGCATCCAGCGAACACTAACAGCGTCATGTACTAATCGTTCACTGCACCATAGGAAATGTTGAACTGCTGCGATAAGCTTCGCAGTTGCACACGCCGGTGCAATGCTTTAACACATTCTGCGGGGTTGCAACTGTTACCGGCCTCCCGGAGCGTGGCGAATCACTAAGGCTCACACGACCCTCTTGGAAGAATGCACACCACCTGGAGACATTGCTATGGTCCGCAAAGTCATCCCCATACACGCCACGCATGTGCCTTTGAATTTCACTCTGTTTATGCCCTTTAGCCCACAAATATCGAGCCACACCTCTCTGCTCTTGAAACGTGGACGGCAGTAGTATGCGCGCCATCTGTGTTACATAGTTCACGCTTCTCTCGCTAGAGCTGCACGTGAAACAAAAACAAAACAAAAAAGCGTGTATAGTGAAAACTTCAAACTACGAGTATCTGTGTGATATTGCAACATTCCAACTCTTATACCAAGGCAGAAAAAATTATTATGCGTTGCGTTTCGGTCCGTCCTGATATTTAAGTTAGTATCTTCCAGAGATGTGACACGAAGATTCTGAGGAAAAATATTCCCAACCCATACCATCTTTTACATGGAAAACATTTTGAAAAGTTTGATTTTCTCAAAAATGCCTTAAACTGTGTTTATTAAAATACCATACATTAAAGATACGTACATGGCAAATAAAATGTACCTGTATATCTTGAATTTTCAGGAAAGACCTGAAGAGCTCTTCAATCTGGATGAGTTTTGCGTAACTGGTAAATCGTAACAAATAGACAAAACCTTACTATAAAAAAATGTTAGATCTTGTTAAAACACATAATTTATGTCTCATATCTACATTTGTTTCGTGGAGTTGACCATTTTCGAGACATTGCTTGTTGTTGGTTTCAGTTTTGAAATGCTTAAATTTTTATATGGGAATCTGTCAACTCCTGAAGCAAAGAAATGAATTTCAACCACATATCAATAGCTTTCATAATATTTAACTATCACTTTAGCCTAGAGTAATCCCTTATTTCTACTTATAAGGAAGTAAGTAATATGACCAGTTTTGATACCTTCTGCTTGTCTTAATTAGCACGAAGTAGAAGAATGATCAGCTTTTGGAAGTATAATTTGTTTCAGAATATCTATATCAAGTCATGTGTATAGAACACAGCAGATTTTTATATAATTAGATGCATTTCAAAATCTCTGAGTGCCAACCAGAATTTATTTAACTGATTTTCATAATACACATTTCCTATTTTTCAGGAGAAATGTTGATTTGCCTGACTTTCACACACCTTTTCTGATTTTCACGTCTGTGTGGAATACGTTCTACACAAACAATGTACATCTCGTTAAATCACACAGTTTATATTCTGCGAATTTTTGTTATTGTTTTGAATGTTAAAAACAATCCTACTTTTGTTAAGCGGTAAAGGTGTTTGTTTCATGCAAACTACGACCCATAGCAACCACCTCCTAATGAAGCTTCATCTCGATTAACAAGCTGCAGATCAAATTGTGTATTCTTTATATTGGTTTCAGTTTTAGAGTATTTATACTTTTCGCATACGGTATTTTTCAACTCCTAGTCATACAAACAAAGGAACTTCAATCACATAGCAACCAGCTTTTAAAACATTTGACTATCACTTCATCCTAGTGTATTCACTGGTTTCCCTTTTACTTGTAAGGAAGCACGAAATAAGACCATTTCTGCTAATATTAATTTGTTGCAGAAATGTAGAGAACGTCACGCGAATGCAACACAATATAAAGCTATCTCTTTTGGAAGTGAGGGTGCAAGACAAAAGTGAAGTAGCATCTCGTCTCATAAGAGGGAGCGACAAATTCAAGTTTTACTCTAGTGACACTTGAGAGTGCTACGGCACTACGTCACATTGCAGTAACTTAGTTGTCTGCAGCAAATACGTCAAGCAAAATCCAATTAAATGTTTACGTTCCCAAGCGTGTTAATCCAAGAAATAGTACAGAATCGACAGTCGAACGTGTAGAAGAGACACCGGACAACCAGATTGACATTGCCCGACAGAAGACCCCACCTTGTATATGGTCCAACGGTCTTTGAAGCCCGACAACCAGAGCCCTCGAAAGTTCCAGTGAGATTCCTTTTCCCTACCACGCCGCCGAAGCACCGTCGCCGACACTTCCGGTTCTGAAGTGAAGGGTGTGAAGAATGAATGAAACGTAATCTAACGACATGGAGTGACAGGAAATTGTACCTACCCAACATTCGCATTGGAAGACCGACCACGCGATCGAACCCACAACCTTCCGAATGCGAGTCACACACCTCGCTTACTCGGGCTCTGCAGAGCAAATGTCTTATTGGTGACCAAATAATTTATGAAGCGTCAGTTTAAAGCTCGAACAAGGCTTTTACATCACATGAAAATGTCGTGTGAAAGTGAAAAGAGACTTGTTATTCACGACACAATTTCGGCACAAGTGTGAAGGCCAGATAACAATCGTGCAAAGTAATTCTTTAGAGTCATTTATAAGAAAATAAACATTTTCCATGTAAATAGTATTTGGGGTGAGGGCATTTTCTTGAAATCTTCATGTCGCATCCTTGGTAAGATGCTCAACTTAAACATTAAGTTTGGTGCTTAGTTGAATTTTCGTACTTGAGTTATGCTCCTCACATATACGCGCGCGCACGTGAGGGTCTTTTTCAATTTTTTTTTTTTTTTTTTTTTTTTCAGGGGACATAAACACACATTCTGGATATCGAATACTTCGGTGGAATACTACTATTCCGTGTGAATCGAGGCACAACAGGAGTAGGGAATAGTGAGGTGTTTGATCACTTTGGCATTTCTGTTAGTGCTAATATAACTCCTTGCGTTACAACAGTATTCCATTGTTATGCTCTCTACTACGTATACAGGTTCCTTACATCAAAACAAGAAAAAATGTTCATGTCATTCTCGATTTATTCAGGTTCAAAATACTATTAAACAGCACAATTAATGACACATTATTCCACTTTTGACGTTGTCAGCTTGTTAGGTGTTCCATACAAGCACCACTTATAGCAAATGATCCGCATGCACTCGTCGAAACATGGAACGTCAAATACTCCCAGTCGGTGTCGTGTGATTTCGCAGATGTACACATTAAGAGTTTCTTTGTCTAGGATGTCTGCTGCATAAACTAGCGGTTTAAAGTACCCAAAATGATAAAATTCCAAAGATTTTAGGCCGGGGGAACGTGCAGGCCATAGAACTGGTCCCTCGCTACCTATCCATTTGTCATGCTATATACCAGCCAGTGAGACTAAAATGTGCTGGAGCCACATCATGTTTCTTCTTATTTGCAGAGGCACATTTTCTAATTAGTCTGGGAGAGTGTTCTCAATGTAGACAGCACTTGTACGGGAATGTATTACACAAATGTCAACAAGTAGCCTTGGCAACACAAGACCAACTCTGTCAAAGTCTTCTGTCAACGAGTACATAAATAAATGAAGTTATTAGGTTGGACCCGGAAAGCCGTTGAAGGTGACTTTCATCAATACATTGATATCATATAGAGCATATGTTTATATGAACATATTTACTTGTTTCGATGTCAGGAATCCATCCCCAAACATTGTAAAGGTATTTTTAATCATCCTGTGTGCTATGCACATAGAAGGTATTGTATTCCACCAAATTCTAAGCCCACATTTCACCGAAAATACTTGTTTTAGAACACCTAAATCCAAAAACAGCAGTTTTAGAAAAAGTTCCCGGTGTGCGCGTGGTTTGTGAACGCATAATTCAAAAAATAAAAGTCGATTAAGTGCCAAACTTTGATTTTAAGTGCTTTCCAAGGATGCCCCACCCTTTACATGGACAAAATTTTGAATTTGTTTAGTTTCTCAAAATGGCTCTTAACGATTTTGGTTAAAATACGGTATGAAGGGCACAGGGAATAAAGGGGGAATGTCAGAAAAATTAAATTTTACAGGAAACTGTTTTCACTTTAAGTACTTAAAATGTTGGTTTATTGCAATTATATGAACACATTATTACATATAATATTGAATCATTACATTTTCTATGCAATAGAACATGCGACAGTAAGTACTGAACACAGAGATGTAATTTAAAAGTGAAATTACAAAATATTGTTCATGTATTTTGAGCAAGAAGGGGGAATGTCGACCTTTTTTATGTTATTCTAGCATTAATTAACAAGCACTTATTCAAACACTATTAAAATGTGAGAAGTAGCGCCTATAAGTTCACTCATTATGGGGCATGTATAATTCTGCCTTTTTACCACAGAATGTTTTCAAGTGATTTACAGTAATAGGTTTTTCCTTTGAAACAGGAACAGGATGTAGAAAGGAAAGAAATAACTTTGTTAGGTTGTTATTATTATTTGGCTGTTGTGTAAATTATGCACTTCCCCCCCCTAAGATATTGTTTCTAACCTTCATACAAATTTCAAGTGATTCACATCAAAATAATTTTCCTTTGATACAGGAAGAAAAGCTAGAAAGGAGAGAAAATAACTTTGGTAGGTTGCCTTTTTACTGTCTAAAAGTATTTATTTTTTTGAGATTATTATTTTTATTATTGCTCCCCTTCATATAAGGAATTCATTTCCCTCCGTGGCCCTGTTTTTGAGTGGTGAGGAGCCCTGATGTATATAACCCATGGTATGTAGACCGATCTTTGATGATCTTTCGAGATTTTAATTTTTGTCTGGATTTGAAGGGACATTTTTTCATATAGGCAGATGCCAAGTGAGTAGTCCAAGATCAGAAAAACCTTGTTCTGGCTCTATCACATGCAATGGGAAGGGGTTTTTCCTTGCTGATTTGAAGGCTTCTGCCCAGTCACTTGGATTTTCTGATCAACGAGTCCCCAAGTGAGTCTGAATTTCTTGTACACTTATAAACCACATTGAAGTTAGTTAATGATTACGTCAGAAATTCTACCACATTTCACTTTTGAATCCACAATGTCCATTTTTCACTACTTAGAATGTAACTCCACTTCAATAACACACAAAATTAGTGCAAGAACTCGATACGCGACAATATAACAGGTGCTCCTGGCATTCCCCCTTCTTGGCCAGTATGGTAAAACTTAGAATGCGATTTTCTTGCAACTAAGCGCTTTCATTGCCTGTTTGAATTGCTTATCTGGAAGCAATAGATGGTGCAATAATCTCAATTTCGATTTTTTTGACATTCCCCCTTCATCCCCTGCACCCATAATACATTTAAAAGCTGAATTACTGTTTAGATCACTTGGGGGTGTGAACTGTTATGTTTTCCAGTTTTCCAGTTTTGTGCTGCTATCTGTGGCCAAGTTTAGAACTACTTTGGAGCTTTTGTTACACGATGGACAAGGAGGTTCCCAGATAATTTTTTCAATGAAGCATAAAAAGTCAAGTCTGAAAGGGTTTAAGACACTTATATGACAAATAAACTGCATATATTGAATTTTCTGAGAATAGGCTCTTAAGTCCTCTTCATTCTAACTGACTTTGCATAACCGGTAAACCGTAAGAAATAGAAAGAAACAAACAAACACAAACACACACACACACACACACACACACACACACACACAAAATGTAGATCTCGTTAAAACACAAATTATGTCATATACAACTTTTTTGTAGAGTTAACTATTTCCGAGATATTCCTTATTATGGGTTTCAATTTTAAAATTCTTAAAAGTTTTCTCATACAAGAATTTGTTAACCCCTGACAATGCAAAGAGAACGAATTTCAATGACATAGCAACCAGCTTTTAAAAGATTTGACTATCGTTTTAGCCTAGTGCATTCCATGATGTCCCTTCTTTTTATAAAGAAGCAAGTAATAAGATCATTAATGTTAATGCTGATCTCGATTAGCATGAAGTAGATAGCAGAGTAAGCTTTTACCAATTTTCTACAGAGATGTAGAGAAAGTCATGCGAACCAAACATCAGATTTTTTGAAGTCAACATTAAGTTACTTTTCGGCTTGTCACGGAAAGAGTACGCAATGCCAAGACCTGCTTATAGGACATACTTTGTTATTTATTTTATAACCTCTAAAATATTTAGCCTTAATTCACAAAAGCATGCCAGGACTTTAGTTTATAACATAACAAATATTCACAAATTTATATATAAAGTGTTAAATAAGTAAATACATAAACAATGTTTAAACATGACTAATAAATTGGTTAAACTTATGAAAGCAACATTTTCTTTTGAACATCTTTTGGTAAATAGCGTGTTATTTATGGACGCTCTTTAACTACCGTAGTTCTCAGCGTCCCATTCTAAATTGGGCGTGAAAGACCGCTTAATTTTGCTCAGAGACCTCTCTTTCAGGCTAGAGGTTCTTTTACTTCCGTAAAACATCTTTTGGTGTTGTGAGACATTTCGCGGAGGATAAATGTTGTTTTAAATTAAATCTCTTTATACTATATATAAACCAATCAAAAAGGAAATGTTTGACATTTCGTACGAATTTAGACAGTAACAAAATGCTTCATCTGAATTATTTTAAAAGTTGAAAGTGTGAATTAAATTTTCTATGTCCAGACTGAACTGAGTTAATTGGAAAAAAGGTTCATAGTGTATAACTTTTAATCTATCTTCAATTGTTGGAAAAACGATTTTGTGAGGTGGTCATTGTTACTATTCGTCCACAACATATTCCGTATATTTAGCATCAACACTTTTAAATTGTTTTTTTATAAATGCTAAGGGTATTGGGCATCTGAATGTGCGGCTGCTTTTGCCAACAGGTTTGCTTCATTCCCTTGAATCCATTCTAGACATACATATGTGTTTGTTATTAAGATGAGGGTGAACATTATATTTATCCGCTATGGCTGCGCGTGCTACCTCACACCATTCAACTGCTTATTTCTGCTTCAAAGATGACGCACACTGGCGAGAGTTTGGATTGATAGTGGGCTAATTCTGAGTTTTCATCATAAATTACAAAAGCGCAACCAACCATAACATTGTGAGAACCATCAGTATAACTGGAACTCGTGTTTCTTGTTGGACAGCGCAGAATTCAAGTCCTGGATGTATAGACGTTAGGAAGTGAGCAAATATTTCAACTTCATGGCTGTCATCTGCCCTTTTTGATGTTAACCAATTTTGCTTGATATATCCCGTTTAAGTGAAGATTCATGCAGCATCTGTCTATAAGTTCGATAGAACCTTGCAATCTTCAAGGCAAAGCTGCTATGTATTTGAGCTGGTTTCTATTTCCTACTTCATGAAAAGCTAAAATACAGCATAATATCATTGGTTCAGCTGCGCCTCTATAGAAAGATTATTATTAATTAATTATTCGACTATCCTTTCCGTTTCACCAGTTCCTCTCATATCTGCAAACATTTATATAAATTAAAATGAAGTAAATAGAAGCAAATCTGATGTGTTTCATTCACAAAAGTTTCTCCAATTGTTCCATATACAAATTATTCTTACAATAGATTATTATTTTATCATGCTAATCGAGATAAACGTTACTCGCTTCTTAGTAAGCAGAAGGGAAATAAGAGAATGCATTAGACTAAAGCGATAGTTTAATCTTTTAAACGCTAGTCGCTATATGAAACAATTGAGGTTCGGTTGACTTTGCATGGTACTGTTTGAGAAAAGTTAGGAAGGTTGTAATTGAAACCAATAACAAGGGATATCTCGAAAACGGTCAATTCTACAAGAAAAATTTAACCTATTATGTGTTTTAAAGAGATTTGCATTTTTCTGCAGTAAGTTTTTGTCTATTATGGTTTAACTGTTATGCAAAATTCTGCAAAACTCATCGAAAATAAAAAGTTATTCAGAGGCTGTTCCCGGAAAACTGAAATTTATTTCTTATGTGAAATATCCTTAATATACGGCATTTTAATCAAAATCACTAGAACCATTTTTGAGAAAAACAGTTTCAAAAATATTTTCATGTAAAGGGTAGTTTGTAGATTTTCTTGAAAATCTTTGTGTCAATCCTTGGAATATACTAAACATAAACACCAAGTTTTGTATTTAACGGTCTTTTACTTTTTGAACCATGCTGTCCATAGACACACACACACACACACACACACACATCCACTTTCTAAAACTGTTTTTTCCGACTCGTGGGACCTCAAAACATATATTTCTGGTGAAATCTCGAAATCGAATTTTTATGGAACATTTTTCGAAAAGTTTGACTTTCTCAAAAAGGACATTAACGATGTTGATTAAAGTCCTACCATATGTTTAAGATTTTTTCATGCCAAATGAAATGCATATTTTGAATTTCCTGGAGATAACCTCTAAGTGCTATTCATACCGCAAGAAATACAAAACACATAGATCTCGTCAGAACATAATATCGGTTACTTCTTTTTAAGACTTTACAATGTCCAATACATTCTTTGTTATCGGTTGAAAATGTTTACATTTTCCAGTGCTTACCCTTTTCTCAAATGGGCGGCTTACAAAGAGGGCCTAATTTCAATGCTAACACAGAAAGACCAGCTATTAAAAGATTTTTACTATCGTTTTAATATAATGTATTGCTTTATTCCCCTTATATCTACAAGAAAATAACACAACTTGCGCCATTTACCTTGATTAGCATGAATTGTATAAAAGAATAAGCTTTTGTAAGAAAAGCTTGTAAAAAGGAGTGAAAGTCATGTAAGTGTAGTTCATGTCTCATTTTAATGCATTCTCTGAGCATCCTTGTTTCGTCGTTTCTATTCTCTTGTTCTTCTTCTTTCAAGTACTTGTATGATGCGCAGAACGGCATTTTAATTGCACAAAATACTGAATCTGGCAGACGTTTGACAAAAGCGAGCAGCGCATTAGTGAAATGGACGTTATTAATGACTTCCACATAATTCAAGCAGAATGGAACGCGCCTTAACAAAGACCAGTTTGTATAATTGAAACATCCATCAGTCATAACCAAAGCAATTTTAGTGCACAATGCAGCAGCATTTTAAATTATTGGTAATAAAATGAGTACCAAATGACATCTCATTTTTTTATTTGTGATAAGCATTTTGTTTGTCGTATATTATGTATTATATTGTTGAGAAATCTATTTCATATTTTAAATAATTAAAAACAAAAAATAAAATTTAAAAATCTGATGTCTTCCATTCACATGGATTTCTCTATAGATCTACAACAAATTATTGTTAAAAAGCTTATGCTTCTATTTAATTCATGCTAATTGAGAAAAAATTAGCAGAAATAGTCTTATTACTTGCTTCCTTGTAAGTAGAAGTGAAATAAGGGTTAAAGTGATGTCAAAAGCTGGTTGCTATGCTCCTTTGTTTGTATGGATAGGAGTTGACAAATTCTTGTGTGAGAAAAGCTTATTAAAGGTGAAATAAAAACAAGGAATAATTCAAAAACGACCAACTCTACGAGAAAAATGTATATAACATAAATTGTGTGTTTTAACATGCTCTACATCTTTGGTGTGGTAAGTTTTTGTCTATCTCTTCGGTTTAGCAGCTATGCAAAATTCCGCAAAATTCATCCAGAATAAAGTGGTCTTCAGAGGCTATTCCCAGAAAATTCAAGACATACATTTTATTTGTCAGGTAAATATCTTTAATATACGACATTTTAATCAAAATCGTTAGCCATTTTTTAGAAAATCAAAATTTTCGAAAAAAGTTCCATGTAAAGGGTAGTTTGGGGTGGAGGGATTTTCCTCAAAATATTCGTGTCAATCCTTGGAAAATATTGAAAGATCTTGGAAGATATATATCATACCGACTTTTAGTTTAGAATGTGTGCTGTTCGCTCTCTCTTTCACACGCAGGCCTTCTGATGTCACGGTTGCGGGTTCAAAGATTTACTGGCATGTTAAAGCTCATCTCACCCTGGCAACTTTTTTTCAGGACCACAAGCTGAAGCACATGGCGGACTTGCAGCAGAGCGTAGTGTCGGATCCAGAAACCAAACAGCAGATAAACAACCAGATCGTGCAATGGGAGGAGAACCTGGAGCGCTTGCACTGTGAACAGTTCAGACTGCGATGTTACATGGCAAGTCTGCAGAGCGGCGAGCTTCCAAACCCAAAGGTACCTTACAAGGCCTTCCATATAATTTTTCTGAGTTACGAATTTCGTGAAACATGTCCCTTACTAATGAAACTATTGCCAACAAGCTTCAACAACATTTTCCGAATTTATTCGCAAGATCAGTTAGACGCGAGAAAACTGTTGTCCTTGGAGTCCACATCAACTAACTCCCGGTTACAAATAACAACAAATTTGGTTGCAACAGTCGTGATGCATCTTGGATTTATTGTTATGATCCTGAAAACAAAAGTCTATCGACTTGAAACCTAAGCCTGCAGTACTGGTTAATCTCAAACGGACCATATAGACATAGTGTTACTGCCGAGTCTGTTTTGAAAAAGAACGTAGAAAAGAAAAATGATTTCTCATGGCGTATCTGGATGCCCCATGGGCCCTGACTTAGCACCGTGGGATTGTTTCCAAACGATGAGATAAAAATCTTCCTACTAATCAATTATATCCCAGTTCCTATTAGATATTCAAATAGGCACACATCCTCCTTATTTAAATGAAACCCCTGCTAAAATAATTATTGAACTTGATCCAAGGAATCGCTTTTTCGTGAAGCGTTAGAAAAACCTGGTGACGTGCCTCAGAAACTGAATTCATCAAGTTAAAGGGAAATATTTTTAAAAACAATAACATCATTTAATTTTTAAAAAAAAAATACTTATTTGACTTTCTAGAATGCTCAATGTCGCCCTTATATTAAAAAAGCTCTTGTGAGCGTTCCGACCGCTGAGGGGGAGTAAAACACCCTACCCTTTTTTGTTTTGCAGAGCCTGTTGACGCACGTGTCACGTGCCACCAAGAACACTCTCAACAAGCTGGGAGTGTTCACAGTGTCCTCGTTCCACGCCTTCATCTGCGCCAGGAGTCCATCTCTCCTCAACAATCTGCTCGCAGGTCGAGGCGCCACCAAGAGAAGACCCCCCATGTTGTCACGCTCCAACTCCGGTTCCAGCCGTCGATCGCTTCAGATGACCTCTCGCGAAGAGAACGAGAAGACAGTTAAGGTTTCCCTGCCGGACAATCAGGTACCTCAGCTAAAATAACTAATTTGCCTCATTTTAATACCAAACTTTTAAATGCCGACGAATTAATTACGAGTACTTTTGATTTCTATACGATTCGTACCAAATACAGTTCTATCAGTACTACAACATTTGAGATTGTTATCCTTATCTTTGGAAAACAAATCAAATGCAGAATACTTTGATAGATTAACCCTTTCAAATTTCAACGTTTGACGAAACAAAAGTTTAAAACTTGAAGATATTTCATAACTGTGACTTTAAACGTTGTTGCTAAAAGTACAGTCAATTAAATAAGCGAACTCAGACTTTTGAAGTAGGGAGTTATCCAAGTTCAAACCTAGCACAAGAATGCGCATATTCTTTTCATATATCGGAAACATAGTCCGATGCTTTTGAGTTAAATTCATCAAAGAAATATTTTAATTATATTCAGTCTAAATCATGATAGTATCCTTAAATTTAAACGAATTAGGAAATAGCATTAATAAAATATGAATACAATGTTCCTAAATTGCCGTCCTGTTCGATCGAACTGGCTACTCAAATGAGAGATGATAACTTTTTGTGACGCAACTAATCGCGAGGATAGAGAGGTGCAACGAGATAATTCTGGAAGTTTCTGCCCTCGCCTCCTGCGAACTCATTCGAAACTCCTGCAATTGCATATCGGCCAGTGTTCTCGCAACAATCAATGAGCTAGTAAGCCGTTGTTCATGCCAAATAAAGTACTGAGATTGAGATTGTTGTGCCGTGCAGCGAGTGAAGCGTAAGGAATGAAAAACTGCTTCACGAGTTTCATTACATGTGCAAGGGCAACGTAGTGAAATTTCATTGTCAAAATATCTCTTGTTTTATCATTATATCGCCAATTAAAAGCGTTCTGGTATTGCTAAGACTGTCACAGTGTGCGACAGTTGTACAGTACAGTGTTACAGTATGGTATTATTAATAATGTAATAGTTTGCAATATATAAATGTGTAATAATAATAACAATAATGTCCGTCATGCAATAGACATCTGAGCATTACCTTTTAAATATGAGTTTTGAGTGCATGGGTACGGCGACTGATACCTACGAAGAGGTGCAGAAACCTTTTTACGTAATATATACTGTACTTCACGGATGTGATCATTTAACGTAACTCCAAGGCACAACAGTCCACAAGGAACCAAGGCCGCTGCATACCCCATCTCGGCCCAAAGGCGTCATGAATGGGGCGCAGTGCTGGAGGGTGAGATTGATCTGGAGCCGCTACTTCTCAAGTGCCCCCCCCCCCAGGCACCTCCCGGACCAGGTCTCCTGCTTGGCAAGCAGCCGCGCTAACTTGTTTACTACGATTTAACTCCCCCCCCCCCCCAATCCGTGAAGTGGGCGGAGTTTGTGGAACACTGTGTAGAGAATTAGTTATCCGTTGTTAAATGTTCTCGCAGTCATATTTAGTTTTGCATCTGACTATGGTCTTCCATACGGTAACTCCAGCTTCACCCATATAGAATTCTGTTACATTCCACACACATTCAAGAGATACAGTCTTCGAATCCCGGATAAGGTTCTTTTCCAGGGTTTTCCCTTATTCTGAAAACGCTAAACTTGAGCATCACTTTACCCGTTTCATTCGTCGTCCAATTAAATGACGTTAAAGTTGGTAAACAAGTAAATAAAAGCATACTACTTTCTCTCTGTTAGTGGAAGGTGATGACGAATACATTACAATTCCCCAAGACGCCATTAAGGTATAAGCGAATTGCACTGTAACAAACACCCACCTTAGATTTCATCTATGTGCACATTTATTAGAAACTTGTTTTGAGTTATTAAAGCGTACTGTATCTGCCACGATCATGTCCTGAAGCAGTGACATGACAAGCAAGTTAAGATTACACACTTTCTAGCTCCTCCCTTACACTGCATGTACACTTCACGTCACTCAGATGTGACGTCATCATCAACTCGAGAAACTGCGTTGCGCAGAGCGGGACGAAACATCGCTTTTAGTGTTAAGATAGTTTCCATAAGGGACTCCAGATGATGAGCAATGCTCAGGGAATCTTTGTTTCAAAGGACCAACCACGTTACTTTCCATGCTAATGATTTCTGAACCCCCTTCCTCAGCAGCTGGAGGATAGTAGTAGTAATATAAGTATTATCGTCAATGTTTCTTATAGACTAAGTAACGCAACTCAAGATGGTAATAGACATGTCATTGTACAAGAAATGTTAACTGGATAAGCGCAGGAAGCCGAAAATCCATATTGTGAGTCTCACAATTTAGTTTTAAACTTGTAGTTTTGCAGTGCTCCCAAATATCATAACCAGACTGCGAAACAAGCAGGCATGTTTACTGCGCGTGCGTGCTCACTCAGTCCATCATTTAGTTGAATGATTCGTTCTTCCAGATACGAAATTATGCACAAATAATTTACGAAAATGTATATTTAAAATCGCAATACTTTCATTTGATACGACTGAGTTACAACCAGTATATCTAAGTTATTCTCTCACAGAAGTACAGCATATTCATTCTGAAGTACAGTGGGTTCACTGACTTAAGTATTTTATAGGCAGTTTTTTTCTTCTTGATATGCTATTATTGTTGTTGCAGAATTAGCATTACTTACAATGTATTTTCCAAATGTCTCAAGAGTAAATCTTCTGTGATGTTCACTTAATACGAGAAGGTCAGAACTGCTGCGCAGCTGTTCTAGGAAAATCGGCAATGAGGCATTTTACTTCAATCTCGTATTGTTAACATACTCTCTTATCGCTGTGTGGTATATATTATACTCGAATCATTTTCTCACTAACTGACTAACTGATATATCTTTGTTTCAATCGCTATGATGTTTTACGAAAAACATTTCAGGTGTATATTTTTAAAATTCCTCGCAAGCTTACAAGCCTCTTATTTCTTTCAGACACTTCTGGTAAAGTGAGCTTTACCGGTCGAGAAAGCGTCCTTAATTTAGCTTTTTGTGTCTATAGCAGCAACCTGGTATTGACTACTTCTCTCTTGAAAAGATGCAAACATCAGGATGCTTAACAGAGTAGTTGCATTCTGGTAAGGACATCAAATGCAAACTGCACGAGACCATTCACAATGGGAAATTAAGTAGTATTAGACATCAAGAGTGAAAGAAGAAAGAGAGAACAAGCAGCTTCTGAAAAGACAGCATATGTAAACTAAAGTAACTACTTTATTTAACAAGTGGATCCTCTCGGCGAAGACGATGGTGGGTTCATCACCTAAATCAAAGAGGGGAACTTCCATCTCTATTACGTGAAATTCTAAACAGAGCAGCAAGTGGGAATCACTTTTTTTCTACTTTAACCTGCTCAAATGAGGTCTGGGACCATGGAGTTTAAAGTTGCTCAACATTCACCTTCCTAGGATAAGGGAAAACCCTGAGAAAAAAAAGCCTTTCACGGATAACTCACCTTAACCGAGATTCAAACTGCACGCTACAGAGTCGTGACTCGTTTGTTACGTATCAAAGCGAACAAAAGCTAGCTGTCCAGTTCACCATTTATTTTCCTGCGGCTTTTATAGATACTCCAGTAATTTCTGTTCCATTATCTTACCAGGGCGCGTCAACAGCTGAAGTGAGATGGCAAAATAGTCACGTGGCGAGAATTGGTTAGTGTCTAATGTATGACGCGAACTTCTCAATTCAATGTTTACATACTCATCCTCCGTGCTGTAATGGTTACCATGCTAACTTCATATACCCAAGGTCGCGGGTTCAAACGCGGCGGAGGACGATGGATTTTTTCGGGTGTAAAATCCCTAGCATGGCTTTCTTCGGAAGAGAAGTAAAGCCGTTGGTCCCGTGTCGTACATTTACGGCACGTAAAAGAAGCTCAAGCCCTTTTAGAGAGGCCTCTGAGCAAAATTAAGTGGCCTTTCACTCCCAGTATGAACGGGACGCTGAGAACCACAGTAGTTAAAGAGCGTCCATAAATAAAACTCCATTTCCATGTTTTATGTAAGGTCCTCATTACGATACAAAGCATTTAGCTTCTAAATTTACGTAATTCTTACGGTAAATTTTCATTGTAAATGGGAACACAATAATATTTGTATACGGTCCGCTGTAAGCCAGATGCGATTTTGGTGCAATATTGACACCAATACTCGAAACATCCATCTAAAAACAAAATAATCCTTTCTTTCTAAAACTGAGGACCAGAGAGTACACCAAAGCTGTTGATCATGCAACTGTCATAGCAACTTCCAAAAACTTTCATTTTAAGTTGTCAAAGTTAATATCTCCACTTTTTGTATATAGAAAACGGTGGCTGCTCGCCAAATATGTCTTAATGCTGCCTTTGGGTAGTTCAGCGTCCCTTTTGCTGCCAGAATCCTTTCAATACTAAGATGCGAATGAATCTGGTATTTTGTTTTCTCCCACAAGAGAAAACTTTGGAAGAACCTTATCCAGACAACTTAAAGTCACAGGAGTGCTGCTCACGAGGGAAGTATAGGATTCCTCGTGCCGAAACCCACTGTGTAAGAAGAGATGTAGTATAAGGAAGCCACACCAAAACTTCAGCTCTAAAACAAAAACCTCATCTTCCACATAAAGTACAGCCCTCCGCTTACTGCAGGCTGTTCCAACTCTGTTCGTCCGAGTTCTCAATCACAAATCTCGAGCTGGCTAGAGGGGGAGGTGATAACCATATGTCACTGAGCACATGCTTGCGCTTGCATAACGGGGATAAGGACTGGGTTCTCCATTCATTTATTTAAACTCATTGAAGCAGGGGTGTCTTTCTGAATCGCCTCCTGAATTGTCGTTAAGGATTCCAGCTTCGATATCTTGCAGTTCAAATGGTCAGCTGATGTTTGGGCGTGACTTCTTTATACTGCATTACTTCTGTCATAGTGGGTTTCGACATAAGCGGGTCTGATACTTCATTAGCTTAGCCACTTCTGAATGGAATACTTCAAGCCATTTCTAGAGAAACTGTGGTAAGGTAAATTATTTTCAGTTTACAAACGTAAAACAAATTTTACACCCTAAATTTTCTCGGGCTTCTAGCCAGATAAATACATGGAAGCATGAGAAAGTTTAGAGTCAATACGTCGTCAGGAAAGCTTCAGCTCTTACTTTAAATTCTACACTTTCATACTTCTTGGGTAGTTAAAAGAAACGCGTATTATCAACAGATATGTCCAACAATGGGAATCTAGTAGCTGAAACCCAACATAACAATGTAACAATAACCATGGATATGTATTAGTGGATAAGAAACAGATCCACTGAAACAACTATGTACTTTGTTATAATATATGAATTCTGGATCTTGACGCAGTTTTGTATTTACTGCCGAATTATGAATTTCTCGTTAAATTCCCATTCGCATTTTTCTCGCAAATTAGACTACCAGCATGCAATGTGGATTTACCCAACTGTAAACTTAACTTGTGCTCAAGAAGCTCAGCTAAGATACCGCACTCACTTCTGTCCGGAACCTTCCTGCAACAAATTTGTTTTGAGTCTTAAAATTGAATTTCTTGCGAGAGGTACTTATGATGCGCAGCATCAAGGTTGGAGTGTGCTTTGAGTTCGAGTTTCCATTACCCCTCCTTCAGAAAAGCGATTTGAAAACGACACGGAGTTTTGATATGCTGGTAGAGTGTCTAAGAGATTAACTTTTGTTTGAACTTCTCTTGATTTTAATTTATTTTGACGCATCTAGAGTAAGTATTCCAGTTTACTCTCTCCTCGCCATATCTGGAGTTCAAAAGTTTCTTTCATCTGTAAACGTGTTAATGGTTAAAACTCTCTTAAAAGTTTGCCCGAGTTTGATTCGGCAGCGAAGACAAAACTGCTTTAACAATCCAGTGGAGCTTCATATCCGCTACATTTTCCTTTCGTTTTGCTTCATATTTAATTTACAAAATTCAGATAAAAATGTATGGCTTTTTAAAAACTATGAGCATAATTCAAACCGCAGCATTAGGTTTCTAAAAGCACTTTTCCATGTTAAACTAGAATGACAAGATCCCATCACGCAAGTCAATGATGGCCAATTGCAGATACGCGAGTTGGTTCACATTATGGAGATATTGTCTCCTAAATTTGGGTATGAGAGGGTTTGTTTATAATATGTCAAAACTGTATAGACTTGGTTAACTCAACCCCAGTGACTGTAACCGACTTTTCATAACAGTACATTAAACTGCACGTCAGAGACAAAGGAGCAGTCCAAACGTTGAGTGACAATAGGTGAAATTGAAATAAAAAATTGTTCAATTTGAGAAAAGGGATTAGCATGGTTTACCTAGAGAAGGCCAGAACCGTCACTGGGGAATATTGCACGTCACTACTGAACTAAATAAATAGTGTGAAATTGATGCTGCAAAACTGCTTCAACTTCTATATCCGCCATATAGCGATTATATTTTGTTCTATAATATGAAAAAATGGCCGAGTGAAACAAAGACAAACGCTTATTTAGCATGATGAACAAATATTATTTTACGGAGGGTATTAAAGCGTTAGATCGTGTTTGTCTTAGACATATTGATTTGCACGATAACTGTGTAGAAAAATAAAACAAGAAAAAACGAACTATTTAGCTTAAATCTTCTGTTTTCTTGGTTAGGACGAGAATATATAGAATACCTAGTGTATAATAGAACAAGTGTCTATTGTAACCCACGCTCTCAGCTGACAGATCGTTAACACATTTTCCCATTCTCCAACATAAGTTAGCCCCCATTTATGACTAAATACGGATGCTCAGCTTAATTAAATTGGTCAAATTCAAGCTATCAATCTCAAAAATCAAATCCGTTTACTTGGAAACATGAGACATGGGTTAGTGATCGTACTAACAAAGTTTTACATTCCGTGGTATGGTCGCTGCTTGCTCCCAAACACACATCAAGCTCAAGGGATAATTAACTTAAAAACCTTTCGTTGATTTAAACACTTGAATACATGCTGCAATGCTTTCCTTGCGTAAAGTAAATAGGTGTTGCAAGTAGACTGAAGATTCTTGAATAGAACATAAACAAATAAAAGTATTTTAGACACAAATGAAATTGCTCCAAAACTAACAAATAAATGGCTCAAAAATAAGACGTTACCATAAGGTATCATTTTACAACAACACTATGACAACGGCCATGGCCGAGCGACCAATGAAGAGAGAAACCAAAGGGATAGCGTTCCTACACAGTGTAAACATCAGAAGTGATATGGGAGATAACGGGAACTTTCTTTCCCTTCACCTCCCGAACAGTCTAGAACTGTCGAAAAGGCTAGCGGTTATATAAGTAGTGAATGTACTCGCGAGTGAGAGAGTTGGTGATTGAGACAAGGTGCTGGCAATGCAGTGCGTTCTCCAAATTAAATTGGGTATTCAGTCGAAGATTGTCATAAAAGAACTAGGCTTCGAATTTTAGAAATCAGATTAAAATGTTAAAGATTTACAGTACCTTGGAGAGTTAAAAATAGGCAGAACAGACATTCATGATGACTCCCACGTCAACTTTGTACAAAAATATTTGCAATTATTTTAATATGCATTTGTGCAAAATTTTAAGTGCATATGCTATCTGCCCTTCAGAAAATATTAGTTTTAGAAAAACTTATTCAGAATTGTAGCCAATTTTAGAGACATTGTATGCAACGTTCACCTATTTAATAAGGGAAAAGAAGATGTTATCTAAATCCGACTAATTCTGTGCCACTAAGAATTTGACAATTACAATTAATTTTCTTCTTACCTAATTTCAACTAAATAGGGATAATTATTTATCTTACTATCAGGTCGAAACTGATTACAATTAATTTGCTTCTTACTTAATTTATAACTGGTTGTATAATCAAAGGAAGAATCAGACTCAAGTCGAAACATACCTTAAAACATTCAGTTACAAATATTTGTCATTATAAAGGAGAAGGAAAACAGGATACACAGAAGATTTCAACGATAAGATTTCAAAGGTCCCAGGTCGAGTATTTGGGGGACTGATATTATTTATTAGAAGGAAACTCTCCTGTACAATTACATACATCACAGTTGAGCTGGACCAGAATCAGAACAGCAACGTAACATGTAGTTGGGATGCGATTGTCCAATAAAAAATAGAACCCGGACAATACAGAAACTATTCAAAGGTAAATGTTCAGTCGTAAATCGCAATGTCTTCGTCGTAGAAGTTCAAGAGGTAATAAATATGACGGAGAAGAAGACTGCGGTGACGAGACAGGACTAATGGAGCATCCTACAACAGATACGGAGGATACACATCATCTCCAGCAGAGTGGAGTTGCGTACGACTAGAAAGTGCTGATTATGAGTCGTAGGAAACTGTTCTGTGTGATCTGAGACCAGCCACATCATCTCCAGCAGAGTGGAGTTGCGCACGTATCAGGCAGTGCCGATCATGAGCCATAGGAAACGGTTCTGTGTGATCTGAGACCAGCCACATCATCTCCAGCAGAGTGGAGTTGCGCACGTATCAGGCAGTGCTGATCATGAGTCGTAGGAAACGGTTCTGTGTGATCTGAGACCAGCCACATCATCTCCAGCAAAGTGGAGTTGCGCACGTATAAGGCAGTGCTGATCATGAGTCGTAGGAAACGGTTCTGTGTGATCTGAGACCAGCCACATCATCTCCAGCAGAGTGGAGTTGCGCACGTATCAGGCAGTGCCGATCATGGGTCATAGGAAACGGTTCTGTGTGATCTGAGACCAGCCACATCATCTCCAGCAGAGTGGAGTTGCGCACGTATCAGGCAGTGCCGATCATGAGCCATAGGAAACGGTTCTGTGTGATCTGAGACCAGCCACATCATCTCCAGCAGAGTGGAGTTGCGCACGTACCAGGCAGTGCCGATCATGAGCCATAGGAAACGGTTCTGTGTGATCTGAGACCAGCCACATTATCTCCAGCAAAGTGGAGTTGCGCACGTACCAGGCAGTGCCGATCATGAGCCATAGGAAACGGTTCTGTGTTATATGAGACCAGCCACTTCGTCTCCAGCAGAGTGGAGTTGCGTACGACTAGATAGTGCTGATCATGAGTCGTAGGAAACGGTTCTGTGTGATCTGAGACCAGCCACATCATCTCCAGCAGAGTGGAGTCGCGCACGTACCAGGCAGTGCCGATCATGAGCCATAGGAAACGGTCCTGTGTGACCTGGGATGAAGTGACAGAAACCCATAGGGAGAGAAATTTCCGTGCACAAAATAATGGGCTATTACTGAAAGTATGACATGATACTGGAAATAATAATGACCACTAACTTGTGTTGCATGAAAAGTTGAACATTCAACAGAAGTGCATTTTCACATTGAATTCAGATACAAGTTGCACTTGTGTTGAGAAGGAGGATGCTAGGAAATACTATTGTGTGAGGTATGTTTAGCTTCAAACACATGGAGAACAGTATGCTGAGACTTCATTGTGAACAGCAAGCTTGGTATGCTATGAGATGATACCACAACTAGTTCTGCTGTTATATAACAAGCTCTCTTATTCCTATATTCTTTGTTATGTCCTCTACTTGCTACATAGGCAGAGAAGGTACTCATTGCATTCCACCCAAAAATTCCATATCGGGATTTCATTTTAAATTACGTTTAAGGGCCCCCTGTATAAAAAAAACATTTTTAGAAAAAGTCCATTAATGTGTGTGTGTGTGTGTGTGTGTGTGTGTGTGCGCGTGCGCGCGCGCTTGTGTCTGTGAACCTGGTAACTCAAAAACACCAAACTTTATAAGCAAGTTCAACATCTTTCAAGGATGCGACTCAAAGATTTTGAAGAAAATCCTCCCACCCCAAGCTACCCTTTACATGAAAACATTTTCGAGCATTTTGATTTTCTCAAAAACTACTCTAACGCTTTTGATTAAAATACCGTATATTAAATATGTTTACATAACAAATAAGATGTATATTTTGAATTCTCTGAAGTTCTCTTCGTTCTGGATAAATGTTGCATAACTGACAAATCGTAAAAGATAAACAAAAACTTACTGCTCACAAAATGTAGATCTCGTCAACACACATTTGTCACATTTTTCTTTTCGAGTTAACCTTTTCCGAGATATTCCTCGTTATGGGTTCCAATTTTAAAATAAAACTTTTCTCATAGAGAATTTATCGTTTCTGTTTCTTTTGTTTTACTCCTGGCTAAGCAAAGAGAACCCAATTTCAATCCATATTCGTAGCAACCAGAGTTTATAAGATTTTATTATTTATGGTTTTAGCCTAATTTATTCCCTTATTGCCAAGCAATTAAGTAATAATGTTTATATCATGAAGAAGATAAACGAATAGGCATTTGTTACAGAATAGAAAGAAAAAGTAATGTGAATAGAACATTTGAGCTTTTTTTCTTAGGTTTCTCCACAAATAAAAATCACAGGAAAGCCTAAAAAAGTGGTGTGTTCCATTCACATGACGACCTCTATCTATTCCGCAGCAGCTATACTCTATTTCACGCTTTTCAAGATAAATATTAGCCAATTGTCTTATTATATACGAGCTTAGTCTCGTAGTTCTAGGGGAATAAGGGAATACACTAAGCCAAGGCGATAGTCAATTTTTTGAGAGCTGGTCTTTATGTCATGGTATCAAAATTCTGAACTCATTGCATGGTCAGGTTGGAAAAAAACGAATAAGGATTTCTCATTTGAGAAAACAACAAGCACTATAGTTTTATTCGATATACATTGTGGATTTTAAAGAGAACTGTATTTTTGTGTTTTTATATTTCTTACACTTTATCAGTTATACAAAATTTCTCCAGAATGAAGAGGATTGCGGTAGATATTACCACAATCTCACGATATTAATGTTACTTGGTATCAATGAAAGTACTTTAATATACGGTATTTTAAACAAAATCGTCCCAGTAATGTTTGAGAAAACCGAAGATTTCGAAAAATCTTCCATGTAAAAGGTAACTTAAGGCCGAAATTTTTTCTGAAAAGCGTCATACTTGGAATATATACAGAGTTTGATACTTAACTGACTTTTCCTTTTTGAATTATGCTGTGGATCTTTTTCTAAATATACTCCTTTTTTTTATTGGTGAAATAAATATTATATGGAATACAATACTTTCTCTATCTATTATGACATTGCACTTACACGTGGTACAAAATAAAAAGAATTCTAAATCGGAATGATGAAAAGGTGCGGAGCTGGTGGAAGTATGTTGCTACTGAGGGAGAGTTAGATGTCATTTTAAATATGTTTTGTGTGCCCATCGCAAACTGTGTGACAGGATAACTACAAAAATTGGCAAGCTGCATTAATTGCAACTTACACTTCTGTACATTCATCATCGGGTGAAATGTGAGGATGTAATGAAAGGAAAAAGTGCGTTGTTCCAGAACTTTTATGTTGGTCAAGCGTTTCGTTTTCTCTCTTTCCAAATTTCATGGAAGGATACCAATTTAAACATGTTTGAATTTCACAAAAATAAAATGCATTATGCAAAATTCATTTCTAGAACAGCTAAAGGTTTGTAAATAAATAATAAACAAAATTGCTGTATGGCATCTGAATGTGAACCCCAAGCGCCGTCTGGGCTCATTCCCCATCCCTGGCTGTCAGATTCTAGTTCGTCTGAAAGGCGCTCCTGAGGTCCTACATGTGAGAGGGTAAGCCAGAGAACAATCTGAATGTCATTACTTTTAATAATAATGTATTCATTACAGAAAGGGCATGACGCTAAACAATTAATGCCGGAAACCACTTTGAATAAAGCAAAATTCCATTGTAAATAATTGTTCATATCTGCTGTAATGTTAGCGGTTTGAATTGTGCTGTGTTGCCATTTTGACGAGAGATCATCCCACTCCATGTGAATAATTGCTTGGACATACTGATCCCGGCAGACTTCTCACGTGTACCTACGGGATGCTATGTCCGTGGAGGAGTTCCTTGCAAGTGCTTGTGGTCGCAAGAATTTAAACCCCATGGAGCATTTTGTCCGTGTCAAGAAGAGAAGAGACATGGAAGACCACAACTATTTCGTTCCGCATCGGACGGACCTCATCGAGACATACGTAAGTAACACTTTCATTCTAGCGGTCGTTTTATGTTCCGGCCGTGATCGCACTCATGAGCTTTGCTGTGTGGCTTTAGCAGTGGAAAACCAGCAAACTATCTGCAATGTGTATGTATCTTTGTTGAAGCGCCAATTTTTCTGTAAGCATTTCAATAATTTAGTAATTCCCACACAGCACAAATGTTTGAATAAACTTTCACTTTTCAGATGCACAATCAACAAACCCTAGTGTTTACAGTGGTTACCGCAGATCGTGGCCGGCTCACAAAACGACCGCTTTCATTTGGGGATTCTTGAGTTCCTTAGCTGCAGCCTTCTATTGAAATATATAATACGCTTCCTATTGGGGTTTTAGTTATTAACATAGAGTTTAAGGTAACACATCTGTGAAATTACACTAAACATTGTGAGAAAGTAGACATTTCTAATACATTAATATGAGTTCTGAACTTTAAGAAAATATATTTTTTTTTTTTGTTTTCTATTACCTATAGAAAACAAAAATGGACAAGGCGCATATTTAGATATTACTAGACAGGCCGAAATTTAAATCTTATTTTCTCGCAACATTTTTTCAACCTTGTTCCATACTCAAAATGCTCCACACGATGCAATTTTTACTAATTAGTTTTAAATGTTTTTACAAACTCTCAAAAGTACTTAAAAGAAAATGACCTTATATTGCCTTTCGAAATAATTCTCCAATTTCAAGAAATAAATGATAAGCTTTTGAAAAATCAGAAGTTTTGGGGAGTACACAAAGTAATTTTTCTACAATAATTACAGCTATATTAAAATGTAAACTCATTTACTGTAAAACTTGTAGGGATATTTTTAAGAATGCACAATTGCATTAGAGAAATGCATTTAGACAATAAAAAGGTATTATTTAAACAAGCATCAAGCTATAGTTTGAAAGATGGCAGCACAAATAAATACGAGCGTAAACATTTTAATAAGCTACGAATCTTGCAAATTGCAAGGATACATTACTACCTACAATAGTGCTTCCAAACGTCATGTATTAATGTGATGATAAGTATACAGGCTCCACAGAATTTGCCACAAGTTCCAACTGCTCACTTTCTTTATTCTCATGTGAGGGGGGGTATACATTTCAGATATTTCTTATTAAATTAAGAAACTTTTATAAAATAACATCTTGAAAATGTACAGTCTATTGATATTTTATCACTATTCCAGTTTTAGACGAATGAAATGAAAGAAACTGTTAAATGTTGAGCGATAACACGACACGGCCAAGCTTCAGTACAACATGTTCATTATTTTAGAGACAATTCCAAACCCCAAAACACAAGATATATTTGGAAGCAATTTCATTGCGAACAACAGCACACACTGCTCAATGAATTGCAAACAAAGTAAATTTTGAGGATGTGTTTTTAACAACTACACCTTCAAGTCCTTTCTTGCCTTCACTCTCTTAACATGCAGCTAATCTTTATAATGATTTCCGCTCTCAACAGTTAGGACTAGTATATAGAGCTTTCTTTTAATCAACTTGGCAGCAAAACATAATAATATGCTTGTCATGAGTTTTTAGTAAATATTATTATATTTTTATGCAACAAATTTTATTTTGTCAGTTGCCTACTAGAATTTAATCGTGAGATTGTGCGAATGCTCAAAAGAGGTACAACAACGCGGGAAATCCGGAAGACGAAAATGTTCCTATAAAAACGTGAGCACTTTATTTGTTCATTTAAAAGTTGCGGCCAATACTGCATGCTTTTGATGAGCGTGTCAACTGTCGTTAAGATGAAATATGTGTACAGCAGTTCCGTGGTGCTACAATTCTCCTTCAACTGCTGTTTTATCGACGACCATAATTATTACTTGTCCTTTTTCACGTTTTGCGATGGAAGTGCCCACACTTTATTGGAGACGCAGCACCGTCATTAGATAAGTCGCTAGAATCTGGTGATAATCCAACTTCTCCGCAAATACGTGCTTCTTGCATGTCTTGTTACGTTGGCGCCATTTGTATTCCGACTATTTAATCACCAACTAAGCACTGATTTTGATATTGTGTTGTTATATTATTGCATATATTATTATATAACAATTATGCGCGCATTTCATTTCATTATTTTGTTATTGTTATCATTATTACTATCATTATTATTACCATTATTATGTTATTAGACTATTAGGATATTACGGACTATTAGGTCTTCCTTTATAGTTAACTAGAAATTGAAATGTTTTTGCAATTTTTTATGTAAGCGAGTTTAACGTTTTATTTTCAGAGGGAAATCTTCATAAAACAAAACCCTAAAATGTAATTGGTTTAAGCAATTACGCCTAAATGCTTAACTTCACAAAACATGTTTGACATAAATTGTGTGTTTTAACGAGATCTACTTTTTTGTGTAGTAAGTTTTTGTCTATCTCTCACGGTTTGCCAGTTATGCACAAGTTATCAAGAATGAAAGCGTCTTCAGAGGCTATTCCCAGAAAAATTAAGATATAAATTTATTTTGCATATAAGTATCTTTAATATACGGAATTTTAAGAATCATTAAAGCCATTTTTGAGAATAACAAAAGTTTCAAAAATTCTTCGATGTAAAGGGAGTTTGTGGTGGCAACGTGTGTCGCAACCTTGGGAGACACTAAATTTAAATACCAAGTTTGATATTTAACAGACTTTTTGTTTTTGAAATAGTTGTTCAGACACACAGACCTTTATTTAAAAATGCTTTTGGGAGGACCCAAAAACGTGTTTTTCCAGTGAAAATATCGGTATCGAAATTGTGGGTGGAATGCAATACATTTTCTATTTATATAGCATGTAGGTAGAGAAAGTAAAACCCGATACACTTACCACCTGAAAAAGATACACTGTTTCACATTTCAAACAAAGAATACCTTGGAAAAGATTAATGTCACCAAATATTTACTTCATATTAATTGTGTGCTTTAACGATATCTTATCTGTTTTTGAAGAAGGATTTTATTATCTGCCGCAGTTTACCAGTTATACAAAAGAAAGTTTTTCACAGTCTATTCCCAGAATATTCAAGTTGTAATTTCATATTCCGTGCAAATATGGTTAAAGCCATATCGTGCTCTGCATGGCATACAGACAGCAGAGATTAAATAGTTCTCTAGCAGGTTATACAAATTCAGTGTTATATTAGCGACATGTGGAACACGTTTTAGTTTATCTCGAGCAGCTCTACAATATTAGTCAAATGTCAGATTTGAGAGGTCACATTCATGAGAAATTATAAACTGATCATGTGTGCATTAAGTGAGAGTTTACTTGCTTACACAGCTAATATAACACATTTCAGTGACCTTATTATCCACTGGTCCTTTTCAAAATTAGCAATATTAAATATTATAATAATAAGATACATATTTGTGTATGTAGAAGCCACAATGTTATGCGTTATGTGTTAATTTTAAAGGTGCAAGGAACGGATAGTTTTGTACATAAAGGAATAGATTTTAATCATTTATTTTAAAAGAATGTTGCAAGGAAAGGACAGATGGATTTAAGAAATGACACACGTTATTGTCCAATGCGAAGTGTCTACAAGCCACGGTACTTGTAATAATACTTTTTCTAATGCATTCATTTTTAAAGTGCAAGGACAACACATTTGGCAGCTGAAAAATCGCAATTATTTACGATGTTTCACCTTGTTTTGCATTTATTTAGTATTTAACGCCTTTCCATTACCATAGCGTACAGCATTTTCGCAACTCCTCTAAGCATTTCCTTCTGGCCACAAATTTGTATGCGTAACAGTTGGTAGCTGACGCGTGGACCTGTGAAGCAACATTTCACTGTTTTCCAATGTAAGCTATTACTGAGGGTTTTAATTAACTTATGTTTAAGTGGACTGTGTACCATTTCACAGGGAAAATAAAGCATTACGAAAATGGCGTTATTGCGCAAATAATACAGCGAAGGATGCTCGCTAGATTGGCAACAATAAAATCAGATGAAGTAATGTTGAGCAGTTTGCAAAGCACGAGACGGTGGCGATCTTCTACATGCTAATGCTACACCACAACAAACTATAAGCTTCATCAAGAAAACACAACAAAGTGACTTAAAGACCTAGCGATCCTGCCATAACCTTCATCACGCCACTTGCATCCTAATCTGTGTAGTAATATTTGAAATGCTTCGCTTACCCAACTCGCTTCGCTCACTTTCTCATCCCGAGGTCCACTTAGACCGACAATCCCATGAGTTACTGCGGTGCTGTGTTGATAGCAAACAAAATAATTTAATAATAATGAGTAATTTAACTTCCTCCATCTTCCACGTAAATTACATAGGAAAACGAAGCACACTATTTTCACATTAGGCTGACGTGCTCCATCACGTGACTTTATCTAAAAAATATTGTCACAAAATTATACTGTATCTACATTGTGGTAATCGAGATAAACATTGACAGTTGGTCTTATTACTTGCTTCATTGTAAGGAGAAGGGAATACATTATGTTAAAGCAATAGTAAAATTTAAAGTCGGTCGCTGTTTAAAACAATTGAGGTTCGGTTCGCTTTGCATGGTCCCGTTTGAGAAAAGTTAACGTAGTTTAAAACTGAATCCAATAACAAAAATGTCTCAAAAATGGTCAACTCTACAAGAAAAATGTAGCTAACATAAATTATGTGGTTTAGCGAGATCTACAATTTTATCTGTTGTTTGTCCGACGCTTACGATTTAACCATTAGGCAAAATTCTGCAAAATTCAACCAGAACGTAGAGGTTTTCAGAACCTTTTCCCAGAAAATACAATTTAAGTTTTATTTCTGATGTAAATATATTTAATATGTGGTATTTTAATCAAAATCTTTAGAGCCATTTTGAGAAAAACATAATTTTAAAAAATTGTTACATGTAAAGTGTAGTTTGTGATGGGGGGATTTTTTTTAAAAACTTATCGCATCAAATGGAAGATATCTACCAAACATAAATACCGAGTTTGGTTTTTAATGGTATTTTCGTTTTTGAGCTTTGGTCAAAACACACACACACACGCGCACACACGCACACACACACACGCACTCGGGCTCGGGCTCGGACTCGGACTCGGACTCGGACTCAGGGTACCTCAAGATATATATTTCCGGCGAAATCTTGATATCGAATTTTTGGATGGAATACAATAAGTACCTTCTTTAGCTACTATGTATATTGTATCTACATACGTGCTATAGAAAGTAAAAAAAAAGATGAAACGAAAGATCACCTCCTGTTTGAGAAAAGTTTAAGTAGCTAAAAATTGAGAAGTAATGTCTCGGAAATGGTTAACTCTACAAACAATATGACATAAGTTGTGTGTTTTAACGAAGTAAGTTTTTGTCTATTCCTTAGGGTTTACCAGTTATTCAAGATTGATAGAGAGGCTATTTCCAAAATATTTCAATAAATAAATGTTATTTGCCATGTAAAAATCCTTAAAGTGCGGTATTTTTTATCAAAATCATTAAAGCTAATTTTGAGAAAAACAAAATTGTCAACAACAAAAATCTGATGTGTTCCATCCACATTACTTTCTCTACATCTCTGCAACAAATTATTGTTAAAAGCTCATACTTCTATTTACTTCATGCTAATCGAGAAAAAATTAGCACAAATAGTCTTATAACTTGCTTCCTTGTAAGTAGAAGCGAAATAAGGGAGTACCATAGGTTAAAGTGATAGTCAAAAGCTGGTTGCTATGTGACTAAAGTTCCTTTGTATATATGGACACGAGTTGACAAATTCCTGAAACAAAGTACAAGGAATATCTCAAAAACGATCAACTCCACGAAGAAGGTGTATATAACATAAATTGTGTGTTTTAATATGCTCTACGTTATTTGTGAGGTAAGTTTTTGTTCATCTCTTACGCTTTAGCAGTTGTGCAAAATTCCGTAAAATTCATCAAAAATATAGTCTTCAGAGGCTATTCCCAGAAAATGTAATATAAACATTTTATTTGTCAGGTAAATATCTTTAAAATACGATATTTTAATCAAAATCGTTAGCCATTTTTTGAGAAAATCAAAATTTTCGAAAAATGTTTCATATAAAGGGAGTTGGGGTGGCGGGATTTTCTTGAAGTTTGGTATTTAACGCACTTTTCGTTTTAGAGCTAAGCAGTCCACAACACACACATACACAAAGGGACCAAAATGTTTTTTTTTGTTTTTTTTTTTGGATTCAGGGGGACCCAAAACATGTATTTCCGATGAAATCTCGGTATCGAATTTTTGGATGGAATGCAATACCTTCTCTATACATTATGTACATGGTACGTGTAGAGAAAGTAAAAAATCATTAAATGATAGTGTGGGTTGGGAAGATTTTCTTGAAAATCTTCGTGTCGCATGTTTGGCAGATACTAAATTTATACAAGTACCAAATCTGGTATTTAAAGATCTTTTCGATTTTCAGCTCTGCTGTCCTCACACACATACCTTTTTATAATGTTTTAATCAGTGGGTCTCAAGACATGTATTTCCGATGAAATTTCAGATTGAATTTTTTGGTACAATACAATACCTTCTCTATATACTATGTACATAGTACGTGTAGAGAAAGTAAAAAATTGATGGTTCCATTCACATGTCTGCCTGTTCTGCAAACTATTCTTACAAAATATTTTTAATTTATCTACGTCATGCTAATCGAGACAAGTATTAGCAGAAATTGTCTTATTACTTGCTTACTATTAAGCAGAAGGAAGATAGTCAAAACTTATAAAAGCTATCGCTATGTGAAACAAATTAGTTTCTCTTTGCGTGGAGTAAAGCAAAACAAGTAGCAAATGAAAGATGGCTTCCCATTTGATAAAAGTTTAAGTAGGTAGTTTAAGATTGAAATCAATAACAAGGAATATCTTGGAAACGGTTAAATCTAAAAAAATGTATGACAAATTGAGTGTTTTAATATAATGTATATTTTTGTTTGTCGCTTACGGTTTACCAGTTCCACAAATAAAGTGATCTTCAGAGCCTATTCCCAGAAAATCAAGATATACTATTCATTTGACATGAAAGTATCTTAAACATATGGTATTTTAATCAAAATCATTAGTTATGAGTAAATCAAATTTTTCGAAAAATGTGTATTTTCTTGAAAATCTTCCTGTTGCACCCTTGAAAGATACCGACTAAATACAAAGTTAGGTATTTAAGGACTTTCCATTTTTGAGCTATTCTGTCCACGCACGCACACACACGCGCACATGGTCATACATTTTTCTAATGTTTTTTATTCAGGGAGTCTCAAAACATGTATTCCCAGTAAAATCTCTGTATCGAATTTTTGGGTGGAATACAATAGCTGTGCATCTAAAAGTGCTATGCAGTCAAAGAGGTATTCAGAGGCTACTCTTAGGAAATTCCACATATGCACTTCTTTCATTAGTCAGTTTTTGGAAAATTAAAATTGTCCTTGTAAAAGGGTAGTTTGGGATGGGAATTTTCTTGAAATGTTTCTGTCTAATTCTTGCTAAATTCTTAGCTTAAATATCAAGTTTGGTATTAACGAACGTTTCGTTTTTGAGTTATGCTGTTCACAGTTATACCGCACGGGACCGTTTTCTAAAAAAATGTTCTATTTATTCAGGGGTCCTTAAAACACGTATTTTCGCTGAGATCTCAGGATTCAATGTTTGAGTACCAAGTAAAAAGCCAAGTTGATTCTCCTTGTTTCCGCAAAAGGTTTAACATCGCGTTCAGTCTAAACGCCTGCAATTCTTCACATTCGCTTCGTTCGTATTTATATGCTATTATTTTATCACTTCCTTAGACAATAAACATTGAGCTGTTTCTAATCTGCTCAAAAAGCTATACCCCTTGGATTTGAAGGGGAAAAAAAGGAAAAGAAAAAATGTTTGTTCGTGAAAAATTTTAAACGCAATTGGAGTGTAATTGACGAAATGTCTTCTGGAGGCCAAGTAACATAAATGCAAGTGAATGGCAACTCATATTAAAATAAATTTGAAACAAATCGCTCACTGGGTGCTAAAGCATGTAAAACATTTATCAACACAAGCACCAATTCTTGTTACAAATAAATCAAGTTTATCATCTTACCTTTGGCGCAGCAACTGGAAGTGTTGTAGTCAGAACATATTTTCTAATTGTTACAATTAAACAATCACGCACGTTTTGTTATTCACCCACCTTTATAATCTGTATGGTTTCAAACTCCAGCAATCATACGCTCGCTAGAAATACTGCACGCTTATTTGTCAAATCCAATCTCACTTCTCATTTATGAATATGGAAATATTAAAACTAACGCGTCGCGGGCAACAATGTCAGTGAGCGACTGTTTCATTGGATTAAATGTGTCTTTGCCCAAATGTCTTCATAAAGCTGATTGGTTGCTAGTTACAAGCATATGATCACCCAGTGCATGTGTACTGAAAATGTGCGTTCTTTGCGCTTGCTGACAATGAATACTTGCTATAGATAATATACACGCACTCCTTTAAGCGTATCACAATATGATATGAGTGTTGCCAGAAGTAAGTATTCTACCCAACATTTTAGGCCTCCGTCCAACTCTTTACAAAAGTTGTACCGATTGAGCAGACTCAACAGGCTACAATTTGTACATTTCATTTGTCTTATAATAGCCGCAATTCAAACTCTTTAGTCATTTTGAGAAAAATGATAAAGCATTTTCCATGTAAATGTCAGCTTGGATCGAGGAAATTGCTTGAAAACTTCATACTGCATCTTTGGAAACATGTTAACATAAACAACAAGCTTAATATTCGTTACATTTTGTTTGGATAGTGCTATCACCCCCCCTCATACACACAAATGCGGATCTTTTCCCTTTTTATTCCGGTGGCCTTAAAACGTGCATTGTCTTAAAACCGCGTACAGTGCAAAATTTCCCGTACTTATTAGGCAGTGGCAGAGAAAAAGAAAATAAAAAAGTTCAATTTTTTACTTTTTCTTCTTCTTTCAGTACATACTTAGGTACAAACATAGATAGGAAAACACCCAAAAATTCGATACACAGATTTCACCGGAAATAGATGTTTAAGAGTCCCTGAGTAAAAGAAAGAAAGAAAAAAAAAATGTTTATAAAAAGGTCCGTGTGTGGGGGGGAGGGGGGACAACGTAACTCAAAAACGAAAAATTCTTTAAATACCTAACTTGGTATTTAATTTCAGTAACTTCTAAGGATGAGATAAGAAGATTTTCAGGAAAATTTCCCACCCCGAACTACCCTTTATACGGAAAAAAATTTGATGTGTTCCATTCACATGCCTTTCTCTACATCTCTGCAACAAATTATTGTTAAAAAGCTTCTACTTCTATTTACTTCATGCTAATTAGCCGAAATAGTCTTATTACTTGCTTCCTTGTAAGTAGAAGCGAAATAAGGGAGTACCATAGGTTAAAGTGATAGTCAAAAGCTGGTTGCTATGTAACTGAAGTTCCTTTGTTTGTATGTATGGACAGGAGTTTAGAAATTCCTGTATGAGAAAAGTATAAGTTGTTTAAAGCTAAAACGAAAAACCAGGAATATCTTAAAAATGATCAACTCCACGAAAAAAAAATGTATATGACATAAATTGTGTATTTTATCGTGAGCTACATTTTCTGTGCAGTAAGTTTTCCCCCATCTCTTACGGTTTAGCAGTTATGCACAATTCCGTAAAATTCATCCAGTTTAAGTAGTCTTCGGGGGCTATTCCCAGAAAATTCAAGATATACATATTATTTGTCAGGTAAGTATCTTTAATATACGATATTTTAATCAAAATCGTTAGAGCCTTTTTAAGAAAATCAAAAATTTCAAAATTTTTTCCATGTAAAGGGTGGTTTGGGATGGGGGATTTTCTTGAAAATCTTCGTGTCGCATCCTTGGAAGATACCAAACTTAAATACCAAGTTTGGGCTTTAACGGTCTTTTCGTTTTTGAGCTATGCTGCCCACAGACACACACACACACACACACACACACACACACACACACACACACACACACACACACACAGACACATACACACGAACATATTTCTAAAAATGCTTTTTTTATATTCAGGGAGTCTCAAAACATGTATTTTCGGTGAAATCTCGGAAGATTTTGAGTAGCTATGCACATAGTTCGTATAGAGAAAGTAAAAATTGGAAATTTATAATTTTTTAAAAAATGACTAACGATTTTGATTAAAATACCGTAAAAAAGATATTTGCAGGACACATAAAATGTATATCATGAATAGCCTCTGAAGACCTCCTCGGCCTGGATGACGTTTGCATAACTGGTAAACCGTAAGAGATTGCTAAAAACTTACTGCACACTCTTCCACTTACAAGGAACCATTATCTTAATATCGCGATACACGTGTAACACATCTACTTAACACGCATTAATTATGAATAATTTAGATTCTATTAATATAAATTCAACCTGGCGGACATTAGATATCACATATGACTACAAAAACAAAGCCAAGAAGAGCATCAACCATACACGGTGATTCAAAAATACTTTTAAAGCGTTTGAGGGTGAATATCTGATATCAAAACAAGAAAATATAAACATTTTCACGTTATCAATTTATTAATGAACGATCACTTTCAACGGGTCCAACCTAATAACTGCATTCATTTGTGTACTCATTCATAGAAGGCTTTGACCCATTTTATCCTGTGCCTTATGTTGGCATGGCTACTTGTGTAATACATTCCCTTACAAGTGCTGTCTACAGAACACTCTTCCAGACTTGTTAGAAAATGTGTCTCTGCAGAAACATGATGTGGCTCTAGCACATTTTAGTCTCGCTGGCTGCTAATGGATAGGAAGAGCGGGACCACTTCTATGACCTGCACGTTCCCCCGATCTCACTCCTTTGCATTCTTATCTTTTGGGGGGCACCTTAAACCATTGGTTTAGGCGGCAGACATCCCGGATGAAGAAACTCTTAATCTATGTGTCATGGAAGCCTGCGAAATCATATGACATCGACTGGGAGTATTTGATATTCTGTTTCGATAAGAGCATGCGTGTCTAGACGCAAGAGAACATCTGGTGTTTGTGTGGAACACCTCCTAACAAGCTGAAAAATGTTCTTAATTAATAACAGTTTGAAGCTCAATAAATCGAGGAAGAAGGGTTTTGGGATTGTGCTATATGAACATTTTTTTCTCGTTTTCATGTAAGAAAGCTATCCCCAAACTTTGTAAAAGTATTTTTGAATCTTCGTGTATAAAAGATCTAGGTATATGCTTGACTGCCGGATACTCTACCGTATTTTGTTTGCTTTTAGTAGTTGGTAGCACTGCGTTAATTGCCAAAGATATCTTAGTTGGTGTACAGGTTCTCCTAACATGCTTGGGCGCACGTCATATTAATATACTTATGTAAAATAGAAAATACAATAATTTTGGTCTTTGATAATATTGCAAATAAAGGAGAAAGGGTTGACCATTAAAGGATTAAGAAGGAACAAAAAGTACTCGTTTGGTAGCGATCCCCTGAAATGCACAAGTCAAGAATAACCACTACACAAAAACGCGGTTCCCCCTTGTGTGAATATTTGGAAATGTATATCATAATGTACTATATTGTGTGTTCTAATATTTCTAGGTGTTTTCGTTATGTGCTTTTCTTAATTTGCAAAATCCATCGAATACTTCCTGAAATAATAGAGTCAAACGTCACCTCAACATATGTGGGACAATTCATTTTCCCACAGGCGTGTGCTAATATCCTGAGACCACAGAAAATGACCTCAATTAAACGAGCTCGAGGAATACTTAAAGGCTTGTCTAGATCCTCACAAGAGTTCTACGTCACAGGCCTGTGCTAATATCCTGAGACCACAGAAAATGACCTCAATTAAACGAGCTCGAGGAATACTTAAAGACTTGTCTAGATCCTCACAAGAGTTGTACGTCACAGGCCTGTGCTAATATCCTGAGACCACAGAAAAACCAGCTCGACGAATACTCAGACCTGTGACTTTTCTCAAGGACAGAGTATGAGGACTGGTTATTAGTTGTGACGAGGTATGCTGTACAGCCGACAGTTGTATACGTCCAATGACATTTTACTGATGCCTTTGTAGCGTGTGACCCAAGCAGTCACAATAATGTGCCACGCAATAAAACTCTAGTTTACATGCTTATTTAAATAATAATTTTAATTGACTAAATTCATTCTTGTACTAAAATGAGTCACGTGATGCATTTTTTAAAAACATAAAAAGTTCAGTTTTCAAAAAATTTACATATAGATCTGTCCTATTATACTTTTTATATTAGTTCTAATTAGTGAAGAAAATGTTTACTTTACGTACTCTCCAAAACTCCTGACGTTTTCAAATTTAATAATTTATTTATCAAATTTGGAGCATTATTTCAAAACCATAATATACTTTTGTTTAATGTGCTTTTGAGAGGTTATATAGTGTGGAACAGAGTACGCAAAAGTGTTGAATTTGCAAGAAAATAAGGTTCAAAGTTGGGAACACTTACCTATAAGCATGCGCCTACCTAGTTATAATTGGTAGGAGAAGTTCGCAAAGTGAGTAAATGTCTGGCAACTATAATACAAAATAGTTTTTTTAATTGTTCACAGATGCATCACATTACTATATCCTGTTGAAGCACGCAAATAACTGCTGCTCGTATTCCAAAACTTTGCCTTGCAATTCATTCAATTTAAGAAACTCTACTGTCTAAATTCATTCTTCTAATAAAATTGTTCCACACATACATTTTGAAAAATGTTCATATAAGGCATTCAAGTTTTACAAACAATGACCTTACAAATAAATCTATTGCATCTGATTATGTATATTCACTCCCAATTGGAGTAAAATACTATTGGTTTTTTTAATCTCTAAAACACCTCCTTATTTTCCGAAGTATATGTATTCATCCAAAGTGAAGCATTATTTAGAAACAGAATGTGGCAATTTTCTTTGTACTTTTGAGGCAGCACACACATTTTGAAAAACATACCAACACAATTATTGCATCGTGTGAAGCACTTTGAACGCAGAAAAACATTGAAAACATATTTGCAAGAAAATAAGATATAAAATTTGCTTGCGTAACCTGATAGACATTCGCCTGTCCATTTTAACATTCATATGTCCCATGTGGGGAAAGGTAATATCTTGTTCAAGTTTTCAATTCACCTTCTTCTATGTTTACCAATTATGCTAAGTTAAACAAATGCATCACTTAAGAAAGAAAGTTTGTGTATATGACGTGTGCCTGTTGCAGCTTCACACGCACGAGATTGTAGAGGTATGCGCCAAAATTCTCTACCAAGTAGAACTGCAACGTACGACTTTGGAGCAGATGTGGGGATTCTCCGTGGAAGCGGAGCTCATAGAGAATGCGGACCGCCAGGACGAGCTCTGTTGCTATGTCAGCCGTGTGGAGGACAAGAGCGTGGCTATGCACAATGGTGAGTCCTTGGTGTGTGTGTGTGTGTGTGTGTGTGGACAAGAGCGTGGCTATGCACAATGGTGAGTCCTTGGTGTGTGTGTGTGTGTGTGTGTGTGTGGACAAGAGCGTGGCTATGCACAATGGTGAGTCCTTGGTGTGTGTGTGTGTGTGTGTGTGGACAAGAGCGTGGCTATGCACAATGGTGAGTCCTTGGTGTGTGTGTGTGTGTGTGTGTGTGTGTGTGGACAAGAGCGTGGCTATGCACAATGGCGAGTCCATGGTGTGTGTGTGTGTGGACAAGAGCGTGGCTATGCACAATGGTGAGTCCTTGGTGTGTGTGTGTGTGTGTGTGTGGACAAGAGCGTGGCTATGCACAATGGTGAGTCCTTGGTGTGTGTGTGTTGACAAGAGCGTGGCTATGCACAATTGTGAGTCCTTGGTGTGTGTGTGTGTGTGGACAAGAGCGTGGCTATGCACAATGGTGAGTCATTGGTGTGTGTGTGGACAAGAGCGTGGCTATGCACAATGGTGAGTCCTTGGTGTGTGTGGACAAGAGCATGGCTATGCACAATGGTGAGTCCTTGGTGTGTGTGTGTGTGGACAAGAGCGTGGCTATGCACAGTGGTGAGTCCTTGGTGTGTGTGTGGACAAGAGCGTGGCTATGCACAATGGTGAGTCCTTGGTGTGTGTGTGGACAAGAGCGTGGCTATGCACAATGGTGAGTCCTTGGTGTGTGTGGACAAGAGCGTGGCTATGCACAATGGTGAGTCCTTGGTGTGTGTGTGTGTGGACAAGAGCGTGGCTATGCACAGTGGTGAGTCCTTGGTGTGTGTGTGGACAAGAGCGTGGCTATGCACAATGGTGAGTCCTTGGTGTGTGTGTGTGTGTGGACAAGAGCGTGCCTATGCACAATGGTGAGTCCTTGGTGTGTGTGTGTGTGTGTGGACAAGAGCGTGGCTATGCACAATGGTGAGTCCTTGGTGTTTGTGTGTGTGTGTGTGGACAAGAGCGTGGCTATGCACAATGGTGAGTCCTTGGTGTGTGTGTGTGTGTGTGTGTGTGTGTGTGTGTGGACAAGAGCGTGGCTATGCACAATGGTGAGTCCTTGGTGTGTGTGTGTGTGGACAAGAGCGTGGCTATGCACAATGGTGAGTCCTTGGTGTGTGTGGACAAGAGCGTGGCTATGCACAATGGTGAGTCTTTGCTGTGTGTGTGTGTTTGTGTGGACAAGAGCGTGGCTATGCACGATGGTGAGTCATTGCTGTGTGTGTGTGTGTGTTTGTGTGGACAAGAGCGTGGCTATGCACAATGGCGAGTCTTTGCTGTGTGTGTGTGTGTGTGTGGACAAGAGCGTGGCTATGCACAATGGTGAGTCTTTGCTGTGTGAGTGTGTGGACAAGAGCGTGGCTATGCACAATGGTGAGTCTTTGCTGTGTGAGTGTGTGGACAAGAGCGTGGCTATGCACAATGGTGAGTCTTTGCTGTGTGTGTGTGTGTGTGTGGACAAGAGCGTGGCTATGCACAATGGTGAGTCCTTGGTGTGTGTGTGTGTGTGTGTGTGTGTGTGTGTGGACAAGAGCGTGGCTATGCACAATGGTGAGTCCTTGGTGTGTGTGTGTGTGTGTGTGTGTGTGTGGACAAGAGCGTGGCTATGCACAATGGTGAGTCCTTGGTGTGTGTGTGTGTGTGTGTGGACAAGAGCGTGGCTATGCACAATGGCGAGTCCATGGTGTGTGTGTGTGTGGACAAGAGCGTGGCTATGCACAATGGTGAGTCCTTGGTGTGTGTGTGTGTGTGTGTGGACAAGAGCGTGGCTATGCACAATGGTGAGTCCTTGGTGTGTGTGTGTTGACAAGAGCGTGGCTATGCACAATTGTGAGTCCTTGGTGTGTGTGTGTGTGTGGACAAGAGCGTGGCTATGCACAATGGTGAGTCATTGGTGTGTGTGTGTGGACAAGAGCGTGGCTATGCACAATGGTGAGTCCTTGGTGTGTGTGGACAAGAGCATGGCTATGCACAATGGTGAGTCCTTGGTGTGTGTGTGTGTGGACAAGAGCGTGGCTATGCACAGTGGTGAGTCCTTGGTGTGTGTGTGGACAAGAGCGTGGCTATGCACAATGGTGAGTCCTTGGTGTGTGTGTGGACAAGAGCGTGGCTATGCACAATGGTGAGTCCTTGGTGTGTGTGGACAAGAGCGTGGCTATGCACAATGGTGAGTCCTTGGTGTGTGTGTGTGTGTGTGGACAAGAGCGTGGCTATGCACAGTGGTGAGTCCTTGGTGTGTGTGTGGACAAGAGCGTGGCTATGCACAATGGTGAGTCCTTGGTGTGTGTGTGTGTGTGTGTGTGTGGACAAGAGCGTGGCTATGCACAATGGTGAGTCCTTGGTGTGTGTGTGTGTGTGTGGACAAGAGCGTGGCTATGCACAATGGTGAGTCCTTGGTGTGTGTGGACAAGAGCGTGGCTATGCACAATGGTGAGTCCTTGGTGTTTGTGTGTGTGTGTGGACAAGAGCGTGGCTATGCACAATGGTGAGTCCTTGGTGTGTGTGTGTGTGTGTGTGTGTGTGTGTGTGTGTGTGTGTGGACAAGAGCGTGGCTATGCACAATGGTGAGTCCTTGGTGTGTGTGTGTGTGGACAAGAGCGTGGCTATGCACAATGGTGAGTCCTTGGTGTGTGTGGACAAGAGCGTGGCTATGCACAATGGTGAGTCTTTGCTGTGTGTGTGTGTTTGTGTGGACAAGAGCGTGGCTATGCACGATGGTGAGTCAATGCTGTGTGTGTGTGTGTGTGTTTGTGTGGACAAGAGCGTGGCTATGCACAATGGCGAGTCTTTGCTGTGTGTGTGTGTGTGTGTGGACAAGAGCGTGGCTATGCACAATGGTGAGTCTTTGCTGTGTGAGTGTGTGGACAAGAGCGTGGCTATGCACAATGGTGAGTCTTTGCTGTGTGAGTGTGTGGACAAGAGCGTGGCTATGCACAATGGTGAGTCTTTGCTGTGTGTGTGTGTGTGTGTGGACAAGAGCGTGGCTATGCACAATGGTGAGTCCTTGGTGTGTGTGTGTGTGTGTGTGTGGACAAGAGCGTGGCTATGCACAATGGTGAGTCCTTGGTGTGTGTGTGTGGACAAGAGCGTGGCTATGCACAATGGTGAGTCCTTGGTGTGTGTGTGTGTGTGTGTGGACAAGAGCGTGGCTATGCACAATGGTGAGTCCTTGGTGTGTGTGTGTGTGGACAAGAGCGTGGCTATGCACAATGGTGAGTCCTTGGTGTGTGTGTGTGTGTGTGTGTGGACAAGAGCGTGGCTATGCACAATGGTGAGTCCTTGGTGTGTGTGGACAAGAGCGTGGTTATGCACAATGGTGAGTCCTTGGTGTGTGTGTGTGTGTGGACAAGAGCGTGGCTATGCACAATGGTGAGTCTTTGCTGTGTGTGTGTGTGTGTGTGTGTGTGGACAAGAGCGTGGTTATGCACAATGGTGAGTCCTTGCTGTGTGGGTGTGTGTGTGTGGACAAGAGCGTGGCTATGCACAATGGTGAGTCCTTGGTGTGTGTGTGTATGTGGACAAGAGCGTGGCTATGCACAATGGTGAGTCTTTGCTGTGTGTGTGGACAAGAGCGTGGTTATGCACAATGATGAGTCTTTGCTGTGTGTGTGTGTGTGTGTGTGTGGACAAGAGCGTGGTTATGCACAATGGTGAGTCCTTGCTGTGTGGGTGGACAAGAGCGTGGCTATGGACAATGGTGAGTCTTTGCTGTGTGTGTGTTTGTATGGACAAGAGCGTGGCTATGCACAATGGTGAGTCCTTGGTGTGTGTGTGTGTGTGTGTGTGTGTGGACAGGAGCGTGGCTATGCACAATGGTGAGTCTTTGCTGTGTGTGTGTGTGTTTGTGTGGACAACAGCGTGGCTATGCACAATGGTGAGTCTTTGCTCTGTGTGTGTGTGTGTGTGTGTGTGTGTGGACAAGAGCGTGGCTATGCACAATGGTGAGTCTTTGCTGTGTGTGTGTGTGTTTGTGTGGACAAGAGCGTGGCTATGCACAATGGTGAGTCTTTGCTGTGTGTGTGTGTGTGTGGACAAGAGCGTGGCTATGCACAATGGTGAGTCTTTGCTGTGTGTGTGTGTGGACAAGAGCGTGGCTATGCACAATGGTGAGTCCTTGGTGTGTGAGTGTGTGGACAAGAGCGTTGTTATACACAATGGTGAGTCTTTGCTGTGTGAGTGTGTGGACAAGAGCGTGGCTATGCACAATGGCGAGTCCTTGGTGTGTGTGTGTGTGTGTGTGTGTGTGGACAGGAGCGTGGCTATGCACAATGGCGAGTCCTTGGTGTGTGTGTGTGTGGACAAGAGCGTGGCTATGCACAATGGTGAGTCTTTGCTGTGTGTGTTTGTGTGGACAAGAGCGTGGCTATGCACAATGGTGAGTCTTTGCTGTGTGTGTGTGTGTGTGTGGACAAGAGCGTGGCTATGCACAATGGTGAGTCTTTGCTGTGTGTGTGTGTGTGTGTGTGTGTGTGTGTGGACAAGAGCGTGGCTATGCACAATGGTGAGTCTTTGCTGTGTGTGTGTGTGTGTGTGTGTGTGGACAAGAGCGTGGCTATGCACAATGGTGAGTCTTTGCTGTGTGTGTGTGTGTGTGTTTGTGTGGACAAGAGCGTGGCTATGCACAATGGTGAGTCTTTGCTGTGTGTGTGTGTGTGTGGACAAGAGCGTGGCTATGCACAATGGTGAGTCTTTGCTGTGAGAGTGTGTGGACAAGAGCGTGGCTATGCACAATGGTGAGTCTTTGCTGTGTGAGTGTGTGGACAAGAGCGTGGCTATGCACAATGGCGAGTCCTTGGTGTGTGTGTGTGTGTGTGTGTGTGTGTGTGTGTGTGTGTGTGTGGACAGGAGCGTGGCTATGCACAATGGCGAGTCCTTGGTGTGTGTGTGTGTGTGTGTGTGTGTGTGGACAAGAGCGTGGCTATGCACAATGGTGAGTCCTTGGTGTGTGTGTGTGGACAAGAGCGTGGCTATGCACAGTGTTGAGTCGTTGCTGTACGTGTGTGAGTGTGAGGGTTATTTCACACCTTCTACCACAGACAGTTGTCAGTAATGCTAAAGTCGTGAGGACTCGCGCTAGAGAAAGTACTAAGCCAGCAGTATTATTTACCGAAATGGACTCATTCAAATGAAGAGTAAGGACTTCTCATTATTTTCCATAAAAGGGGGCACCGCGAGCTATCCGTTTATCACCGCGACAAGCACAACCTTCCTTCCTTTCTAATTCTGGATTAAAGCAGAAATTTGATAAAAATGTAAATGTTCCAACATTTCTTATCTAAGGAAACAAACATGTGCACTGAAAATATGGGCAGTTATTTTTGACTCCTCCTGATGTTCGTTAAACTTCCAAGTTATTACTGAAACCTCTCTTTGTATTCAAAACAAATTCACTTGGATTCTGACCTGTTATTAGTGCGACGGTTTATCATCGCAAAATGTACTTCTGCATATCTACACGCACGCGCTCAGCAGATGGTGCGGTGCAGATTAATACTGCACGAGTTAAGTTAGCGCATTTTCCCGTATGTAGTAAGAGCGGACATTAAACATTATCACAAACAATTCTTACTTTAGAAACTAGTTATTGTCTTCTTACTTCTGTAATTGTTACTAAATACCTGGTTACCTTACTTTTATAACAGCTATTAAGTAACAAGTTTCTTTTTACTGGTAACTTTTATAATCATTATGGGTAAGAAGTTTCTTTGTACTGATACTTTTACAACCGTTATTGGGTAACACGTTACTTCATACTGTTTACTTTTGTGACCATTATTGTGCAACAGGTTTCTTTGTGCTGGTTAATTTTATAACCTTTATGGGGTAACAGGTTACTTCATACATGTTACTTTTATAACCGTTATTATGTAACAGGTTTCTTTGTTATGGTTACTTTTATAACCGTTGTTGGGTAACAAGTTACTTTTATAGCCGTTATTGTGTAACAAGTTTCTGAATAGTGGTTACTTTTATAACCGTTATTGGGTAAATTGTTACTTCATACTGGTTACTTTTGTAACCGTTATTGTGTAACAGGTTTCTTTGTGCTGGTTACTTTTATAACCGCTATTGGGTAACAAGTTACTTCATACTAGGTAGTTACTTTTACTGTTAATGGGTAACAAGTCGCCCTCCGTGGTGTATTGGTTACCATGCTAACTTCATATACCCAAGGTCGCGGGTTCAAACCCGGCGGAGGACGATGGATTTTTTCGGGCGTAAAAATCCTTAGCATGGCTTCCTTCGGAAGGGAAGTAAAGCCGTGGGTCCCGTGTCGTAGATTTACGGCACGTAAAAGAACCTCAAGCCTGATAGGCCTCTGAGCAAAATTAAGCGGTCTTTCACGCCCAGTATAGAATGGGACGCTGAGAACCATAGCAGTTAAAGAGCGTCCATTTCAATGGGTAACAAGTTACTTTTATAGCCGTTATTGTGTAACAAGTTTCTCTGTACTGGTTATTTTTATAACCGTTATTGTGTAACAGGTGTCTTTGTTATGGTTATTTTTATAACAGTTATTGGGTAACATGTTACTTCATACTGGTTACTTTTGTAACCGTTATTGTGCAACAGGTTCTTTGTGCTGGTTAGTTTTATAACCGCTATTGGGTAACAAGTTACTTCATACTAGTTAGTTACTTTTATTGTTAATGGGTAACAAGTTACTTCCGTTATTGGGTGTAAAGTTTCTTTGTGCTGGTTACTTTTATAACCATTATTGGGTAACAAGTTTTTTTTTTGTTTTTTTTTGCTGGTTACTAGTTACTTTTAGTTATACTAAATTTATATAAAGTTCAGAGGCTATATCCAGAAAGTTCAGGATATACATTTCGTTTTTCATGAAAATATCTTAAACATACATATATATATTAATCAAAATCGTTAAAAAAATTCAAAATTTTCGAAAAATGTTCCATATAAAGGGTAGTTCAGGTGGGGGAAATCTCTTGAAACTGTTTGTGTCACATCCTTGGAAGATGCTGAAATTAAATATCAAGTTTGGTATTTAACAGACTTTTCATTTTTAAGCTATGCTGTCCTTAGACACACACACACACACACACACACACACATTAAAAAACAATATTTATTATTTTCTGGTTTCAGGGTGTCTCAAAACATGTGTTTCCGGTAAAATCTTGGTCTATCAAATTTTGGCTGGAATACAATACCTTCTCTATCCACCATGTACATTGTACATACGTGCCCCTAATGATTTTGATTAAATTCCATACATTAAAGATATTTATAAGACATAGAATGTACATCTTGAATTTTCTGAGAATAGTCTCTGAAGGCCTCTTTATTATGGATTATTTTTGTATAGCTGGTAAACCGTAATAGATGGAAACTTGACTACACAAAAAATGTAGATCACGTTAAAACAATTATATTATAATTTTTTTTGTACAGTTAGCCTTTTCCGAGACATTTCTTCTTATTGGTTTCAGTTTTAAAATACTTAAACTTTTCTCAAACAGGAATTATTCCTTTTTCTTTTGTTTTGCTCCTGGTCATGTAAAGAGAACCGAATTTCAATCACATAGCAACAGCTTATTGCTTTAGCCTTGTGTATTCTCCTATTTCCTTCCTACTTATAAGCAACTAAGTAATACAATCATTTCTGATAATGCTTACCTTGATTAGCATAAAGTAGATGGAAGAATAAGCTTTTGTTAGAATAGTTAGAGAAAGTCATGTGAATGGAACACATTAGATTTTTTCAATAATCACAGTTGATTAAATTTTAAAATGCTGTGGCTTTTGTTCTATCCCATTATAACAAAAGACTGCCTATTTTTCACTTTAGGCCGAAACAAAAGGTGAAGCTGCTGAAAATGAAGACCCCCTCAATCTCAGGCCACCAAGTAAATCGTCATTTTGAAAAATACACAGTTGTGTCCATTGGGGAAACTAATCTTCTGAGTTGTCAACTATGAATTTTGGTTTACAAGTGCCTATAATGACAGCAGTGCAAACCAAGGTGCAGAGCTCTCAGAGAGAGCAGTACAGCGTAAGGGAAAAGAAAGACAGCACTTTTGCTAACAATCGAGGAGTTTCAGTTTGCACTGTCATCAACCTATCCAAGTTGTGAGAGGCCCTGGTTTACAAAGTTTTAATGTTAGCTATTTTTTCTCTTTACACAATTATTTAACATATCCTGATAATGAACTTGATTACAATATAAATATTAAGCAAATAAAGCATACAGGAGCGTTGTTAAAATATGTTGGCACTGGTATTGCAGATGTATTATATCATTATAAACAGACTCAATGTATTTTGTTTCGCTGCATCTTTTGTTTTCTTAACTGCTAAATTGTGACCATATAAGTATTATTGTTTGTATTTGTCTTATTTTACGTGTATTTTCTACACAAATAACTACTTTCTTCTCCAAAACAATCGCCACAAAAAAGTAAAAGCTTTCTTTGCAAGTATGTTCTTTTACAACTGGAATGTGATTTTACTCTCGTACATACATACAAAGTTATTATAGTTGTATGGTAATGTGATACGTTAGGGCATATTGGATTTGCCTGCAGGCATCATCAAAGGGGACGAGATTATGGTGATCAATGGAGCCATAGTGAGCGACTTGGACATGATGTACCTCGAGAGCGTGCTTCAGGAGGAGCTCGCCCTTTGCATGATGATGCGATCTTCTCGCACGGAACCTCCGGATCTTGCCGGCATCATGAGAGCGACAGACGATATCATCGAGAGCCTTGTATGCCCCCCACCGCCTTCCGAACCCCCCATCATCAGCGAGGAGATGATCTCTGGTCTCATCGTACCTGCACCAGGATGGAGTAAGTACCTCCCAGGCAAATGTTTAGACAACTTGTTGCCCACAATGTTAAAGTACATTTTTCCCTGCTATACAAGGGTGGAAGGCCGACAAGCCGTAGCGAACCGCAGCGAGATTGAGATTGTGGCGGTCAAGCATGCAAAATGAAGTGCGGAATTTACATAAATGAAGAAACTTAGCTACAGAACGAGTAGGAGGCCATTAGGTCCTGCGTTTTCTAGATTTAACCAGAGGTTTTGTGTGTGTATGTGAAATGATATTACTGTGATATGCACTGCACTGAATGCGTATATAGAGTAATTCCTTGGGGGTCGGTAATAAATTGCAGAATTTGCGTAAATGAAGAAAGTATGTGCGTTACTCTTACCTTTAATGCATGATGAGGAGTATAAAGCTGCCAACGACCTTGAAGAAAGCGTGAAGTCGGTGCCGGTGGTCGGGATAAACTCTGCAAGGTATCTTGCTTTCTTACGACCGAACCTATTTCCACGGTAACGCCGTTTCCACCTAGTTTTTTTTTTCTGTTACGGAAACACTAAACTTCTCTGGAGAACGAACACCAACCCACCACTATGTGCACAGAAATGTCTAGTTCAGTTGCAGAAAAGTTTGTCTTTGTGGATCCCTGGTTCACCAGTACACAACAAATATGCACATATTTTCACTCTCAAGAGAACGTGAGAAAAAAAATATATTGTTGTCATATGGGGACACTTTAAAACTGCACTGCTTTCTTTTTCATCGCACTGATTTTTTTCTTCTTCTTCCAGTTTACAGTGAGAGAACTGGTCAGTTAGCACAAACACAAGGTTTGGCAGAACACCGTGATTTATTAGGAAATTTCTTAATGTTTGTTTCTGTATCTGGCACAGTTATGATAAAAGTGGTTGCAGTAACTATACAGCCATCGCAATTCTTGAACCCGATACCTTTCGATGTGCACACTGTTATTTTACACGTTAAACTGCACATGGAGACAGAAAGTAATGGTATTATACCACATAAGTCCATTCACCTTGTGACGTATACGCCTTCACCTATAGCCAATAGCAAGCTGGGAAAAAGCCAATAGCAAGCTGGGAAAAATATACGGAAAATAAAAGTAATTTATTCACGTGGAATGTACAGAAATACTAGCGTTTATGCAATGCGAGCATTTATATTTAAAACGTAGGTATATTTTGTTTTGCGACTCTGAAGTAATTATGTTTGATATTCCTTACCGATATTCCCAACAACTCGCAACAGCGCAATGGAGAGTGATAGACGACCAAAGGTAGCTCGATCGAATATCCGTCGAAAAGAAGATAAACGGAAAACAGCAGTAAAGGAATGATAGAAAGAAGGCAGCAATGTTAGTTTTTTAAACCATTTCCCCGCCCATAACCCTCCTTTACCTTCACCGGATCCGTTAAAGCTGGCCTAAGTCGCAGCGGAGAGAATTAGCGGCCCAAATCTGCATAATAAACATGGTGTACTAAACAACAACTACAATTATATCATATCCAATAATCGTTCTCGAACTATCCATTCCTAATCGATCGTTGCCGTTCTTCTGCCAGCATTTCATTTTATTTTACCAGTCGAATTATATGCTTCTGTTCATGGCTTATTCGATACGATACGAGAAAGAGTGGACATTGTGGAAGTGCATGTGAAAAATCACGAACTTTTCAGGGAAAGTTTCCGGATAGAGGAAACCGGCAAAGTTTGATTTAAAGACTGGTGCGCTACGGGATGATGCAGGGAGCAACATCTCAACATCTATAAATGGTGAGTCCTTTTCAACACTTCGCTTATACTTGGCGGCTTCTTTTATCTCCACAGTGAACATATTAAATTCAAATAGGAGATGGCCACTTTTATCTGCGTCACGCTGTAATATGCTTATACCTCCTTGAAACATTGAGATGGTCACTCAAACTCGCAAATCTTTAATCCTATGGCCGCGAGAAAAGGATGACAGTATGCGAAGCAGCCTGTATTTACCTGTTTAAAAGCGATGTGAACGCTTTGGCAGCCTTTATCCACCCTCCCCAAGTTCAGGATGTTTACTTTTTCAGTGAAATCATTTGCTTATTAAATGGGAATATTTGGTGAGCATCAAAGTACAAACACTGTTGGTGTTATCCCGTAGCGAGATTGCAGATTTTAGTTGTTTGTCATTGGTTGCTTGACCAACATTGCTGCGCATGCGCAAGCAGACAGAACGAACAGAAGATTGCACTTCGCATTGGAAAGAAGAGTCAATTTTCTGAAACTCCATTTTCCCCCTTATTTCGATCCAGGTTATTTACACACACCTAACCTTACCTCGACGAAAATCTCGGAGTTCTCAGTAATCAAAAGGAAAAGCTCGGTCTAAAACTGAGCTAGAATCTGCTATCGCGCATGCGTGAAGAGGTTAACATACTATACTTTCACTACATTATGTGACGTGAAAGTGTTGTAAATAATATCATGTCCACATTTAAAATACGTAGATTGCCGCGGTTTTTTACTTCTTGGGAATAGACCCCTCGGCTACGCCTTGTCACGTCGCAGTCGCGGCCTTCGGCTGTAACTGCCCCACTCCTCTGCTTATAAAAAAAACATCCTTGGGCTATGCTTTGCTGCTTAGGATCCTAACAGTTTATAATAAACCAGTACGTAATTAGAAAGTTGCTCTAATGGTACAATAACAAAAGTACCAAATCTGGATCAGGTATGGAAGTGTTAATTTTTCAAATCTGGATCACTTGTAGAAGTTTTATCACAGAACCCTCAGTCGCCATTCCTCAGTTGTAGCCTTTGCTTCACTCCTCTGCTTATAAAAAACATTCCTTGGCTATGCCTTGGGGCCTGAATTCTGTTATGGCAGTAGTTGTCATATGCTGGCAGCTCTGCAATTGTGAATGGCATCAACAGGATGTGCCATCTTCTCATTGTCTTAGGTATCCAAGGTGAGGAAAAAAGGCCAAATTTTATTTCAGTAATTACCACAATTATATACAGAGTTAAGGAACTCAAAAAGGGAAATACACACTCTCCAAGTTTTAATAATAATCACATAAAATGAATAAGTTTGTTTGTTAACGACACTCAATTGCCAGGAACATGTCAGTGTTATCGATGTGCTAGAGTTATTTCACATGCATGTTGCCTGAGTTGGGTTTGAGTAGCTCAGGGCCTATAACTGGTCTTTTCTGCAGATGATCTTGCATACATGTGCAGAAGTAACAGGTAGACCTAAGCCTCTCTTCTTTGTGGGCTTTGCCACTTCCAGATTCTGTTTCTGTCATTAGAGCACTTTGTAGTAATTTACTAGGCCTATAACAGCCACTATAAACTTTTAGGCAACTAAACTAAGTCCAAAGCATAGTCTAGGATCTGTGAAGCTAAAATCCCAATAATCCTAAGGAATTAAAGTCACAGCAATCTAACAAATTTCAAATCTGGGCATATTAATATTGGTAACACGTTGATATCTGGATCTCCTGTGAAAGTTTTACCCTGTCAAATCCCCCTAGCTGCACGTCGAGTGGGAGTACAACATAAGATTCACACTGCATTCTGATAATTGTGATTACCTTACGGACTGGTTCTATCTAAACTAAAAACATTGATAGTAAAGCGCATATTAAAACATTGACAGAGCTGAATCATTGAAACAAGTCAGAGCTGGTTTAAAAGAGTTCGTTGGTTAAAGAGTAATCAAAATGGGAAAGGAGTTGGTTAGTTCAAATAGAAGAAACTGGAATTGGCAACACAATCAAGAGGCAGGTAGCATGGAATAAAGTGAACTAAACGTTGATGATATTGAAAAACTAAATAGTTTTATAGCTATAAGAAGCAATGGGTTAGGGGAATTATAAAAAATGTGATAAAGTAGGGCTGCGAGCAGTTACAAAGGAATTGTGTGGAAACAGACATTTGTATTGTATCAAATAATATCAAGAAGACAGTGGAGTGCCATAGTTTAAATAAATTGAGTCCCCTGTTTTACCCTTTTTGCTCCACTTCCCCTTCCAAGCAAGTGTTTATTTAAAACATTTGCATTGTTTAACAGAGCATCAGTGAAACTTTAGTCTAATTTAAAACATCAATGGGAATGCACACTGAAGTAACTAAACAATTAAGAGTAAAAACACAGCGTCACACTCAAACTTCATTAGTTGAAATAAGTAACTTTGGCAGCTATTGCCACCATCTTCAGCAGAGATTTGGTATATAAAATAAAGAGCAATGGCCCAGTGCTGAGCCCTGAGGTACTTCAAAGTGAAATGTTGTTAGTTTTGGATTGTCTAGTAATATACATATTTTGTATTATTTTTAGGTAAAGAACTGTACTCCCCTGAAACAGAAAGTTCTCCAGCACCTTCTAGTGATACTGGAAAACAAACTTCACGAACTAATTCCTTTGAAATTGAAAATCTACTCAAGGTAAGAGTTACATTCTCAAATGAAGTGAATAAAACATACTTACTGCAGTTTTAACTTCCATTGATGTGAATCCAAGTAGCAACAGTTGCCTGCTACACTTATAACCCCCTAGTGTTCAGTTCAACTCCCTGAAGACACAAACATTAACTCAACTGAAAAGTCAGTCGTCTAAATACCAACCAAACTTTCAGCACCTTCCCCAAACTAACCCATTACATGGAAAAATGTGCCTTGATATTGGTTTTCTCAAAAACAGCTCTTACAATTTTGATTAAATATCATATGTAATGCATATAAACTTGAATATCTTGCAAGTGCTCATCATTCTGTAGGAATTTGTAATTACTAAACCATAAGAGATAGACTACAAAGAAAATGTAGATCTCTTTGAAACACTAGAGTTGATTTCAAATACTTTATTGAGCATCAGCCATTTCTAAGATATCCGTTATAGTTGGTTTGAGTTTTTCATCACTTTTTAAATACAAGTACTGTCATATTCAGATCTTTCTTGCATTGTCATGGAAAGAGTATGGAATTTAAAGATCAGCATGTAGCAACCTGTTTTTACTTTGTAAAAGGCTAAATCAAAATAAATATGAATGTGACAATCACATTTTTATGGATGCTCCATAGAGAAGTCTGGCAAAGGTGTAACATTTTATATGGATAAAAGATTCATGAATAAGAATAAAATGCATCTCTAGAGTCACTTGTTTCATGTTCGCCAGACTTCCTTTTGGGAGATGAAAACCTAAAAGTTTGATGAGGTTCTGGTGAACTATATGAGATTAACACAGCCCATTTTGAATACAAAGATGCTAAGACCCAAAAACGTGACACATGTATATTAGATACAGATTTATCCCACATTATGACAATAAAAACAAAGTAATTCACAGCCCAATTAAAAATAAATTATCTAAAACATTCAATAATGCTGATTTACTATTTGGAGCTCCTAAAAAATGTGATGTGTTACGCTCACATAACTTTCTCTGCCTACTAGCTTTTATTTTTGTATAGCTTCTACAGATTATTCCTATGAAGGATTATTTTTGCTGCCTAGAGAAATATGAGTTATCAATTTTTTGTTTTACATAATGCTAATTGAGATAAACATTAGCAGAATTGGTCAGATTATTTGCTTCCTGATGTTTTAAGGTAAATCTTTATCATAGTCAAATAGTTCTGAGGACCTGCTGAACAGGGAGAGCAGGATAAATTAGCACCTTTCGTGGTCTGAAGTTGAGTTGTTGATAAGTTCACTTCTAAGAGCTACTGTAGTTGTCTCTTTGGGCTGATCATGAGTTATTCTACAAACAACGCTGAGACAACTTTTGGGCTCATGTTTCTTTGTACAGGTTTATTATGTGAATCTAGCTATAAACCCTTTATATAAGGCGTTTTCATGAAAGCTGCTGGAACTCAAGGAAAATGCAGAAAAATGCATGTAAGTAGCACAGGCAGCATTCATAGTGAAGCATTTCTTGATAATTCAAGTACCCTATCAAAATAGTATTTTATCATGAGAATAAGATGCTCAGTTGTGCACTCCATTTTACTGCTATGAAATTAACGGTTTGCATGCACATAGTTCTGTGAAATGTCCAATCTGATAATCGTGGCATGCTTTTTAACGTCTGCTAGGTAATGCTGTCATAGGCATCAAGTCCTAGACTAGATGACTAGCACTTATGTCATTTTTTCAAATTTTGTGGTGGTAAAAACCAAATAAATTTGATCACTATGTAGTTTCACTCAGATTTTAGTTGTATATAAGTAAACTAAATCAACACTCAAATGTTTTGAGAAATTCTCTACTTTCTCTGTGATAACATGAAATACAACTGAATAGTGGTAGCACTTTAAAAAATAACAAAAGAATTAAAAAATTCAAACCAATAACAACATGTACCTTGGAAATGACTAATGCCATAAAACAGAATCTGTTGTGTTTTATGCATATGAATTTCTCTACCTGTTCTTCAAGCAAACCTTTCTTACAAAATATGTTTCTTTTATCTACATCATGGTAATTGAGATAAGCATTAACATAAATTGTTGTAATAGTTCCTTAAATGTAGAAGGGAAATAAGTTAAGACACTAGGCTAATGTGATAGTCAAATCTTTTAAAAAGCCAGTATCTAAGTGAAACAATTGAAATTTGGCTCACTTTGCATGGCCAGGAGAAAAATTTAAAATTAAAACCAAGTATAGGGAAATATTTCAGAGATGGTTAACTCTATAAACAAATGTATAGCATAAATTATGTATTTTAGCGAAATCTACATATTTTATGTAGTAAATTTTTGTCTATTATTTACGGTTTACCAGTTATGAAAAATTTATCCGTAATGGAGAGGTATTCAAAGGCTGTAAATGTAAATGGTGTGTTATTTATGAAGCTTTTATCTACTGTGGTTCTCAGCGTCCCACTCTAAACTGGGCGTTAAAGACCACTTAATTTTGCTCAGATGCCTCTCTATCAGGCTTGAGGTTCTTTTATGTGCCATAAATCTGTGACACGGGACCAATGGCTTTACTTCCCTTCCAAAGGAAGCCATGCTAAGGATTTTTATCCCCAAAAAATCCATTGTCCTCCGCTGGGTTTGAGCCCATGACCTTGGGTATATGAAGTTAGTATGGTAACCATTACGCCACAGAGGGCGACATACAAAGGCTATTCCCAGAAAATTCAAGATATGCATTTTATTTGCTATTTAAATATCTCGACATAAGAGTATTTTAATGAAAAATTGTTAGCACCACTTTTGAGAGAAACAAAATTTTCAAAAAAAATGTATCATGTGAAGGGTAGTTTGGGGTGGGGGTTTCCTTGAAAGTCTTCATGTTGCATTCTTGGAAGGCACTACATATAAATTCCAAATTTGGTATTTAATGGTCTTTTCATTTTTGACTGTTACTGTCTATGCACTCGTGCAGGCACACAATGCACACACATGCACCCACACGCACGAACGAACACACCCACCCCCACCCACCCATGTACACACACACACACACACACACCTGCGCATGCAATGATAGATATTTTTTCTATACTTTTTTTTCTTTTTTACTTTCTCTATACGTACTATGTACATAGTGTATAGAGAAGGTATTGCACTCCACCAAAAAATTCCATACTGAGATTTCACCGGAAATATATGTTTTAGGGTCCCCTGTATCAGAAAAAAAAAGTGTTTTCAGAAAAAGGTCCATGTGTGTGTGTCAGTGTGTTCATGTGTCTGTGAACACGATAACTCAAAAACAAAAAGTCAGTAAAATACCAAACTTGGTATTTAAGTTTAGTATCTTTCAGGGATGCAACACAAAGATTTTGAGAAAAATCCCCCCACCCCAAACTACCCTTTACATGGAACTTTTTTCGAAAAATTTTGATTTTCTAAAAAATGGCTCTAACGATTTTGATTAAAATATCATATATTAAAGATATTTACCTGATAAATAAAATGTATATTTTTAATTTTCTGGGAATAGCCTCTGAAGACTACTTTATCCTGGGTCAATTTTACAGAATTTTGCATAACTGCTAAACCGTAAGAGATGGACAAAAACTTACCACACAACAAATGTAGAGCACTTTAAAGCACACAATTTATGTTATATACATTTTTTTTGTGGAGTTGATTGTTTTTGGTTTCAGCTGTAAAAAACTTATACTTTTCTCATACAGGACTTTGTGAACTTGTGTCCGTACAAACAAAGAAACTTCAGTCACATAGCAACCAGATTTTGACTATTACTTTAACCTATGGTACCCCCTTATTTCACTTCTACTTACAAGGAAGCAAGTAATAAGACTATTTCTGCTAATTTTTTCTGGATTAGATGAAGTAAATAGAATAATTTGTTGCAGAGATGTAGAGAAAGTCATGTGAATGGAACACATCAGTTTTTTTTTCTTTTTGATTCAGGGTACCTCGGAACATATTTCCCATGAAGTCTTGACATCAAATTTTTTGATATAATATAATACTTTCTCCATCTTTTTATGTGGGGAGTACATATAGAGAAAATAAATTCTGTTTTAAAGAGTTTCTAGTTTTAGTGTTGTATGCTTTTGTCTTTGTTTTTACCAGTTATATAGAACACCTACCAAATAATGAAGATTGAATGATGATTGGAAGATTGAAGAGGCTATTCCCAGAAAATTCTAGATATACATTTTATTGGTCAAGTTAATGTCTTAAACATATGCAATTTTAATCAAAAACATATGAGCAATTTTTTTAAAAGTCAAACATTTTGAAAAATCTTCTATGTAAAGGGGTTTTTGAAAATCTTAATGTTACATACTTTGGAAGTTACTGAGCCTAAATAGAAAGTCTGGTATGTATCAGACATTTTGTTTTTATGTTTATGCTGTTCTCATACACATGCACCTTTTTTTAAAAAGCTTTTTTGGGTTGAAGGTGCTTCAAAACATTTACTTGCTGGGAAATCTTGACAAAATTTCTGGGTAGTGCATAGTAGAAAAAGTAAAAATAAGGTAATATATTTTGTGATTATGTGAAGGTTTGCTTTGCTTTGAACAGACTGCAGAACAAGTTACAGGATTCTGTCGGTCACCAGTAGAAACTCGAAAATCAAGTCCTACTGGAAGCGTAGCAAGTAGCCAATCACAAGCACTGCTCACTCCCAGTCGCCAGCTCACCGACGCTGAGAAACTTCGTAAAGTGATCCTTGAGCTGGTGGATACAGAGAGGACATATGTAAAGGTAAGTTATTTTACTTAGCAAGCATAGCCAAGCAAATGAGACATTTCACTCTCCTTGTGGGAATATCAGCAATAGTGAGTGGGCTGTTTGAATTGCAAGATTGATCAACAAATGTTGTACAATAATTTCATAAAGAAGGGGGAGTCTGAGTTTAGTAAGCTGACCTTGGAATGTTGGTGCTGGTGTGAGTAGCTGTATGGATGTGTCACTATTTATTGCTACTTTTTCATGCTAGTAAATGTTACTCAGATATTTTCTTGGGTTGACTTGTGCCTCTTCCCACTGAACACGCTCTATCCTGGCTGTTCAGGCATGCATTTGTGCATTCACCTCTACATATTATGTACACATACAGATTTTACTCAGAAATGAAAACAAATGCTTGCTTTTTGATTTCTTTCAGCATTTAAATAATTTGTTGGAGAACTATCTAGAGCCCCTTAAAAAGGAAACTTTCCTTTCCAATGCTGAGATTAATGCTCTTTTTGGAAATATTCAAGAAATAGTTACTTTTCAACGACAGTTCCTTCAAAATCTGGATGAAGCCTTGGAATTGGAGCCTGATTTTCACAAGTTTGAACACTCCAGTCAATTCAAAGTGAGTATCTAGTTTTATATATTAGAATAGTGTGCTTATGATGTTAGTGTTAGCTAATAGCACATCTAAATTTTGGTGCTTTTACTATTGTTGATGTGTATTTCCCCATGTTATTAATAATATAAAGTAAACAGGAAATGTTTCAGTAACACAGGCTGCAGAAAATTAATTGAGCAAATGATGGAAGTGTTAGTTAAGTGCCCAAACTTCCTCTCCTCAAAAATTGATTCACAGAGCAGCAATAATTATGGTGAAAATCTTGACGTTGGTGAGTTTGAACCAATTCCACAGCAACCAGAGTTAGGCCTAGAGGAAGTTCAATCACTTTTGGCAAATGAATGAAAACATCTGATGTGTTCCATTCACATGACTTTCTCTAGCTGTTCCATAAACAAACCTTCCTTATAAAAGATTCTTTTATGTACATCATGCTAATCAAGATAAACGTTGCTGGAAGTGGTCTTATTACTTGTTTCCTTGTAAGCAGGAGGGAAATAGGCTAATGCAATAGTCAGGTGACTCACCAAATACTGAAGATGAGGACGAATGTTCTTGAAAACATTTCAACTAATTAAGTGGAGGTGAGTGTAAATGAATGTGACTCAGCATAGCTCCAAGATGATGTTAATAGTACTTTAATATTTAAATAATCAGCTCATGCTTTTAAGTGTGTTTATTTATCCCTCCACATTATCTAGTTATTCAGTAATGTGCCATACTATAAAAATAAGAAGCAACTGGCAACTTTCAGTAATATTTTCATCACAAGGGATGCCCAATTAATTAAAAATTGTGTACACTACTTATGTTGACCAATGATTTGAGAATTTGAGCACACCAGCAATAGAAAATAATGAGACTGTGAGTCTGGACTTTGAGAATGTGATAAATTGTTTGCTCATAGTAAGACAAGAATCCTTGAACCTATTGCGTTTTCTGTTGTGTGTGTGGTATTGGTTAATAATAGTATATGTTTGCCATCTCTATTACAAATTTTGGACACGCTGTAACAAATCTTTCTACCCTGAATTACAATTTATTACCATAATTTTATACAAAATTTTGTTTCTGAAGATTGTTTCTTTAAATAATTTATATGAATTTTAAAAAACTTGTTTACAATTTTGCTGCTAAATGTTTTTTCAGAGTTTCTAAGTTTGCTGGGGGGGAGGATGAAAATAAAGTATTGCGCCTATGGGCATAATATTATCTAAATATAGGGTTGGGAAGCTAGAGGATATAACTGTATAATGAATGTAGAAAATCAAATGTTTGTGCATAATTTAATTGAATCAGATTTTTTCAGAAAGCCCATAACTTATCTCAAAATGTAAATTTTACAGGAGAACGAAAAAGCAAATGTTTAAGGTTACTGTTATGATTCAAAGAAAAATAATTTTTCTTTTATAATGTGCTTACCAATCCTTTTACATATTCTGAGACTTAAGCAGGTTCTAAGTGGATTAGTGTAGCCGTAATATTATTTTAAAAAAATGTGACTTATAGGAGTTTTGAACCCCCCCTAAAAAATTCTGAAGGGAAAGTTAACTGACTCATTTTAGTTCTTATTATATTTGTTATTTTAGTGTTTTAACTAACTCAGTGCATACTAATATTAAAACATACTCTTGGCAAATGTTTTATGCTCAGTGTGTACATGAACATCACAAAATATTAAATATGCACAAAAAAGTGTTAATGTCATTTCTAAATTGTTAGTTTTTAACTTATTATTGTCAACAGTACATATACAAGGTACATATTTCTGATAAAACACACTGACATTGTGGTAGGTTGTGCGTGTCATTAATGTTTTTCTTTTGGATTGGTTTACATCCTAATAGATAAGCTTATTCTGTAGGGAGAGACAGATAGTTACAATACCATCTAGCACAAGCCACTTCAAAGAAAACACACTTTCTAATGTTCAGGTGCTCATCTAGGTGGTCGGGTTTGATCCCAAGTGACCACACATGGGATTTGAGGCGAACAAACTGGCACAGGGGCAGGTTTTTTCAGAGTTCTCCAGTTTTCCCATCATTGCATTCCATGCAGCGTCAGTGTCATTGGGTGATATGAATAAAGATGAGACGTGTCTCACTTTCGTATGAATAAAACTCAACAACTCAAGCTGGAGGTGGCCTTGATTGAGACCAATGTCTCACTCGCTTACGTAATGAGATGTGTCTCAGGTTTTGGAATGAATAAAAAGTAGCCGTGTCTCACTTTCATGAGACGTGTCTCATAAATTGTTAAGTCACCTCAGATGGTGTCTCAACATGTGAGACGCAACTTCTTATAACAAATTATAGGCAGATTTGGTACCAGTTTTTTGAGCGCAGAAGGAAGCTTTATTAAACTATGAAGGATTCTGAAGAACTAAATTAGAACAAATTTAAAGATTAAAGCAAAATGTGCAGTGGCTTGTACAACATTTTCTTCCCGAAGTAACAGGAACAAGAGATATACCCTTACGTAAAGGGGTTAAGATTAGCGCGTGTGCACACACGCACACACACACACACACTCACTCACTCACATTTTCTATTTGTACTCCGGAGACCTCAAAACCTACACTTCTGATGAAATCTTGGTATCAAATTGTTTAGTGAAATACAATACTTAATGTTTATAAGAGCTCTCTGACTCAAAATGGCTATTTTATTACTGTCTTTCTATGTGAAGTTTTTTGCACCTCTACATGTGTTCGTTTATTGAAGGCAAAACTGCCCATGAAAGTTAGAGAACAAGAATAGAAGAGAACAGTAGCTAATGTATACTGTGTGTGTGCTTGTTACAGAATGTTCTCTTCTCTGTGGGAAGCGCTTTCCTGTACTATGTTAACCACTTCAAATTGTACAGTTCGTTCTGCGCAAGTCATTCGAAAGCTCAGAAGGTGCTACACCCTAGTAAGTACCTCCTTAATAACAATAATGATTTTCTTGTTTTATGTTACTTCTAAACTAAATATGTAGTTATCCTGAATGGTAAATATTTCAGTAAGAGAAATTAGAAACTAGAGAAGACTCTTATAATCTTGCTGAGCTTAGAAGGGAATCTAATGTAAACAAATGCACTGGCCACAGATTATAACAACATAGTTCCATGTTGGACTGTGGAAATTCATTTTGCTTTATATTATTTAAGAGTTTATTTTGTTAAAAAAAATGTTAGAGTATGTCATTTTTGTTTGCACTACATTTAAAAAAACATGTGTGTGTGTGTATTTATTGCATTAGTGATGTTTGCTTGTTTTCAAATTGATTACCATATTGAAGTTAATTGTGTTTAAGGTTAATAAGTATTGTTAATTACAATGTATATGTGAAACATCCAAAGGAAAAATGTTGAAAAGTGTTGAAAAATCTATTGTATTGAATGTGTTGACAAAAGTTTGTGAGAAGTATCCAGATTTAGCCATTAAAGATACTGTTAATTTGAAGTCCATAAAAAGTGGGAAATAAAACTACAAAACTATCATTTCCTTCATATTCTGATTAATAAGGTAGATTTCAAATATTATCGTTATTTCATGATGTTTCTATTATTACTCCATGTTTTAAATACTTCTTAGATCACACGCAGCCTGCTGGAAATATGTTATTTAAGGTATATATGCAAGTTGGGATGAAAAATCTATATTTTATTCCCAAGATTTTATATTGTTGGTATTGTTGCATGGTTTTACAGCACCAAAAGTTATTATACATTTTTTATTAAGATTTTAAATATTGAGCAGTTACAATAACATTATAGATTTGATCATCTTCAATTAAAGATGCATGTTGTTCTAATTCTATTTGAATTAAAGTTCTTAAAGGTATTCCTTTTTAAAACACTGTGACATCTATAAAAATAAGGGTATCTCAAGCCTCAATATACCAATTTGTTTCTCTGAAAATGTATACAATGGTTTGAACATCAAATAATTTAAGAAAATCAGCTGTTTAAAAAATTGTGAATTTTGAAATTCAAAAGAAGTATTTTTACCAATTGTATTTTGATTTAAAATTACTATACAACTTTTATAACATAGATTAAGACCATAGATGTTGATTCTTATCATTTCCTGCTTATTAAGCTTAAAAATTATATTATTGAATAAGGTCTGAGGCTTGCTTTGTGATTTAAAATGGTAAAAGTGTTGCAAATTTTAGTTTGAAGAAATAGTGAAATGAAATTTCAACAGTTTAGTTCAGAGTAACAATGCAAGGTGGTACAAAATCCTAATTAAAATCCACTTCTGCTAAGAAATGTCATATAAATAAGACATTTTTGAAAAATAGAAAGTATGTGTTATTATATGAGATCAAAATCAAAACATTAAAAATTTAAAAAAGGAATTGCCTTTGGCAAAGTGTAAATGTACCTTGCTGTTGTCCCATTTAACTTATGCCATTTGTCTCCCTTGTGGCAAACTTGGCTTGGTTCCAATGCATTAGCTGGGAGTTAATGCCACTTTTGAAGCTCATGTATCTACTTCAATGTTCCTCAATGTGTGTTACAGCAGACAAATAGCTTTCTGTTGTCAAAGTACCAGTGTTGGAAGGGTTCATATCTCTCACTGTCTCAGCCAGTACCATCCCAAGTGTCCTTCCATGACCTTACTACAAGAGAGGATCAACAGCTCTCTCTTGTCTTCCTATTATGCAATCTCACATCCTGAACAGTACTCCATCCTTGATCTTCAGTGAGTGCCATTGGAGGATCCATTTGGACTTGGTGAGATGTCCTCCTGGCTCAGTCTAGTCCCCGCCTCCACTTCTCGCAGGAGTGGTCCCAAGTTGGCATCTGCCAGCTACAGCACACCCCTTTTCTTCAACCTTAGTGCAGTGGCCATACTCCTCTTGACATGGCATCGACGTTGAAGTGGCTCCTTCCTTTCTAATGTTTTGATGTAAAACTTTACACTCTTGCAGCCTTTGGGCCACCTTCCAGGCCAGGTGAGGATGGAAGGTGGAATATCTGACCTTAAGGTACTGTCAATGCCAGTGTTACTGGAATGAGTGTCCACCAGGTTGTGAATACCCTCTCTGCCCCTGCTGACCATGTGCAAGGCCAGTGCTCTTCTTTCAGATGACTGAAGGGTTTTGCAATGTTGGGCAGTAGTAGCTTCATATTCCCAGGAAACTTTGTAGCTCTTGTTTGTCTTTTGGGCGAGGCGAAACTGTCACTGCACAAGCCTTTTCCGGGTCTATGGTGAGACTTTGTGGCTCAAGTAGCTCCCTTCTTTGCAGAAGAGTTGGCATTTTTTGTGTCCAAACTTGAGAACTACTGGGCACCAGCAAGTGTGTTCAGGTGTCATCAATCCAAGATAAGGGAAGCAGACCTTTTGATGATGGCACTCAGCTTCCTATAGTCCATGCAGAAGCATTGCTCACTGTTCTTCATCACCAAAACTACAGGGGGACAGTCAGACTCTTCAGCATGTCCCATAATGTACCTCTGCTTGCTGATAGATAGGGTTAATGTTGTGGAGTACTCAATCACTGTTCTCTTCACTGAAGACAGTTGTGAAGCTGCTCTCTTCTGCAAGTCTTGCACCAGGCACAGCGGTACAACTTTCCTAACTCAGTCCTAGCCTGGATGCCCTGGTTGGTGTCCAGGTACTTCCTCCCAGCAAGACAACAATCCATGTAGTGATGTTTTCTGATCCAGTATCAGGTTGGATAGGTAGAGTCAGACTGAAAAATTCAATGTCATAGTCGGGATTTGAACCACGGATCTCCCGATCTCTAGCTGGTTGCTCTGACACTGAGCTACCATGGCAATATGCTGGTATAGCATTGAATTTCTCAACTGACTCGCATGTTCCCCGGTAAACCACAAGGTGATGTCAAATTATTTTGAGATGACAACCCCAGTGGCAACTTACAATGTTATAAGTACTTTAGACCCAGCATTTATAGTGTAGCCAACTATTATGGTCAATTGGTTTTTCACACGGCTTGTGTGAAAAAACAATTAATCCAGTATCAGGTTCCTTGATTGTTGGCCCTCCAGGTCCGCCTTCACCTCCATCTCAATTCTTCAGGATCACCCTGCAGATCCCCAGATATTTATGTGAGCTGTGGCCGATGTTGACCATCACCTCTTGGCTCCAGTATGAAAACCTCAGTCACCCCCACAGGCTCCAGCAGGGTCTGGCAAGAGTAACACCTGTCCCTACAGCTTCCCTTGTGTCCAGCCATTCACTCTGCAGACCCTTGCTCGTCGTCTCTGTGTGGATATCACCAACCAGCACATACCACATCATTGTCTCTCTGTCCCTGTCATAGCAAATACTCGGCCAGTTGTTCCTTGATTTTAGTGGAAAGTTTTCTTTTCAATTTCTCTTCCATCTTCTCCATTCTGGCTTTTTCCAAGCCGCTGCTCACTGTTGCTATTTCACTTGCCATCTTGTCCATACTCTGCAACAATTTTTGAAACACTTCTTCCATTTTGGTTTCTTAATCCTACTCCTGACACCAGTGTGACAAATGTCATTATTGACTCAAAAATTGGTTAAAAATAAAGTGTTAAATTTACTGCCTAAACAATTTACTCAACACATAGACAGTCACTGCTTGCAGTCACTCACAGCTCACTGACACATTAAATTGGCTTGCAATGCTTTCTTCTTTTTATAGCAAAAAATGGCACTACAAAGTTTCTGGGAAATAGTGGAAATTAAACCTTGTAGAAGAATCTGGTTTGTAGCATGGTTCTAAAGCCATACTTCTGTGGTTCACATTCCAAGGTCGCCAACTCCACTGACTCACATAGCCAGGCGAATGTGAGAGTGACTGCATATGGCACTGTCACAATTACATTACTTGCTTGTTTAAGTGTAATGGGATGTGGTAAATATACATATTTTGTCAAAGATGCTCCCTTTAACACATTGAAGCCCGGGCGTTTCAGTAGTTGAAGTGGCAAGAAACTCAGGGTTTTTACGCCTACTTTGAGTTATTATTTACAGTACATCAATTGAATCTGCCAGAAAGTATTGGGAGAATCTAAAAGTATGGCATTCAAGGATTTCTCAACAAGTAAGAAAATAGTCATAACTTCTGTATTAATATTTTATTTTAAATTTACAACAAGTATCAAATATGATTTTGAAAAGAACTGTGTAAAGCTGCTTACGCTCCATTTATTCAAAGTTCAAAAAACTCTCCCTCGGAATCAGATTTTTCCACAACTTCATTTGTATCTTGAATTTCAGCTTCAGTTCACAGAAATTGAGGAAAACGCAGCATTTTAACATTTAAGAGCACAAACAGATCACCACCTTCAAAGAAAATGGCACAACTATCCGAGAGCAGCCAATATTACTAATCTCCTAAAATTCCCAATAGTTTACTAAAGCAAGGACAGATGGCAGCACAAATCAGGTGACTAAATGATAACCAATGTATGTTCTTTGCCTCATAGCCCAAGACTGAGTTAAGGTCGTGGAACTGCATTAACAGTGATAGAAATACCTGTCTGAGCAATGCTTTTTGTTGTTGTTTAACTCCTTCAATCTGGTAGGTCACATCAGGCAATAAAAAAAAGTCAATGAAAGAGCCTCTATGTCTCATAGAGCGTAAAATTACTTGACATTCATCTTCTGGACCAGTGAAAACTCAAAACAAAATCTTATCCGAATAACTCAGCCAAAGATTTGACTCTGGGCCTCTTGATTGTGAGGCAGATGGACCCTAGCCATTATCTTGTTATATATATGAGTACTGTTTTAACCTTTTCCTTCCGTGAAGTTAATTGATTCTATTTTATAGGGTGCTCGGTACTATAGGTATGTGACTGAATTACATATTTCTGCCTTTTTCAATATGAGGGTAACTCTGAAAGATTTGAGAATGGACAAAGCAGGTCTTCCTAGCATAACGTGTGCAAGTGTGGATGCAGATGTTGCTACACCATATGCTAGGATGGATCTCAAGCAAGAGCATTACTTTGCTATGATTTTCTAGCATTTTTAAAGGCACTACATCGGGCACTTGAGAACCTTTGCCGTTTGCAATCCATGATTCATCAAGGTTTGCAGAGTTGAGAAGAAGAAGTAATTCCCACAAAGATGAAGCCTTTGCAGGACACCCAGTTACAACAACAATGGATGAAACTGTGCCAAAAGCAGAGTGCATGTTAAGCAAATATCATTGAATATTAGATCTGAGCTGTGAATATCATCCTTAAAGTGAAAACTTGATGTTCTGCAGTTAGTATAGCAGATACTCACATGCATGAATGTTGTCAGAAAAATTTGATGGGGGTACTAAATATCATAACAGATAAGAACATTTGGATCCAGAAACTAACATCATCAGCCTGGATCCCCCAACAAAAATGAGACGAGCAAGAAGATAATCTGGTGGCTGTATTGTGACAATTGAACAAAATACCTGCCATAAGTCTTCAATGAACTGAGAGCAAAGCATCCTAAGATTGGTCTGTGTTGAATCTTATTGCCCATACTCCAGTAAAAGCAACCCAATTTCTACAGGAGACAATCATTTGTCCCATCTTCTCTGAATACAAATCTGCTCCATGTGACTTTTTGTATTGCTCAAAATAAAAGAAAAGTAATTGAGATCTACAATTTGAACTAACTGAAGCTGAAGTAGTAGCTTATGAAGAATACATTTGCAGTCTCTCCAAAGAAGAGTGGTGTTATGCATTTGAAAGGTTGAGATGTTGCATAGAATGCTTTAAAATGCATCGTCCACAACATTTTGAGTGTGCCTTTCCTAGCTATTCCATTGTGAATAATTTCCTCGTGTAATATCTGCAAGCAATGCTACTCTACAGAAATAACATTGTTTACTTGTGAGCTCACTGTGATAGTTTTCCTTTATAAAAGAACATTTCAAAATAGAGCCTTCTAAACATAAATATAGTGTCATGAAACCTTGTGATGACTTAGGATTAAAAACTGAACAAGCTGGTTCTGCTAACCTATGAGGCTCTCATTTGTCAGTTTCTGATTTCATTTCCATTTCTTGGACCATCAAATGCTGGAGTAGTTTCCCTTCTATCACTATTATTTTGCTTGCCCCTTCATGTTGGTTGGAAATTTATACTTGGCCCTGCCAGTGGCTTGAGTTGAGCCCTGTTCCTCCGAGCAGTCCCCTCTGGTGATCCAATCATCAAGCTTGGAATCTTGGCACATGTCAGAAAATATCTGCTTTGGGTTGAGATGTGAGGTTTCTTAGAGTTTAATGTTTTCACTTTGTTTTGCTGTTTAGAATGAAGTAGTTTGTTTTGTTAACATTTACATTTTGTCCAGATGAAGGTAACCAGGCTCTACAAGAATTCCTTGCAGCACGTAATCCTCGTCAGCAGCATTCCTCCACTCTAGAATCGTACCTCATCAAGCCTATCCAGAGGATACTCAAGTACCCACTTCTCCTGCAGCAGTTGAGAAACCTCACTGATCCCCAGTCTGATGAACATCAACATCTTGTCGGTAAGTATCAAGTGGGTGCCATATGTAGTAAAAGTAGGCATTAAACTCTATTAAAAGCCATTGGTCTCATGTCTTAGCTTTACAGCAAAATTAAGCAATCTTTCAGCCCTACATAGAATAGGACGCTGAGAACTATATAGTTACAGAGTCTCCATTAATAAAACTCCATTTCTTTCTTTCAGAAGTCCATATCAAATATTAGCACATCAGTTTTCTTTTGGATATATACTGGAAAAAATGGCTATTATTCAAAATGAAAACGTATGCATACTTCCATATGTGACTTTGAGAAACATCATTTTAAATTTAATTTAAAATCTGATAAATTAACCAATGTAAAATGTATGTCAGTAATAGAATATTTCATTTTTCTGCAATTAAAAGAAGTCTAATATCTAAGGTTAATTCATTACAAAGAGAAGAAGTACACAAATGTCTAAATTTAATGGAACCAAAATAAAAACATTATCCAAAGTGCTACATGCAAATTGATAAGTTTTAGCTCTGGTAAACATGTACAATGTAACTGCAGCATTCTGTACTGCTCCTGAGGAACTTTGTTGCAACAATAGTTGCACTAAACATTTAGATCTCAAAAACATTGCTGTTTCACTTGAAGGAATAACACAAAGAAACTTGTGTTATAATAAGCAATATTGCACTACTACCAACAAAATGCTGGTGACATTATTATAGCAACCTATGAAAAGCATTTATCAACACAAAGAAACTGGTGAGCAAGCACAGTAATGGTGCCAAAGCACCACATTGGATAACAGTAGAAGTGCACATACAGTTACATATATTCCATTTTCACTATCTGATGCCACACTTTCGTTTGACATGCTATAAACCTTGAAAGCCTTAATTTGTGTTGTTCCTGCAGTTGCTTAGCACAGCATAATGTAAAATTGCCCCTTAAAATACAGAACATCTCACTATGTCATGATCAATTATTTTCATAAATAGATCTGAAAGTTGAATGTTTTCACATTACAGAGGCACTTAAAGGAATGGAGAAAGTTGCTGAGCACATTAATGAAATGCAGAGGATACATGAAGAATATGGTGCAATCTTTGACCACCTTTTCCGTCAGCACCAAAAATCATGCAAACAGGTATGTCTTCTCACTGTATTGGAACTCTTAATCTGATGCTTGCTCAAATAGTTGGCAGTAGCCAATAGGAGCATGCTGCAATGTAGCCATTTAGTAAAACTAAATAAATGACAACAGAAATTAAGGTACCTGCTTCTTCCAGAGGGATGGCCAGGGTTCATCGTCAATGTTTGACTACATAAAATGCTATATTTTGGTTCTCTTGTTTTACTAAGACAGTCATTTGCATTACTTAGCCACCTGTTGTAAGCTTCAGTTTCATACAACTGCACTTAACTATCTGTTTTATCCTGGTCAAAGTGTTTAGGGGTATATTAGGAGATAGGCAAGCATAAGGGTACATGTATTAGGAGATAGGCAAGCATAAGGGTACAGTATATATATCTCGAAAGGCAGAAGCTAAAATTACGCTCCTTTTTCGTACATGCTTGCTCGGTCGTTCTCTTTACATCTGATATAAGTTTTAAGGTTGTAATAAACTACTAGTATCCGAGCATTAATCTAGTAATTACTAAACGAGGCGTGCTAGTTCTGACTTGGTGACGTTGCCGTGCAGCCTCTGAAGGTCACATGTAGCAGTTTTATTTGCTAAAGTCTGAAAAACAGTTAAACAATCTCAAGACTTATCCATGGTTGATTTTAAAAAATATATAAACATTTTTTTTTCTTACTCCCTCTTTGTAATGCTTGCATGCGCTAGTGGATTACACAAAGAAACATTTACTTCTTTGTTTCAGAATATTTGCATAATTTGCCAACCATGATTTATGCAAATGCATTACTAATAATAGAGAGTTAATTAAAGCAGCTAAAACACACTCATACCACATGGGAATAATCTGTGCATCTGTATCCTAAGTGTATCTGTGGTTACCCAGAGATCAATCTGCTTTCTTAACATAGAACCATCATAATCTAGTCTCTAGCTCTTAAGGTTATGAGTTCAGAATGAAATAAAGTTTCAATCATAGCTTGAAAGCATTTCATGCCCTGCATCCTGCTTAGCGCTGTCTATGGGTGGTGGGATTGTTAGGATGTTGCCTTGCACCGATAGTGTAACAGCAATAACTCCATGGCACGGCAGCTCACAAGGAACCTGGCCACTGCGTCCCCCATCTCGGTCAATGACAGACATCATGGATGGGGTGCAGTATTGGAGGGCAAGGCGTGGTCAGTGTCTCGGCTCCTCATGACCTGGAGCCGCTACTTCTCCATCAATTGGCCCCCCAGGGACTTCACGAGGCTGAGTGCACCCTGGTCCAGGTCCCCCAGCAGGGGAAAAATCCCCACACTGGTACTGGGAATCGAACCCAGGTCTCCCGCTTGGCAAGCAGCTAAGGAGATGACTGTGTAACAGGAATATAATTCTTATTAAAAACTGAAACCCATCTCAGTAAGTGATTACTAATAATGTTTGTGTTACAAAAACCGGCTCAAATTCTTTTGTTTTTAATTTAATCATATCATTGTCACAAGCTTCTTTGCATATTTGCAAGATTTCAATAATTCTTATTGTTAGTAGTAATGTGTTTACAATTGAAATCCTCCTGATGTTAACGTTGATGCTTTTATTCAGCAACTTGGATTAGCTGTTATCCTCTCCTTATAATGGTTAATTGCAATTTTATGCAGTTCAAATCAATATTAATGTATATTGGTGCTCCTTAACGTTGAAAACTGTAAGTAAGTAAGCAAGCAAGCAAGCTTAAAACTTTGATTGTGAACTTATGGAATCAGTATAAATTGTTATGATGGTTAGGTAAACACTGAAATTGTCAAATGTGTACAAGCAATTGTCATACCATGAATGAAATTTTTCAGCCTATTGACCTCAGCCCTGGTGATCTTCTGTACTACGGTGGAGTAGAGTGGCTCAATATATCAGATTTTCTAGGAAAAATCAAGAAAGGCCTTGAACTTCATGCTATGTGTTTTGTGTTCAAATCTGCAGTTGTGTTCTTGTGTAAGGAGCGACTGAGGCAGAAAAAGAAGCTCATGGTACGTACGAAGGCTATCTCTGTACTAGCATGATAAAATATTGATCAGCAAAATGTGAGCTCTCACAATGTTCAGCTCTTCTGCAAATTAGTCTTACAAAAGCTTATTAAACATCTACACATGTTGTTATGAGTACAATAAAGTGAGAGGCAAAAACTGTTGTATATCTCTGATTAAATAAAGTTATAGAAAATTGATTCCAAATCATAGTGTCCAAAGAGACTTCTTTATCATACAAATATTTAAGCCATTTTTGAGAAAATAAAATAATGAACATTTTACCCATGTAAAAAGTAATTTTTGTGGAGAGAGTTTTTTGAAAATTCTCTTGTTATATGCTTGGAAATTGCTGATTTTAAATATAAAGTTTGGTGTTTATGTGACTTTTGTGTGATTTATGTGACTGTTTTTTTGAGTAATGTTCTGCTTGCTATAAGGACATAATAGAGAAGGTAAAAATGGTTTGTAGAAGTTGTAAGAATACTTAAATTGATGAAACGTTTACATAAAAACTACCTAAGATACCTACTTAATTTTTATGGTGTTCTCAAAGTTTGTTCTGAAGGTCCAAGTAATGGCTGTGCAACAGAAAGTCCATGTATTGTTATTATTTACTTTCTGGAGAATCCCAGATATACGAGGGCAATTCAGTAAATATCTATGTTAGGAGTGACACAAGTTAAGGTTATGCACTTCTCCCAAAGTTTGTGGCACTTTTAACTGTCTCTCTCTCAAAGATGATCTTTTCATTTGATCTAAATTTTGTTTCCATGAGCCATTTGTTCGTGTTTGGCAACGTGAGGAAATGAGGGTGTATGCCACTTTGGTGGCCACAATATTGTTGTATTTCTTCTTTACCTAATGGGGCATGTATCATTGAACTTGTTGCTGAATCAAGCCAATAATTCACTGTAGTATTGCCCAGTTATGATTTTTCCGTTTCTAAGAATTCAATGAGTATCAAAAACATTTTCTGGCCATCACTTTTTTTCATCTTTACGGCTGATGGGCCATCATTACCTTCATTGGAGTTGATTCACCAGAAGCAACCCACTTGGTTTCAGATTATAATGATGAATCCAGGTTTCATCAATGGTGACAATTCGATGCTGCAAAAAGTGCTTCAGATTGCACTTAAATATGAGACGCTTGGATACAAAACCTAACATTTCCACATTTTGCAAAAAATGAGATTTTGACATATATGCATGTATAAAACTGTTAATAATTTGCTAAAGTAAATTCCAAATATATTGTCATTTCCTGCTGTTATAGCATCAAGATTCAAATAGCAACATTTGCATTTCACGATATCAACAACGACAAACAGATGCTGTAATTACCATGTGAGCAAGCAGTCAAACACAATGTTTCGTTGTTTGCACATTCTGCTACATTGTGTTTTATAGTAGGAAAACTGGAAACTGCACCAGGATGTGGGAGAAACAAAGTGCAAGCAAGTGCTCAGGATTCTCCTCCTTGATTGAATTCATTATCCATGACAATCTTGAATAAAAGATGGGCACTATCAAGTATTTTTTATAATTGAATAGATCATAACAAAAACTCTTCTTTATTACTCCAATAAACAACTTCTTCTGCTGATTATAACAAAAAATCAGTTGCTTTACAACAATTCTTGTGAAGACATTTGCTGCGGTGACGGCCACTACTGCATGCTATGTATTCCCTTTTATACTGTTGATGATGTGGCAAGAAACTTTCAGAAGCAATTGCAGGTGCAACAATGACAGTTTTGCAGGTGTAAGAATCGGCTCTGACTTCCAAAGTCACAATTTGCAATAATGAGAAAGAAGTAGTGAATGATTTGGTTTTTTATTCGGATTTAGAAGCTATTTATTTTCACAAAATTTATGATGTAATAAATGGCATTGATGATGTACTAATTGGCAAGTATTTGTATTCATCAGACCTTGGTGTAGGTTACCATACTAACTTCATGGGTTCAAACCCGACGGAGGACAATGGATGTTTTTCAGAAGGGAAGTAAAGCTGTTGGTCTCGTGTCATAGATTTATGGTATGTAAAAGAACCTCAAGCCTGATAAAGAGATCTCTGAGCAAAATTAAGTGGTTTTTCACACCGAGTATAGAAGGGATGCTGAGAACCATGGCAGTGAAAAAGTGTCCATAAATAAATCTCCATTTCCATCAGACCAATGAGCAATGAAATGCATCGATGGAATGGTTATGTTTATGTTAATTGAAGAAAAGTTCAATTGTTTACAATTTAGTTGAGCTATGGAATTATGCATCGCTTTCAATGATGATGGTACTGATGGTTATGTGATGCTAAAAACAAGAGAGTTGGTGGAATAAATATGCATGAGCAACAAACCCAAAGTATTCTAGCCCCCTCAAGTAATATAATATTCCTCTCAATGGAGAATAAATGCAATCGTGTGATCAATTCCAAGGCTGGTCTGCTGTGGATACTACACTCCAGACAAAAGTGCAGTCAATACAATGGGTTTTTAAAGCGAACAAGATCTGAGGAAGGCAAACGCAGTGAAATCAGTTTGACAAGGTGTTTTGGGATCCATGCAGAATTATCTAAAAAATAAAAAAAATGTAAATGGCGTGTTATTTATGGATGCTACTACTGTGATTCTCAGCGTCCCATTCTATACTGGGTGTGAAAGACTGTTTAACTTTGCTCAGAGGCCTCTCTATCAGGCTTGAGGTTCTTTTACGTGCCGTAAATCTACGACATGGGACTAATGGCTTTACTTCCCATCCGAAGGAAGCCATGCTAAGGATTTTTACACCTGAAAAAATCCATCGTCCTCCGCCAGGTTTCAACCCGCGACTCTGGGTATATGAAGTTAGCATAGTACCATTACACCACGGAGAGCGATAGAATTATCTACAGTAGTTACTTGAAAGGAATAATGATAAATGGAAATATAATGCACCAGTTGAACGAAGAAGTCAAGAAAAAGTGCCTTCATCTGCAAAGAAAAAGATTTTCTTCCATCAAGACAATGCATAGTTTTGATGGCAAAAATTGTGGAATTAATGTTTAAATTACTACAACATCCATCTTATTCGCTAGATTTGGCTCCCCAGTACTTATTTTATTTCCAAACTTGAAAAAGTGCCTCGGCAGAAAACGATCAATGTCTAACCAGGAGCTTATCTCCCAAAAAGATGTCTATTTTGAGGACTTTCCAAAATCCTACTTTTTTTGATGGCTTTAAACAGCTGGAGAAATGCTGGGGAAAATGTATTCATCAAGAAGGAGATCATGTTGAAAAAAAAAAAAACTACCAAAAAGAATTTGCTTTTCAAAGGACTTATTGAATGTCCCTCATATAACTAAAATGGAAAGTAGAGCTTTATATCTAATATTAATTTAAAATCACTTTTAACTATGATTTCATGCCAAAAAACGTTTTTTTAACATAACTGAGGTTTACAGTCTTTTATTTATCTACTTTCTACTCATGGAGTGCAGTCAAATTATCTATCTTGTATCACTTAATGCAATACTACCAACCGTCTTTTTCTGTTAATAAATTACACCAACTATATAACTGAATGCTTATTGCCTTTGTAAATTATAATGACCAGCTATGTACTTTACACTAACTAAGCGTAGCCTAAACTAATCATTATGTCTTCCACAAGTTCCTGGAAATGATATGAACGATTTTTGGTGTCACTGTACCACAAACATTCACAAATGAGAGCGTCAAACATTCCCATCTAATGCAGCCCCTACACAGATGCTGCCATAAAGTTGCCATTAGCATTGTTCTCGTTAATTTTGTTATTATTTATCATTAATTTTGTTATTATTGTTATTGTCATTATTATCATTATTATTATTGTCATTATTGCTATTATTATCATTATTGTTATTGTTATTACTTATTATTATTATTATCATTATTATTATTATATAAGACTATGAATGAAATGGGTGAAATGATGCTTGAATAAAATCATGGTACATGGAGTTTAAAGTAACATGACATTAGGATATTCAGGATAATGGATAACCTCAAAAAGACCTTATTCGGGTAACTCACCCTAATCAAGATTTGAAATCTTGAATGTGAGACAGACATGCTATCCTCACACTATGGAAGTGGGCTTGTGTTTAGTTATTTATTTCACGGTGGTGAGTGAAATACTATCTCTCACAACCCAACACTTCATTCCCTCATATGACTGTTTGTAAAGCAGTGGATGAGGAAAAGAAAATGTCTGGGCAATAGCCTTGCGTACTAACTGTGCAAGTTTTTGATGTCAAGTTCTAAAAAGAATAATAAAGTTAACTACCAAAAGTCATAAGAATAGGGATCTGTTTTAACATTAATCTCCTGCTGCAAAGCAGTCCCTTCTCCTAATGGGGTGCAGGGCAACATTACATTCTTATTTTCAGCAGATCCTTGTCAAATAGGCTTCTGATCACTAAGCTAAACTGACAGATTTCTCTTATTAATCGGACAAGGCATTTCCAAAACTGCCATAATTTGTAAGAATATCTCCAAAGACTTACAACTTTTGCTTCTCACACTACATAAATTCTGCTTGATTGCATCCACATGTTTGTAAAGCAATAAAATCCAAGAGAAAGTATGGACAGGACTTTTCAAAAATGAGCAGCTGTTAGTCTCTTCCTTACTGGCTGCTGTGTAGATGTCTGGAGATTATTTGCAGAAGTTGGCTATGATTGTCTCAAAGCATAACTGTGGGTTGAGGGCCCTAAGTCTCAAAGGATAGTTGGTGCAGATACTGGAGGGATACGTGAGGTATTTGCAATTTTTTATCACCCTTGAAACTTTAGTAACCATTGTTTTGTGTTCCCTCTTGTTTTAGGAGTTTTAGTGTAATAGTTTTAACACCAGCTCTGGATTCAGGGCTGGACAGTTATTTTATCTTAGTTTTAGTTGTTTATACAGATTTTATCTATATTTCAGCTCTTTTGAATGAGATACTCTTTAGCATACTTTTAGCTAAGGTGTTTAAACTCCCAAGTTTTATGTTAAGGGCGCTGATAACCTAGTGGTAAAGCACCCTTAAACCCCATTCATCTCATCTCATCAAAGGATAGTCCAGGGGTTGAGGGCCCTAGGTCTCAAAGTGTAACTGATGGGCTGAGGGCCTTAAGTCTTAAAGATAGCCCAGGGGTTCAGGGCCCTAAGTCTCAAAGTGTAACCAATGGGTTGAGGGCCCTAAGTCTCAAAGGTTAGTCCAGGGGTTGAGGGCCCTAAGTCTCAAATGTTAGTCCAGGAGTTGAGGGTCCTAAGTCTCAAAGCATAACTGATGGGTTGAGGGCCCTAAGTCTCAAAGGATAGTCCAGGGGTTGAGGGCCCTAAATCTCAAAGCATAACTGATGGGTTAAGGGCCCTAAGTCTCAAAGGATAGTCCGGGGTTGAGGACCCTAGGTCTCAAAGCATAGCTGAGGGGTTGAGGGCCCTAGGTCTCAAAGCATAGTTGAGGGGTTAAGGGTCCTAGGTCTCAAAGCATAGCTGAGGGGTTGAGGGCTCTAAATCTCAAAGCATAAATGTGGTTTGAGTGCCCTAAGTCTCAAAGCATAGCTGTGGGGTTAAGGGCCCTAAATCTCAAAGCAAAGTTGAGGGGTTGAGGGTTCTAAGTCTCAAAGCATAGGTGAGGGCCCTAAATCTCAAAGCAAAACTGTGGGTTAAGGGCTCTACGTCTCAAAGTATAGGTGAGGGGTTGAGGGCCCTAAGTCTCAAAGCATAACTGTGGGTTGAGGGCTCTCAGTCTCGAAGGATAGTCTAGGGGTTAAGGGCCCTAGGTCTCAAAGCATAGCTGAGGGGTTGAGGGCCCTAGATATCAAAGCATAGTTGAGGGTTTTGGGCCCTAAGTCTCAAAGCATAAATGATGGGTTGAGGGCCCTAGGTCTCAAAGCATATCTGAGGGGTTGAGGGCCCCAGGTCTCAAAGCATAGCTGAGGGGTTGAGGGCCCTAGGTCTCAAAGCATAGTTGAGGGGTTGAGTGTCCTAAGTCTCAAAGCATAGTCCAAGGGTTAGGGCTCTAAGTTTCAAAACATAGTCGAGGGCCCAAAGTCTTAAAACATAGTTGAGGGATTGAGTGCCCTAAGTCTCAAAGAAAGGATAGTCCAGGGGTTGAGGGCCCTAAGTTTCAAAGCATAGTCAAGGGATTTAGTGCCCTAAGTCTCAAAGCAGAGACAAGGGGGTGAAGGCCATAAGTCTCAAAGCATAGTCAATGGGTTGAGGGCCCTAAGTCTCAAAGCATAGTCAAGAGGTTGAGGGCCATAAGTCTCAAAGCATAGTCAAGAGGTTGAGGGCCATAAGTCTCAAAGCATAGTCAAGAGGTTGAGGGCCATAAGTCTCAAAGCATAGTCAAGAGGTTGAGGACCATAAGTCTCAAAGTATAGTCAAGGATTGAGTGCCCTAAGTCTCAAAGCATAGTCAAGAGGTTGAGGGCCATAAGTCTCAAAGCATAGTCAAGGGGTTGAGGGCCCTAAATCTCAAAGCATAGTCAAGGATTGAGTGCCCTAAGTCTCAAAGCATAGTCAAGAGGTTGAGGGCCATAAGTCTCAAAGCATAGTCAAGGGATTGAGTGCCGTAAGTCTCAAAGCATAGTCAAGGGATTGAATGCCCTAAGTCCCAAACCATAGTCAAGGGGTTGAGGGCCCTAAGTCTCAAAAATAGTCAAGGATTGAGTGCCCTGAGTCTCAAAGCATAGTCAAGGAGTTGAGGGCCCTAAGTATCAAAGCATAGTCAAGGGGTTGAGGGCCCTAAGTATAGTCAAGGAGTTGAGGGCCATAAGTCTCAAAGCTAAGTTGAGGGCCGTAAGTCTCAAAGCATAGTCCAGAAGTTAAGGGCCCCAAGTCTCAAAGCATAGTTGAGGGCCCTAAGTCTCAAAGCATAGCTGAAGGATCTTTTTAAAAGGAGAGGTCTGGAGCCAGCCACGACTGCACAGCTACGTGAAGAACAAGCCCCTAATGAGCCTTGGCATAGCCAAGGCCTAAACTCTTCACCCAAATAGTAGATTTTCCTAAGTTTGCAACATTATTTTATTGCTATTTCTGAATTCATTGTGTTACTTTGCTGTATATTAATGAGGTCGCAGGGAACATGACATTGCTTCAGTATAATAATTACAGGGTGTATTTTACAGGGTGTTTCAAGTAAAGGCAGCTCAAGTGAAGTGGAGATAATCAGATATCAGGTGCTTATCCCAGTAACAGAAGTGCAAGTCAGAGCCAGTTCAGCCAAGGACATGGACTCACACTTCCTCTGGGAGCTTATACACTTGCGAAGTCAGCTGCAAAGACGCTCGGAGAAAGTTTATGTATTATCAAACAGGTACATTTTATATAACTTAGTTTACCTTGTATTAATTACTTAATTTAAATTATTCTATGCTATAAAAAGCATTCTCTTTACAGATGTTAACATACCTTGTTATTTTTAATACTTTTAATTTCTTTGGAAAACTTATTAGATAGTTGTTTCCTTATACCTATTACATCTCGATTATTTCAAGTACCCCTCGATCTAAAATATTCATTATTGTTTCTTAAGCAATACTTGTGTACATTGTTATTTTTTTGCTCCTCGTCTAGTACAATATATATATTTTTTGTTTTTTGTTTTTTGTTTTTTTTTTAATGTGAATACTTTTTTGTGACTGTTTATGTAATATTTCCCCAAAGAGAAATTTCATACTTTACATGTGAATAAATGAATGAATTGATTGATGTTTGGAGGAATTAAATGAAATCATAGGATTTCAAAACTAGTCCCTCATAATAAAAATGTAAGCGACGTAGTGTTAAAAAACGAACTCAACAAATTAATACCAAATGAATGCATAGTAGATTTGCTTAAGAGTTTCTCTATCCATAACATTCGTAGCTTGTTTCATAATAAATATATATACACCTTTATTTTTTTTATTTATTTTTTAATGAAGTTACATTTCTTGAATACTCATTTTAGAAAACATAATGGTTACAGATAGCAATATTTCTTATTTTGTTTGATTGTTGTAGGACTCATTTTCTTGAGCAGTAGTTTTTTGTGAATGCATCATCTTACAGTGACAGTTTATAAGCTAAAACCTCTGAGGCATGTAGTAGTATACTACATCTTTTTGTAGAACAACATATCAGAAGAATCTGACATGACTTTCTCTACCTATTGTGTGCCAAATGCTATTTCATGTTAATCTAGATAAACGTTGGCAGAAATTGTCTTAATTGTTGTAGTAGAAGAGAATACACTTGGCAAAACAATAAGAGCTCATTGTTATGGCATTAAAGTTCCATTTTCCTTTCGTGGCCAGAATTAAAAAATAATTCTGATATTACATTCACATCACTTTCTCTAATCTACAACAAATTATTCTTATAAAAGTTTATTCTTCTATCTACTTTTGTTAATCAAGATAAATATTAACAGAAATGGTTTTATGTCATTCTTCCTTTAGATACAAAGGAATAAGGGAATACACTAGGCTAAAGTGATAGTCAAATCTTTTAACTGCTGATTGCTATCTGGCGGCCTTGAAATTCCATTATATTTGCATGACCAGGATGAAAAAAAAAGTGCATATCACTTCTCATTTGAGAAAAGTATAAATATTTGGAAATTTAAATTATAAGCAAGGAATATTTGGAAATAGTTAACTGCACAAAAAAAATATGTATTTGATATAAATTCTGGGTTTAACAATATCTATATCTATTGTGAATTAAGATTTTCTCTCTCTCTTATAGTTTACCAGCCATGCAAAAGACATCTAGAACACAGGATTTTACAGGCTATTCCCAGAAAGGTCAAGATTATTTGCGATATAAATATGTTTAATTTATGGCATTTTAAACAAAATTGTTACATCCAATTTTCAGAAAATCAAAACTTTTAAAAAGGTTCCTTGTAAAGGGTAGTTTAGCCTCTAAACCCCAGATTGCAGATTCAAACCTGGCAAAAATCCTTAGCATGGGTTCCTATGGAAGGAAAGGAAAGCCAGTGGTGCCATATAATGTTTATTTGCACATAAAAGAACTCCATACTTTGAAAAATTAAGGTTTCTGGGCAAAATTCTTCCATTTCAAGTGTGCAGGTCATGATTTCATCCTGCAGTGCCATCTGTGTCCACATAGCGACGAACTCATGAGCTAGAAATTGAAATCTGATGACGGAAACATAACCTAGGAGCTACGAGAATTAACTAAAGGCCAGCTTGGAACACACTGAATTTGATATTTAACCAACTTTTCGTTTCACAGCTCGTCTTTTTATTTATTCAGGGGTCCTCAAAATTAGTATTTCTGATGAAATCTCAGTATCAAATTTTGAATGGAATACAATAGCTTCTCTACCTGCTATATATATTGCACATAACTAATGTAAATATTTAAGGTTTAATTTTGTTCAATAAACTGCCAAATGACATTAAACTAACTGGAAGCAAATGTAAAACAAAATTAAAAACATTCTTTAACAATAGATGTTTATATAATTTAGATTACTTATAAATAATTCCTCAGTTCTTTCTCTCTCTCTCTTTTTTTCGAGGTACCTTTTATAGCACTGTCAAAAATTGTAAATAAACCTATTGCCAAATTATTGCTGTTATCTCATACTCCTTACCAGCTAATGTTCCCAATTGTTAACTACTGCATATTTGTTTGAACTGTTTGGTGTAACAGAATTATCAGTATAGCATCTTTTGAATATATTTCCATTTGTAACCCATTCCCTTTTGGCATATGTGAACATTTGGGAGAAAATTTAAACAAATAAAAAAACATGAAAAGTAAATTGCAATATCCTAAAAGATATTCCTCTTTTCAAGTTTCTAAAAACAATACTTTAATAGCTCTTTGGATGTGCCAGTTAATGCAGGCAACATAATTCCGAAAGCTATGGTTTCTATTTAATACTTTCTCTACACATTATAGTGTATAGAGAAGGTATTGTATTGCACCCAAAAATTTGATACCGAGATTTCAACAGAAATATATGGTATGAGGTCCCATGAGTAAAAAAAAACATATTTTTAGAAAAAGGTCTGTATGTGTCTGTGGACAGCATAGTTCAAAGACTAAAGGACTGTTCAATACCAAGTTTGGTATCTAAGTTTGGTATCTTCCAAGGGTGTATATGAAGATTTTCAAGAAAATCCCCCCACCCCAAATTACCTTTTATATGGAAACATTTTTTAAATTTTTGATTTTCCCAAAAATGGCTCTAATGATTTTGATTAAAATATCACATATTAAAGCTACTTACAGCACAAAAAATTGGTCGATTTTGAATTTTCTGGAAATAGCTTCTGAATACTTGAACATTCTGGATAAACTTTGCATAACTGGTAAACCATAAGAGATACACAAAAACTTAATACAAAAAAAAAAAAAAATGTAGATCTGATTAAAACATATAATTTATGTCATATTCATTTTTTTCTTGGATTTGACCAATTTTGAAGTCCTTCCTTGATATTCCTTGTTATTGGTTTCAGTTTTAAAATACTTTTCTCATACAAGAACTTGGCAGCTGCTGGCCACACAAAGAAACAGATTTCAACCACAAGGCAACTAGCTTTTAGAAGATTTTAGCCTAGTGTTATTTCCCTTCTGCTTCCAAAAAGCATTTCTGTTATTGTTTATCTTGATTAGCATGAAGTAAATAGAAGCGTAAGGTTTTTAACAATAATTTGTTACAGAGATGTAGAGAAAGTCATGTGAATGGAACTCATTAGATTTTCCACATTTGTTGTGCACTTTTGCCAACAATGAACAAGAGCCTGTATGCTGCACTTGTGTAATTGGTGACAAATTACCTTATGATTGGCATTCCTGCTGATATGTGGCTGTCTCGGTATGGTGTTGCCATATTTACTCATCTACAGCGCCACATGTTCCACTGCTTTCCAAAATGCCTTTTTTCCAGGCATTTTCTATCACACTTCTCATATGTTGAATTACTTTTCCCCATTTCTCACTAGTTATCTTTCAACATTGGGTCCTGCACTTCACTAAACGTGAAAGTTTTATTATTTCGGCTAACATAACCTCAACTTGTTTATCACGGCTGCAAGACATTTTCAAATCACAGTGACACTCGTGGTAGTTCTAGGATGAAAAGAAGAGCCATGTCTATGATATATAAAAGGTAGTAATGATTATAAACGTAAATCACTGTGTATAACAACCAACTTTTCACAGAGTGAAATCAATCATGAACTGGTAGGTATTGCAACATTATTGATCAGCACACAAGGAAATTTTCACCGGCTGTAGTGTTCTGAAATTGATATTTGCTCTACAGTCCAAGGCCAATCATTACAGATGAGTTGATCAAGATGCATGCATGCTTGTTGTACAAAACCAAAATAAATGTTTTAATGTGTTAACATTTGTTGAAAACTAAAAGTAAAATGAGGCTACAGTTATCCTGAAATTCATTGTATATTCTCTTACACGATCCATTTTGTTTTGTTGCAGCACGGCTGACTTCAGAAATGCCTTCTTGAAGACAATCCGACAAATCATCAGAGAAAGTGTGCGTAATATGAGCATTCCTGCTACGAAACCTGCTGGATCCAGTTCTGGTAAAGGTAATCTCTATTCTTATGAATCACCATTTGCTTTTGGAAGCAAAATTAGTTGACATTCTCATGCCTTTCTCCACCTGTCTTTTAGTATTAGATATACATTTACAGGGTCATTATTTTATGTGGTAACCCACTTGCATGCTCTCTAGAGAGCCGGCAAATCCTTACCTTATAATGCATACTGGAAATGTTCCCGTTTAAGTGAAACCAACATTTGTCTGAGAAAAACAAAAGCTCTGGGTCAATAAAATCTCTTCCAACAGATTGGAAAAACCAATTGCAATAATTCACACATCTGCTTTTAATGCTGCACTCGTGTATAGCGATAAGGTTTTAGTTTCAACAGACATGTAGCATTTCTAGCAGAAGATAGAGATACTCTTGTTTGCTGTTCCAAAGTGGCACCGATTTCATCCAGTTTATTTTCTCTTAACACTAGAATGTTTCTTGTTCAACACTGAACCTGACGACCGCATGTATAGTTTCTCGCAAGTGGTACAGAGTTTAAGTTTTTAGCAAGCTCCTTGCACACACGAGCAGATTCATGCTTAAAGTAAACATTACAAATAAACATGCTTTCTTTCACACCATGTGTGGACACACCAAATTTACTGCAGCGACAGAAGCACCTAATGTCACATGCACCTGACTCAGCAACACACAATGCATTTTTGAGTGGGAATTGGCAACTCTTAAGTACCGGCAGATGGCGCAGGAGCAGCAGTGAAGGAGAGAAAGGTCACAAATAGGTTACCATATAATACAGGGTGTACATAAATGAATATCTGGGTTTTAACTCTTTATAATATTTATTACATTCAACTTACAGTTATAAATGATATGTCAAATGAAAAAGCAACTCAAACAGTTTTGTTTGTTGGCACAAGTGCACATGTGCGTGCAATGTTTCTGCCGCAATCTGCTAGACAGCGGTAGTAGCAAAAATGGCGACTAGTAAACAGAAACTGTTTTGTGTTTTGCAGCTTGCAAAGACCGAATCTGTAGTTACTGTGCAGCGTGCGTTCCGTAGTAAGTTCAGTTGTGATCCTCCTAGTGATAAAAACATTCGTAGATGGTATAATCAGTTTGAAGATACCGGCTGCCTTTGTAAAGGGAAGAGCACGGGACGACCAGGAGTAAGTAAAGAGACTGTTGAGCGAGTGAGAGAGTCGTTCACTCGTAGCCCAAAGAAATCAGTCCGGAAGGCCAGTCGTGAATTACAAGTTCCTGTGTCGACTGTTTGGAAAGTTGTAAGAAAATGCTTACATTTACATCCTTACCGTTTACAGTTATTACAGGCTCTAAAGCCGACAGACCATGGATTACATGCCAAATTGCAAACGACATGTTTCATGATGATTTTGTGGATCGTGTTGTCTTCAGTGATGAATCGACCTTTCACCTTGTGGACATGTTAACACTCATAATGTGCACATCTGGGGCTCAGAAAATCCTCACGAGATGGTACAAATGCAACAAGATTCCCCTAAAGTGAATGTTTTTTTTTTGCCGTATCCCGGCGAAAAGTTTATGGGCCATTCGTTTTTGGTGAACCTACTGTAACTGGCACTTCTTACCTTGATACACTAGAGTAATGGCTCTTTCCTCAGTTGGAAGAAAATGAGCCAGAGAACTTCATTTTCCAGCAGGATGGTGCGCCACCTCACTGGCATAATGAAGTACGTGATTGGTTGAACATCACTGTACCCGAGCGCTGGATAGGCCGCAAGGGCAACAATGACAGGGCTTGCTATGCATGGCCTCCACATTCTCCTGACCTAACGCCATGCGATTTTTACCTTTGGGGCTTCATCAAGGATCATGTGTACGTGCCTCTGCTACCAGCTGACCTCCCTGAATTAAGAAACCGGATTGAAGCAGCTGTTGCTACAATTACTGAATACACACTTATCAACGTTTGGGAAGAACTCGGCTATAGACTTGATGTGTGCCATGTGACAAGGGGTAGTCACATTGAACATTTATAAGCTTCTTGGTAAAACTGTTTGAGTTGCTTTTTCATTTGACATATCATACATAACTGTAAGTTGAATGTAATAAATATTATAAAGAGTTAAAACCCCGATATTCATTTATGTACACCCTGCATAATGACTCTGTATTTTCCTATCTACTTCTGTAATTAAGATACACCTTTCCTGAAATAGCTGCATTACACATTTTAATTCCTGGCACAAAGGAATAGTAAAAGTCGAATATTTAACAACTGGACACTCTATGCTAACCTTTCAGTAACATTCCAGACAACTGAAAATTGACAGAACTTGGAAAGAACAACAAAGCATTTATCAATTCAAACCATTAATAACACATGCCTGAAAGTTCAAAAAGTTATTTGAAACACCTAAATTTGAGTAATGTGTTTTTGACTAGCACTTAACATTTACCATAATGTAAGTTTCCTTCTATTACTAGAAAATTGAGTATATACATTTTGCATGAAATTGAATTTTTATTTTTGGATGTTCTTTAGCGGCCATGGTTCTCAGCATCCCATTCTATATTCGGCTCAGAGGCCTCTTTCTCAGATTTGAGATTCTTTTATGTGCCATAAATGTACAACACAGGACCACTGACTTTACTTCCCTTCTGAAAGAAGCCACACTAAGGATCCTTTGCCCTCTGTCGGGTTTGGACCCATGTTTTATGTCCTATAAAAAATATTATATATGGTATTTTAATCAAAATTGTTAAACCATTTTTCAGAAACTCAAAAAGTTCTAAAAATGTTTCATATAAAGGGTAATTTGGGGATATTTCAGTTTTGAGTTATGCTGTACACACACGCACGCACGCGCACACACACACCCCACACATGTAAACATCACAGACCTTTCTCTAAAAATGCTCTTTAGAGAGGACAACAAAATGTCTATTTCTGGTGAAATCTCAGATTGAATTTTTGGATGGAATGTAATACCTTCTCTCTCCACTAAGTATGGTCTAGAAAAAGTAATTATACAAATCCAATCAAGTTGACCGTTTGAAAGAAATTTATTATAGATAAGAGGAATCTGTTTATAAATTCTAGCACCCAAAATGGGAATAATTTCATTTCCAGATATATCTGCAAAAATTAGTGGAATGTGCCAATACTGGTGTAGGGCTATTTTTAATCGCTGGTTGTGATTGATGTTATCTGGTGTAGCAATACTTGAAGTTGCCCTGGCTGGCTACAGCTTTAGTGATGCAGAGTATGTTTATGGACCTAATTGCTACTATGTGGATTGTATTGTAGTTTACAGCATTTTTTCATGCACTCATATGTGTGTGATCAACTATCAACCTGGACACTTTTTCTAATTCTACCATCTACTTTGCCATAAATTCAAAATCTTTGCTCCATACTGTGTAATAACTTCAATTCAATTTTTATTCACCGCAGATATACCAGGGGCAGCGCATCCTATGTGTTCAGTGGTTCAGTGAACCCCCCAGAAAAAAAGTTGCATTTTAAAATACATAAACTTATAATTTACATAATAAATCTTTCTCGTATTATTCATTTTATTTGCATTTTCAAACTATTTTATTGTATAAAAAGCCTTCAAGTCTTTGTAATAGCCGCATACGTTCCAACGTGCTGCCCAGATTCAATCTCTCTTTTGAACCTCCAAGAATAAGTTTGTGGGTGCTTCTTCGGCAGAGAGGGGTAAGGGGAAACATCGCCAACAGTATGTGGATTTGAGCTGGAGTGAAGACCAGCTCTGCTGCAAGTCGGCTCTGGCGGAAACGCACAAATTAATCCGAAATGAAAAGCTACAGGACTGCAACAAATAGCACGTGTGTTTTCATTGTAACATATGTAACAGTGCATTCAGAGATATACTAGTGATCTGGTGTTCATATGCATATTCATCTGTTCAAGTTTGTTTTCAAAGAAGAATGAACAGCGTTCAATACCTTTAAAAAAAACAAATTTCACAGCTTTAAGCTTGGAAGAGAATGTAAAGTTAAGAAGCTTGGCAGGCCAATACCTCAGCTCAAATTAAAACATTTGCAAACCAGCCTAGGTAAGACATTTTGCAGGTCTTTCAATGTAAGTATATACAAAAGAAATAGTTGGATATGTGGTTGCATTACTACAAATAAGCTATTTTGTTTTCTGTGCTTACTGTTTGCTAAGGGCAAAGATACAAACTGGACATGCCATGGCGTGTCAGATCTAAGTCATCTAACACAGAAAATTAAAAAGCACAAGGAATCTATTGCACATAAAAATGCTTATTTAGATTTATTAGTCCTTGGAAAAACGGAAATTAGGCGGCAACTTAGCTCAGCTTTCAGACAGAACTTTGAAAGACACAATGACAATGTAAGGAAAAATGGCTATGTTCTTTCTAAAATAATTGATTGGGCTAAGTTCTGCGGTGAGTTTGAACTTGCCTTATGTAGACATGAAACAGCAGAATCTAACAATCCTGGAATATTCAGAGGGCTAATAAATTTTACTTCAGCTTTAGATGCAGTTGTTAAAGAGCACATGAGCAGTGATGGTTTTTAAGGGCACATCCAAGGATATACAAAATGATTTACTAGAATGTATGTTACATTTGTGTCGTGAGGAAATTAATGCTGAAATAGCCAAGGTAGATTTTATGTCTGTGATAGCAGATGAAACATCTGATATATCCTCTAAATTTCAATGGTTATAATATTTCAGTATCTGTTATCTACTGGAGAGCTGTTGAAAGATTTTGGACATTTTTAAATCCACCTGGTAATGACGCTTCCTCCAAAGCAGCTTGCATTAAAAATGTACTCGTCAATGTTGTACAAGAACAGAAAGAAAAAGTAATATCTCAAAGTTATGTCATGCAGGGGTGCAAACAATCGTAAGAGAAGGGTATTATTTCGCATATTATGTGCATTGTTATGCTCACCAATTGAACTTAATTCTTGCCCAAGCTACCAGTCAAAATAAAATGTAAAACTGTTTTTCGATACTATTGCAGAAGTGCCAATGTTCTTCTCTCATTCACCTCAAAGAGTGGCTGTTCTAGATGCAATTGTGAAGCAAAGAGTCCCTCAGGGACCAGCCACAAGAACAGTTCTTACAATTCATGAAAATAAAGAGGACATTCTGGAATGTCTCCAAAAAATTGAAGACACCAGCAACCAAACGACAACTGTGAATCAAGCCTATGGTCTAAGGTTGAAACTGCAACAGCCAAAATGTTCCTTTTGGTTAGAGGTATTTTATAAAATAATGCCCCATGTGGATATCTTGTACAGCCATTTACAAAAGCACATCACTGATACTGTAACAATAAAGCAAGCAATAGCAGCATTCGAATATGAAATTTTGAAAATTAGAGACAATGTTGATAATATCATACTCAAGGAAGAACCAAATGTAGCAAAAAGAAGATGCAAGGGCGTGTACATAACAGAGAATGTAGCAGCTAAAGAAGTATGTGACATAATAATTCAACACAGCAAACAAAGGTTTGAATTCTCCAGCCACTTATTGGCCTCTAATTTACTTGACCAGCACTTCTTACCTTCACGGAAGAATAAATTTCCTGAAAAAATTCTTTCTACTGTTGTGCAGTCTTATCCGTTTTTAAATAAGCCTAAGTTAAAAACAGAACTACAGGTCATTTATTCTCGAGATGATTTTCAAGAAATGAAAAGTTCAGTAGCACTTCTGAAGTTTTTAATTGAAAATAGCCTTCAAGAACCCTTTGGAGATATTATGAAATTGCTGAAATTGGTAGCTAATGTCCCAATGACAACGTGTGAAGCAGAGAGGCGTTTCTCCACTTTGAAGCGGATCAAAACGTTTCTTAGACTGCCTCCGTGGTCGAGTGGTCAGCGAGCTGACTTCTCACCCGGAGGTCCCCGGTTCGATTCCCGGTTGGGGTGGGGAATTTTTCTTTAGCCAGAATTACTCCCTATCCCCCACAGAGTCTGGAAGAATGTATGTGTGTGTGTGCTTTAAGAAAAACAAAATGATTTAAACCTACTGACGAGTTGTTTCAAGTGCAAAGCCCCCGATATGACCTTAGATGTTAAATGGGGCTACATAAATGAAACAAAAAAAAAGTTTCTTAGAAGCACCATGAATGAAGAAGATAGGTTGTCTGCTCTTGCCATGTTATCCATTGAAAAGGAAATGATCCACAAGCTTCCACATAGAGAGTCATAGACAGATTTGCCACGAAAAAGGAAAGGAGGATGGACTTTCTCTATAAACATACCTCTACAGGAGATTCAAACCCATCAACGCCTTCAGGATCGTTTTAAGGTAATTTTAGAACTATAGATACCTTTTAAATAATTTAGCAAGTCAAATTATTTGGAAAGGTAAACTTCATTAAGCAGTAAAAGTGGTGAACCCCCTGTCATTTAAGTCACTAGCCACCACTGAGATATACAATTTGTACATATGGCTTCATCTGCACTCAGACAAAATAGCACAAAATAGTATAAGAAATATACAGTTGTCCTAATACAATAGGTGCTAAATAACAGAGTTAAGAAAATCATTAATGTTATAAAACGTGTTTTTAATAACAATTTATGTCCTTTCAATTTAAAAATGTTTCCTGGCACAGCTTTTAACAACCTGGGTATCTTATTTAATAAGATTATTGCTTTTTAGGATACACTAAGTTTTATTAAGTTGGTGACACTGTAGGTGTATGGTCACAGTTGGTTGAGTATTAGAGGCATGATAATTCTTTAAAGATTTGAAGCTTTCTCTGTGTTGACTTCCCTGATAGAAATGGAAATGGCGTGTTATTTATGGATGCTCTTTAACTGCTGTGGTTGTCAGCATCCCATTCTATACTGGGCGTGAAAGACCGCTTAATTTTGCTCACAGGCCTCTCTTATTGGCTTGAGGTTCTTTTACGTGCCGTAAATCTACGACATGGGACCAACGGCTTTGCTTCACTTCCAAAGGAAACCATGCTAAGGATTTTTACACCCGAAAAAATCCATTGTCCTACGCCGGGTTTCAACCCGCGACCTTGGGTATATGAAGCTAGCATGGTAACCATTACGATGAACGCCACAGAGTCAAGATGGTTGAAAGCTTAGATTTCTCTGATTCCAATCTAACTCAGTTGCTATCCCATGAAGTCATCTGTAATGATAATCCTTATTAATTCTTTTAAAATATTACATATTGCTATGAATAAAGGAGACTATATACATGGTAGTGGGAGCATATTAAACTCATCAAAAATAGGTTTACTTGGAGTATGAGCTGATACTTGCTTCATTATTCTTTTGTATTTTGAATATTGCAATTGATTGGTTAGAATTTTCCCAAAAGGTTATTCCATATGAAATTATTGAGTTTACATCTCCAAAGTATTGCACTCTCATTACCTCTTCACTACAAACTTTGCTTAACACTCTTACTGCATAAGTTAAAGAATTCAATTTATTACTAAGAACAAGAGTATGATCTTTCCATGTTAATGTGGCATCAATTGTAATACCTAGGAATTTAGTACATTGACTTATTGCAACACTTTCAGCGAGTATTTGGAATTGATTTATTTGGCTCAGATGCATTTCAAGATTTAAATAGCTATGATTCATTAACATTTAAAAACAATTTATTATAATTTAACCAATTGCATAATTTTGACATGCATAGTCTGTTGTAGTGAAGTTTGACAATGATTTTTATACACAAGATTTGCATCATCAGGAAATAGCATATTATTAATAGGAGTCATATATAACAGAAGGTCATTAATATAAATAAGGAAGAGAACTGGCCCTAATAAGGAGCCTTGAGGAATGCCACACTCTGCTATTTGTAATTTTGATTGTATACTATCAATTTCAACTAAGTGGGCTGGCTCTATTTATAAGATATGATCTAAAGCAGTCATTAGCAACACCTCTGATGCCATAGTTGTCAAACTTATTGAATAAAATGTTGTGGTCTACTGTGTCAAATGCCTTAGATAAATCAACAAACAATCCTAAGACCTGTTCATTCTTATCTTATGCACTAAACATTTCTTCTAGAAGGGAGAAAATAGCCATATTTATTGACTTGCCCTTTTGAAACCCAAACTGTGATTTTGAGATTATATTGTACTTCAGTAAAAAGGGTACTAATCTATTGTACATGATTTTTTTCAAGTATTTTAGATAAAACACAGAGTAAAGAATTGGGTCTATAGTTTTCAACATACATTTTATTACCTTTCTTAAAAATGGGAACAATATTAACAATTTTAAAAACTTCAGGAAAGCAGCCAGTAGCAAGGGACATATTGCAGATATCTGATAATGGTTTTAGCAGATAACATTTCACATGCCTTCACAAGTGAATTAGGTATATCGTCATAGTCACTACAATTTTTATTTTTGAGACCATTAATAATTTGTTGAATTTCTTTTTCTGTAGTTCTAGCTAGCCAATTATTTATTAAAATGATATTGAGAAGGATGTATGCCTAGGTTATTGCACATGATCAGAGATTGCTGTGCAGTTGTGAAGATCACATCCAACTCTTGAGTCAAGAATGTTACTACAGGTATACAGATTGCAGTGTTTTGTTGATGGAATAATAATAATAATAATAATAATAATAATACTTTAATAGGGAAAGCTAATTTATTCAAAAATTTCATTCTGAAATTTGACTGGAAATATATGTGATTAAGCTTCCTGAATAAGTTGTAAATAAGAAAACCTTTTTTAAAAAGAATTTTTTGAGAAAAGGTTCATGTTTTTGCCTATACATACATGTAGACATAATAACTTAAAAACAGAATGTCAGTTAAATACCAATTTGGTATTTACATTCAGCATATTCTAAGGATGCAATACAAAAGTTTTCACACGCGCGCACACACACACACACAAAATATTTATATTTAAAATATAAACAGACAAATAATTCAGCTGTAGCACATCAGTTTTGGACTCAAAACCATAATTTTCACAGTGAGCCCAAGTTATTAAAATTAGTACAGAATCCAATTGGATTAACAGTTTGGAAAAATCTATTAATTTTAAAAAACAAAAACAAGGTCATAAATTTTGACATATCACAAACAAATGGACTCATCTCAAAATACATCTATCCAGAAGAGAGACCTCCACAGGCCACTACCACGAGTTCATCAGTCAATCTCCGTTGAAAATGGTGGCAACAGCTACCAAAACATGTCCGAAGTAATTACTTTATTTCAAGAGTGAAGTTTGAGTGTAATCTATGTTTTTACTCCTATTACACATATGCATTCAATACATTTACATAGTAATGCTCTTACATAGCAAGCACACTGCCCTTAATTGTTATACAATAATCCTGTGAGAACTTATGAGCAGTAGCACTGAACACACTTTGTAACAGATATGAACATTCCATAAGAACATTTGAAGCTTGCATTTGGCAGTTCCTGGAATTAGCCACTCATGGTTTTCCATGTTTTCCAAGGCAAATGTCGGGGTGGTTTTTCTCCTACCACAAATTTCCTTTTGCTTCACCTCTCGGGTTTCAAGTACACTTAGGGTTTGTGCACTATCAACAGTTGCTTGCTCACTGGAAGGTTGTTCCCATTCTGCCAGAGGGAAGTTTCTGTTGAGCAGCTCACCACAGCAGTGTAACTGGGAAATTAATACGAAGATGAAGGTCCTCCCTACTTAGACATAGGAACCTCTGTTGGCTGGCCTGCAGGTTTCTGCAGTTGCTCCAGGAGCTCGCAAACACAGATGAAGGTGCTCCCTGCTTAGACATAGGAACCTCTGTTGCTAGTCCTGCAGGTTTCTGCAGTTGCTCCAGGAGCTGGTAAACACAAAGATGAAGGTGCTCCCTGCTTAGACATGGGAACCTCTGTTGCTAGTCCTGCAGGTTTCTGCAGTTGCTCCAGGAGCTGGTAAACATACAGATGAAGGTGCTCCCTACTTAGACATAGGAACCTCTGTTGCTTGTTCTGCAGGTTTCTGCAGTTGCTACAGGAGCTGGTAAACACAAAGATGAAGGTGCTCCCTACTTAGACATAGGAACCTCTGTTGGCTGGCCTGCAGGTTTCTGCAGTTGCTCCAGGAGCTGGTAAACATACAGATGAAGGTGCTCCCTACTTAGACATAGGAACCTCTGTTGGCTGGCCTGCAGGTTTCTGCAGTTGCTCCAGGAGCTGGTAAACACAAAGATGAAGGTGCTCCCTACTTAGACATAGGAACCTCTGTTGGCTGGCCTGCAGGTTTCTGCAGTTGCTCCAGGAGCTGGTAAACACAAAGATGAAGGTGCTCCCTACTTAGACATAGGAACCTCTGTTGGCTGGCCTGCAGGTTTCTGCAGTTGCTCCAGGAGCTGGTAAACATACAGATGAAGGTGCTCCCTACTTAGACATAGGAACCTCTGTTGCTTGTTCTGCAGGTTTCTGCAGTTGCTCCAGGAGCTGGTAAACACAAAGATGAAGGTGCTCCCTACTTAGACATAGGAACCTCTGTTGGCTGGCCTGCAGTTGCTCCAGGAGTTGGTAAACACACAGATGAAGGTGCTCCCTACTTAGACATAGGAACCTCTGTTGACTGGCCTGCAGGTTTCTGCAGTTGCTCCAGGAGCTGGTAAACACAGATGAAGGTGCTCCCTACTTAGACATAGGAACCTCTGTTGGCTGGCCTGCAGGTTTCTGCAGTTGCTCCAGGAGCTGGTAAACACACAGATGAAGGTGCTCCCTACTTAGACATAGGAACCTCTGTTGGCTGGCCTGCAGTTGCTCCAGGAGTTGGTAAACACACAGATGAAGGTGCTCCCTACTTAGACATAGGAACCTCTGTTGACTGGCCTGCAGGTTTCTGCAGTTGCTCCAGGAGCTGGTAAACACACAGATGAAGGTGCTCCCTACTTAGACATAGGAACCTCTGTTGGCTGGCCTGCAGGTTTCTGCAGTTGCTCCAGGAGCTGGTAAACACACAGATGAAGGTGCTCCCTACTTAGACATAGGAACCTCTGTTGGCTGGCCTGCAGGTTTCTGCAGTTGCTCCAGGAGCTGGTAAACACACAGATGAAGGTGCTCCCTACTTAGACATAGGAACCTCTGTTGGCTGGCCTGCAGGTTTCTGCAGTTGCTCCAGGAGCTGGTAAACACAGATGAAGGTGCTCCCTACTTAGACATAGGAACCTCTGTTGGCTGGCCTGCAGGTTTCTGCAGTTGCTCCAGGAGTTGGTAAACACACAGATGAAGGTGCTCCCTACTTAGACATAGGAACCTCTGTTGGCTGGCCTGCAGGTTTCTGCAGTTGCTCCAGGAGCTAGTAAACACAGATGAAGGTGCTCCCTGCTTAGACATAGGAACCTCTGTTGCTTGTTCTGCAGGTTTCTGCAGTTGCTCCAGGAGCTGGTAAACACAGATGAAGGTGCTCCCTACTTAGACATAGGAACCTCTGTTGGCTGGCCTGCAGGTTTCTGCAGTTGCTCCAGGAGCTGGTAAACACAAAGATGAAGGTGCTCCCTACTTAGACATAGGAACCTCTGTTGGCTGGCCTGCAGGTTTCTGCAGTTGCTCCAGGAGCTGGTAAACGCACAGATGAAGGTGCTCCCTACTTAGACATAGGAACCTCTGTTGACTGGCCTGCAGGTTTCTGCAGTTGCTCCAGGAGCTGGTAAACACAGATGAAGGTGCTCCCTACTTAGATATAGGAACCTCTGTTGGCTGGCCTGCAGGTTTCTGCAGTTGCTCCAGGAGCTGGTAAATACAGATGAAGGTGCTCCCTACTTAGACATAGGAACCTCTGTTGGCTGGCCTGCAGGTTTCTGCAGTTGCTCCAGGAGCTGGTAAACACAAAGATGAAGGTGCTCCCTACTTAGACATAGGAACCTCTGTTGGCTGGCCTGCAGGTTTCTGCAGTTGCTCCAGGAGCTGGTAAACACAGATGAAGGTGCTCCCTACTTAGAGATAGGAACCTCTGTTGACTGGCCTGCAGGTTTCTGCAGTTGCTCCAGGAGCTAGTAAACACAGATGAAGGTGCTCCCTACTTAGACATAGGAACCTCTGTTGGCTGGCCTGCAGGTTTCTGCAGTTGCTCCAAGAGCTGGTAAACACACAGATGAAGGTGCTCCCTACTTAGACATAGGAACCTCTGTTGGCTGGCCTGCAGTTGCTCCAGGAGTTGGTAAACACACAGATGAAGGTGCTCCCTACTTAGACATAGGAACCTCTGTTGACTGGCCTGCAGGTTTCTGCAGTTGCTCCAGGAGCTGGTAAACACAGATGAAGGTGCTCCCTACTTAGACATAGGAACCTCTGTTGGCTGGCCTGCAGGTTTCTGCAGTTGCTCCAGGAGCTGGTAAACACACAGATGAAGGTGCTCCCTGCTTAGACATAGGAACCTCTGTTGCTTGTTCTGCAGGTTTCTGCAGTTGCTCCAGGAGCTGGTAAACACAGATGAAGGTGCTCCCTACTTAGACATAGGAACCTCTGTTGGCTGGCCTGCAGGTTTCTGCAGTTGCTCCAGGAGCTGGTAAACACAAAGATGAAGGTGCTCCCTACTTAGACATAGGAACCTCTGTTGGCTGGCCTGCAGGTTTCTGCAGTTGCTCCAGGAGCTGGTAAACACACAGATGAAGGTGCTCCCTACTTAGACTTAGGAACCTCTGTTGCTTGTTCTGCAGGTTTCTGCAGTTGCTCCAGGAGCTGGTAAACACAGATGAAGGTGCTCCCTACTTAGACATAGGAACCTCTGTTGGCTGGCCTGCAGGTTTCTGCAGTTGCTCCAGGAGCTGGTAAACACAGATGAAGGTGCTCCCTACTTAGACATAGGAACCTCTGTTGGCTGGCCTGCAGGTTTCTGCAATTGCTCCAGGAGCTGGTAAACACACAGATGAAGGTGCTCCCTACTTAGACATAGGAACCTCTGTTGGCTGGCCTGCAGGTTTCTGCAGTTGCTCCAGGAGCTGGTAAACACACAGATGAAGGTGCTCCCTACTTAGACATAGGAACCTCTGTTGGCTGGCCTGCAGGTTTCTGCAGTTGCTCCAGGAGCTGGTAAACACAGATGAAGGTGCTCCCTACTTAGACATAGGAACCTCTGTTGGCTGGCCTGCAGGTTTCTGCAGTTGCTCCAGGAGCTGGTAAACACAGATGAAGGTGCTCCCTACTTAGACATAGGAACCTCTGTTGGCTGGCCTGCAGGTTTCTGCAGTTGCTCCAGGAGCTGGTAAACACAAAGATGAAGGTGCTCCCTACTTAGACATAGGAACCTCTGTTGGCTGGCCTGCAGGTTTCTGCAGTTGCTCCAGGAGCTGGTAAACACAAAGATGAAGGTGCTCCCTACTTAGACATAGGAACCTCTGGTGACTGGCCTGCAGGTTTCTGCAGTTGCTCCAGGAGCTCGTAAACACAAAGATGTTTATTCTGGATGAATTTTGCATAACTGGTAAACCATAAGAGATAGGCAAAAACCTACTACACAAAAAATGCAGAGCTCATTAAAACACACAATTTATGTTATATATGAGGGTTTTTTGTTTCAACCTCCGATCGCTTAGTATAGAAGCTACGCGAGCAGCAGAAAGCAGACAAGCGCTGTAGAGTACTGTGCAACTCTCGCACTGAACGCTCCACCATTGCCGACCTCAAGGCATCAGTCGCGTTGCACTACAGCCACGTAAACATGGCTGCCGTCATTGTTGCTCCTGCCAAGTGTGAATTACAAAGTGTAATTCGGTTTCTGCAAGCAGAAGGGAATAGTGCAGCAGAAATTCATGGGAGAGTGAGCCGAGTGCACAGTAATAACTTCATGACTGATAGTGTTGTGCGTAAATGGTGCTGAAAGTTTAAAGATGGCAGAATGGTTAGAGAAAATTGAAGGTTCACCATAACTGCTTTGGTTGTGGAAATTCCGGAATTTTCAACATCTGTCATACACACTGTCGCTACTGAACATTTAGGCTTCAAAAAACTTTGTTGTCGTTGGGTTCCAAAATTGTTGACGGATGCCCACAAAAGTCACCAAATGGCATCAGCTTTGAATTTCCTTACCATTATCACGATGGAGAGAACTTTTTGAAATCAATTGTTACTGGAGATGAAACTTGGATCAACATCAATGATCATTTGAAATCATTGGCGGCAACATTTTTTGAAGCGGCTATTGCAAAGCTTGTGCACAGGTACGATAAATGTCTCAATATTTTCAGTGATTATGTTGAAAAGTAACCATAAGTGTACAAAAATGTTTGTAATAAAATAATTGTTTTCTATGAACTTGTCTTTTATTTATAGCCTATCAGAGGTTAAAAAAAAAAAACTGCCCTCATACATTTTTTTGTGGATTTGACCGATTTTCAGATATTTCTTGTTATTGGTTTCAGCTTTGAAATACTTAAACTTTTCTAATACAGGAACTTGTCAACTTCTGACCATACAAAGAAACTGATTTTTATCCCATATCAACCACATTTTAAAACATATGAATGTCAGTTTAGCTTAGTGTATTCCCTTATTTCTCTTCTACTTATAAGGAACTAACTAATAAGAACATTGTGCTAATGTTTATCTCAATTAGCCATGAAGGTGATAGAAGAATAAACTCATTACCCAGATGTAAGGAAAGTGGTGTTTTTGTGTGCAGGCACGTTGATAGCATCTTGTTCAGCAACTTCTGCTACAACTCCATGTACAACAGTCACAACAGTAAGCAAACCTGGCAACCCTGATAGTCCTGCCCCAACTACTAGTAAAGGTGTCATAATCCTGCAAGGATCCCATACCTTGGGAAAGCCAAAGAAACCTCCCAAAGGACCCCAAAGGCATTCTGCTGGTAATATTGATTACGACAACTTGGACAGCAGCAGAGATTCCAGTGAAGATACTCCACAGATTACAGGAAATTTCAGATCAAGAAGCAAGACTGTCAGTGATGGAACAGGTAACAGAGCAATAAAAATGTAAGAATATTATACTATCACATTTGTGTGTCTCAGAATGAGCATGTTGAGTAAACAGTTTTAAAAAGGATAACCTAAAGTTAGTAAAATGAGCTGTTTAGCATGTGAGTTGTGACATCATAAATACAGTTACTTTAACTTTCTATTACATTCATCTGCAACCTAAAACTTAACCTCAATAAGACAATTTCTTAATGAATGTCAATGAATGCTTCATTCATTATAACAAAGACACCAGCAAAAATAGTAATCAATGATTTGTCATAGCGTACATTTTGTTCTAAATTTGGCTTCCCAATTCAATTATTTCCTCACATCAATTGCCGTATATTCTTCATGTTCAAACCCAGCGAAGGACGTAAAAATCCTTAGTATGGCTTCTTTCGGAAGGGAAGTAAAGCCGTTGGTCCTGTGTCATAGATTTCTGCACGTGAAAGAACCTCAAGCCTGATAAAGAGGCCTCTGAGCAAAATTAAAGGTCTTTCATGCCCAGTATAGAATGGGATGCTGAGAACCACAGCAGTTAAAGAGCGTCCATTTCCATGTACTTCACTAATGCTTTCATATATCTCCAGTGTGTTGTGTCTGTTTTTATAATAATGTCTTGTTCATGTTATTCCTAATAGGAAATGAGCAGTTTGGATGTAGCCACTGAGCATGTATAATGGCTGCCAGGTATAACTTTTATGTGGTAGTGTAATATAGGCCTAAGACTGGTTCTGACATAAAGGTCTTTATTGTGTTGCATGTATTGAGTAATGTAGGGCTTACTTCTCTTGTACCAAGCAGGAGGTCCTGGCTTCAACAACAGTATACTTGTTCACTGACAATTCTAAATGAATGAGGTGAATCTTTGCGAAATGGGGCCATTTTTCGTTGTATCCAAAAAAAATTGCTGCCATCACTTTTCCAGCTGATAAGAATATCTTGTCCCTCTTTGGAGCAGATTCACCTGTTGTTTTGATTGTTGCCTGGCTTCCAGATTATAGTGTTGAATCCAGGTCTCATCAGTGGTAACAACTCATTTGCATTTTGCTTAAATAGCAACATACACACCATCAAAGTGGAAAACCAGCAGCAGCCATGGGGCTGATAACTTTCTCATTTCTAACTTATCTGAAAAATATGAATTGCCTTGCCATCAGCACACCTATGGCCCCTGTCACTTTGTAAACTTTCGTTCAATGATCAGCAAGAATTATATTGTGATGATTTCCTCTGTGGGCACTCCTCAGCAAAAACAGTTGCTTAAAGCATTCAATCAATATCCAAGAGTTAGCTGTTGGTTCAGTTCAATTGTTCTAACTGCATGGTCCTATCAGTGGCCTTTCCCTTTGGAACAGCAATGGTGTTAACTTGTCATTAGATTACAGGAAAGTTTCTGTAGCCCTGCGACCCCTAGCACAACAGACTTAGCTGTAGTCAATCCCCATAAAAAGCAAATCACTGAACAATGCTGCACTTTTTCCATTTTAGCAAAAACACATTAAACAATTAAATAAAATTAAAGAAAAGAATATGTGTCAGTTTTTGTAATACAAACATCACTTAGTAATTACTGGGGCCAGTTTCAGGAACACGTGCTCCCATTTTCAACCCTTAATTCCAACTAAATCTTGCTTCGTTGGCATCAAAGAGGGTGGAGGTGCAACACTTGTGGAGTCATCTGGTGCTGGATCTATGAACTTCTAAAGATTGCCGTATGGTAGTAAATCACAATTCATCTCTTTTTCTTCATGATATAGATCTTCCCCCAGACATATAATTCTGCTGGTTTTAACAGTTTTATATTTGGTGTGGTTTCATGTCCTGATGCTGATATTTCTCTTTGTTTGTATTTTAGGTTTTTCGTGTGTTCCTTTAATCTGGTTTCCAAACATCTTTTTGTCCTTCCTGTGTATGCTAGATTACAGTCTGAGCATTTAATTTCATAAATTCCAAGATTTTGTTTTCTGCGGTAGGATCTTTTAATTATTTACGTAGCAGTTTCTGAATGCTATCACATCACTGTTACAAGCTTCTTTGCATATTTGCAAGGTATCAAATTAACTAAAATGTTGCCACATCCAAGCTAAGCAAATTTATTTTGGCAACATGTAACAAATGACTTGCCCTTGCACTATCAAGTTTATTGTAATACATTTGACATTGTTATGTTACATTGAAGAAATTGCCGCTCATCGGGCAGAGAATGAGAAGAATAAGCACGACTGTGATCCAGGCACCAAGTCAGAAGGCGAAGAAGACTCGCAAGCAAGTGGCACCAAAGGAAAGAGTGGCTTAGGACGCACACCTAATCACCTGACTCTCAGTACAACGTCTACTTTATCAGCCGGCAGTACGGGCAGTCAAGCTAGACTCATCCAGTCTTCTCACCAACCCGAAAACTACCAGCCCCCCATGGTGAAGGACTTAGGTAAGCCCTCCAAACCAACCTGCATGCAGTGCTACCTGTCAGGCATTCCATTACTGTAGCTCAATCCCTCATGACACTTCCAAATAGCCAATTACTTACACAACTATAAATATATTTTAGACATGGTCTTATTTTAATGACCTTAAACAAGAGGTGCTATGCCCATTTTAATTAAAATTTGAGCTAAAATGTCATCAAAAGGGAATGAATTGGATAATATCCATTACAAGCTAATATTTTCCTTTCAAATTTTATAAAGTGAAAATCTAACTGCTTGTACAAATACTTGTAGTACATAAAGGCATTGGTTAAACAAATAGCATGGAAAAGAAATTGATAACTTTCATTCAGTCAAAAGTCTGTGCACACGAGGTGTGATCAAATAGTCCATAAACACTGAATCTTCAGAGCTGCATTTTAAGAGAAAAAAAGTGTGCTGACACATTGTCATGAGCAAGAATTGTGTCCTGCCATAAGGGATGTCAAAAATCTGCAGTTTGTTCATTCAATACATTGGCATGTCATGCTATTTTCCCTTATGTCGGGTGTCCTCAGCAGGTCATAATCCATTTCCTATATTTTATCCCTAGTTAGTTGTTTAACTTCCCTGAAAGTCTTTGCTTTTTTATTCACTATTTTCTCTACAAAATGGCTCCATTCTCTCCCTCTTCTTCCTTCCCCTCTGACCTCTCATCCAACCTATTTGTGTGTCCAAACCTCTTAAACCATTTTCTCTATCTTATTTATTGCTGGTTCTTGATTATTTGTTATCCTGTTTTCCCTGTGCATTTCTGGTAATTCTACTTTCATGTTTTGACAATGCTGTCCATAAAGAAGTGTTGGCAGATAAACTGCGTTATATATTCACATTTTTGTATCATTGTTAATTTCCTTTTTCCTATTACTGTTTGATTGATATGGTAATAGATTTGGTTTGCCTTATTTATTCTACGATTTATTTCTGCATCTATTTTTCCTTTTGAATTGATGATTGTCCCTAAATATTCCAAGTTCTCAATTTGCTCCGTGGTTTCTCTGTTCCATTCAATACTTATCCTCTGTGCCCCTTTTGTTACATGCATTACTTTGCTTTTGTTTACATTTTGTTCCATGCCTCTATGTTAGCATGTATTGGCCCACTCTGTTACACACTAGAGTGTGCTTGAATACTGGTCTCATGTTCTGATTTCCTATTTCTTTTACATGGTTCATGTATATAGTAAACAGTAACGGACTGGAGCTGTCTCCTTGTTTCATTTCAAATTCTTCTTACTGCCCTTGTCACTTTAGTATGCTACTTACCGAAATAAAGGGCTTATTGCCCATGAACGATGGTGAAGCCTCTATAATCTCTTAGAAGGGTGCAGTGCAATCTTCTACTACAGAAAATAAGAGATTCCCTTGTGAGGAAGAACAGTTAGAGCCAGTGAGTTGGCAACATAAGTTATAATAACTTTGATTGCCGTAGAATAATGAAACTAGGCTGTGGCAAAAATCAAAGTAGCAGCTTTGTGATAAAAAAATGTCAGACATTTTCTTTGCCAAGAATTTTGTATACATTTTTCTGGGTCATTTTAAGGTCATTTAACAGCCCTAAGTTTGATAACATTTTTGAGTCATCATCTTTCATTGGATATCCGCCAAGATGAGCATGTAAACAGAAAGCATTTTTAATACAGAACATTGAAAACCAACACAGAATCGCTACAAATTGAACACTTGGGAGAAAATACATACCCTGAAACACAAACACCATACAATAAATTTTGAATTACTGCCTCCCAACACCCTTTGGAGATTCATCACCCAAGCTCTAGAGAACACCAACTTGCTGAAGATGGGAACAAGTCCATGTTGAAGTGTTACAAGTTCCCAACTCATCTATGAGGTACGTCCAGAAAGTAAGTTCCGTTTGGTAATAAAATTAAATTGTGTACAGATACAGAATAATTATTTATTGCACAAAATTCTACAACTCTTAAACTACTTTTCCACATAACTGCCGAAATTTTGCAAGCATTTGTCATAGCGTGGAACAAGTTTTTGTATACCTTCTTCATAGAAGTTTGCCGCCTGTGTCTTCTAAAAGTTGGAAACATTTTCTTTCAGCTCTTCGTCATTGTTGAAATGTTGACCGCCAAGGAAAGACTTGAGATGTAAGAACAGATGAAAGTCGCTAGGAGCGAGGTCAGGGCTGTACGGAGGACGGTCAAACAGGTCCCAGCCAAATCCCTGTAGGGGATTTTTCGTCACTTTTGCAGTGTGTGGTCATGCATTGTCGTGAAGAAAAACAACACCTTTTGACAGCAATCCTCGGCGCTTATTCTGTATTGCGCGGCGCAATTTCCTCGCAATAAACATCTGCTTTGATTGTTTGACCATGCGGTAAGAAATCAATGAGTAAAATGCCTTTCCAGTCCCACAACACTGTGCACATCATTTTTCAAGGTGTCAAGATTTGTTTTGGCTTAACCTTTATTGGGGATGAAGTGTGCCTCCATTCCATTGATTGCTGCTTACTTTCAGGGGTGTCATAAGAAACCCAAATCTCATCTCCTGTGACTATCTGTGTCAGAAATTCTTCGCTGTCTTCATCATAACGGGTTAAAAACTGAAGTGCACTACCCATCCGTTTTGTTTTGTGTTGCTCAGTAAGAATGTTTGGTACCCAACGTGAGCAAAGTTTATGAAATTTCAGTTTTTCGGTAACAATTTCATGAATTAGTGATCGTGAGCTTTGGGGAAATTCCATAGCGAGAGCACTAATTTTAAACTTACGGTTTTCCTGGATCTTGTCATCAATCGCGTGAACCATTTCTTCTGTAACCAAAGATGGACGCGCACTTCGTTCTTCATCATGCACTTCACTACATCCTTCATTGAACTGTCGGACCCATCTTCTCACCATTGAATCACTCATTGCATTTTGTCCATAAACTTCGCAAATTTCCCATAAATTTCAATTGGTTTCACTTTCCTAGCATTCAGAAAACAAATCACAATCTGATTTCACAAGCGGCGGGATTTTCAATCAACACCGACATTGTAAACAAGCACAACAAAGTGTATGTGGCTGACAGCAATCTCAAAATGGCGCACGTTTCTTCTCCTTGATACAGAGCATCTGCCGCGCATGTGCAGAACTGCGATCGCAGCGCTGCAGCAGAGATAAATTGAAACAGAACTTACTTTCGGACGAACCTCGTATTTACATCTCTTTTTAAAAATTAATACTATAATATTGTTTGAGTTTGATAGAATGTGGGCTATTAGCTTGTTAAGAATGATGCAAGCTTGAAGTAAGAAACATGAACTAATTGTATATTATTTTAATTTATAAAAATAAACAAACCTGTATTAAAATTATGTGTATATTTCCTCTGAAATATACAGATACAGCATGTTCAATTTAATAAATATATGCATATGTTTTGCTGCAGTACTGTTGGGGGGGGGGGGTGTCCCGTGTTTGCAGGAACCAGCCAGCAGTGTTCTGGCTGTTAACAACAGTCCTAATGAATCAAATTTCTGTTTATAACTTCCCTCACCTGGAAGAGGCTGGTCCCAGATGGTCTGCATCTTTAACTCATGTCACTCCACTTTTAAATTTTGAAATGCTTGGGTTTTGTCCCCATAATCTGTTGTTAACATTCCATACGCTTGTGCTGTAATCGTTTTACTGTGTGGTTTGCCAGGCAGGTGAAAAGCATGTGTTCACTTGCCCTCACAGTTCTCAGGAGAAGCAATTCCAAAAACTTTTTGGTCACGCCTCGTATTTGGATAAAAAATATTTGCTTGCTTATCAACCATCAATACAATAAATAATTTTTAACCACAATTGCAAGGTATAATATAGATTTAGTAATAAATAAAAGAAGTACAATACATCTGGAAATAGCAGTAAAATGCAGCTAGTAAATTTATTTATAAAAAAAAATGTGTAGATATTACCTTTCCTAACTTTGTAAAAGAAAATAAAAATAATTATGTAAGTAATGTTAACTCTTTATTATAAAATACAATCTCTGAAATAATTGTGATCTATAGATCTGTTACAGCAATTAGCATTCTAGCTGCATTAGAACAAATACCATTGCAAAAGAAAAATAAATGTTGTTTCTCAGAAAAGGGAAATTCCTCCTCTTTTCATTGCAATTGTTTATTTTAGTCTTTCTTATCCTAGTTCTGTCATTATCATGCACATTGTTTGGTTGAATCAATATTTAGCATCAGAAGATCTATCTGAAAGATTGTAAACTGTGATTTGTTTTGCTATGTTTTTCTAATAATTCATTGCTTCTTAACTTGTATTTATACATTCTCTGGTACTTTCATATGATAAGTAGAGGAAGTATTGCATTCCACACAAAAATTTGATAGAGAGATTTAAGTGGAAATGCATGTTTTGAGAACTGGAATAAATTACAAAGCATTTTCAGAAAAAGATGTGTGTGTGCGTGCTTACATGTGTGTACATATAAGTGATGAAAAGTTGGCATTTAACATTTGTATCTTCCAAGGATGTGACACACAGATTTTCACGAAAATCCACCCCAGCCCAAATTCCCTTTGCATGCAAAATGTTCCATATATTGTTTGGTTTAACGTCCTTTAACCTGGTTTGGTCATACCGGACGATGAATGAAATTGGTGAAATGATGCTCAAATGATCTCGGGGTCCATGGAGCTTTAAGTTACTCGACATTCGTCTTCTCAGGATAAGGGAAAACCCCGGAAAAAAACTTATCCGGGTAACTCACCCTAAGCGAGATTCGAACTCACGACCTTTTGAATGTGAGGCAGACACGCTACCACCACACTACCCAGGCTATAATTTTTTTAATTTCTCAAAATAAGTCATAATACTATGTTTAAAATATATGCATAAGAAATAAAATGTAAGTTTTAGCATTTTCTGGAAACATCGTGGGAAACGTCCGAATGATGTTTTTATTATTGGAGGTAGAAAAAGTGTTACTACACAAAACATATAGATCTGTTGAGGATGAAGTGATGAAAATGGAAATCTGGATCTTGGTATTTATATTGCTGAATGAAGCTCACGTCTGAGTGCTTAGACTGATAGGAAACTATTTAGGGTACATGCATTTTAATTCAAGCATGACTTGTACAATGTCAAATTTTCTAAAATTTTGGAAAACAGTTTGAAAACTAAGTTTTGGTACCTATGTCAAGCTTAGCTGTAGGCCGGAATTGTGAAGATTAAGGCTTCTTTCTCAGTTGTTTGAACACTTTGCCACTGACCCTTTATCAATTGTACAATATTCTATTCCTTGTCAGGGTAATTGTGTGCGCAACTATAGCATTCTCCCTTCTCCCACATGTCCATATCACATCAGACACACACGCACATTGGTGGTGTTAGTGTACTGTTTATTGTAAGAATATATAAACTGAGAACTGTTAACAATTGATTGATGTTTGGAGGAATTTAGTAACAGTGACGGCCAAATTATATGTGTATTAATTTGTTGAGTTGGTTTTTTAACACTACATCACTTACATTGTTATTATGAGGGACTAGTTTCGAAAGCCTATGCTTTCATTTTCAACCTCACGGGTCCAACTGCTGTTGCTGGCTGCGTTGGCTTGTACTCTCTTCTCTGGTGGCGAAATGATGAATTTCTTAACTAAGCTGTCTACTGGCGGGATTTCAAAGTTTATTAGGCGATCTTTGTTTTTCCATATGAGGATGTTTTCCCAGGTTGTGAGTTCATTGTGGCCTGACATGGTTTTTAGCAATTTTGGATTTGGATCTAGGTTGTAGTTTTCTTTCCAAAAGTGAAATGCCACTGCTGATTTATCTTCTTGTTTCAATTTTAGGTTTCTAAAGTGCTCTTTGGATCTGATTTTTAAACTTCTTTTGGTTTGTCCTATGTAGAACTTTTCACAATTTGTGCATTTAATTTGATATATTCCTGACCTATTTTCTGGTGGAATTTCATCTTTTATTTTTGAATTTAGTAACTTTATGACAGAAAATCTGTTTATTGGAGCCAGGTTGATGTCTTGTTCTTTGAAGATTTTTTTTTAATTTTCTAAATGCTCGGGGGTGGTAAGTGAATTTCTTGAATGTGTTGATATTATTTTTCCTGCTGTTAGGGTAGTTATTTCTTTTATGGTCTTTTTCTGCTTTGCTTTGTTTAGATTCTTGTATACAAGGTTCTTGCTGTATCCATTTTGTTCTGCTGTTTGAATTATGGTTTTTAACTCTTTGTTGAATTCAGTTGTGTTCATAGGTACATTTACTAATCTATGTGTGAGGCTGTTTATTATTTCATGTTTGTGTGGTAATGGGTTGTAGCTTTCATTTTTGATGTAATTTTCTGATTGAGTTGGTTTTCTGTAGACTCCAAAGTTTACTTTTGTGCTGTTTCTGATGATTCTTAGGTCTAAGAATGGGAGTTCTCCATTGGTTTCTGTTTCCATTGTGAATTTTATTGTTTTTTCCTGTAAATGTTATTTATGGCTGAATGAACACAGTATTGAAGTATGAGTAGCTTGTGGATGGTTTTGTAGAACAGTCCACTTGTGTAACACACACTAAACTATTGAAAGTTAGTTGAGTCGACCAAAGCACAATGGCTTCTGAAACATGTTTTCCGAAATAAAAAGTAAGTGATGTAGTGTTACAAAATGGACTTAACTAACTTTCAATTGTTAAAACACATCACTGTCCACCATATATCAGGATAACACACCTAACTGTTTCACCCTCATGCAAGTAAAGTTTACCTTCTTATTTTATAAATTATTACAATGTTAATTGTTTTCAAAGCACTTATGTATCAAATAATAGGAAATATTTTAGACAGTGGAACACCATAATTGAAATGAATTGACACTTTATGCTCCACTTCACCTTTGTTTGTGAAGACTGGTTTCAGGGTACCTTAACCCTACTTTCAGTTCCAAGGTTGACAGCTACTCTTGTCAATAGAATGATGTCATTCACGGTGGGGACCTCAAAGCTCATAAGGAAATCTTCTTCCTTGATGATAAAGATGTTTTCCCAAGGGCTTCTTTGCATACTTTGTCAACTCTGTGTGTCTACATGCTTCTCCTAATTTGTGTTGGGACTCTGATTGCTGGTGAATGGTATCATGCTGGGCAGCTGGACTCTGAGTTTAGGTGTTTAACATTTCCTTCTCAATGAACAGAACTTGACAGCTTATTTCATTTTTTCGTATAAATATTATTAAGTATGTGGTATTTCAATCAAAATTGTTATTCATTTATAGAAAATTAAAGTATTGAAAAATGTTATATGTAAAGGGTAGTTTGAGGTGCGGGGGGGGGGATTTTCTTGAAAATCTTCATCTTTACAAGATGCTAAACTTAAATGCCAAGTAAAGTTTATCTGAATTTACAGTTTTGAGTTATGCTGTTCATAGACATTCACAAACATACATGACTCAAAAAGGTATTACTGTGAAATCTATAAATAAAAAAAATTTAAAAAAAGTATATATGCATATATATACAATTTTGGGTGGATTAGTACAATACTTGCTCTTCTTACTTGTAGCTGGGAGAGAAAGTAAAACTCATATTTTATTAAATCAAGTTAATGATGATGTTTTTGTGAACCTGCTGTAACATGTTCAGAACTTTATTTTGATAAATTAAGTAGTTTCTTACTTCTATTAAATTTATTTGTATTAAATAATGCACTCTCCCTCTCTCTGTACTCATACTTGATTCTTATCCAGCTTCTACATTTTTTGAATAATGAAATTGGTGAATTTAGCTTATTTTTGGGCTGGTTTTAGAAAGTATAATTGAATCTCACTATGTTATTTACTTCTATATTTTTGCACATTTACTCTAATTTTTTTAGGCACCCAAATTTGTCCATTAATATGTAGCCCAATTGTATGTTTTTCAGTTATACATTTTTCTAGTGCCCATGTACAACTCTATATAAGCTATGATATATACTGCACAATGCAAACATTAACATTGCAGTCCCCAGATTGTATTCAATGATATGATAAAGATCTATAGTATATGTATTAATAAGAAACTGGAAGTGTTATGTTAACTGTTACTTATAAATTGTAAAGACAAAAAGAAATGTAAGTACCAGACTGAAACAACACTCAAGTCAGTTAATAATCCCTTGATTCCAGTTCTGTGTAAAAAATGACTCCGTAGTTCAGTACCTACTGTATTTATAGTATGCCTTTCATTAATTAAAAATTGACAATCGTTGTAAAATGTTTATCATCATTGGAGATAATAAAGAAAATAAATATTAGGCCTAAATAACGAATGAAATGAGGAAATTCAAGCCCTGCAAATTACACAACGATTTCTATCATCACAAAGCCTAATTGATGACAGCATTTCTGTGATACAATGATGTAATGCATTAGTATCCACAACCATTTATTGCTTTCTAATATTATATCATAAATAAAACATTTTCAGTTTCATAGAAAATTAATTTATACATTTCTCATTTATTATTGTTTTAGTCATCTCCCTTTGATAAACATACCTACCTACAGCTGACATTTTAAGTAATTCAATTTGAATCTTTAACACTCTAATGTCAGTAATTTATAATAAGATTATGAAACTCTCACCATTCCAACTTTATACTTGACAGTTTGTGTGACTTTGCATAAGTAAACAGCTGCTGGCAACCTTTTGACCTTTCTATCGTAACTCAAGCCACACAAGTAGTGAATAGTTAATTTCTTAAAGTAATACATGTGTAATATATTGCCAAGCATGTAGAATAAATAATGCACTTTCCATAATATAGAAACCTGTGACAAGTACAAAATTATTTGTTGTCGTTTATTGTCTTTGTAGCAAGATTTACATTTGTTATGGAGTACATTTTTGTTTATCTCTTATGGTTTATCAGTTATGCAAAAGTCATCTAGAATGAAGAGGTTTTCAGAAAATTCAAGATGTACATTTTGTCATGCAAACATCTTTAATATACAGGATTTTAATAAAAATTGGTAGACCCATTTTTGAGAAAATCAAAATGTTATAAATTTTTTCCATGTAAATGGTAGTCATATCCTTGGAAGATACTAAACTCAAATACCAAGTTTGTTATTTTAACAATTTTTAGCTTTTGAGTTGTGCAGTCCACAGACAACACAAATGGACCTTTTTCTATAAATGCATTATCTATGTATGCATTTCTTCAAGTGACCTCAAAACTTGTATTTCCATAGAAAAAACTATCAAGATTTTGGGCAGAATATATTAACTCCTCTACCTATTATGTATGAACATAGTATTTGGTAGAGAAAGTAAAAAAGAAACAGTGATTGTTGAATGTTTAACACTGGTTGCTTTATATTGCCCGTAAAACTCCATACTTTTTCCTTGCAGTTGCAAGAAACAATTGAAAATTGAGAGTAGTGAACAATTGCAACAGTTGATGGAAATGACTTATATGACGTTGATTGTTTTAAAGAGATCTACCTGTATTGTTCAACATTGCTTTCAAGTGAAGTGGTTCCAGATACACCCTTTATATCTCATATATATGGTATTTTGAGAAAATCAAAACAAAGGGAGGTTACCTGGCTGAGAAGCCCATGTAAAATAAATGGTGATTGACAGGACATTGGTAGCACTGTGGTGAAACACATTTTAAACTTCATAATTTAAAAAAAAATCAAGAAGACATGATCTCATTTTTTGTTTATTTTATACTTTTATGTTATCAGTAAATGTAAATAAATTGCTGAAATGTGTGGCACTCAAAATACCAAATTGTTAAAAATTAAAAGTTTTTGTTAAGTTTTTAATGGATATGGAACCTGAAAAAATTAATGCAATGTTTGTAAGCAACAATACATGCTTAATTTTGTAGTGTCAGAAACTGCCACTATAGCCCATATGTAGCATCAAAATTTCATGTATCAAATTATTAAATAACAAAGGGTAGTATTCCTACCTCACAATACTATTGCAAAGATTGTTCTTTCCCCCCTTTTCTTCTTCTTCTTCTTGAGGAAATGTTGAACACATTAACTCCTTCAAGATTAAATTTTATCCCTTTAAAACACGCAGCTGTTGAAAACCAATCACCAGACTGATAAAATTAAATTTGAAATGGTTAAAATGTTAAAGAATTTAACAATGATTTACCCATAAAGAGCTTTACTTTTTTAATTATACTCATGCTCTAGCCCATCATAAGCACTATTTTCTCATTTTAAATGAATTGAGTAATGTTTTTGTGTATAATTATAAAGTGGACATAGTGTAGGAGCTCAACTGCTGGATCAGTAACTAACTACTATTATATGTAACACCTAAATGGATGGAAACAAGAAACCTTCTGTCATAGATTTAAGATATACGATGCTCAGTTTTTTAGGTCTACAACTAGTGCACGTACATTGCAGGCCACCATGTGTTTCCAAATATTTAAGGGAAAATGTGCAATATGCTGCATTTTAGACCTTAATATACATTTTTTTTTAGATTAATTAATGTTCTTTTAGGGAAGGACAAATTCTGCATTTTTATTACTTCTGTCTGAGATGAGTATCTTAATATGAAATGGCAGTTACACTAGTTATTGAAAAACAATTATGCAGTTTTGAGGTTAGGTCACACATGCAGTCATGAGAATGACATACTGTATTACATGCCATAAATATGTGTGAGACTGATTTATAGAGCAACTTCTCCACAGTTATGTCTAACATTTCCAAGCTTCTTTGCTGCAGACTGTTGGCTCCTATGTTTATAGGAAGTGGCAGAGTAAGTGTTTAGTTTGTGTTAAAGTTCTGCCAAATATATACAAGCCATTCAATTGAGTGCGAGGAAAAGATGTCTGCTCATATTCACTGTTAGACATTACATTGATATTGACCCTATGTCAATACTATCATGTAGGTATGTTTATATCAGAAACATAAATACTAATGTAACAGACATTAAATTGTTCCACTAAACATAAAGCTATGATTAGGGCCAGGACTTTTAACTAAAACAATAGTGATAGCAGGTTGGTGATCCTGCTTTATGCAATATCTCATTTTACCCTGCCTGGGTAGTGTGTCTGCCTCATATTCAACAGATCGTGAGTTTGAATCTCGCTTAGGGTGAGTTATCCGGATAAGGTTTTCCCTTATCCTGAAAAGACAAATGTCAAGTAACTTTAAACTCCATGGACCCCGAGATCATTTGAGCAACATTTCACCAATTTCATTCATCGTCTGATATGACCAACCAGGTTGAAGGACATTAAGCTACCAAAAAAAAAATAAAATGTATGTTTTGCATCATTGGCTTATGGTAAGCTATATATATAGTTTTCATTGAGCTCACTTCACTGAAAGCAGATTTGATGACTCATGTTTCAAGTTTAGTAAGGCACTCAAACAAGATAGCAGTAATCTGCCATTAATCAAACCTTACTAATACTAATAGAAATGGAAATGGCGTGTTATTTATGGACGCTCTTTAACTGCTATGGTTCTCAGCATCCCATTTTATTCTGGGAATGAAAGACCGCTTAATTTTGCTCAGAGTCCTCTCTATCAGGCTTGAGGTTCTTTTTATGTGCTGTAAATCTACGACACAGGACCAATGGCTTTACTTCCCTTCCGAAGGAAGCCATCGTCCTCTGCCGGGTTTGAGGAATATGAAGTTAGCATGGTAACCATTACACCAGGAGGGCGACACTACTAATACTAATGTACATACCTGGTGTACATTTGGGGGTTGGGGGGAGAGCAGGAATCCATAAAATATTTTATGCAGTCTCTTAAACATAGTATAATACGATGCCTTCAGTGCCCAAAAATATTATATGGTTTATTTAAGGTTAGAAGGTTGACATTGACCGATCGTTGTGTTGCATCTCCTAGGAAAGTTTAGGCTTCACTAACTTCAGAAGAAGTTTTCTTTATATTTTACTTTGTTTTGTTTTTCTGTACCATTTTCTCTTGCTCTTCCCACCAATTGTGCTAATATTTTTATATGTCATTATGTTAATTTTTTAAACTTCTGTACTGGGTTTCTTTGCAAGCTATAGTAAAAAAGCAAGTAATTATCTGCACCCCTCTCTCAAAAAGAGCAACTACCTAAGGTTGCTCCATGTTAGATTGGGAAACTTTTGACCTGCAGTGTATGTTTAAAATGTTCCTCAACTTCTTTAAGAAACATGTTACTTATATTAAAACAATGTAAAATCTTGAAAATATATAAAGAGATGTCAAATGTAAAGTTAAATTTGTATTATATAGTAGGTAACTATGTTTAAGGAAGAAAACGTTTATTAAATGTGTTCTCTATGCAGTATTTCTAGCTTTTCATTAAAGTCTTTGAAAATCAGATATAACTGAATGACTTACAAGTTTCCTTTCTTTTTATAGAGCTTATAAGACTGCCATAAATTTAGTATAGCAACATGCTGATAATTTGTACTGAAGTAAGCATAGCATTTGAAGTTCATTTCATAAAGGAATTAATGAACATAATGTACAGGTATTATATTGTAAATTACTCTGTTGCTCATTTATAACATAAGCATATAATGTTTTGTAAACTTTATTAAACTTTGGTAGTTTGTATTTTTCCTTTACAAAATATTTCATATTTGTATCACTACTCATATGTTTGCATGAATACGTAATTACTGAAGTTAACTGTAGCACTAAATTGAAAGTATGTTATATAAAACTTCTTTTCTAATAATATACACTGTAAATTTATGTTCTGTCTACACACACATTTAACTGTTACATGCATCAGATAAAGGCATGGTTAAAATTTGCATGTTTCAAATGAAGTTATTGAAAATTGTGATGAGAACTGAAAAGCATGACAACACTGCTATGTTCTCTTATTGTTACTGTAGACTAGCTCATAAGGAAATTGTGTTTTACGTTGTAAGCCAAGGAAGTTTAGTTTACATGTATTTGTATCAGGACTTTGAACTTGTAGTATGAGGCACAAATATCAAGAGTAAACAAAAGAAATGTGAATCATTTGTTTCCAAGCAATAAAAGCTGAAAGTGTTGGCTCTCTATTGTAATTCCTTGTAGCTTGCAATTGTGGAGTTTGTTGGATGACTAAACATGAGTATATACTACAATATAACATTTTTGTTAATATGTTGTACTGATTTTCCTTGTTCATTATAGCTACAACTTGAACCTTCCTTCTTGCTTGCAACATTATCCCCCGCTTTTAAATCAACACATTGTCTATGTCTATTGGTTTTCAGTCACTTGGTAACACAAAAATAAATAAATACTCATTTGTAACATACACATGGTATAAATGTAAATTCTTTTTGTTTTTGCCTCTGTTTTTTGTTTTTTTTTGTTTTGTTTTTGTTTTTTGTTGTTGTTTTTTGCTTTATTTGATGTTGTATCATGTATCTACATTTTAAGAAAATGAAGACTTTGAAATTTGAAACTGAAAGAATTCAACTTTAAATTTTAAGCATAAATATTTATAATACTTATTAAAAGAAATCTAAATATTAAAATTAAAAGCACTCACTTAAAGATAATTTAAATTTTGTTAGCAAAAAGCTTACTGGTTGACTTTCTCTGGTTGTAGGGTCGCCAGTGTGGAAACCAAGAGACATGGTAGGCCTAGGCGAAGCAACCACACTTCCTCGCAAGGGCAAATCCTCCTCAACTTCCTCCTGTTCCGAAACCACAGCTAGAGATCGTGAGCGTTGTTTAGTGTACGAGTATCCTGTTGTGAGAAAGACAGAGGGCTCCACCAGCACTCACGAGACTACATCCTCCTCCTCATCAACGAGCACTCAGCAACCATGAAGAAAGTCATGTCCCACAATAATAGGTATCATATCATGTTCCTAATTTCAACTCTTGTGGATGTTTAAACTAAATGCCAATGGGGGGGTATTTTTAACAATGGAGTTGTACATTTTTATTTTAGTTTTTCTTGTTAATTGTTTCTCTCACAATGTGCCATTCAAATGTGAGATAACAGTTTTCCCTTTCCCTATTCATGCTTATGTTCAGTATCATTTCTTCCAAAAATTGTAATTATATTGATCAGGGGCATAGCACCAATGTATCATGTAAGAATGGAGAGTATACAGAAAGGATACTCCGCTGTAATACGTGCACCAAAATTCAGTGCGAATGCACGAATTCCGCCATACTTGGACCGAGTGAACAGCTATGTTGTTGAAGTTACAAACTTTGTAATATACATTTTATTAATGTTATTGTGTATTTTAGCTACTGGGATTATACTCTACTCAATGGTTATATTATACACTGCTGTACAAGTTTGTTGACTTTACCGCTGTTATAATGAGCAGAAGTAAGAGAAAAGGCGACCAATGCTGCTCACACTCTAACGTAAATACAATTAATATGGCAATGTCTTCTGTAAAGTTAGTAATGTGTTTGCATCAAGCTTCAGTTTTTCTTTTTTCTGTTTCTTTCTATGATAGGACTGTACCATTCATATTTACTGTCCATTCTGATTCAATGTATTAAGCTTTTTTATTATTTTATTAAATAAAGCTTGGCAGCCCATTGAATCACTTGGTTATTTACTCCTATCTATATATTTTCGTAACCATAATTTCATGTTGCTTCGGATTGTTTTGTAGATATGCACAGCAAACAAAACAATCTCAAAAATCTGATCTGTTCCTTTCGTATCACTTTTTCTAGCTGTTCCACCAAACAAAAATTTTCCTACAAAATATGATTCTTTTATCTACATAATGCTAATCAAAATTACCAGAATTTGCCTTAATACTTGCTTCTTTGTAACTAGAAGACAAATAAGAGAATGCACAGGCTAAAGCATTAGTCAAATCTTATATAAGCCGGTGACAATGGTATTTAAGCTTAGTATCTTCCAAGCATGCGACATGAAGATTTTCAAGAAAATCCCCACTGCCCTTTACAAAGAACATTTTTCGAAAATTTTGATTTTCTCAAAAATGGCTTAACGATTTTGTTTAAAATACCATATATTTCATTTTATAGAAATAAAATGTATATTTTGAATTCTCTAGGAATAGCCTCTGAAGAGCTCTTTACTCTGGTTGGGGTTTGCAGAATTTTTCATAACGGTTAAACCGTAAGATATAGCCAAAAACTTACTACACAAAATGTAGATCTCGTTAAAACACAGAATTTATGTTGTATACCTTTTTTTATGTAGAGCTGACAGTTTCTAAGATATTCCTTTTTATTGGTTTCAATTTTAAATTAATTAACTTTTCTCCAACGGGACCATAAAAACGAACCAAACATCAATTATTTAAAATAACGACCAGCTTTTAAAAGAATTGACGTAATGTATTCCCTTATTTCCCTTCTACTTACAAGGAAGCAAGTAATAGATCATTTGTGCTAATGTTTATTTTGATTCACATGGCGTAGATAAAAGAATGATCTTTTATAAGAAAAATTTGTTTGCGGAATAGATAGAGAATGTTATGTGAATGGCACACATCAGATTTTTATGTACTATGTTTCGTCTATCTCTTTCAGTTTACCAGTTATACAAAAGTTATATTAAGGTAATCTAGAATAAAGAGGTCTTCAGAGGCTCTTCCCAGAAAATTCAAATTATACATTTCTTTTGTCATAAAAATATCTGAAACCTGCTACATTTTAATCAAAATCGTAAGAGATAGATAAAATCTTACTACATTGAGAATGTAGATCCTGTTAAAGCCCACAATTTGTCATGTACATTTTTTATGGTGTTAACCATTTTAGAAATTCCTTCTATTATTGATCAAAATTTTTTCAAATACATACATATTTTCTTTCGTGAAAATTACCATTCAGGTTTTTTTCTTTTCTTTTTTCAAGTTCTTGCAAATAGAATGGGATTTCAAAGCATCACATAGCTGAAAAAAATTGACTATTGCTTATGCCTAAAACGAAATGTGCAATTAAAATATATCCCTATTAACAAGAAACAGAAGAATAAGCATCCGTATAAATAGTTTGTAGGAGAGCAAGCAGGGAAAGCCGTGTGTATATCACACATGAGATTGTTATTAGATATGTTCGTGCTTTTATATTTTACACATTTTAATCTGCTTAAAGTGGTATGTAATAAACAGCGTTCACTTTGAGTTTACTAGGTGCCAATTTGGCGTCTAGTGCAGGGTTTGGCTTCATGCACATCAAAGGAGCCGCCCTCGAGTTTCCTTTCTGTATACTTTCTATTCTGTGCCTAGGATTTCCTATTGATATAATTCTTGTTGAAAAATATGTTGTGAATGATTAAGCTTCCATGAAATGCGTCATCTTCTGTGGTCTGAAAGTAACATGTTAGCGTCTCGATCCTGAGGTCAAACCTGGCGGAGGGCGATAGATTTTTTTAGTCATTAAAAATCCTGGCTTCCTTCATGTTACAGATTTACAAAAGTGTTGAATCCAAGCTATGTTTACACAACTGGGAAGTTTTGTCTGTTGGGTTGACAACATTTAATTTATGTACTTCATATTTTTCTTATTTTTTGTTGAGTTACCTACAGACATGTAAATATAACAGCTTGTAGTTTTCTTTCAAAGTTGTTATGCTTGCGCTTTGACATTATGTCTGTTTCCTGTAGCGTATACACATTTAACCAGCAGGTTATAGGCCCAGTTGAGGCATAATTAAAGAATATTGCGAGGTTTTACTAACCTAAAGTAATGAAATGGTTTACTTTAAAGTAACTTCGTTAAACTGAATAATAACAATTATTCAAACTGGAAATATGAAGTACAATTGCTGTTGATGACAGAAACCTTATTTAAGAAGGTTATTGGAGGTGAACGACCTGTTCAGCAAGGTGACACAAATTGCAAATTGATTGAAGAATGGGATAATGCAAGCACAGGCATATATCAGACTTACGGTTGAAGATGATCAGCTCATTCATATCCAAGAAAGAAAGTCTGATAAGGAAATGTGGTTTTCTCTCAAAGATTATCATTACAAATAAAGTGCGTCTGATGAGGTTAGTATGCTCCTTGAAACTTGGAGAAGGTGGGAGTGGCACAAATCATGTAACTTGAATGCAAGAACTGTTCCTGAAGGTAAGGGACTCATTATCAGACAGTTGCAGTTTACCAAGAAGCTGCATTGGAAAAGGAACTGCCCAACAAAAAGTAACTGCTCAATATGAACATAGCAACTGTAGTGAATGAGTAATGAAGTCAATATCAAGCAATGATTTGAAGAAATCCTCCATGAAGTGTTACTTTTGTAAAAAAGTACAGATCTGCAAAAAATATTTGAAACGGAAAGAAAAGCATCCAGATAAAGGAACAAATAAAACTTCAAATGAAAAGGGAAATGCAGTTGAACAAAAAGAGGTCTTATTTTGAGTGGGAATTGGCTCTGACAGCTGGATTCTGTAGCTATTCATCATGTGAGTAATGACCAAAATTGTTTCACAACATTATAAAAATTACATAAAGATAAAATGGAAGTTGCAAATGGAGAAATGGTTAATGTTAGGGGTCTGGGTGTGGAAACTTGCTGTTTAAGAACAAAGAAGGTTTTGTAGCATCTGTCTTTGTTTCTGGTGTACTGTATATTCCTTAAGTCGCCAGAAGTTTAATTTCTGTTTGGCAACTAACTCTAGACAACTTCTCAGCTAATTTTCACAATGACTTGTAAAATTCTAAAGAATGGAAAACAGATTGGAATTGCTGACTCTGTTGGAAACTTGTATAAATTGCGTAAAATTCATAATATCAATGCTAAAATTGAGCATAATGAACACTGCATTTATAACTGGCAATCAAAAACCTGAACACAAAGATCCAGAAGTGTTAAAGGAAATGTATGCTGAAGGGCTAATTGATGATTTCAAATAGTTGATTGTGGCATTAAAGTATCATGTAATACATGCCTAGGTTGCCTTTCCCAACGCAATCTACAAGCAAGTCAACTGCACCTTTGGACTTGATTGATACAGATGTCTCTGGCCCTATGACACCAAGTGGCAGGTGGTATCTACTCAAGGGAGACAATAGAACTGCTGAAGAACAAGTTTGAAAGAAAAGATTGCAGAGATTTTAGCTGAAGAAGGCATCAAAACTCGGCTAAATGCAGCTTATTCTCCATGGTGTAGCAAAAAGGAAGAACAGGACCTTGGTTGAAATGGCACATTTACCAAACAAATTCTGGGTGAAGCAGCAATTATAGCGAATTACATTTAGAACCAAGTTCTTGCTAGAGTAAAGCAAAGAACACCATACAAACTGTGGAACAACCAGAAGTCTAAATTTGCACATTCACAAATCTTTGGACCTAAGTGCTTTGTTCACATGTGCCAGAAGTTAGATTGTACAGGAATTGAAATGACCTTTATTGGATATGATGAGTCAAAAGCTTATCGTTGCTACAATCATTCTGTCATCAGTCGAGATGTTAGACTCAGTACAGAAATCCCTCAACCTGAAGAAAATAAAGAAACTAATGAAGAGATTGAAATATCAAGTTCAAGAGAAATGAACATCCAGGAGGAGCATGTAATTGATGAATCAGAGACTGATGTTTCTCGTCTAAAGGTCTTCCACCCAAGCAACTAATTGAAGAAGTCCATATTTCAAAAGAAGAAATTGCAGCTATTTCTAGCAAGTTTAAAAACGATTGGATTAAGGCAGTGAATAAGCAAATTAAATCTCTTGAAAAAAATTATACTTGGAAACTATGTAATCTCCCTAATGACCAAAAGGCAGTTGGAAGCAAATGGATATTTAAAGTGAAGAAGAGCATAGATGGAACTGTAAAGTTCAAAACTCGCCTTGTTGCTCAAGGATTCTCACAAAAGTGTGGTGAAGACTATGATGAAACCTTTGCTCCAGTAGTATGTCAAACAACCTTGTTATCAATTGCAGCAAAAGAAAAATTAATGATGCATCATTTTGATGTGGAAGCTGCATTTCTCCATGGTGAGACAGTTGATATGAAGCAACCAGCAGGTTGCATCAAAGGAGATATTTCTTAATGAAGAAAAGCTTTTATGGACTAAGGTTTGGAATGAAGTTATAGTAAATGCTAACTTCACACAAAGTAAAACAGATGAATGCCTTTATTCCAAGAGAGGGAACAGTAACTGGTGTTATATTTTAGTCTATGTGGATGACATCATTGTTGCTTGAAAGGCAAAAAATGTAATACATGACAAAACAATTCAAGGTCAAAGCTCTGGGCATGTTAATCAGTATCTGGGAACTTTGAACTGTGCCAGTCAGACTACATCAACAAAATTGCATTTGATTTTGGACTATCAGATGGAAAGCAAGTAAATACCCAATTCAATCAAAGCCATGGAAAGTCCAAATGCACAGATCTGTTGAAGGACAACACCAAATATCAAAGATTGATTTGATGTCTGTTATACATACAAGACCAGATATTTTGGCCCAAAGAGTCTCAGCTCCAAGTTGAAACGAGTAGTAAAATACCCCAAGTCTACAGCACTTAGTAACATTACATCTCACGATGCTAATTGGACAAGAGGAGTCATCAGCTGGTGCTGCAGAAAACAAATATGTGTGTCACTATCATCTACAGAGGCTGAATACATAGCTTTATCAGAAGCACTCTGGTTGCTTCAATTACAGTGCCACAACCATAGCTGTTTGCATTTGGCAAAAGGTGGAAAACTCTCCAATCGACACAAAATATCATTTTGTTAAAGACCCTATTGATAAGCAACTCATTTATTGTAAATATTTTCCTACTGTGTTGATGGTTGCACATTTATTAACTAAACCATTATCTGCCAAAAGACATGCATTATTTAGAGAAAAATGTAAAGCTGTGCAAACGAGGAGGAGTGTTGAATTAACCAATATCAATCCAAGTTAAGTTTACACAAGTTAGAAGTTTTGTCTGTTGGGTTGGCAACATTTAGTTTATGTACTTTGTTTTATTGAGTTCCTACAGACAAGTAAACGTAACAGCTTGCACTTTGACATCATGTCTGCTTCAGTAAAGTATACACATTTAAGCAATAAAAAGAACCTCAAGTCTGATAAAGAGGTCTCTGGGCAAAATTGAGGATTCTTTCAGACCCAATAAAGAATTGGATGTTAAGAACTGTAGCAGTTAAAGGATGAGCATAAATGAGCTCAATTTTATTTCCATGAAATGCTGTTCAGTCAAGCATGCCAGCCGTGACCAAGTGGTTAGACCACTCACCTCTGACGTAGCTGGGTTCGATCGCATGTAGGATTTGTGGTGGACAAAGTAGTGCAGTAGCAGGTTCTCCAGTTTTCCCCTCCATCGCATTTCACCAGTGTTCCATCTTCTTCCCATGTATCATCACCTGCGGTGCCATAGTAGTAAAAGCAGGTGTTAAATGCTATTAAAAAAAATAATGCTAGCCATGGAAAAAAATTTGACAAATGCATTTTTTCATGGTGCATGTGCAGTGGGTGAAAATTACACCAAGTAAATGAGAGTAGAGTTGCTATGAGGAAATTATGTGTTGTAAAGAGAACACTGCAATTCATTAAACCAAGCTGAAGGCGAGAGGAGTTTTATTCTAAAGATATGGTGTAGTGTACAAACTGACTTGTTTGTTGGTTATGTCTTTTATTTTCAAACATCCATGTAATCACATTCTTTGTGATAAAAAGCTAAAAATGTCCATTAAACAGGTGAATTTGATATATACACAGTTGCCTCAGTACTTTATGCAAATCCATTAATATACATATGTATTCTGAAAGAACACAAAAATGCTACAAAATGCTTATACTGCCATTTGAAATGATGGCCAACATACGGTGAGGATGTTGCCATGTCCAGTGCAATTTTGTTGACAGCTGATGCCTCTTTTGACGTGCTATTGCTTCGAGCTTCTGCCAGTCAGCAGCAGCGATGAACCATGCAACATTGGTTGCCAACCACTTTTGCTCTTTCCTATGTCGTTAACAAAGCCTGGGATCGAACCCAGTGCATCTCCTTTAACTGTTCACTGAGCAAATGCCTTGTGTATCTTTTATATATATGTGACATTGTTCGTGCAGACAAAATTGTTTGTTTAAACAAAGGATTGCATCAAATCCTTGCACAAAGGATGGCTAGATCTGTCACCATGCTAATGTCCAAAACACAAGTCAAAAAATGTCCTTAGCTCGCTTTCCACAACAAAGTAATGCCAATACAAGTATACACTTCCCACTCCATCTTTCTCTCTTGCCTGTCACTGCAAGCCAGTTACTCACAGAGTAGTAAAGGTGACCTTGTGGACAACAATTTCTTCATTCACAATTTTCATACTGCAGCACGTTTTAAATGTTACTGACAGTACTGTGTATAGTAATTAACAAAACTGGAGTGTTTCTCAAAGACCACCTGGAGAAGTCCATATTATCAGCTTGACCAACAAAATTAGAAAAGAGATGTCTCTGATGTTAGTCACATGTCACAAGGTGACAATCAAGGGAACAGATGCAACATGCTCTGAATTAAATAACTCAGAAGTTTGAGACAAGTGAAGTTTTAATCAATGTGGTAGTTGAAAATGAATCGGAATAGTAACTCTCACCTCACTTATATGTAATTATGTTCAAAACATATGTTTCAAGGGCAATTGCCCTCTTCTTCAGTTGAAGTCCGACTGATGGCTGGAATTTGTGCTCTGTGGTCTATTACGGTGGAGCCATCTGGTGTTCTCAGTAGAAGATCAAAATCATGTGGCGGTATTTCAAAATTCATCAGTTAGTCTTTTTGTTGTGTAATGAGAATATTCTCCCAAACTGTAAGTTCTGCCGGGTTGTTTACAGGTTTTAGCAATTTTATGTCATTTTGTATTTCATGATGTGATGTCCAAAAATGGTATGCTACTGCCGATTTATCTGTTTGTTTCTGTTTGATATGTCTGAAATGTTCCTTTAGCCTTGTTTCCAGTCTTCTTTTTGTTTGGCCAATGTAACATGATTTGCAGTCCTTGCAGTCAATTCTGTAGATGCCTGATCTCTGGTTTGTAGGTATGGGGTCTTTAATGTCTGTTTTCAATGCATTTTTTATGTTGAATTGGTTACTTGAAGCTAAACTTATATTGTATTTCTTGAAAATTTTTTTGAATTTACTATCTGCTGTTGGTTGATAGGTGAATTTTTTATATATAACTTTCGGTTTTTGTATGGACAAAGTGGTGATTTGTTTTAAGGTTAATTTCTCCTTATGTTTTTTAATTTTTTGGTCAATGATGTCTGGGTTAAAACCATTGGCTGAGGCTATATGTCTTAGTTGGAGGTATTCTGTGTTGTACTCTTCTGGGTCAAGTGGGATGCTGAGGAGTCTGTGTACTGAACTGTTGAAGACTGCCTGTTTATGAGGTTCTGGGTTGAAACTATTCTGTTTTATGTAATTGTCTGTATGTGTGGTCTTCCTGTAGATGCCATAAGTGATCTTTTGTTCTTTCCGTGTTAGTTTTAGGTCCAGGTATGGTAGCATTTGGTCTTTTTCTGTTTCCATTGTGAATTGTATGTACCTGTCCTGTAGGTTTAGTAATTTTAGAGAGTCTTCTGCTAATTTTTTGGGGACCACCGCAAAAACATCATCAACATATCTAAACCATTTTTTGAATATATTCGGAAAACTGGAGGTTATATGTACTTCAAGTCGTCCCATGTACAGATTTGCTAAAAAGGGCGAAAGTGGGTTACCCATCGCTAAGCCTGATGATTGTCTGTAAAATCTACCATTGAATTGGAAATAATTCTGGTTGATGCAAAGTTCTGTTAAAGTATGGAAGTCTTCTATTTCTTTCTGGTTTAAGCATATGCCCGTGAGCCAAGCTTTGAAGGTTTCAAGTAACTTGTCGACTGGGATGCTGGTGAATAATGATTTCACATCAAACGAAACCAACAACTCATTGTTTGAAACTTTTTACTCTTCTAGATGTTTTATTAGTTCTATGGAGTTTTTAATGGAAAGGTGGTTGTGTTCCGGGAAGCTATTGAATTTGTTAACTTACCACTTAGATAATTTGTAGGTTGGAGAGTTTATGCAATTGACTATTGGTCTCATGGATTTGTCCGGTTTGTGGATTTTTGGCAAAGCATAAAGACGTGGTAGAGTTGGGTTTGCTTCTTTCATTTTGAATTTTTCTAGTTTAGGTATAACTTCTGTTCTTTCTATTGTACGTTTTAAGGATGTTATCAGTGTGTTTAATGGGTTTTTACTTATTTCTGTATATTCTTTATTCTCTAAAAGGGTTTCTACTTTTGAAATGTAACCTTTTTTGTCCATTATGACTGTTGTGTTTCCCTTATCTGCTTTTAAGAAAACTACCGGTTTTTTGTTTAAGGACCTGATTATTTGTTTATGTTTGTTCTTCTGTATTTTTGTGTCTTTGATTTCCTGCAGTATAGGTGCAACTTCTTTCTTTATTGTTAATTGATCGATCCGGTTTAGTTCTTTTGTAGCTATTTCTATGTCCGCTATATAATCTTGTACGTTGACATTTTTAAACAAGGGCTTCAAAACTTGCACACAATTCTCGACCAACGTACAAGATTATATAGCGGACATAGAAATAGCTACAAAAGAACTAAACCGGATCGATCAATTAACAATAAAGAAAGAAGTTGCACCTATACTGCAGGAAATCAAAGACACAAAAATACAGAAGAACAAACATAAACAAATAATCAGGTCCTTAAACAAAAAACCGGTAGTTTTCTTAAAAGCAGATAAGGGAAACACAACAGTCATAATGGACAAAAAAGGTTACATTTCAAAAGTAGAAACCCTTTTAGAGAATAAAGAATATACAGAAATAAGTAAAAACCCATTAAACACACTGATAACATCCTTAAAACGTACAATAGAAAGAACAGAAGTTATACCTAAACTAGAAAAATTCAAAATGAAAGAAGCAAACCCAACTCTACCACGTCTTTATGCTTTGCCAAAAATCCACAAACCGGACAAATCCATGAGACCAATAGTCAATTGCATAAACTCTCCAACCTACAAATTATCTAAGTGGTTAGTTAACAAATTCAATAGCTTCCCAGAACACAACCACCTTTCCATTAAAAACTCCATAGAACTTATAAAACATCTAGAAGAGTAAAAAGTTTCAAACAATGAGTTGTTGGTTTCGTTTGATGTGAAATCATTATTCACCAGCATCCCAGTCGACAAGTTACTTGAAACCTTCAAAGCTTGGCTCACGGGCATAGGCTTAAACCAGAAAGAAATAGAAGACTTCCATACTTTAACAGAACTTTGCATCAACCAGAATTATTTCCAATTCAATGGTAGATTTTACAGACAATCATCAGGCTTAGCGATGGGTAACCCACTTTCGCCCTTTTTAGCAAATCTGTACATGGGACGACTTGAAGTACATATAACCTCCAGTTTTCCGAATATATTCAAAAAATGGTTTAGATATGTTGATGATGTTTTTGCGGTGGTCCCCAAAAAATTAGCAGAAGACTCTCTAAAATTACTAAACCTACAGGACAGGTACATACAATTCACAATGGAAACAGAAAAAGACCAAATGCTACCATACCTGGACCTAAAACTAACACGGAAAGAACAAAAGATCACTTATGGCATCTACAGGAAGACCACACATACAGACAATTACATAAAACAGAATAGTATCAACCCAGAACCTCATAAACAGGCAGTCTTCAACAGTTCAGTACACAGACTCCTCAGCATCCCACTTGACCCAGAAGAGTACAACACAGAATACCTCCAACTAAGACATATAGCCTCAGCCAATGGTTTTAACCCAGACATCATTGACCAAAAAATTAAAAAACATAAGGAGAAATTAACCTTAAAACAAATCACCACTTTGTCCATACAAAAACCGAAAGTTATATATAAAAAATTCACCTATCATCCAACAGCAGATAGTAAATTCAAAAAAATTTTCAAGAAATACAATATAAGTTTAGCTTCAAGTAACCAATTCAACATAAAAAATGCATTGAAAATAGACATTAAAGACCCCATACCTACAAACCAGAGATCAGGCATCTACAGAATTGACTGCAAGGACTGCAAATCATGTTACATTGGCCAAACAAAAAGAAGACTGGAAACAAGGCTAAAGGAACATTTCAGACATATCAAACAGAAACAAACAGATAAATCGGCAGTAGCATACCATTTTTGGACATCACATCATGAAATACAAAATGACATAAAATTGCTAAAACCTGTAAACAACCCGGCAGAACTTACAGTTTGGGAGAATATTCTCATTACACAACAAAAAGACCAACTGATGAATTTTGAAATACCGCCACATGATTTTGAGCTTCTACTGAGAACACCAGATGGCTCCACCGTAATAGACCACAGAGCACAAATTCCAGCCATCAGTCAGACTTCAACTGAAGAAGAGGGCAATTGCCCTTGAAACATATGTTTTGAACATAATTACATATAAGTGAGGTGAGTGTTACTATTCCGACTCATTTTCAACTACCACAATGCTCTGAATACTTCAATTGTTTAAATTAAAGCATTCCTTACACCCTTTCTCTACCATATATAGTAATTAGAGAGGGTATTGCATTCCACCCAGAAGTTCAATACCAAGATTTCATCAGAAAAATGTTTTAAAAATACCTGAATCCAAAAGTAAAGGATAAATGTTCATGTATGTGTCTGTGAACAGCAAAGTGAAAAGTCTGTTAATTACCAAACTTGGTTTTTAAGATCTTTTAAGGAATGGACATGAAGATTTTCAGGAAAATGCCCTCCCCCCATCCCAAATTACCCTTTACAAGAAATATTTTTTGATTTTCTCAAAAATACCTCTAACAATTTTGATTAAAATATACTTAAATGGCAAAACATAAAATGTATATCTTGCATTTTCTGGGAACAGTCTTAAGATCTCCTCATTCTGAAATATTTTAGTATTGCTTTAGTTTAGTATATTCCCTTATTTTCCTTCTACTTACAAGGAGCTAAGTAATAAGACCATTATAATGGAATCATTTAACAATAAGTCAAAAGTTTTAATCACTTTAAAATTTTTCACTTACATGTTGATCTTTCTTAAGACTAGTTTCAGGGAGCAGTTAATTTGTTGACTGCTGCTCCTGCGTTGTGTCTGATTCCATTAAGAGTTGTGATGTCATCTGTGGCAGTAATCCCAAAATTCATGAGATTTCCTTTATGCTTATGAATAAAGATGTTTTCCCATGTGTTTAGCTCCCAAGGTTGGTTGATCAGTTTTATTTCTGGCTCTGTATTATGATTCTCTGTCCATAATTGATGGGCAATGGCAGACTTTTTATGTATTTTAATCTGATGTTTTTCCTAACGTCCAAATTTCTCCTTGTTTGTTCAATGTATATATTTGTTTGTTCAATGTATATATTTGCTGCAATCTTAGCAATTCATTTGGTAAATGCCGGATAATTTTGTTTCTGGTGTGCTATCTTTGAAAGGTTGCAGCAGTTGACAAATTAACTGAAGATAGGGAGGATCCTCCCTAAAACTAGTATTAAATAAGATCAACATGTAAGTGGAGAACTTTAAAGTGTTAAAAAATGTTGACTTATTGTTAAATGATTGCATTAAAATGGTGCTCTACTGAATACAAATATCCCTAATTATTTATAAGACCATTTCTGTTAATGTTTACCTTGATTAGCATGAAATAGTTGTAAGACAGGTACAGAAGATATTAGATTTCTTTAAAACAAGTTCAAGGTGTATATTCTAATTCATATAGCACAGTAAACCATCTGTTTATCTTCAACTTTCAAATCTTGTTTCCCTCCTCGTGTTACCAATACTTTGTAGATCTTTTAACATTTAATGCTAATGCCCGTTTCTTACATTCTTCAACTCAATTTCTGCACATAAATAATCATATTCTTGTGCTAATATAAGTTGATGATTTGCCAAATGTAATGAATGTATGGTGTTATTTCACCCAACCATTACTCCTTTTCAGTTTTGAATAATGCTGGGGATAAGCAACATTCTTGACATAATCTTTAATCCCTCAAACATCTGTTTTAGAATCATCTTTATTTTAATTCAAAATCTTCTCGGGCTTCTAGCCAGGTAAAAACTTGGCTTGACACCAACGTTTCGAAGAAGTGCATCTTCCTCGTCTTCAGGGTGAACCCGAGAAGATTTTGAATTAACACGTCGCCAGGAAAGCTTTAGTTCTTATTTTATCTTTATTTTATTTTATCTTTAACAGGAATAGCATTTAGAAAATATTACTCTGGCAAAAAAAAGAAGATTCAAAAATAAAATGCCAAAGCACAGAATTTGTGGATAAGAATAAGCAATGCTGAGGAGTGGCTAACATTACTGAACTATAAATGTAAAAAGAAGCTAGTAACAGTGAAGAATAACACAAATATTAATATAAAAATGATAGTTGCAACAAATCTTCACTTATCTTTTGGAATCCTTGCCTGTATAATTATTATATTCCATCACATCCATCATAAGCAATAGCCTAAAATGTACTGAAACTAAGGAATGCTTCAAAACAAATAAACTTATAAATGTAAAAAGAAGCTAGTAACAGTGAAGAATAACACAAATATTAATATAAAAATATTATTTTTATATTAATAATTACTGAACTACCTGCAAAATAATTTCTCTAAGTTAAATATTATCACCTTTTGATAACATATACTTATATTTAAAATAATAAATATTTCACCCTTGACTGTGGCATGACATAGCTGATGTTAAGCATAACTATCCAGAGATGTTTACATTTAGCTATTAATGGGCCAGGAGAAGCAAAAGTTTTCAAGGCATCTCTGAGATTTTTCATCAGTCCTCGTTTTAACAGTTATCTCTGTTTATGTTGGTGCACAGTGCTGGATCTAAGACTAAACTATCCTGATTTAATTTCCAATCTTTTGAATGGCCAAATAAAGATATCAATAATAATGAAAATCATATGGACATTGCGTTTATAATAATCAACCATAAACATGAATCAGCCACAGAAATGTGCATCTAATGAAGACAAAGAAAATAAAAGTTGCAGTATAGAAGAAACTGATATAGTTGAGGAAAAATCATTATTATTATTATTATTATTGGTGTTTAAGGGCGTTCAACTACTAGGGTTACAGCGCCCTTTAGGAAGTATCTGTTAAACCAGGTAACTATATCTTAATGATAAAAGCTGTTATAAATGGACATTACAGAATCTTGTAAAAATTTGTAACAAAGTCATTGTATTGCTTACTTATTGCTTGTAAGTAGAAAGGAAATAAGGGAATGCACAGGCTAAAGCAATAGTCAAGTCCTTTAAAAGCTGGTCGCAACGTGAAGTTTAAGTGGCTTAAAATTAGAACTGGAATATCTTATAAATGGCTAACTCTACGGCTAATATTAATTGTGTGTTTTAATCATATCTATATTTTTTGTCTATCTCTTGTGGTTTGTCAGCTATACAAAAGTCATCCAGAATGAAGAGGTTCTTCAGAAAATTTATCATGTACATTTCATTTGTCATTAAAATATTTTAAAGATAAGGCATTTTAATCAAAAGATATTTTTGAGAAAATCAAAATTTTTTAAAAATGTTCCATTTATAGGATAGTTGGAGATGGGGGATTTTGTTGAAAATCTTTGTGTTGTATCTTTAGAAGATATTCAACTTGAATACCAAGTTTGGTCAATTGAAATTAATTAGTGAGTCAATTTTGTAACACTGCATCACATACTTTTATTATTGGAAAGCATGTTTGAGAAGCTATGTGCTTCCCTTAGTCGACTGGTGGCATTGCTTGCTGTGGTTACCTGGCAGTTCATGTTTTTCCAAATATAGATGTTCTCTGAAACTTTTAATTCGGTCTTCCTTGTGGTATTTTTGAGTATTTTCAGACTTCTATTTATGGTGTATAGCTCTTTCCAAAAATGCCAAGCTACCGCTGATTTGTCTTCTTGTGTTTGTGTAATTTTTCTGAGGTGTTCTTTTGATCTTGTTTTTATGTCTCTTTTAGTTTGGCCAATGTAGATTTTTTCAGAGCCGTTGCAGCTGAACTGGTTTGTTTTCTTGTGCAATATCATCTTTTCATTTAGAATGTAATATGTTTTTTATGGAGTAATTGTTTTTTGGGGCCAGAATGATGATGTGTCATTTGAAGATCCTTTGGAATTTGTAGAATAGTATGTAATCTTTTTTGGAGTGTGTGTGCTGACTTCTTTTATTGTCTTTGTGTTAACTTTTTTGTATATCATTTCTGCCGGGAATTCATTTTCTGTAGCGGTGTCCAATATTGAATATATCAATAATAACCAAGTTTGGTGTTTAACCAAATTTTCATATCTGAGCTATGCTGCACACGCACACAGTTTTTAATTTTTTTTTTTAATCAGGGGGTCTCAAAGCAGGTATTCTGGTGAAATCTCGGTATTGAATTTTTGGTGGAGTACAATACCTTCTCTATACATTATGTACATGGTACATGAAGAGAAAGTAAAAATGAAAGGTCAGTTAAACAAGGTGAGTTGCCATTTAAATTGAAGTAAGTTTGAAGGAGTCACCCTCCATGGTGTAGTCCTTAGCATCGCTTTCTTTGGGAATGTATAGTCCTGCACCTTGAAAGAAGAAGTTTCCTGGGCAAGTATTGCCATCTGTGGGCAATGAGCTGGAAACTAACAAACGAAGGAAACATAGTAACAATAACCTATGTTCCACTTAGAAGTTACAGGAAATACTACTATATTACTATCTCTCAAGGATGTGACACAACTCTTATCCCACATGTTTGTTCTTCTTGGTGTTCTCAAAAATGCTTCTTAGCACATGGGAAGCACCTACTTTGTACCTATAGTAATTAAAACTGTAACAGATGGGCAGAAATAATACTTCATGAGAATGTAGATGTAAGCACATAACTTGTGCTAAATAAAACTTTTATGTTCATTACACCGCTGCAGGTGAATATTTTACAGGGAAGCAGGATTTAATTACACTTTTATTGGTAAAATAAACCAAAGACACATTACAGCTGTTTCTCTGGTTGGTTAGTTATAAGCCCACATATATACTAACACATGCATTGCAAGCAGATGCAAGGTCCTCAAAACCTTCTCAAATTAAATGCAATCTGTTTATAATACTGTATATTTCGGCAGATAAGATGACCTTTAGATAACATGAAGTATAAATATTCACCAAAGATATACAGTTTTATAGTATATCCACCCTATAAGAACGATCCCCAAACTACCAACAGCCTGTAAATTCAGTTTAGAACTGTGATGATCAGGATAATAATGTGTGCATGGAGACAGGCAATGACCTGCAATATTGTATTGGCATAAACATGAAAATTAATTCCAGTAAAACCAAGTCTATGGTAATAAGCAGAGAACCCAAATAAAATTAGGAAAGGAGGCGTTCAAACAAGTAACAAACTTTAAATGTTTGAGATCCATATTCAGATGATGACCAGTCAACAAACTCAGTAACTTAATTAAGAAATGGCTAATTTCCATAAATAAAGACCCAAAGGAAATAGAAGAATATATCAAGTTAACCCTCCTGTGATTACAGCAAAATTATTTCACATTTAATGGGATGGTACATCATCAAAAATGTGGGCTGGCCATGGGAAAGCCATGAGTGAGATAGAGATATGGGTCACCAAAGTTTCCCATGGAAGTTTGAAGTGTGGTATAGATACGTTGATACTCCTGGAAAAGCATGTAGAAGAATGTTGAACTTACAGGAAACAAAAATAAAATTCACAATAGAAAAGGAAACAAATGGACAATTAGTCTTCTTAGACTTAAAAGTAATTAAAAAACAAAACAAATTAAAATTTGGCATTTACAGAAAACCTACACACTCCTACACCTACATCAAAAGTAAGTAAGAAAGCTTTATTCACCGTTTAAAAATTGTACACAATTTCATGGTTTCGTCAATAATACAAGAAAAAGTATAAATATACATTAAGTCATTACATATTCAATTTGAAAAAACAAGTAAACAGTTTACATACAATTATTTACAGCAGCTTTATTACATATTTAGAAATTCCATAACAGAATAAAAAGAATTTGTTAACAGGAATGACCGTACTTTCTTTTTAAATAACTTTGCATCTTCTACGTTTTTTAAGGCAGAAGGTAATTTGTTAAACAATTTAATCCCTGTGTGATGTGTTCTTAGCTAGGTCAGTTCTGTAATATTGAGTATGTAGGTGCTCTTTGTGTCATGTATCTGTGAATTTTCCAGCAAATTGTGCTTGTTTACACGGATATAATAAATTACTTGCAGCATGTACATACAGGGCACAGTTAGGATTCGTAGTGATTTGAATAAATCTCTGCAACTCCCAACAGCCCTACACACATAGTTTGCATATCGATGGACGTAACAGTGAAATGAATACCATAATTGAAATAGCAGAGGCAAATGTTTTAACAAACAACTAGTTCATAACACAATAAACAAAGCCAAAACAAAAGAAATGCATCAAAGACACCAGCAACTGCACCACAAACATAGATTTCATTTTCAAAAGATTTATATAGCACCTGGAGTTTTTCAACAAGTTCAAAAATATCTTCAGAGAACAAAATGTTATCCTAGCACCCACAAATAATTTTTCTATTAAAAATTTCATGCATCCAAATATCAAAGCTGTAATTCCAACAGATAACAGAGCCGTAATATACCAGACAGATTGCTTGGACTGCAATAAACTTTACCTAGGAAAAACAAAGAGAAATTTGGCAACTAGGAACAAACAACACTTGAGGAACATAAAATTAAAACAGGAAGAAAAATTCACAGTGGTATGGCATTTTTGGAGGGAACACCACAACATAGAAAAAACAATGAGTTTAGTAAAACACATAAGAAACAGTTGGGAATTTGAAACCTGGGAGAATATCCACATCTGGAAAAATAGGAACAGCTTAATGAACTTCGAGACATCCTTGTCCAGAGATTCCACCACAACACCTGGCAGTCATGGTAAAGCAACAGAGCTTCCGAAACATGTCCTTAATTCTAAAATGTAAGTGACGTAGTCGTCTGAAATATAGCCATAGGTTAAAGTTAGTTGTAATTACCTGGTAACATGGCTAACTGACATTAGTGTATATATCAGGTAAAATATACCATGAACAGGGTAACAGATGAAGCCTTGCTTAACTTTACAACAAACTGTGTCACATAGTAACCTTTCTTTTGGAACATGGTGGATAGCAAGCTGCGTAACTAGCTTGTGAATCTTAAATAAAGAAAGCAATGAGTGTTTTAAGGCCAAACTCTCTCAGGAACTGTGGGAAGAGATATACAAATTAAATAATGTAAATGACAAATAATCTCCTAAGAATCCATAGCTCTAGTTTTCCACCGCACATGAAGAAAATTAATAGCACTTCTAGAGTAGAAGAATCTCATGCAGAAATAAAAGAGAACCTTACTTAGCAACTGTGATAAAGAGTACTGCAGCAAAAATCAAACACACAATAAGCCTAGCACCATATTAAAAACAGACTGGTAAGTTCACTCAGAGAATGTTATGCTCCATTCACATGACTTTCTCACAAAAGATTATTCTTTTATCTACATCATGCTAATCGAAATAAACATTGGCAGAATTGGTCTTATTACTTGCTTCCTTGTAAGTAGAAGGGAAATAAGGGAATACAGTAGGCTAAAGTGAGAGTCAAATCTTTTAAAAGCCAATCACAATATGAAACATTGAAATTTCGATCACTTTACTTGGTTGGACGTTCTTTTGATATGTTTACAGCCTCTACTATCTCAAACAACTTTCAACTTTCTAGTACTAAACGATGAATTTTTACAATGATCTTTGGTGTTGTCACTTCTACAGGGCATCCAGAGCGAGTGCTCGTATGTCCCATTTTAAACTCTGCAACCCACGTTTTAATCATTGAATATGAAGGGGCAGAGTCTTTCAAGGTACTGTCCATTTCCTCCTTGATTTCTTTAGGCGTTAAGCCTTTCAAATGGAAGTATTTAATCACGGCTCGTTTTTCCAAAGCCCCCATTTTCATGAAAACTCTAGAGTTGTCTTGTTTAAAATGCTATCATTCGAAAACTAAAGAAGCTATTGACGTGTAACTATGGATACAAGCTAGTCTAGAGTTAAACTATATGATGCTACTGTCTAACTGGCCTAGTGACACCATAACTGTGTGAGGCCCGGAACTTATCAGCTGATCCTCGTATAGTAAACATGAATATTCTAAGAATACGTACTGTATGAATTGGTTTTTTTGAAACAGACATGTAATTGTAAATTATGCAAAATTGACACCTCTGAAAATTAATTGTCAGAGTTATTATTTGAAATAAATGTATTAATAATTATGAAGAGTAACAAATAAATGTAATTTGTGACTTGGTCTACAGCCTAGAGTTGGACTAACCTCCAAACAGGATCCAGAGATTGTAATGTAATGTATGGGTCACCCAGAAATTAGCACAAACCACTCACAGATATTAAGCAGTATGGATTAACTACTTTGAATCCTGCCTGAGTCCCTACCACTACCAACTGAAACAATTCAATACAGAACCAGCGTGAGAGTAGAATTTACAATGACACTAGTTAACAACCTTGGATCACATCAAAATCACATACATTTAAGATTAAAGACCAAGGATTTTTTTTACATTTGACCCCTAACACTTTGTGCTACATTTCAGTAAAAGAGGACCTGGAACACATGCAACATTTCTTTATTGTAATTTTTGGCAAGAAGCCCTCCTTATATAAACATCTCAAGTCATGCGAATCTAAAGTAATCTCAACAGCAATAATGGTTAATTCTGACCCCCAAGCAACTTGGAGTGAAAGTGAGATTAAGTTATTGTATATTATTAAGAGGAAGCACACGATCAGAAAGTTATGGTCTCGAATAAATATATATATACACACATAAGCCAAAAAAAAAGCCTGCGAGAGAGAAAGAGTGAATTCAAAAATCAGAAAGTAAAGACTGGAGAGCCAGAACACACAACCAGCTCAATCATTTCGGAGATATTTATGTTATTGATTTGAATTTTCAAGCAGCAAGTAATCTCTCCCCTCCCCTCCCCCCTCTCTCATATACACAGATTATATTCCTTCCAAATGAAGAGGACTGCACAGGATATTCCCAGAAAATTCTATATACATATGTTTTAACCATGTAAGTATCTTTAATATATAGTATGTTAAACAAAACTATTAGAACCATTTTTTAAAAAGTTCCATGTGGAGGGTAGTTTTGGTAGGGGAGTGTTTCTTGAAAATCTTTCTCTCAAATATTTGGAATGACTGAACTTGAATATCAAGTTTGTATTTATCCAACTTTTTATTTTTGAGTTATACATACTCACACATCCACTTTGACATTTTTCTAAAATTGCTGGATTCTGGGAACCCTAAAACATGTATTTTCTATAAAATCTCTGCATTGAATTTTTGCATTAGTGTGAGCCATGTATTTATATGACTAAGAATAACGTAAAATTGGTTTTAGAAACCTCAACAGCATCACATTACCTTGTCTTTACATAAGTGAATGTTGTAAAAACCCATAAAGAAAGAAGACATTCATAAACATAACACTCAAACAATGAAAAACTGCTTTAGAAACAGATTAACAGGCTCCTTAGAAACTGCTTTAGAAACAGATTAACAGGCTCCTTAGAAACTACTTTAGAAACAGATTAACAGGCTCCTTAGAAACTGCTTTAGAAACAGATTAACAGGCTCCTTAGAAACTGCTTTAGAAACAGATTAACAGGCTCCTTAGAAACTGCTTTAGAAACAGATTAACAGGCTCCTTAGCAGCAGCGGCTGCTGTGTAGGAGCACAGGAGCACGTGAACCTTCAAAATTTCTTAGTGGATCTCCTTTTTCTCTTTTAGGAAACATTTAATAAAATGCGCTCTCCGGTGCCACTTGTTTAAATATACTGCGCTCTACTCTTCAGATTGAACACAGCCGAGAACCCGAGTATGTGGCAACGCTTGTAGCACAGGTCTCGTGTGCTAGCGTATAACTAATGTTTACCAGCTCTGCACTTGCGCGGGCAACTAAGCAGCTTGGAATTTTACAGCCAGAAATGAGCACAGTGCGACCATGTTCATTAACACCTCCAGGGTTCTGTTTATCAGCAGGAGGTGCTGCTATCTTTGAGATTTAGTTGAAAATATCCGGAAGTCCAACTGCAGTCTTTGAGACACGCTATTTTTCTTAGTAATTTGCATTTTATGCAAGAGTTAAGCAGTTCATAACAGAAAACAACCTCAACGAAGGAACTTTTCTGAAGATTGTTATCACTACAACCATGACATCAGAACCAGAAATGTGCTTTTCCACAATAAAAAGAATTGAAACCTTTACTAGGAGTACAATGGGTGAAGACTGACTTTCAGCACTGGCAATGCTTGCTATTGAGAAGAAACTGGTCAACAGCATAAAATACTTAATCACCGAGTGATAGAAAAGTTTGTACATTTGAAAAACCGGTGCGTGGAATTTCTGTACAAATAAATTTGGTGTTAATTGCGTAATTCAAACAATGTAAATACGAGGTACGTCCAGGAAGTAAGTTCCGTTTCAATTTATCTCCGCTGCAGCGCTGCGAGCGCAGTTCCACATATGCGCGGTAGACGCTCTGTATCAAGGAGAAAAAACGTGCGCCATTTTGAGATCGCTGTCAGCCACATACGCTTTATTGAGCTTGTTTACAATGTCGGTGTTGATTGAAAATCCCGCGGCTTGTGAAATCAGATCTGTGATTCGTTTTCTGAATGCTAGGAAAGTGAAACCAATTGAAATTTATCGGCAAATTTGCGAAGTTAACGGACAAAATGCGATGAGTGATTCAATGGTGAGAAGATGGGTCCGACAATTCAATGAAGGACGTAGTGAAGTGCACGATGAAGAATGAAGTGGGCATCCATTGTTTGTTACAGAAGAACTGGTTCACGCGATTGATGACAAGATCCAGGAAAACCGTAAGTTTAAAATTAGTGCTCTCGCTATGGGATTTCCACAAAGCTCACAATCACTAATTCATGAAATTGTTACCGAAAAACTGAAATTTCATAAACTCTGCTCATTGGGTACCAAACATTCTTACTGAGCAACACAAAACAAAATGGATGGGTAGTGCACTTCAGTTTTTAACCCGTTATGATGAAGACGGCGAAGAATTTCTGACACAGATAGTCACAAGAGATGAGACTTGGGTTTCTTACGTCTCCCCTGAAAGTAAGCAGCAATCAATGGAATGGAGCCACACTTCATCCCCAGCAAAGGTTAAGCCGAAACAAATCTTGACACCTCGAAAAATGATGTGCACAGTGTTCTGGGACTGGAAAGGCATCTCATTGATTTCTTACTGCGTGGTCAAACAATCAAAGCAGATTAGGAAATTGTGCCGTGCAATACAGAGTAAGCGCCGAGGATTGCTGTCAAAAGGTGTTGTTTTTCTTCACGACAATGCACGACCACACACTGCAAATGTGACGAAAAACCTCCTACAGGGATTTGGCTGGGACGTGTTTGACCATCCTCTGTACAGCCCTGACCTCGCTCCTAGCGACTTTCATCTGTTCTTACATCTCAAGTCTTTCCTTGGCGGTCAACACTTCAACAATGTCGAAGAGCTGAAAGTTTCTAATATTACTGGATTGGATGTTGCGGTGACGGCGGTAGCAGTAGCGGTAGTGGCTGCGGCGGTGGTAAATTGCTGATTTTGTGAACACCTAAATTTTTAATCCACAAGCCGCCACTGCTCCTTAGAAACTGCTTTAGAAACAGATTAGCAGGCTCCTTAGTAGAAACTGCTTTAGAAACAGATTAGCAGGCTCCTTAGTAGAAACTGCTTTAGAAACAGATTAGCAGGCTCCTTAGTAGATACTGCTTTAGAAACAGATTAACAGGCTCCTTAGAAACTGCTTTAGAAACATATTAACAGGCTCCTTAGAAACTGCTTTAGAAACATATTAACAGGCTCCTTAGTAGAAACTGCTTTAGAAACATATTAACAGGCTCCTTAGTAGAAACTGCTTTAGAAACATATTAACAGGCTCCTTAGTAGAAACTGCTTTAGAAACATATTAACAGGCTCCTTAGTAGAAACTGCTTTAGAAACAGATTAGCAGGCTCCTTAGTAGAAACTGCTTTAGAAACAGATTAACAGGCTCCTTAGTAGAAACTGCTTTAGAAACAGATTAGCAGGCTCCTTAGTAGATACTGCTTTAGAAACAGATTAACAGGCTCCTTAGAAACTGCTTTAGAAACATATTAACAGGCTCCTTAGAAACTGCTTTAGAAACATATTAACAGGCTCCTTAGTAGAAACTGCTTTAGAAACATATTAACAGGCTCCTTAGTAGAAACTGCTTTAGAAACATATTAACAGGCTCCTTAGAAACCAAATGTATTGAAAACAACCCAAAGTATCTGAACCACTTAAAGAAATAGAAGAGTGAACAACAAAAATAAAAATTAAATATTCTTGTTAAAAAAAAATATTTTATGTAGTTGAATATAAAACAGCAATTAAGAATAGATAAGTAGTACCTCTCCTTATATAAAATTCAGTTAATTGTAACTTATTTGACATGCTGAAGCGTTGTAAAATTGGCAGATGTTGGTGTGTTTCAGGTCAGAAAACAAAACACCTGACCACCTTACCATACTCTCCAGATCAAGAGACTGAAGTGAACAATGTTTAAGAACACAACATGTGTTGGAGAATATGGCATCTGAATCAGTGGTATGAGAATGGTTCTTTCTCTCTCTCTATCTTGGTTTTGTGTTGTGCAAATGGTTCAGAAGGTGAAAAAGAAAACTAGCCATGACTGAAGCAATCATATGTTCCTGACTGAAAGAAATGTTTGCCTTCACTATATGGCTTGGTGTGACAGACCTGTCTGTGGGACTACAAGACTTTCCAAAAATGGGCAACTCAGCTTGTCCTTTTGTTCTTTTCCAGTATCCAATCTTGGCAACCTTTAAGAAAAGTGGGCTGAAAACGATATTACCTCATATGGGAGTCACATCTATGCCCATTGTATATAGAAGAAGCATTTAGCAACTAGGCCTAAAGGTTACCATATATGTAAATGTTTTTAATTCTTAGGGAATGAGAGTACGTTTTGTAAACAGCATGGTGGTAAGAAAATAACATAATATTAGGGTCATTGTCCCAGTTCTTTGATGCCTAGTAAATGCACCTTTTTCTGTAATATAATTTTCAGTCAAATGGTATAAATAGGAATTTTACAAAGATAATGGGAATAGGTTTTGGAAAAGTATTTAATTACATAATATACACTGTTGATAATGTAAATAATTTTCTAGAACATTATAGAAAAACTGCGTTCTAATATAATAGACATGTTATAAGTGAAATTATTGTTGAACAAAGAATGTATAATCCATATACAATTTTGAATTAATACTTTTCACTGTCTGATGTGAATATTTATGGGCATGAAAAAACTTATATGAATAATATAAAATACACAGAAGAGAGAATGAAGATATGTAAGCCGAAAGCTCAAATGAACTTGAAAATATATTATGATGACATTAAAGAGATTGCTTTCAGCAATATATACATTTCTAGTCTTTCATGATGTCAAAATATTTCACACCCCTAGTTTACAGCTAAAGCACAATTCATTTATTATTTTGTTGTAAGGTGACATGAAATGAAACAATCTTTATTTTTAATTAAGGTTCAATAACTATAGCAACATCAGCTCTTTTATGACAATTGGCTGATAATAAAAAAAAATGTTTTGTAAATAAACACAAAAAGGTTGTGTATTGATTGTGTAGAATATAATGTGGCAAAGATATTATTGATCACAGAACAGAAAAGTGATAAATATACGTATGTGCTTGTAAGATATGAATACTTTGAAGCGTTACTGCCATCTGCAAATCATTCACTCAAAACACCATATTCAGAAAGACTGAGTGAGATGGCTCTGCAGAAGTTACCTCTTCATGTTTGCTCTTACCTTGCACATAGGAACAAGCAGTTGGCAGTGAAGCTATTCTCTCTCTTGTATTTTGATGGTTTCTCTGCATATTGTGTTAGTATCCAAGAGCTGTGTTAATCTTTGGCCAGACAATGGAAGGGGGAGATAAGAATGTCACATAAGCAACCTTGCCATATGGGTTGTCTCAAAAGACCCTTTGTTTTCCTTTTGTTTGTGATACAGATCCTTGTTTAATTTTTGTAGGTGCTGTATGTTGATAAAGAGATAAGACAGTAGGTGAGATGGTTGTATTCCACAGTGAGAGTCAGAATTGCCCTAACAACACAACTTGTGTTCTCTGTATTCAAGGGAACATGTAATGCTTGAAAGTATGGAGCAACAAATTTACTTTGCTACAAGTATAGTGTCGCCCTCTGTGGTGTAATGGTTACCATGCTAACTTCATATACCCAAGGTTGCGGGTTCAAACTCGGCGGAGGATTATGGACTTTTTTGGGTGTAAAAATCCTTAGCATGGCTTCCTTCGTTGGTCCAATGTCGTAGATTTACAGCACGCAAAAGAACCTCAAGCCTGATACAGAGGCCTCTGAGCAAAATTAAGCGGTCTTTCACACCCAGTATAGAATGGGACACTGAGAACCACAGTAGTTAAAGAGCATCCATAAATAACACACCATTTTCAGTTTTACAAGTATAGAATTACAATTGTGCTAGCTGCATCAGAAACAATGTAACATGGTGCCTCACAACTGTTGAGAGTTTGTATTTAAAAAGTGAACAAAATACAGTACACTCCTGATTATCCATGCAACCTCCCCCCTCCAAAGTATTTTGTTTTAATGTCAACACACAGTTTTTTCCGTTTCTCCGCCATCTCTTTTACAAATTTATTTTAACTTGCTTCATTGACACTTCCACACTGATTAACATCATAAAAACTAAATTTGTTTTTAATTTACTTGGAACGGGCAGGCTGATAACTGTTGTCATGAAGTGATAGTTTAAAGAATGGAAATGGCGCTTAGTGTCACGTGGCGTTTCCTAAAGAAAAACAGTGCCTATGCTCTTTTGAACAAAGAATACATGTTGAAGAAAGCTTTACATATGTATGTTGTACCTTAAATTATTATTGCTGCTGCTTGTACCCCACATTACTCCAGATAATCAAGAGTATACTAAAATGGGAAGTGTTTTGTCTCATACTACCAAACATAAAAATATTTACTCTCGTAATGATAACAGGCAAGGCTTAAAATATATTTTCTCTAAAGATGACGGTAAAATATTGACTGCAGATCGCGCAGTTACATCAAAGTATTCTTATCTGAAGCTATTAGTGCTTATCGCAATATTCTTCTTAGCATTTGGTTTCTTTTTCACTTTATTTTTATAGTATTATTTTAACTATTGTTAATTTATTTTATTTGTTGTGCAGTTCACCACAAGATGAGAACTTGGGCAACTCAGCACAATATCAAAACTGCATCACATGACACAGTGACAGTGGTATAGGTTCGTAATGAGAAATAACTCATTGTTATTTCACAATGTGCAGTTTCAGTCCTTACAGTAGATATGTTTATAAATAATAATAATATATAAACTTATATTTCAACTATTTATTTTTAACTGTTAAGAAATTATATTTCTGTTTTGTTATATGCTTTTATAAACAAAATATTGTTGAAATGTGACACTGGACACTGGTGACCTTGCAATATTAGTAACTAATGACAGTATTTGGCCACAAACAGCTGAAAGTCCCAACAACACAAGACATACTTATTAAAGCCTCATTACATCAATTAAACATCCTTGTGCTGCATTTTTGGAGTTCGAATCTTGATAAACTTCAACTTCTCTACCAAAAAACAGTGCATGCCACACAAATTGAACTATTCCAGTCCTCAAGTAAATTTACATGTTCATTTAATCTGTATTCATGCATAATATCTTTATATTTTAGTTACTAAATGGAGGTTTGAATGCAGTCTTCACAAAAACAGATTGAACTTCCACCAAAGAGTTTCAGAAGTATTTGTTGATCTGCCCTTCAGGTAAACGTCTACTGCTTGATTATTAATACTGGTTAACTTGGTGGATGATGCTATCATCAGTGTGCCAGCAAATCTACTCACATCAAAGTACCATCCTCAACTTAATCCTGTTTACTTAAAAAATGCAACTTCAGCTGAAAACATATAATAAGACGCTTTTTGTTGCAGAAACCCAAGCCTTCTACATTTATCACACACCCGCAATTAGAGATGAAAGCTGTGGAAATAATTGAATGTGACACCATACATCCCTCCCAACAATGGCTACGTCATGCATTAGGGCAACCAATCTTCTTGTTGATTGTCAAATGTCATGTTGTGCCTTAACATTATTATAAAATGTATTATTACTCGAATTAGGCCATATCAAAAAAGTTGTAATAGAAGAAAATATTGATAATCCAGACCCGTGGTATAGTTACATTGATTCTGTAGACACATTCAACACTGACAGTGCAATGTGCAATATGTAGCTTATAGATAATTCATCTACTGAATTAAATTTTGGAAGTCCTGGAGGAATACTCTTTTTTGTTGGTTTTGAGTATTTCAGTTTTCACTTTTAAAGTTTATGTTTATGTTATAATTTATAATCCATAATGACCAGCATTGCACAGCTTGAACTTGAAATGTCCTGTATGGAAATTGTTCTTGATGTGTTTCAAGTATGCAAGAAAACTCTTGTCACTTATCCAATCACTTTCTTCTTATTCTTCTTCACATGCATCAATTACTTTCTTTGCAGTTCAGCTATTCAAACTGGAAATATGAAACAACTCTGACTGAAATGTTTCAACCTTATGATTTCATCCCCACCACATATAGGTGGTTCCAACTTTGTAATAATGATGATTTCTTTTTGTTTTGTTTTCTGATCTCTTTGAGCTTTTTAGGCAGGTGCCATACTACAAACCCATGTTTTGTGTGTGGATATTTTGTTTCCAGAACCCCTTGATGGCAGTTGGAAAGAGCTACACTATTCTCAACCCTCAGAGTTAATGTCTGTTATGTACTTCATCCTTGGCTAACCAAAGCTTTTCATTTTCTGCAGGTGAAACTTAGGTCTATATAGTTATATAAAATATATTTGGAAACTTATCAACCTTCTAAATGTATATTTGTGGTGTTTGAGCACTCACAAAAACATAAAATAGTGAGATTCATGTTGCTTGGACATGCAAAATGTAATTATGCAATAGGATCTTCCTTGAATCACTGTAGAAACATGGCTTTTTCACTGCTAAAAGTCTTTATTCTTTTAGTTAATAGGGTCTTTAACAGAGTTGAGATTCCTCTAATTAACAGATAATGTGTGCGCTTCAATAAAATAATAACTTTACTCTGTTTTCAAACTTTGAAGAACCATTTTCATAGATTTTCTTTAATCCAAAACACATATATGGAAATGAACCAGTTTAGAATGTTTCTGAATTTATTTTGAATCTTTTTGACAACTTTTTGCATGAAACAATCAATGTTATATAAGAAGCAAAATGGAATATAGTTAAGAAAATTGTGGCACTACATGTGAATTATTAGATGGTTTCTCCTGTTCATCTAAAGAAAATATTTGTGTATAGAGCTGAAGAATCTAAGTTTATTTGTTCTTTTCTCATAATGAAAATGAAAACATGACAATTTACAAAAGTTGCTTCCAAAAATGGAATATATAAAGATTGAGCAGCACTTTTATATTGTGCTACTAAGTGTCCTTTGCTCTTTAAATAAGTTGCATGGTGGATTGCAACATTAACATTGTGCCCAAGCAAACACGTCTTCGGTTTCAAACTGCAGCTTTGTGAACTCTTTTCTTTATAAAATCAAACATTTATATGGACCACCAGTAACAGGCATTACAAAGTTTCACTTGACGTTGCTTTCATCAAAACAAATAACTTACACACAAAAGGAGAAAAGCAATGCCTCTGATCCCAAGGTTATGGGCAACATGTAAAAGAACCCCTGCTGATATAATCCCCACAATAATTGTTGACAATCAAGTGTTGCGCTTCTTCATTTGTTTGTTTTTGAAGAGCTCCATCCAATAGTATTCTATTTGGCCCCACTTCCAGTTTATGTGCTATTATTTTGTGATTGGTTGTATGAGCAATAGGATATCTTATTTTCTTCTTTTCTCAGATCATACCTTATGGTTTTTGGTTGTTCAATTATTTCCTTTACTGCAAACAAATTGAAAACTTTCTTCTTAAATTGAATGCATTTTCTACCTATTTACTTCCTTTTTACAATATCTATTACTTGCTCCTAGCGGTTAGGCACTGGTCTTCTGATTCTAAGCCCGGCCCAGATTCATGCATCTTAAGTGTGCTTAAAAGTGACAGCCCCATGTCAGTAGATTTGCTGGGGTATGTTATAAAACTTGGTGCCCAAGACGCATTCTGTTAGCTAGGTAACTGCAGAATAAAAAATGTTCTCAACTATATTGTTGTGTCATTATCTCCATGGTGATTTGTCAACAAACATTATTGCTTGTTATTCTCCCTCATATCAGAAAACTGACTCTTTCTTTATAAATTCTAGTTGGTCATGCAGTCCTTCTTTTGCTACTTTTAATCCTTATTTCATCTCCTAACCAACAAATATAAACTTGAAAATATTTTAAATATACATAATAATTAAATTGAGTGTTATTTATGTTTAATTACTGTGATTCTTAGCATCCTGTTCTATATAGGGATTGAAAAACTGCTAAGTTTGCTCTGAGGCCTTTTTATCAGGCTTGAAGTTCTTTTATGTGCCATAAATGTATGACAATGGCTTTACTTCCGTAGCAAAGAAAGTCATGCTAAGGGTTTTTATGCCCAAACATTCCATCGAGGGGTTTGAACCCATGACCTTGGAAATCAGAGGCTAGCATGTTACCCCCTAGACCATAGAGAACAACAGCAGACTCATAGTAGGCATAGCTACTAACATACAAGATTTCAATTCAATTTCCTTTGGTTACAAATACTTTTCTCTGTAAAATGTCATTCCGTATTTTCCAATGGTCTGATTCACACTGCGTACAAATTCTCCATATGTTTCATTTCATTTTTGTTCTCAGACATTTAAACATGTAATAACTTTTACCTTTATTTCTTTAATAGATGAAGTATGCCTGTATTGTCCCATTTGCTGTAAATAAAACATTATTTAGATAATAATATTAAGCAGAAACATTTGTATTGAATGTCCTGCTGATCAATTGTTAACCATTTCAAAATGAAGTGACTCTTTTGTTGCAGTTGTTTCACTGTTAGCGATTATCTTCCATCTTATTCTTTCTGTTGTGTTTCATGAAGCAGTTTTACTCAATGGTCATGAACTAAAAGGCAATCAAACAACTGTGATTATCGTAACACAATATTTACGAGAAACATATTAAAATTTAATGTATAACAACTTTATGAATCAATAAAATTAAATAAGTAGTTACCTGTTCATAATATTTTATTTCTCTTAAAATGTTAAATAAGATTAGCTGTGATGATATTAACAGAATTCATATTTTATTGTGAAGATAAATGTCTTTATAGGACATAATATGTAGCTGTTACTATTTCTTGATAGTTAAGGGCAGAGAAATGACATAAGCAAATGTGTTGTTCTGTGTAGTGGGACAATGCCCCTAACAATTTGGCCACACAAGATAATTAATATGTTTTAATCCAGTTTTTTCTAATCATCTGAAATATGATAAATTGGTAAAGCATCAAATGATTTAAAAGTTTGTAATTATGTATGCTTTATTACCAAAGTACTTTTATTGTAACTGATGATATGTTCAGTAACACATTCAAACAAAGAACGTAATAATTGTTATGTTCCCAATTTGATAATTTAATTAGTATTACGCTATTCTTTGAGAAGACTAATATCATGGTGGGAATGTAGTGTAAGGTGTGGCAAAGTCAGTTAAGTGTTTCACTCTCAATATTGTCCACATTTGAAAAATAACTTGGGCCGAGGTCCCTGCAGAATGCAGTGGAGCACCATCTTGTTAATAAATAAGATTATTTCTTACTATGTGAGGCACAAGACTATTGTCTAACTGCATTCACAAGGCACAGCATATTAAATGTTTATTGTGCATTGTAACCATTATCAAGAGCTTCAGATCCTTAGGTGTTCCAAAGCTTGCTGGCTGAAACCTGACTGAGAGCCATAAAAATGCTTACCATGGCTTCCTTTGGAAGGGAAGTAAAGCCTTTGGTCCTGTGACATAGATTTATACCACGTAAAAGAAAACCTCAAGCCTGATAAAGAGGCCTTTGAGCAGAATTAAGTGTCTTTCATGCCCAATATAGAATGGAATTCTAAGAACTGCAGCAGTTGAAGGGCATGCATAAATAACACTCAATTTTTTGTAATTTGAAAGTGTCATCTGAAAACTGAAGCCTGATTACTGCTACAGTAGCAACACCAGGACAGATTCACATAAAGAACACTCAGAAAAGGTTTACACATTGGTCAGTTACAAGCAAATGTATATTGCTGTTCTTTTATATGAACCAAAGTTATATTTTTTCTTTCAGTCATCCTTTACTCTATCAACATTTGAGATTACAATCTTAGAAGTTAATTTAAAACATGCTTCATCAAAATAACAAATCATGTTGTAAAAGATTCAACAAGGATCATTAGCTCACTATGGGCTATTTGAGAAAATCATTTCATGTTGGCATGTACCATTGTAAGCTGTAATTGAATAAATGCTTGCAAATATTCTTGTGTAGTTGTCTGATTTTGGGCAACTACAGAATCTGCATCTTCTCTGGTTATTTTGTCTGTAAAGTGGCTGCTGCGTGTTTTAATGAGAGATTCTTTTAAACCCTTGAAAATGGAACGGTGCTGTTCTCAGGACAATATCATTTGTTATTAATAAGGCATTTCCTTAACCAATCACTGACATTAATGAACGGCAGTCAACAGACTACATAATAATTATAATGGCAAGACATCTACATCAGTTACATCTACACATTAACACTCCATGTATCCATGTGCTGTTTTATCTTCCATCACAGAAAATAAAATATTTGTTTCCAGTAGTAGTAATGCTAAATATTTGGTTCTAGAAGCTGGACTATTATTTTTGTCAATAAACCAAAGACCCAAACAGAAAGTGTCATGATGGAAAAATATGCAAGTCTAAAACAGAATGAAGCATAACCATTGCCTTAATTTTGTTTGAAAGGTGCAATATACTAGAGAATCAAGTACACACTTTAACCTTTCCTGCCCTCTCATCATCGTTATAGTTATCATCTGGCTCATGACAAGAAGAAACATGAAGAAAAAATACAAGAGTGTCTGTTGTAAAGTATTTTATGCATGTATTTTGCAAACCAAAAGGTGTGAATGTATTAGAGGTACTATTAGTGTTTGAGTAGAGATGTGTCCATTGGGAGCAGGAAGGGTATTCAATGTAACTGGAAGGGAAAAGCAATGGCTAGGTGAATATAGCAAACTGCTTTTCTTGTCACAAAAGCAGATTTTCTGTATTGATCACATTACCTTGGAGGGTATAAAATCTTGTCAGAACCTCAAAAAAGGACCAACTATATCGTCACTTTGAAAACAAAGAGATGCAAGCAACCAAAGTGGAGAAGATTTTTATGAGTCAGGGTAAATGCAATTTTCTATCTTTCTAATACATAAGCTGACATACTAAAAGTAACCATCATTAACACATTGAAGCCCGGGCATTTCGGTAGTTGAAGTGCCAAGAAACCCAGGGTTTTTACGCCTACTGTACATCAATTAAATCTGCCGAAAAGTATGGCATTCAAGGATTTCTCAACAAGTAAGAAAATAGTCATAACTTCTGCATTAATATTTTATTTTAAATGTACAACAAGTATCAAATATGAGTTTGAAAACAGCTGTGTAAAGCTGCTTACACTTCATTTATTCAAAGTTCAAAAAACTCTCCCTCGGAATCAGAATTTTCCACAGCTTCAGTTCACAGAAATCAAGGAAAATGCAGCAGTTTAACATTTAAGAGCACAAGCATAACAAACAGATCACCACCTTCAAAGAAAATGGCACGACTACCCAAGAGCAGCCAATATTGACTAAATCTCCTAAAATTCCTAATAGATGACTAAAACAAGGACAGATGGCAGCACAAATCAGACAGCTAAACAATAAGTAATGTACATTCTTTGCAACATAGCCTAAGACTGAGTTAAAGTCGTGGAATTGCATTAAAAGTGATAGAAATACCTGCCCGAGCTATGCTTGGGCATGGGTCTCATAAACATTTTGATGTGTTAAAACTAGCTTTTTTAAATAATTACTGAAACTTCTGTGTGCCACCATCTCGGTCAAAAGGGCCCAAAAAGGTTAATCCTTAACTGATGACGTGACGTCTCAGGGAATGCAGCATATATTTTTTTTATTTGAATTCATGCTACTTTATTTGAAGAAGCACTCTTTAAGCAACAATTTGATATATTGTGTTGTTAACAACTGACAAATTTGTAAAGATTGAGTAGCACACAACATTTTAATGCACCTACAATCAAAAGTAAAAAGTGACTCTCCTCCATGGTTACCATTGCTAACTTCACACACCCAAGGTTGCGGGTTCAATCCTGGAGGAGGACGAAAGGAAGTAAAGCCGTTGGTCCCGTGTTGTAGATTTACAGCACGTAAAAGAACCTCAATCCTGATAGAAAGGCCTCTGAGCAAAATTAAGTGGTCTTTCACGCCCAATTCAGAAAGGGATGCTGAGAACCACAGCCATTAAAGAGCATCCATAAATAACATGCCATTTATTTTTTTAATAAAAAGTAAGCGTATCAACTCATTTGTTTTTTACACTTGCACTCTACATTGTCTTATATATAAAAATGTGCTGTTTTGTGATTCAGTAACAAACACTAATTGCAATTATGTTATATTGATGAAATATTTGCAAAAGGTGAAGTATCAGTTTTGTTCTCCCTCTCGTGAGGTGCACATAGTTTACACATACACTTCATACAACCATAACAAGATATTCTCTTTGATGCTGGGCATAATTAACTCATTTTTTGTGTTTCAATAGCAAGTTGAATAACATCGTAGATTTCAGAACGGTCGCAATTTGATACTCCACTCCATTTGATTAGCTGAACCACTTTAGAAGAAAATATATAATTCTCATTTCCTCTAACAGCAGCTTTGTAAGATTCTGTAATGTCCATTTATAACAGCTTTTATCGTATAAATATATTTACCTGGTGTAACAGATTTTTCCTCAACTATATCAGTTTCTTCTATACTGCAACCTTTATTTTCTTTGTCTTCATTAGAGGCACATTTTAGGTTTCTATGGCTGATTCATGTTTATGGTTGATTATTATAAACGCAATGTCCATATGATTTTCATTATTATTGATATCTTCATTTGGCCATTCAAAAGGTTGGAAATTAAATCAGGATAGTTTAGTCTTAGATCCAGCACTGTGCACCAACATAAACAGAGATAACTGTTAAAACGAGGACTGATGAAAAATCTCAGAGATGCCTTGAAAACTTTTGCTTCTCCTGGCCCATTAATAGCTAAACTGTAAACATCACTGGATAGCTATGCTTAACATCAGCTATGTCATGCCACTGTCAAGGGTGAAATGTGAGTGGCTAGTGACACATCTTTAACTTTTAGTATATTGTATTTTTGTTTTTTTATCTTTTGACAACTAACATCAACATTGATTTAAAACAATTGCATGGCATTTTGTTTCATTACACATACAATCTAAGTTCTGAACAAAAAGAAAGCATAACTGAGAAAACACAAATTAAATTATGATAAAGGAAGTATGAATAACTGAATTTATTTATTTGTTTGTTCATATACACAATAGCAATAAAGATTTAAAAAGATTTTCTTCTGGTAGGAGTTGCTTCAGGTTAGGATGATATACACTAACACCCTCGTGATAAGGAAGTATAAACTCAACAGAATCCCTTTATACAACTAATTTCTAGCTAGAGTTATGGAGGGTAAGAAAACATTAGAATGCCTTGTTCAAACAAAAGCCATGGATTGACGCTAAACATTTGGTAGTTGCTGGTAAAATAGATGATGTTTCATGGACCAGGTCACAAAAACTGTATAACTGGCTTAACAGATCTGGACATGTGAAAATCTTAATGAGAGCTAGGAAGCGAGTTGTACTTTCAGATAAGCAGTTCACCAGTCGATTCATGCCTGTCATAGTCAGTGTCATATTCATGTCTATACAAACGGCCTACTATATAAACAATGTTAATCGTCTGCCTCCAATTCTTCCACACCTGACAGTCCTTCGTCTTCGCTCATATCATTGTCATCATCTACTCTATCGCTACTTTCTGCACCATTATCCTGGATTAGAATTCTTTCTATTTGCTTTACTACAGTTCTTTCTAATGATTTTCAATGTTCTCAACATGTCGACGTACATTTTCCCATTGTGGCCTGCCAATTTCTGCAATTCGCTGGCGACACAACTGTTCCACATCTTTTAATTTAAAAGTGATATATTAAGTTTTATTTTTCTTTCTCATCTTTGAGAACCCTGGAAATGGAACTCAGTGAAATATCAGTTGCTTTGGCTACTCTTTCATTCACTTTCTACAGGCTTTTGAAGAACTCGGGGAACATACATTTTCTTCCTTCATTTCTGCCTCTTTTTTCATGAAGTCAAGGACATTTGCAATTATTTCTCTACTCTGTCTAAGTAATTCCTTGCCACTTAACTTTGAAAACGTAGCAGCCATGGCTAAAAAAATAAAATAAATAAAATGAACACTATTTACTGCCCACTTTGAATACAAACATATGCAGAACACTTTTGATACAGACTGTACAAAGTTTGCTCGCTGTGACTTTAAGTAAGCAAAGTATCATATCACAAAGCTCTGATAGCTAGGCTTGGTAGCTGGGTTGGTGGTCAGGGTCACAATTCCAGAAGTTTTGCGCCGGCAATACATCTTTTGATTGTTAAGCTGTGGAAGAAGTTCCTTACGTCAATCACTCCTTGTTTTGATCTTTGTTTTCACATTCTTGTAAGCTCTCAGTCCACCATAACCACAAATTGGAATTCTCAGTAAAATGTTTCTGTACTTAGTATGACAATTTGCAATATTGACTCTAGTTGACAGGGAAAGTACTATGAGCTTTAAGCTTCATATGAAACTCCCTAGTTGATTGCTTCTACCTCAACAAACAATGGCAGTATTGTATAAGGGTCGGGGAAAAAGCCACGGCAACTATTTATTTTCTTGAAGATACCAGTCTGGTTGGGAAGGACAAGGTGACAACACAGTACACATGACAAACCTGGGCCTAAAGGCCCTCAAAGTAGTCCCCTGCTACTGTCACCACATGCCGCCAACAATGTGGCTGAATACCATTTGCCACACCATGTGTGAATCGGGTCATGTATTCACGCACAGCATTAGCAATGTCCTCTCGTGTTGCAAACCGACTACCATGTACTGGTTCCTTAATCTTTTGAATGTGATCAAAGTCACAGGCGAAATGTTGGGAGAATACGGAGGGTGCTCCAGTTCTTCCCATCCCCAACGTTGCAGTAGCTGCCCTACACACTCTGCTTTATGTTGTTTTGCATTATCACGCAGGATCTCTTGTTTCACAGTAAAAGTATTTATTCCTGCCAAATATTTCAAAGCTTATAAAGATGTAACAACATCAAATTTTGTGAAAAAGTCATGTGGATGGACAAAATGCTCCAGTTTGGAATATTTGCATCCAACAAAGAGACATAAGCAATGCATATGGCATTTACAGGATGATTCAAAAATACTTTTATAAAGTTTGGGGATGGATTCCTGAAATCTAAACTAGAAAATATGTTCATATAAATATATGCCCTAAAATGCTTTGTTTTCGCGTCATCAATTTTTTGATGAAAATCACCCTCAATAGCTTTCTGGGTTGAACCTAATAACTTCATTTATTTATACACTGATTCATAGAAGGCTTTAACCTGCAGAGTCGGCCTTGTGTTGCCATGGCTACTTGTTAACATTTGTGTAATACATTCCCCCAGCACGCCTTACAAGTGCTGTCTACAGGGACTTCTAATTTGCAGAGGCAAATAAGAAGAAACATGATGCTGTAGCACATTTCAGTCTCATTGTTGGAGATGCACTGGCTGCTATCTAGCATAACACATGGAGGCCTGCATGTTGCCCCAACCTCACTCATTTGAGGGCACCTTAAACCATTGGTTTATGCAGCAGACATCCTAGATGAACCGTCCATCTTAATCTATGTGTCATGGAAGCCTGCAAAATCATACGACAACTAGAAATATTTTGATACTCCATGTTTGGACAAGTTCATGTGTGTCTAGGCATTTGAATCATTTGCTACAACTAGTGTTTGTGAAAATGTCAAAAATAAAATAAATGTTTCAAGTAATAGCATTTTGAACCTCAATAACTTGAGAAGGAAGAGCTTTGGGACATGTGTTTATATGAACATTTTTTTCTTGTTTTGAGGTAAGGAACCTGTCCCCAAACTTTGTAAAAGTATTTTTGAATCATTCTGTATATGTAATTTCTTTGGATTATAAAACATAAAAGCTGCCACTTAGAGCAAGTGTACGAAGGTCAGTCTTAAAATTTTGAGAATGAACGTAATAATGATGTGATCATGGCATTCTTCTTTGCAAATACATGATTCATAAACAAGCTACTGCAGCTTCAGGTGATTGAGGAATACAAAAAGTCACAGGGGACCAGATTTGTATTTTAGGGAGTTGGGTTGTTTGTAGTGCCACTAATGTGGGGGAAGTTGAGTTCATCTTGGTAGCATATGGCACATGTTACAATCTGTTTTGTAACTCATTGTTGTGCATGATCTTTATAATGTCAAGCTTGCAGACCAAATATCTGTTTTGTTGATTTGCCAAATCACTCTCACATGCCCTTTTTGAGGAAAACGTGAATAGATAGCAGCTTGGCCATGGCCAACCTTATCAAAGCAATGTGACCAACAGAAAGAGAAAGAAATATAACCTTAACACACAAGCTTGATATTTTTAAAGTTATGAAATGAAAACACAAAATGCTGTAAATATAGACAAAGTTTTAAGTTAATTATTTAATTAATACTCCTAAATGTATTTGTTTGAAGTCAGGCTTAATATGTGCTAAATAGTACCCCGTGAGCAGCGTTTAATGGTTAGAAGTAAATAATAAGAGATAATGTTATATATGAACCCTTCTTGCTCCTTGCATTTTAGTACTTTGGTATTATTTAGAGGGATTTAAATTAAATTGAGTCTTATTTATGGACGCTCTTTAACTGCTGTGGTCTTCAGTATCCCATTCTATATTGGGTGTGAAGTTCTTTTATGTGCCATAAATCTGTGACACTGGACCAACTGCTTTATTTCCCTTCCTGTGTAGGACAACAGGAATATAAAGATTGTCATTGATCAGTCCCCTAACAATCTCGGCCATTCTGTCATGTAAGTTTTTATTGGGTGCAGTTAAACTCTGTAGGGGAATAACTTTTTTATGTAAGGTACACAGTTCTTAAGGAAATCACAAAAACTGTACATTTATATAATTTTACATTATTGTTCTGTGAGAAAATATTGATGAATGGAAATAATAGCTATGAAACAGACTGCAGCTATGCATATAAATTATTGATAAATGAAAGAATATCAACAATAATTTGGATGTTATGCTATGCTGATGATTTCAAGTGTTTTGTTCATGTGTAGTATATTTGTTTGAAGATCTAGCATATGAGACAAGTTAAGACAGTCCTAACGAAACAAAGAAAAAGCGCACCAGCAGGACTTCAACTGGGCTTTTTAGCCTCCATTTATTCAGCTGTGCTGTTACTGAATGATACATATTTGTTGCCAGTATCTTCGTGGGACTTGGAAACAGTGAGCTGTGCGTTTTATTAACGTTCACTCCTGTACTGATACTAACAGATTCAGGAAGATAGGCAACGGGTAAAGAAAAATGTTCCACCTCAGCCAGGAATCAAATCTGGAATATTCTCTCAACGACTATCACTATTTTTGAGCTTTGTTCTCAATATGGAATGGCCAAATGGTCTCTCACCTAGGTGTTCTGGGTTTGATCCCAGGGGACTGCATGTGGGATTGTGATGGACAAAGTAGCACCTGGGTGGGTTTTCTGCAGGTTCTCTGGTTTCCCCTCCATTCATTCCACCAACTGATTGCTCCATAATCATCTTTCCTTTCATAACATCCACTTCTTCCTTTCATATCAAGCATCAGTCTGATTGTCCATTCTGGCTGCTCTCTGATTCAGGCCTCTACAGGTGTCTGATGGGGGTGTAAGTGAGGATAAACAGAGAAAGAAGAATAATTCTGTCAAACATTTATAATATCCTGTATACTATTTTCACATAGTTTCCAGCCCAAATTTCCTCATCGTCAATGAAGGTTGTGTCCAAAAATGTGATTCACAACTTCACTGCCCTTTCTGATGCACTTTTATTTTTGCATTCTGTTTTTTATATATTTTCAATTAAGTTATTTTGTCAGTATATTTAACAACTGTGTTTTCAGGCTGTTGTGCCGTGGTCAGCATCTGTATTAGTAAACAAACAGCTGGTTGACCTTCACTTGCTGGCTGGACACATGTGTATGTTACCTATCACCCCCCCTCCTAAATGATGAGAATAAAGAGCCTGCATTCCTTTCCAGCATTGCATTTGTCTCGTACACTTACTGCTACTGAAGATGCTGACCGCAGAAGTCGGCGAAACATATGGTTCACATTTTAACCTACAACAGCCCAGAAAACAGTTTTTAAAATATAACAACACCAGCCATGAAAATAGCCTAAGATATTTTGTTTTGTAATTTTAATACAACTGTTCTTGGACTGATTACAGCATGGCTTAGTTGAGACTAGATATGTGCACAATATATTTTTTTTACGACATATACTTAAATAAAGTATATAATTAAGTTTTTATGTGCATCACTACATTCTATAGCTCATTTTTCCTTGTTTCATTCATATAGCCATGTTTTACTTTAATAGGTTAATGTCATGTTGATGCATTTTCATACCATCATTCCTTGCAGGCTTTAGAAGCCAGCATGTTGACCACTACAGTCTATGTGCAAAACTTGAACTGCTATGTTGTTAATCTTTATTTTGCTCTGAGACATCCTCCTTCTCCTTCTTTCTTTTTGCTTTTTATTTGGTATTTAGAAGTGTTTAGTAGAGCTTTTTACAGCTTTGTAAATGAAGTTGAGAAGTTTCTCAGCTAGAGAAAGTTTTATCTAAGAAAATGAATTAACAAGTACAAGAAACAAGAAGGAATATTTGCATTTGTCCAGTTGAACCTTGTTCCATGCAACCTGAAAGAAGCATGTGGCAGAAATGGACAGGGGGGCACAGCATTGCCATGGGCTCTTGAGGTCCTTGGAGGGAGGGAGGGATGAGGGAAGTGACCAGATCTGGAAGATTGAACACTTGCGATGCTGTCATTTCTGGGAGTTAAGCATTAAAATCACCACAGGATCTTATGGCAAACAACACATATCAAGAGTTTTCAGCATTAAATTACAAAGTTCAAAATTTCAAAAAATGATAGTTTAATCTCTAATTGACTAACTCCTCATAAGTTACCAGGGAAGAAGAAGAAGAAATCACTGGTTAGTCTACCAGAGTTGTAAATGGGGCCAATAGGTCCTCAAAATATGACCTTCCAGCAATTGTATGCAAATTAGTGTTTAACATTGATTCATTTTCTCTCATTTAATTAACTGATTCACTATGTGAAGCTCCAATGATTTTAAATTTCAGCATAAAAATAAGTTCAAACAATTTAATTTTCCTTTAGCTCTCAATCACTAAACTAAGCCATGAAAAATGGCAGAGATAAGTTTTACTATAAAACTGTATATCACTATGTTATATCTGTACACTCTGACATATCAAGCATTGCATTCCACCCATGCTTCTTACAGCACCAAGAGAAAATGTAAACCCAACCAATAATATTGTTCATAGTTAACACCACAAAATAAATTGTGTACTTTAACAAGTCTACGTGTCTCCTGTATTAGCTTCCAGAAAATTAAAGTGATGCATTTCATTTTTATCAAGTATTTTAAACAAATTATTGTGTTTTAAACAAAATCATTAGAGCCATATTTGAGAAAAACAAAAATCTGTATGGCTGGGCCCATAGCTCAGTCTTCAGTGTGTGAGAGGTCCCAGGGAAGTTTTCTCCCCAGAGTTTGGAAATATGAATAATAGTGCTGCAACATGAGTTGACATCGTTGCCAATATGACCAAGGCAGTTAAAAGCAAAATACAGTATGTTTTTTACAAAACTTGGCCAACAGGAAATAGCCCGTGTGACCTTCACTCATCTACATGCTACATCTGTCTGTTGTCAGTTCTTTCTTCTGTTCTAGTCCAGTTCACACGTGAATAACATTAGCAAGGTTTAGTTTTGCTTGCTTGCAGTATACAGTATGACTATGTACGATACGTACGTGCTTACCTCATCTTGTAGAGATGAAACTAGTGTGCATGCGTGTTCCAAGTAGAGAGGTCGTTCGTTCGCTTGTAAATAAATTCAGGGAGAGGGAATCAATTTGTGATAGGAAAAGAAAGATAAACAGGCTTGTGCTTATGGAGCAGAAATTAGATGAAATCAGAGACAGGTTAGAACAGTTGCCTCGAAAATCTCTTAGGCATCTTGCACAAGAAACTGATATTTCAAAAGCTTCAGCATGGAAAGCAACAAAACTCAAACCATACAGGGTTATTGTTGTCCAGGAATTTCCAATATCTCTTGTGATGAGGTATGTTTTGTGTTTATTCAAATAATTGTTAATGCAATTGGAGATTTTATTTGATGTCGATGTAAATGTGACTGGATGACAGGCCGTGGGACTGCCAGTACGTGACCGGGAGATGGACTGTGTGCCTGACAGCCAAGTTTTGTAGCATACTTACTGTATAAATAGAACAATTAAAAAGGAAAAAGCAGTTGAGTGTGATTTGGAGTTACAGATTGTGTTGTGAATCTTGTATCATGTTTTTGGAAGATGTTGAACTTAAACACAAAATGTTATATTTGGTAATGAAGTTTTGGTTGGTGTACAATGCTTACCAAAGGTCAGAAGAGAGGTTGTCATGGAAAGCACCTCTCCCAATGGACACAGTACTGGAGTTAACATAACGAGACCAGCCCTGATAGGAATGTGTTTGGAGGATGACACCACTTTTGTTGACGCACACTCATATCATGGCTGCCTAGTAATTAATAATACATTCCTATTCAATCAACAAACAAATATGATGAAGAAATGATTCATTCTATAACTTTATCACCATGTTGTTGAAGTCACAAAAATGAAATTTGCTTTAAGTTTAACTCATTTGTTGTTGTGTTGTTGCCATGGTGATGTTACAAATAGAGCTGGTATTTGTTTAGTGAAAGTAGATAGAAAATAAAAGTACCTGTCTGTAGGCTTTCCCTCTCATAGAGCCAACTTTGACAACAAAAAAATGATCTGCAAACTAGAATGGTTTACTAATATTTATCTACTTTAATATATATCAGTATTTAAAAAATATAAATTGACAGAACTTTAAAAAATGAGCTGTTTTTAATACTTCAGTGCTGTATTTTTGGAGCCACTATCTGCTAGCGATATTCTTGCGCTAAACGAACTCAAATATAAACTTTATGAGATGGAAAGTCAAGATAAAGGAGTTTTGTTTTCAATGTATTTTTACAATAAAAAGTTGCAGTGCAATCTCCAATATCACTAGACAATGACCCGTTCTTATCTTTTGATAGGTACTTAATATAGTAAGAAACAAGAAGAAATTTGATTGAAAATGTTTATACAAACTCAAAAACCATAGGTAAAGAAAGAATAAAATACAACACCACCTCCCTATTCTGTTTTTTCGTCATAAAAGAAGACATCCAAAACTGAAACTGAGAGATCCAAAGCCTAAAGTGCGAGAATGTGTGAGGTTATCAAGTGCTGAACATTCAATGTCTTCTCATCTGGGAACTTTCACAGAAACTGATGCAGGGTAGAAAATGCACACATAGTGTGAAAAACTTAATTCTATTTACTTTTCTTCCTTGTAATTACATTTGTAACCTGTAAATAACTATAAATGTATCCTATCTTTAAGACACCGACAACAATGATGAAATACTGAACTGATGCAGAATAATAAATAAAAACAAAAGAAAAAAGAAATCCTAAATCAGTGTTATTCCTTGATGCAACATACATTTCAACTTTCTTTTTTATTAGCTGAAGGGCTCTATAATCATTTCTGGACATTGTTTAAATCATTTCCTTCCTCCACTTTCTTTCTTTCATTGTTCCTTGCTCTACTTTTTCTGATACTCAATATTTAAACTTTTAAAATTGGGGCACCAAAAATGAGTAAATGCTGTAACATTTTAGGTTAGGCATTCCAAATAACTTCTTTCTCCAGAAATGATGTGAAGAACCACAGTTAAAAAAAGTTTTGGGATGTGTACAGTGCAGAGAAGTGTGTATTTACATTTGTACTAAACGTTGCTCATTCTTTCCAAATGTATCTAAAATGTTATCAAAGGAACTTAAGAAACTGTATAATTTGATACAAGCTTGAACTAAAAAGAGGTATTTACAGATATAAATTTTCTTATGAAGATGTAAAAATGTGAAAGTACAGGTTAAATGTGAAACAACAAGATAGAGTCTACAGTAGTATAATGTTAAAAAAAAAGAGAAATGGATTAAGAAACCAATTTGTTGCATTATTATAATTCTTGTTATAAAATGTTAATGGGATTAATAAGTATTGTAAATAAAGCATTAATACAAACAATGAAGAAACTAGAGAACTAGATTCTGTGGCTTCACAATGACGTTTGTTACTTCAGCATATGAAGTGTTTTATCATAAAATAATTCTTACTTTTCTCTAAGAAAAAAGTTTCCATTCCAAATGATCTAGGTTCAAATATTGCCATATTATTTGCAAGTACGTCAACAAGATGCATATTACCAAACTCTTTTTTCTTTCAATAAAAGATACATAAGGAAATAGCAATCATAGCAATTTACATTTAACCAGGTGGACTGTTAAATATATAAATAAAAATGCTCAAAATTTATTACACCAAAATATTTGTTGTCATGAATGAGCTATAAATTAACAAAAGTTATACATTTGATGTATCATGTAAGCTAGAATTGCATACCTAACCTATTAAATGGCTACATTATATTTGGTTGGAAATTTTGTTTTACTATGTTTCAGTGCTGTGCATGTTAATTACTCCAAAATGTAATTTCTGTTTATACCAAGCTAATTATGATGAAATAAATTACAAGACGAGTATTAGAAACATTGTTATGAATTTGTGGCTCATAAATACTTCCATTGATTGTAAATCTTCACATAAGGAGGATTTCAGATTACAGCTGTATCAAATGTTACTTGCTGGTTTAGCTAATTGTGTTCTGAAAGTGCTCCTTTCAAAGAAGATCAGCATCTCAATAAACCTGAGGTGAGTAAACGGTTAGATATTAACATGAGTTGCTCTAGACATTCATAGATTACACTTCAGTACCAAGATTTCACCACAATTGCGAGTCCCTGTATAAATAAAAAACATTTTTACAAAAAGTCCATTGAAGAATGTAAATCAAAACCAGGCACGGCTCGTTGGCACAGGTTCTAAGGCACACCTTCCCTAAAATGTTGACAAAAAATACTACCAAAATTCTTGTTTATAACTTAATTGCCTTCCCTATAACTATGAAAAAATTCTTAATTGTTTAGTATTCACATTTAGATTAAACACTTATTTTTGAACACCCTGCATCTGTAAGGCTCTAGTGAAATAGTGAGCTTACTAAGGGTGAAAACAGCAGCTTCTGTTTTGAGCATTGCTTCTGTCATAGTATGATGAGTTATCTTAAGATTGCTATCATTATCATCATCTATGATGCTTCTGTTTTATTTCTGAGTTCTGCATTTACATTAATATTAGTGATTGAGATGGTTGTTCCATGTGATAAAAATCTGATGTGTTCCATTCACACGACTTTCTCTACATCTCTGCAACAAATTATTCTATTTACTTATCTAATCTAGAAAAAAATTAGCAGAAATAGTGTTGTAAGTAGGAGCGAAATAATAGAGTACTATAGGTTAAAGTGACAGTCAAAAGCTGGTTGCTATGTGACTGAAGTTCCTTTATTTGTATGGACAGGAGTTGACAATTTCCTTTATGAGAAAAGTGGTTTTCAAAGCTGAAACCAAAAACAAGGAATGTCTCAAAAACGATCAACTCCACGAAAAAAATGCTTAAATTGCGTGTTTTAACACGATCTACATTTTTTGTATGGCAAGTTTTTGTCCATCTCTTACGGTTTAACAGTTATGCAAAATTCCGTAAAACACATCCAGAATAAAGTAGTTTTGAGAGGTTATTCCCAGAAAATTCAAGATATACATTTTATTTGTGAGGTAATTATCTTTAATATACGATATTTTAATAAAAATTGTTAGAGCCATTTTTAAGAAAAACAAAATTTTTGAAAAAAGTTCCATGTAAAGGGTAGTTTGGGGTGGGGGGATTTTTCTCAAAACCTTTGTGTTGCATCCCTGGAAGATACTGAACTTAAATACCAAGTTTGGTATTTTACCGACTTTTCGCTTTTGAGTTATCGTGTTCACAGACACAGGCACACACACACACACACATGGACCTTTTTCTGAAAATACTTGTTTTTTGATACAGGGGATCCTAAAACATGTATTTCCGGTGAAATCTCAGTATCAAATTTTTGGGTGCAATACAATACCTTCTCTATACACTATGTACATAGTTCGTGTAGAGAAAGTAAAAATGTCCGAACAAATTAATTATGTTAACAGCATTGCAAAACCAATCCTTGATTTTGACAATAATTAAGGTAAACGTGCATCATATATTGTTAACATTATTGATACTTAAACAGTTTAGTTTTCTTTCGTCCTTTCTTTTATTTATTTATTGCCGTGCTGTTGTCCTGTGTGGTCTAGGGGTAACATGGTTCCCAAGATCATGGGTTCAAACCTGATGGAGGGCGATGAATTTGTTCAAGTGTAAAAATTGTTAGTACGGCTTCCTTTGGAAGAGAAGTAAAATAATTTCAAGCTTGATAAAGAGGACTATGAGCAAAATTAACCGGTATTTCACGTCCAATATAGAATGGGACACTAAAGACTGCATCAGTTACAGAGCATCCATAACTAAAACTCAGTTTAATTTTACTTCTTTATTTATTTCCTTCCTACTTTAATACTTGACAGCTTCCACGACATGACTTATCAAAACGAAAACTAAACTTAAATTAAAAATTGAACTTAAATACCAAACTCATTATTTTTTATTTTCAATACTTGAATAATAATTTTTATTAAAATATGCACCATAATGTTGAAAATATTTACATGAAAAATTAGAGCCTCTGCAGTTCTCTTCATTATAAATAAATTTTGTGTAACTGATAACCATAATATGAAGAGAGTTACATACCTACAACATTATAGAGAGGTGAATACATGCGTGGACAGTAACTTTACAATGTTGCAGGTGTGCATGAACGTACCTGTAACATTATAGAGAGAACACGTGCATGGACAGTAACTTTACATTGTTGCAGGTGTGCATGAACTTACCTGTAACATTATAGAGAGGTGAACACGTGCATGGACAGTAACTTTACATTGTTACTAGTGTGTATGAACGTACTGTAACATAATAGAGAGGTGAACACGTGCATGGACAGTAACTTTACATTGTTGCTGGTGTTTGCCCTCGTCAAATGCACAAGTGCAGTAATGACCCAGGGAAATAAGAACCTCAGTGTGCACCTTCCTACAGCTCTAGAACATTCTTACATTCAGCCTAATGGGTGCCCTAAATAAGGTGGGCGAGCAAAGAAACTGTTGATAATGAGTCTGCAGCATCCAAACAGCAAGATATAAAATGATTCTGTAGCAATTGAAACAAAAGACATTAGTTACACTAGTGTCAAGAGTGGGGAGTGGAGGGTTTATTTATTAATTCTATACCATCTACTGCTAATTTATCTAATATATTGCTTTTGACAGATGATTTAAACCATTTGTGGTCCCCTTAAATCTGTTTCCTAATGGTCTAAACTTCAAAATGATGTGAGTAAAAGGAGCAATCTTCCTATTAATACAGAAAATATCAGGTCATCAATGTATTGTATTTGAACTGCAATATGTGAAAAAAAAAAAATCTTGAACTCTTGGAATAGTGCCTAACAAAGACTTAACATATGCAAAACATTTAAATACAGTAGTTAGTGCAGCACATACAAAATTGGGATTTATTATTTGTAATTCACCTTACTGTAACAATTTAAAAATGTTACTTTTTTTTTATTAATTCTTTTGCGACATCTACTCTGGAAATTGCTTCAGTTTTATGTAGTCCTTTTACAGCTAAATACCAGGTGATCCAAAAACGTCCAAACTGGCTTCTCAGTGCTTTGCGTGTCTGTGATCTCGGCACTCGTTATATGCCACTATCATAGAAAGGCTGGATGAAAACATGCAACATTTTTAAAACTGCTTTTAAAGGCTTTACTTACCATTGTTATTAAAGGAGATGGCCACATACATTTTTGGCACCTCTTTAGGAAACTATCCATAACTCGCCGTAGTTCACGTTGAGAAATGCTGGTGGATATTTTGTTTTAATTGTTGCAGGGTGTGTGGGTTTGTCTTGTACACTTTATGCTTTAAGTTACCTCAGAGACAGAAATTGCAAGGGTTAGGTCAGGGACTGATGGGCCACAAATCTCTGCTAGTAATTCTGTTTTGAAACATACCTTCAATTGTTCTCATCTAAAGATTGGTTGTATGAGCTGTTACAGAGTATGTTGAATAAGGCAAAATCATGCTCCCTGTCTGTTAATTCTCTAAAAAAAAAGGGGGCAAAATTGTATTTACGTATGTAAGGGCGTCAGCTGTTGACTGGGAAAAAATTGGGCCTATAACTCTTTCTCCGCTAATGCTGCACCATACATAACGGTTGGTCACGAAGGAGTATTTCATGAACAATATAACGTTTCTCAGAGCTCCAATAACGATTGCTTTGTGCACACACATATCCATGAAGGTGGAACCAAGTCTTGTCCATTGTATACACTATTGAGAGTCCACCCACAAAAGATGTTAACACATGCAAATCATAAATAAATACACACTGTGCTGCAGAAAACAAATGCTGAGCTATAATACACTAAGTACAGGACAAAATAATAAAGCATGCTGGTAATAACTCAACCTCACGATATCACCATCAGCTCAATACTGCACTTTCAGAGCAGAAAAAAACAAGTCAGTACCATGACCTTGTGTGCAGTGGAAAAACACCACATAGCAGTTCAGATGTTTTTGGGTCACATGGTATATTAAGCCAATTATAGTTACCATAGCACCATTAAAACAATATTTGAAACTAAACAAAACAAAACAAAAAAGTTGGTCATATTGTTACACATAATAAAACATTTAATCTTTTATTGTCAATAAGTTGTTCCAAGATAAAGTAAATCTGTTGGCATTCATGCTAAATATTTGAATAGGTATATGATGGCATTTATTATATCATTATCAGGATTACATTCATTAACCCTTGAAATAAAAAAATATACTTAGTATGTTCAATAAACACTCACATTGATATTATAAAAACTCAATCACAATCAATTTTTTCTTGTTCATTGAATTCACCTATCCCACCTGATGCATTTTTGGAAGAAGTAAATCCTTCAAAAACCTTCACTAAGACAAACTGCCACCCTTTGATATCTTTTTTTGGCAGACGGATAAAAAAGTGACATGTACCAGATGTGGACTGTAGGCTGGGTGGAGATGCCTTTCTTAGCCAAAATGTTGTAAGAGCTGTTGCTTTGTGAGGATGTGGCCCACTAGATATCCCTGCTGTTTTAACCATTTAGTGAAAAACACTACTTCAGTTACTGCCTGACTATAATAATCAAAAGATGTGATCATTAATACTTTCTCTGTTTCTGGATCACATGAACAAAGGTTAGCACTTTGGGAATCCTTGACAATATGTGTAGCAAACTGGCAACAGTCAGCTTACAGGTGCCTCATTGAGGAAAAAAAATGTAAATGGCATGTTATTTATGGACGCTCTTTAACTGCTGTGGTTCTCAGCGTCCCATTCTATACTGGGTGTGGAAGACTGCTTAATTTTGCTCACAGGCCTCTCTGTCAGGCTTGAGGTTCTTTTACGTGTCATAAATCTATGACACGGGACCAACGGCTTTACTTCCCTTCCGAAGGAAGTCATGCTAAGGATTTTTACACCCAAAAAGATCCATTATCCTCCGCCGGGTTTGAACCCACGAATATGAAGTTAGCATGGTAACCATTACACCACGGAGGGCGACTCATTGAGGAGTGGAGTATAAAAAAAATCTGATGTGTTCCATTCACATGACTTTCTCTGTAACAAATTATTATTCTTGATAAGCTTATTCTACCTACTTCATGCTAATCGACATAAACTTCAGCAGAAACGGTCTTATTACTTAGTTCCTTATAAGTATAAGGGAATATACTAGGCTTAATCAACAGTCAAATGTTTTAAAATCTAGTTGCTACGTGATTGATTGGCCAGGAGTTGATAAGTTCCCGTATGAGAAAAATGTAAGTATTTTAAAACTGAAACCAATAATAACAAGGAATATCTTCAAAACGGTCAACTCCATTAAAAAAAATACATATATGACATAAATTGTGTATTTTAAGGAGATCTACAGTTTTTGTGTAATAAGTTTTTGTCTCTCTCTTACGGTTTACCAGTTATATACAATTCAGAAAATTCATCTAGAATAAAGAGGTATTCAGAGGCTATTTCCAGAAAATTCAACATATACACTTTATTTGTCATGTAAAATATCTTAAATATAAGAGATTTGTCAAAATTGCTAGAGTCATTTTTGAGAAAATCAAAATTTTCAAAATCTTTTCCATGTAAAGGGTAGTTGGCAGTGGGGGAATTTTCTTGAAAATCTTTGTTTTGCATCCTTGAAAGATACTCAATTTAAATACCAGGTTTGGTATTTAACCGGCTTCGTTTTTGAGCTATGCTCCCCCCCCCCCCACACACACACAGATACATTTTTCTAAAAATGCTTTTTTTTGGGGGGGGGGGGACCCAAACCATGCATTTCCAGTAAAATCTCAGTATCAAATTTTTGGGTGCAACACAATTCCTTCTTTATACGCTTATGTACATAGTACATGTAGAGAAAGTAATAAGTGGAGCTTTAAAAATTCATGATAGAAAGAAAATATGGTCAAAAAAAAAAGTTTATACAGGATTGGGGCGAGAGAGGATGATGTAAATCCAGAAAAATGTGCTTACATTTTAAAATATTACTAGGCCAAGATAAGAGCGTGGGAGTAGAAGAGCTGCTGCATGGGGCCAAATGAATTAGATAGAACAATTACTCGTGATGAATTATCTGAACAAGCAACAAAGCTTGGAAGGTTTGGTCATTAGAAGAAAGCTAGTGATAAAACTGTTCATGAAAATATTGAAAATAAGCACGATAGTGCCACTATATAAGGGCAAAGATGTTAGAAAGCCTTCTTTCTATTTTAGGAAAGATCTTTACAGAAGACATTCTAGCTAAGAGATTACAGAACAGGATAGAGAAGGAGAAGAAGCAAATAACATCTTTGTAATTAAGACAATTGTGGACAAATTCTTGAGCAACAAAAGGGAACTTGATCTGGAGAAGGCATTTGATACCATAAATAGAGAAGCTTTGTAGGAAAAATTAAAGAGTAAAGGGGTAAGCAATGCATTTAGAGAAACAATATGTAAGCTCTGTCAGGAGGTTGAGTTGTGTATAAAACTTGAAACAATAAGTTAGCTGAATGTTTACAGAGTAAACTTAGTCCAGTCTTATTTTACCTTTATATTGTACAGACACCGTTACTGTTTGCAGATCACTTGTAGCTACTGCTTCTATATCGTGTGGAGGGTTGAGGGAGGTAATCGAGGCAGTAAATATGTTTTGAGGAAATTAAGTGAAAAGAAAACCAATATCATGTTTTGTTTTTAAAAAAGTAAGGATGAGAAATGGCAGATTAATGGAAGAGAAGTAGAAGTTGTATGAGATTTGATTACTTGGGGATGAGATAGAAGCTGGAGATGTATATAGCAAAAGTAAAAAATGGCCATGAGTGTTATAGGGTCATACGTAAGAAAACTGACAGACATGCATGTCAAATAGCTTGAAGGAATTTATACGGTCATAGAGCAAAACAAAATGTTATTGAGACAGAGATATCGGGAGTAGATGAGAGAGGTCGATAAAATTAATAGATCCTTATGTAAACATGTATCAGGTCTACCAGTGGCATCACTGAATGAGTCAAGACTATCACAAGAGCTATGAAATATCTGTACACACTTCCAACCTAGAGGATAGCAATGCTGCTAAACAATGTTTTAAAATTCAGCAGAAAAATACATGGCAAAGGGATTTATTGAGAAAATAGGAATGCAAAGTTGATGGTTAAATGCAAAATGTAACAATCAAGGTTTTGGAAAATTGTAGAATCAAGGCTAGAGGAAGCTGACAGACAAGGTATTTTTAGTAGTTAAGAGAGAAAATTTCCTTATGGGTGTGTAGAGAATACATAGAAATATGCAATAAACTAGGCTGAAAAGAATTTGTAAGGGCAAGAACAGGGGTTAAAAACTTAAAAGAGGTAAGAAAACGTCCAATGTGTGGAGAAGTTGACATAGATTTCCTTGTATATTGTAACAAATATCTTTGTAGCCTCAACAATTAGCTACAAATAAAGCTTTACATTCACTGCTCCAAATACTTCATTTAATGTTCTGACAGTTTATATTGCATGCACCACTGCGTCCTAACACTCCAGTCACTCATTCCTCCTTTTATAAGAGGAAACTGAAATCACAAACTTTGTGGAAACTTCTCGAAGGTAGTAGAAACGAAGCATGACATCAAAGTACTGTTCCGTCGCTATTAAACTGCGAAGTCTCATATGCCAGCTCCCGCCGCATACCAGACGCCATTGTCACATTATTATATAGTAATCAGGAGAAATGGCGTTAATTGACCCCAAAACTACACGATTGCGCCGCGTACAGGCTGCTCACCCGCTAATTGCGCACCAATGTTGCCCGCCATGAGCAGACACAACAACAATGTAATAATTAAATAATAAAGTAGCTAATGTATTTACTGAATTAGGTACATTACATCAGGTGTGAACATGATCTACTTGTACTTCAATGCACTTTAGCTCGCGCCCTAACATGTTTTTTACGCAACCAATTCTCAAAAAGTAATTACCAATATTATTCTTCGAGTCTTCTAACACCTCTAAGTTATTTGCGTACACTTTTCCCTTTAGACTGCCCACAGGTAAAAATCCAAGTGGTTAGTTCCGACGAACACGGCGCCAATATCCTTTACTGGCAAATGTTTCTTCTATGAATCTTTCACGAATTCCTGAGATTGACTCGCGTGAAGTGTGACAGGTCGCTCCAGCCTGTTGAAATAGCTTAGGTAAATTCATAGGAGGTCAACTGTGCGTAAAATTCCTCAAATATTCGGTGTTTGCTGTTGTTTAAAAAGTGTGGGACCCCAATCTGATTTGCTGACACGGCACACCGTGAAGAGGTTCCTTATTAATCGCATACGGATTGTTTGTTAGCCAGTATCTTGTAGGTATTCTGGGAGTTCACATGAAATACACACCCCACTCTCACTTGTTTCACATAACCACTGACAGTAGTGCATACGTTTACCTTATCCTCCACCATTCATTTTTTAGGGCTTCATCCCTATGTGGTGTAAAACTCGCTGACAAGACCTACGGGAAATGTTCACTTTTGATTCATGTTCGAATATCCGCGATCACAGCATCGATTCTCTTATTGCGCTTGCAACTAACCTGTAATACGCCACTTTCTCGCCAAATCCTATATTCTGCTCTTTACTGGTATGGAAACGTGTTTACTTAAATGAACCGGTAGACACGTACGGTACGTCTCCACTATTACGATATTTTTTTTGAAGAAGATACATCTCGCTGTGATATTTATAGTTTTGTGCAAACGGGACCGCTCACCCATGCCACTTGGCAATAACCATTAGCAAACAAAAGGGGCGAGATGCAACGTAGCACAGTCAGTGTTTCCTGGAGACTGCTTGCACGTCCAGAATCGCGCCTCGACAGTAAGAGAGACTTGGCAACACGATGGTTGGTTTCAGTACCACCCCTCCTAATCACAGACTTTAAAGTCGTGTTCTGAAAGATACTGTGTTTCACACTTCTTAACCAACTCACAATACAAAACGTCGTCGCAGCAGCAGGCGGGCGACAATGAGCAGTCTAAAATGTACTCCGGGACAGATTTGATCAAATTAAGGCCCTAAGACTTTAAACAATAATTAAGGTAGTAGGTTCCCAACTAAATATTGATTAATGAACATATTGTTAAACCTATTTAAATTACAGTTGTACTGTTTTTATCTGTACATGAAACAAGCAATGTTTAACAAATCGGTTCTATGTTTATTTCTTATGTTATATGCAAACATATAACACACATACCAGCATTCTTCTTGGTTTCAGTTATTTCCTTGAGCCTCTCCCGTTTCCAATTCACGGTCCGGTTTGATCAATTTCCAAGTATACGAATATTTTTAGCACTCGCCGTAGGTATGTAGATTCCTCCAGTTGGGAAACGGCCGCGCCGTGGCCGAGTAGTTAAACCACTCGTTTCCCACCTAGATGGCCAGGGTTCGAAGTCAAGCGACCGCATGTGACATTTGTGGTGGACAATGCGACACAGGGGAGGATTTTCTCCGGTTTCTCCCGCCATCGCATTCCACCGGTGCTCCATCTTCGATCCACGAATCAATGCCATTGCCTGCGGTGCCACAAGTAGTAAAAGCGGGCGTTAAACACTAAAAGATACTATCAAGTTGGAAAGCCCTTTAATTCTGTCCTACTCAACCCGTAGAAGAATTATGTAAGTTTAATCTTATTTGTATTTCTCATCAGGTCAAGAGAAAGGGACTTCACCATGACTGAATTGTTTATCCGTTACGAAATTACGAATTGGCTTTAAAAAAGGGGGATAACATGAAGTAGAATTCCTTGAATGTTTTAAGAAGGAGATTCTGTATTTTTGTAATTAATGGAAAGTAGAAAAGTGAGAAAATGAGCAAATAATGAAAGCTTCTAAAAAGTAGACATAGCAAAACAACCCGCATACATTTTGTTGCTTTCTGACTCGATCTTAACCGTCTTGTCAAGGTGTCATTCTAGTCGGTCACCAGTGCTACTCCATTGTAAATTAGCTGGAAAGAATCGGCGCCGTTAACATTCACTCTTATTATTGCAACGCTACATTTCATTCAGGGATAGTCCTCGGAGAAAGATAATTCTAGTGTGATTGCTGCACCAGGTCTAGTTTTGATAGATGTCAAAAGCCGTGGCATGCTTTTCAGCAATTCAAGCGGAAAAAGGGATTGTGAATGTTGGTGAACTTGCTTGATTCAAACGGTACCACAAGGCATTTCCTGCATAAGCTGCTCTCTGTCGAGTGAAATGTTAACTCAAACCTATCGATTTTATTTTTGTGGGTAGATTCAAAACCTTATATAAAAATATTACAATTATAGTAAAGGAAAAACTACACACCTACTGGATGCATATCTAGAAAGGAAGGTGTGTGCTTGCGATTTATTGAATATAATAATTTGTTTATAATATTCTGTTTGCACAATTTGGAATTGTAACCGTTGTGCGTCGTCTCTGGTGGGAGTGTGATGACGTCATGATCACGTGGTAAGAGCTGGAAATTTATGGTAAGCAAGCCGACGCTATGAGGTCAGGCATCTTTCGCCATTCGGTGTGATTGCTGTAGTACAGTGTGAGTGGTGTTTGTGGCCATTTGCAGGGTTAGTATATTGTGGCTGCTGTTAATATCATATACCAAGTGAATGGATATTACAACTGCCGACTAGTATTCTACTGGGCAGAGGCCAAGTTTAAAAAAGCGAAGAGGAGGTTGGAGGGTAGGAGCGGACTTAATTGTGTTAGAAAGGGCTTGTTCAAATATTAGAACGAAGAGATGGCATCGAAATCATCGAGTAAAAGAACAACAATACACTCAACAACGACTTCAAGCACATCTGCATCGCAAGCTTCTACACCCGGTGCGTCGACATCCCATGTCGAGAGACCAACAAGTCCATTGAGCCCAACGCGCCTAACCCGGCTTCAGGAGAAAGCCGACCTCCAAAATCTAAATGATAGATTGGCCCAATATATAGATTTGGTTCGATCTTTGGAAAGTGACAGAAGTAGGCTTACTCGCGAGATTCAAACAATAGAAGAAACCAAAACAAAGGAAATACAAACCTTCAAGAATATCTACGAGAATGAGTTGCAGGAGGCCCGGCAAATGATAGATGATCAGTCTAGAGAGAAAGCCAAGTTGGAGATAGACACAAGGCGTTTATTTGACGAAAATACGGAGCTGAAAGAAAGGTACGTAAACAAAACAACATAATACACTCTGCATGTTTTTGACATTTTTTTTTTTACTTTAATAAAGTTCTCGCCTGTGAGAGGCTACAGCAAATGTCACAAATTTTGAATAGATCCCCCCCCCCTCCAGTTCGTGAGAATTTGGAACACTATTAATTGTAGTAAAGAATGAATCGAAATGGTTACTAAAACGTAGGTGGCCCACAGACGTAGAACACATGAACTATGCAGTTAAAATATTTTAAATTGCCGGTTTCCGGTTACCCGGTTCTTTGGTAACTGACAGGTTTTAAATTATCATTTGTCGAAAAATGATAACAAGACATTAAGTTAAATGATAGTTTTGAAAAGTAGGCCATTTGGATAAGTATACAGCAGATCTTGCAAAGCGAAAAAGTGTTTCTCAATAATTGTAAATAACACATCGTCATACCTCAAGTACTAATGACATTACCAGTAATGTAAATATTGAAAGATACTTAAGGATGTTTTATTTACAGCCTATTTTTGTCTTTCACAACTATAATTTTTAGTGTAGTTTCAATCACTGTAAGAAATTACTACTGAGCAAGGAAAAAGTTGCAGTCATAATCTCCATTTTAATATAAGGAGAATTATTTCCTAATGGTTTGGGTTGTAATACTTGTATTCAGGTTTTAATATCCACATTCCATGAGGTTTTATGGTCGGTAGGTAAAGTTGCCTGTAACCCAAGCTGTTCTTTTATCTAACACATGCTATCACTAATTTTGTTAAAACATTAAAAATTCAGAAAAACAAGAAAGAAATGAGATTAGAGGTCCCAGCATCATGTTCCAACCAGTGAAGTATTGTTTACATTTGTATTCATGTACTGAGGGAGAATCTCTCATACTTATCACCCATTAAGCTCTGGATAATTAGGGTTTTAGATTTGCAGCTAAGGCACTCAACATTGGCATATGCATAAGGAATGACAAGTATGGGACAATGTTGGTATTTTTTGGACCTTGCATTGCACATAGATATTTTGTACATGGCTTGTACTGATTTGCTTGTTGTGTGGCTGATTCCTTGGCTATGTTTTGTTGTCATTCTGCAGAAGGTGAGGTGTTTTGGATTCCACTTTCCAACAACAGAGTTTTACCTAGCACAGTGAATAATTAAAGCAAGATGAGTATTTGATGAATTTAGTTTAGTGACTGGATTGATATGCAAAGTGTAGGACACTTATACCTAACAAATGTCATTGTAATATTGATACGTTTGCTTTGACTACAGAACAGGTTTCAGACTTTTTTTCATTATTACCATATCTTGGTTCCACCGCTTAAACTACCACTAAAGCTGTTTTAGGTATTAGTTTTTTTCTCTTTTACTCACCGTAACATTGTCTTACTAACTTTTAAAAACATATATTGTTTATTTTTGGACTATAAATTTCAACAAAGTACACGATTTACATTAAAATATACCAAAAGTATTCGTTTGCTTAACTGTTTTACAACAATTTCTATTGTTTCACTAGCTATCAGACAGGTAGTGGTGTCTAAATCGTTCATAGTTGACGTTCATGTTGCAAAATTCAGAACTACCAATATTTGAAAACTGCTTATCACTAGCCATTAAAAGGTTGTGGAACCATCATTGGCAGTTTGTTATTAGATCACTAGAGTCGCTTTATAATTGATTTTAAGGCATGAGCTGTCTTTTTTTACATCATGACGATTTACAACATTTTTACAAAAAATACTGCGATATGCCATCCTCCCGATTCTAAAAGCGATTCTGTGTTTTTAGAGTTCTGAATCCATTATTGTTGTGTAAATACGTGATTTTCGTGTAACTTGTTTTTAGTAGTTTTCAGTGGTATCACCAAAGCACATGAACGAAACGAGCATGCGCTGTAATAGGTTTAGGTTAGTGTGTAAAGAAACTTATTTCCCTGTACTTTGATTTCAACAATTTCCACTGGTTTCACCAAAGCATGCGAGCGTGCGCTGTGTTAGGTTTAGGTTAGTGTATGTGTAAATATACTGATTTTAATGTACTTTGGTTTTAATAATTGTCACTGGTGTCGCCAGAGCATGCACTGTCTTAGGTTTAGGTCAGTATATTAAATAGACTACTTAGTTTTCGCCTACTTTGGTTTTAATCATTTCGATTGTTCCAACCAAAGCATGTGAGCGAAGGAAGTATTAGGTTGTTAGGTTTAGATTAGTGTGTATCAATAAACTGACTTTCCTGTACTTTGGTTTTAGTAATTTCCACCGGTTTAACCAACTGAGGCTTAGCACTCCATTGTTAATGTGTGAATGTTGGTGACTTGTGTCCCCCCCCCCTTATTTGGTGACTTTATCTACGTTGGTAGCATACACATTTCATTGTTTCTAGACCATAAATACTTACTTCCCGCCTAGCAATAGCTGTTAAATCTTCCCCCACCATGATTTTTGTGAATTTTACTATTTAAGAAAGAGTATTTTCAGGGTAGGAGCGGTGGGATATTCCAATTCTAGATGAAAATATATTAGCTCCTTGATGCTCTGAAGTGGATTATAAGGTTAGTTTCAGTTCTTAAGGATATAGTTATGTGATGGTACTCTCGTATAGCTTTACCCTTTTTTCTACAAAATCCATAATTTGCATTGCTTTTTCAAAAAGCCAGTTTTTGAAAACTCCTCTTTACCCCTTATTTTGATCAAGTTCATTTACTCACACCTAGCTGCTACAAAATCTCGAAACTAGAGGAATGTGGTATGTTATGACCTAGCAGCCTCCACTCACCTCATAATTTGGTTTCCAAAAAACCCTTAGTAAATACAAGTTGCAGTAAACTTGACTGATACAACACATCAGTTGCTTTCCTTTGGTTCATATTTATGCTTGAACAAATACTCTGCAAGTATCTGTTTAGATTAAATTCCTTGACAATTTGCTGTGAGGAAAACTCAATACACTGAAAATAACTCTGCACACATTTACTTTCACATGAGCACAGCATCCTTGCCATTTGTTTTTAAAATCACAGCTGTTAAGCAGCTCAAAATATCAAATGACTTATCGCATGATCAAATAATAGAATATTGGCCATAACTTCGTCTCGGACCATTTGGCAACCAATGAGATCATACCTTCCAAATCATTGACAGCCGTGGGTTTAACTAGTAAGACACGAAAATGTGCTAAGTCCTAGAAATTAGTAAACATTAATTACTCAAGAATCAAAGCACTTCTGAAATATACTCCATATAGAACTTTGAAAAAATTCATGAATCTGTTCTGAAGCAAAACTTAAACTTTTACCATAATAGAAATTCATTCTAGATATTATTTGTGTTAGGTGGATGCAGAATATATTCCCCATTTTTTGTCATAGATTTAGTTTGGAGTTGCTAATAATCTTCAATACTTATCACCCTTTTTGATGCACACTTAATTGCAGCCCAACGTTAAGGGTGTAAGTTGCTATTTGCTGCATAACATCACTAAACAGACCATCTTTAGAAACTGAAAAAGCACTGAAGAAATGAACAGACAGGGAATGCATCCAGTTATTTGGTGCTAGGTGGCAGTATTAATGTTTTATTTTCATCCCCACACAATGCCAAGAGAATGCACCTGGCTATGGATGATCATAAATTGATAATGAAATTCAAATAAATTTTTTGTTCCTGTCGTTTAAAATAAATAAAGAAAAAAGTACTTTTTTCACATATAAACTATGTTTTTGTACCCTGATGTTTTAAAATTAACACATTATAATTCAGCTGAATATGGCAGAGAAGTGATGGCCAGCCAGATAGTATTTGGTTAAGGTTAACCTATCCTTTACAGGTGCTTATATGACTTAATGGTTATTTGAGGTTATGTGCTATATGAACCAGCTAAAGGTGTTTTCATCAGAATATGTCACACTGCAATTGCAGCGATATTAATTTATTTGGTCAACTGATATTTTGGGTTAAATGGAGAAATTTCATATGTAGGTAACAAACTATCAAAAATGAAAGCTTATCATTTGTTTTGTTTCTTACTGTTAGTGAACACACAGCAATAATAATTCAGTCCAACCAAGTCTACTTGCTCTTTAGTTATGTCAATTGTTAGCCATAAAAAATCTGGTGTGTTCTATTCACATGACTTTCTCTACATCTCTGTAAAGAATTAATATTATTAAAAAGCTTATTCTTCTATGCACTTCATGCTAATTGAGATAAACATTAACAGAAATGGTCTCATTACTTGCTTCCTTGTAAGAAGAAGGGAAATAAAGGGATTCACAAGGCTAAAACAATAGTCAAATCTTTTAACAGCTGGTTTGAAATTTGCAGGCCCAGGAGTTTACAACTTCCCATATGAGAAAAGTTTTAAGAATTTTAAATTTGAAACCAATAACAAAGATTATCTTGGAAATGGTCAACTCTGCCAAAAAATGTAGATGACATAAATTGTCTTTTAACAAGATGTACCTTTTTTGTGCAGTAAGTTTTTGTCTATCTCGTAACGATTTACCATTATGCAAACTGCAGCAATATTAAAGACACCTTTCGAGGCTATTCCCAGAAAATTCAAGATATATTTTATTTGGCATATAAATATCTTCAATATACAGTGTTCTAATCAAAATTGTTACAGCTATTTTGTGGAAAATCACCCCACCTCTTAACAATTTTGAGAAAATCAACATTTTCAAAATAAAGGGTAGTTAGAGGTAGGGTGATTTTCCACAAACTTTTTGTATTGTGTTCTTGGAAAATATTACGTAAATATTAAGTTTGGTATTTTACTGACATTTAATTTTTGAATTCACAGACAGAGGTTTTTCTAAAAATGCTAAAACTTTTATTTGTGGTGAAATGTTGGTGTCATATTTTTTGGTAGAGCAGAATACCTTGTCTAGCGTTGTATTACGTAGAGAAAGTAAAACAGCTGTTTTCTCATTGAAAGAAAAAAAAAAAAAAAGAAAGAATTGGAAAACACTGGGAGTGAAGGAAAGAAGGATGCAGGTGAAGTTTTGGAGGCTGCAGCAACAGGATGGTTTTGAGAGAGTGTCAGAAGGAAGCTCTTGAACAGTTGCACCTGTACATGTTACCTAAAGCAGATTAGTGCACATTTATTGGCCTGTCTCCTTCTGTCTGATACAATAGCTGCATCTCTAGATGCTCCATAATGCAAATTATTGTACATGTTATTTTTTGATGCAAAGGTGTGCCTTATATGTCGCAGCAAACACACCTTCAATCAGCAGTATTACTGTTAAGGGTTGATCCTAAGTCAAGGTATGTTTTAGAAGGAGAGGATGCGAAATGATGACAGGTTGCAGGTAATATGAATAAGCCAAAAATTGCAGATTTTCATTTTTGCAACATTTTTATGGTTTGCCAACGTTGCTTTACTGTAATTTTGGTGGTAATAGACAATTTAATTGATAGTTCAGTCTGGAAGAGTGTGTGTGTGTGTGTGTGTGTTGAAGTGTAGTTCAAGAGCAATGTTTAAGGCAAATTAAATTTTAAGTGCTTTGTGTAAGTGTGACAATAAGCATAACATTTTTATTTTTATATTTTGTGAGCTGTTAGTAATGTTAATTTCAAAACCTGGCACAAGTGGTGCAGGCACTAAGGGTCTCCCAAGTCAGAACTGTTTTTTTAGTGTACACTTAATTTAAGGAATTATTTGAGGAAGTGCTTATTCAGACAAATTTTAAACAAAGCCACTAATTTACAGCCAAAGTTCCACTCAACTTTCTTAGCACAGAAATTGGGGAACCTATATTTAAATCTTTAGGAAAGCATAAAAGCATTTTCAATTTAGATGATTTTTGAAAAAGATGTATTTTGCACAATATCTATATGAAATTTATAACAATGTCAGTGTTAAGTGCTGGAAGATTTGGTCTTCTGAATAAAAGAAAAAGAAACTAATAATGGGCATAAATTGTTTCTGCGAGAGTAGGCTTTTTAAGACTTGTGCTCATGCTGAGGTACGCATCCCATTGCATGATAAGAAGCATCGTTTGCATTACTAATGATGTAGGAGCCAAACATTTCTGAGTAGCTGCATAACATTAACAGTCTAATATACAAGGACATTCATTTACAATTTAGTAAAGCATGCTTTGTATTAGCTTTGCTGTGTGTGTTGGTGCTTATGCTGTTACCATTCAGTATAGGCTTGTTAATCAGAAATGTGGTGTGCTTCTTACCCTTCTACAAACTATTCTTGCAAAATATTACCCTTCTTTGGACCTATTTCATCATATTCTAAATAAAGTTTTGTTGCACATTTCGATGTAGGTATAAGAATACAGTAGGGTAAAGCGATGGTCATGTTTTGAAAAGCAGTCCACCATATGATGGGTGACTACGAGAAAAAGCAAATCACACCTTACCAGCTGAGAAATGTATATGTATATTCAGTATTTATATAGTTGTGAGTTGTTTTTTAATGAAATCAAAACAAAACAACAAAAATATGAGAAATAATTTGGGATGGTGGAATTTTCTTCTCTAAAGTCTTTGTGCCACGTCCTGGAAGATAAAGACACTAAAAGTAAACATAACTTTTGGTATTCAACAGATTTTTCGTTTTTTGTTGTGCTGCTCAGATACAGCTCACATACCTTTTTGTAATTAAAAAAAAAAGTATGTCGTTTTGGTGAAATATCGATATTAAATTTTGAGTGGAATGTAATGCTTCCTCTGCTTAGAGGACAGCAAGTAAAGGCAATTAAGAGTGTTTGTTTCTCATTTTCGTGTTTCGGTATATGCCCCTTTGAAGACAGTAAAGATGTAATAGTAAATATATTTTGTTTATCATTAGATTGGACTATTGAAGGTATCGCATATAAACAAACAGTTTAAAAGCTGTTCTTTAAACGAAAAATGTTGGTTTCTGTTGAAATTGGGAGGTTTCTTACTAAGTGCCTTTAGCATTTGTGTGTAACTGCTCGTAATGTGAACAGTAGGTCAAGAACACGTCTTTTTGTATTTCCCTTTAACTGCTACATGCTTATCGGGGGCTTTTATACTGGAACATTGGTGTTTTACCCTTTGAACTTGGGTAGCTCACCGACATGTACTCTTTCAGACTGGGAATCTATCCCGCGACCTCTGGTTAAGACCATTACAGTATCAAGAACAAGGATTATTTTGGTGGTGACATGAATTTAGGTGTGATGCGAGTCAATTCTAAGGCAAATGTGGGTTGTGTTGGCGAAAGAAGACTGTTGAGCACCAGGCTGTATTGAATCATGCAAGTATTCTGGCATTTATATTAAATGAGGGAGGTATTTTATGCGTTGTTGCGTTATGTTATGCTAGTTTGTTAATGAGGGAGGGCCAACTCCAAGACAGATGTGCTAAATCAGTAGAATCCGTTTTTAATTGGCGCTATGCATGCAGGAGGTGTACAAGCAAGCCGGCGATATAAATACATGGCATGGCTTTAGCGTGGCTTCATAGCGTTTCCGCCCAGAATATCCATTACGTCATGCGATTGCGTCATTCCTGGAGGAGTGTAACGTCATCGCTGTTTCGGCGAACCGGTCACACGTAGGAGTTCGTCACTCTGGCGGCTGCAGACTGAGGTAGATTACAAGATAAGCCAGTTGTACGAACCTCTAACCTACTGATGTGAAAGTAGACTCGAACCGGAAAAAAGAATTTCTAATAGCTTTGCATCATGGCCCTCCTATAGCTACACTTTTTCATATGTTATTAGACTTTACTGCACTGTTTATTTAACGGCGTTAAAAATTATAACCTAAATTAAAACTAAGATTATTTACTCTTTGAAAGGTAGAGCCAGAATGTAAAATGTAATGTCATAGTCGGGATTTGGTTGTTCTAACATGTGAACTACCATGGCAACATGTTGACACAACACTAGATTCCCCAACTGACTCGCAAAACCCACAAGAAGATCTCAAGTTATTTTGAGATGACAGACACTCCAGTCGCGACTTACTGTCCTCCCCTAGCTTCATACTTAGTATAACCACACTAGTCGTGTTTAGGGAAAGAGTAAACTTAGATTGAAAAATTCGTGTCGTGGTAGCTCAGTGATTAGAGCAACCGACGGAGATCGGGAGATCCGTGTTTCAGATCTGGGCTATGACATTGAGTTTTCCATTGTGAGTCTACTTTCCTACTCTGGAAAACGATTTTCATTATTTCCACCTTTTATCAGAGTTTAAAGGTATAAGACCCAGCACTCGGAACCTGAGGCTCTTCCCCTCAGATCTGCCACGGTTTTGTAACGCATAGATCTTGCAACATGGCATCAAGCACACGTAAATTCCTCCAGTAGGGAAAAGTTTTTCGCAATAATGAACATTGCTCTCAAAAGTACCAATTACCTTAAACGGGATACAATTAAGTAGATTTATGTAAACTTTATAAAAAGCAGACTTTGCATTTTTGTAACTAACCGAAAATAGAAAAGTAAAAGAGCAAAAAATAGGAGACATGCCAATACTGTCTCTTGACTATACGACAATACTTATAAACTGCGATAGTTTTTAAATGCCAAGTATAAAAGCACTTGAATTATCAATTTATATATTTTTTAAGTGTTTTAGCACACCGAAAATGTCCCAATACAGAATTTAAATTTTTCCGCGTAACGTAGAGGATGGTGATATTACTGCTGTTTAAGAAAATATTAAACCTCAGAATGGAATTTTGAAATGTAAACCAATTGTGCAAATTTTTATCTGATAAAGAAAAGAAAGAGAAATAAAGGCTAACACAAATTTGAGATATATATTGAAGTTAGCGTTTTGTGACGTGAGAATCCAGTGCTAGACTCCTCTGCAACACTGGGGTAGCCTGCGTTTTGTGACGTGAGAACCCAGTGCTAGCTTGCTCTGCAACACTGGGGTAGCGTGCGTTTTGTGACGTGAGAATCCAGTGCTAGACTCCTCTGCAACACTGGGGTAGCTTGCGTTTTGTGACGTGAGAACCCAGTGCTAGACTCCTCTGCAACACTGGGGTAGCTTGCGTTTTGTGACGTGAGAGCCCAGTGCTGGTCTCCTCTGCAGCACTGGGGTAGCGTGCGTTTTGTGACGTGAGAACCCAGTGCTAGCTTGCTCTGCAACAGTGGGGTAACGTGCGTTTTGTGACGTGAGAACCCAGTGCTGGTCTCTGCAACACTGGGGTAGCGTGCGTTTTGTGTCGTGAGAACCCAGTGCTAGTCTCCTCTGCAACACTGGGGTAACGTGCATTTTGTGTCGTGAGAACCCAGTGCTAGACTCCTCTGCAGCACTGGGGTAGCGTGCGTTTTGTGTCGTGAGAACCCAGTGCTAGACTCCTCTGCAACACTGGGGTAACGTGCATTTTGTGTCGTGAGAACCCAGTGCTAGACTCCTCTGCAACACTGGGGTAGCCTGCGTTTTGTGACGTGAGAACCCAGTGCTAGACTCCTCTGCAACACTGGGGTAACGTGCATTTTGTGTCGTGAGAACCCAGTGCTAGACTCCTCTGCAGCACTGGGGTAGCGTGCGTTTTGTGTCGTGAGAAACCAGTGCTAGAGTCCTCTGCAACACTGGGGTAGCCTGCGTTTTGTGACGTGAGAACCCAGTGCTAGCTTGCTCTGCAACACTGGGGTAGCGTGCGTTTTGTGACGTGAGAACCCAGTGCTGGTCTCTGCAACACTGGGGTAGCGTGCGTTTTGTGACGTGAGAACCCAGTGCTAGCTTGCTCTGCAACAGTGGGGTAACGTGCGTTTTGGGTCGTGAGAACCCAGTGCTAGTCTCCTCTGCAACACTGGGGTAGCGTGCGTTTTGTGACGTGAGAACCCAGTGCTAGACTCCTCTGCAGCACTGGGGTAGCGTGCGTTTTGTGTCGTGAGAACCCAGTGCTAGACTCCTCTGCAACACTGGGGTAGCCTGCGTTTTGTGAGGTGAGAACCCAGTGCTAGCTTGCTCTGCAACACTGGGGTAGCGTGCGTTTTGTGACGTGAGAACCCAGTGCTGGTCTCCTCTGCAACACTGGGGTAGCGTGCGTTTTGTGACGTGAGAACCCAGTGCTAGAGTCCTCTGCAACACTGGGGTAGCGTGCGTTTTGTGACGTGAGAGCCAAGTGCTGGTCTCCTCTGCAGCACTGGGGTAGCGTGCGTTTTGTGACGTGAGAACCCAGTGCTAGCTTGCTCTGCAACAGTGGGGTAACGTGCGTTTTGTGACGTGAGAACCCAGTGCTGGTCTCTGCAACACTGGGGTAGCGTGCGTTTTGTGTCGTGAGAACCCAGTGCTAGTCTCCTCTGCAACACTGGGGTAACGTGCATTTTGTGTCGTGAGAACCCAGTGCTAGACTCCTCTGCAGCACTGGGGTAGCGTGCGTTTTGTGTCGTGAGAACCCAGTGCTAGACTCCTCTGCAACACTGGGGTAGCCTGCGTTTTGTGACGTGAGAACCCAGTGCTAGCTTGCTCTGCAACACTGGGGTAGCGTGCGTTTTGTGACGTGAGAACCCAGTGCTGGTCTCTGCAACACTGGGGTAGCGTGCGTTTTGTGACGTGAGAACCCAGTGCTAGCTTGCTCCGCAACAGTGGGGTAACGTGCGTTTTGGGTCGTGAGAACCCAGTGCTAGTCTCCTCTGCAACACTGGGGTAGCGTGCGTTTTGTGACGTGAGAACCCAGTGCTAGACTCCTCTGCAGCACTTGGGTAGCGTGCGTTTTGTGTCGTGAGAACCCAGTGCTAGACTCCTCTGCAACACTGGGGTAGCCTGCGTTTTGTGACGTGAGAACCCAGTGCTAGCTTGCTCTGCAACACTGGGGTAGCGTGCGTTTTGTGACGTGAGAACCCAGTGCTGGTCTCCTCTGCAACACTGGGGTAGCGTGCGTTTTGTGACGTGAGAACCCAGTGCTAGAGTCCTCTGCAACACTGGGGTAGCGTGCGTTTTGTGACGTGAGAGCCAAGTGCTGGTCTCCTCTGCAGCACTGGGGTAGCGTGCGTTTTGTGACGTGAGAACCCAGTGCTAGCTTGCTCTGCAACAGTGGGGTAACGTGCGTTTTGTGACGTGAGAACCCAGTGCTGGTCTCTGCAAAACTGGGGTAGCGTGCGTTTTGTGTCGTGAGAACCCAGTGCTAATCTCCTCTGCAACACTGGGGTAACGTGCATTTTGTGTCGTGAGAACCCAGTGCTAGACTCCTCTGCAGCACTGGGGTAGCGTGCGTTTTTTGACGTGAGAACCCACTGCTGGTCTCTGCAACACTGGGGTAGCGTGCGTTTTGTGACGTGAGAACCCAGTGCTAGCTTGCTCTACAACAGTGGGGTAACGTGCGTTTTGGGTCGTGAGAACCCAGTGCTAGTCTCCTCTGCAACACTGGGGTAGCGTGCGTTTTGTGACGTGAGAACCCAGTGCTAGACTCCTCTGCAGCACTGGGGTAGCGTGCGTTTTGTGTCGTGAGAACCCAGTGCTAGACTCCTCTGCAACACTGGGGTAGCCTGCGTTTTGTGACGTGAGAACCCAGTGCTAGCTTGCTCTGCAACACTGGGGTAGCGTGCGTTTTGTGACGTGAGAACCCAGTGCTGGTCTCCTCTGCAACACTGGGGTAGCGTGCGTTTTGTGACGTGAGAGCCAAGTGCTGGTCTCCTCTGCAGCACTGGGGTAGCGTGCGTTTTGTGACGTGAGAACCCAGTGCTAGCTTGCTCTGCAACAGTGGGGTAACGTGCGTTTTGTGACGTGAGAACCCAGTGTTGGTCTCTGCAACACTGGGGTAGCGTGCGTTTTGTGTCGTGAGAACCCAGTGCTAGTCTCCTCTGCAACACTGGGGTAACGTGCATTTTGTGTCGTGAGAACCCAGTGCTAGACTCCTCTGCAGCACTGGGGTAGCGTGCGTTTTGTGTCGTGAGAACCCAGTGCTAGACTCCTCTGCAACACTGGGGTAGCCTGCGTTTTGTGACGTGAGAACCCAGTGCTAGCTTGCTCTGCAACACTGGGGTAGCGTGCGTTTTGTGACGTGAGAACCCAGTGCTGGTCTCCTCTGCAACACTGGGGTAGCGTGCGTTTTGTGACGTGAGAACCCAGTGCTAGAGTCCTCTGCAACACTGGGGTAGCGTGCGTTTTGTGACGTGAGAACCCAGTGCTGGTCTCCTCTGCAGCACTGGGGTAGCGTGCGTTTTGTGACGTGAGAACCCAATGCTAGCTTACTCTGCAACAGTGGGGTAACGTGCGTTTTGTGTCGTGAGAACCCAGTGCTAGTCTCCTCTGCAACACTAGGGTAGCGTGCGTTTTGTGACGTGAGAACACAGTGCTGGTCTCTGCAACACTGGGGTAGCGTGCGTTTTGTGACGTGAGAACCCAGTGCTGGACTCCTCTGCAACACTGGGGTAGGGTGCGTTTTGTGACGTGAGAACTCAGTGCTAGCTTGCTCTGCAACAGTGGGGTAACGTGCGTTTTGTGTCGTGAGAACCCAGTGCTAGCTTGCTCTGCAACACTAGGGTAGCGTGCGTTTTGTGACGTGAGAACCCAGTGCTGGTCTCTGCAACACTGGGGTAGCGTGCGTTTTGTGACGTGAGAACCCAGTGCTAGCTTGCTCTGCAAGAGTGGGGTAACGTGCGTTTTGGGTCGTGAGAACCCAGTGCTAGTCTCCTCTGCAACACTGGGGTAGCGTGCGTTTTGTGACGTGAGAACCCAGTGCTAGACTCCTCTGCAGCACTGGGGTAGCGTGCGTTTTGTGTCGTGAGAACCCAGTGCTAGACTCCTCTGCAACACTGGGGTAGCCTGCGTTTTGTGACGTGAGAACCCAGTGCTAGCTTGCTCCGCAACACTGGGGTAGCGTGCGTTTTGTGACGTGAGAACCCAGTGCTGGTCTCCTCTGCAACACTGGGGTAGCGTGCGTTTTGTGACGTGAGAACCCAGTGCTAGAGTCCTCTGCAACACTGGGGTAGCGTGCGTTTTGTGACGTGAGAACCCAGTGCTAGCTTGCTCTGCAACAGTGGGGTAACGTGCGTTTTGTGACGTGAGAACCCAGTGCTGGTCTCTGCAACACGGGTAGCGTGCGTTTTGTGTCGTGAGAACCCAGTGCTAGTCTCCTCTGCAACACTGGGGTAACGTGCATTTTGTGTCGTGAGAACCCAGTGCTAGACTCCTCTGCAGCACTGGGGTAGCGTGCGTTTTGTGTCGTGAGAACCCAGTGCTAGACTCCTCTGCAACACTGGGGTAGCGTGCGTTTTGTGACGTGAGAGCCCAGTGCTAGTCTCCTCTGCAACACTGGGGTAACGTGCGTTTTGTGACGTGAGAACCCTGTGCTAGTCTCCTCTGCAACACTAGGGTAGCGTGCGTTTTGTGACGTGAGAACCCAGTGCTGGTCTCTGCAACACTGGAGTAGCGTGCGTTTTGTGACGTGAGAACCCTGTGCTAATCCTCTGCAATACTGGGGTAACGTGCGTTTTGTGACGTGAGAACCCAGTGCTAGTCTCCTCTGCAACACTAGGGTAGCGTGCGTTTTGTGACGTGAGAACCCAGTGCTGGTCTCTGCAACACTGGGGTAGCGTGCGTTTTGTGACGTGAGAACCCAGTGCTGGACTCCTCTGCAACACTGGGGTAGCGTGCGTTTTGTGACGTGAGAACACAGTGCTGGTCTCTGCAACACTGGGGTAGCGTGCGTTTTGTGACGTGAGAACCCAGTGCTGGACTCCTCTGCAACACTGGGGTAGGGTGCGTTTTGTGACGTGAGAACCCAGTGCTAGCTTGCTCTGCAACAGTGGGGTAACGTGCGTTTTGTGACGTGAGAACCCAGTGCTAGCTTGCTCTGCAACAGTGGGGTAGCGTGCGTTTTGTGACGTGAGAACCCAGTGCTAGCTTGCTCTGCAACAGTGGGGTAACGTGCGTTTTGTGTCGTGAGAACCCAGTGCTAGTCTCCTCTGCAACACTGGGGTAGCGTACGTTTTGTGACGTGAGAACCCAGTGCTGGTCTCTGCAACACTGGGGTAGCGTGCGTTTTGTGACGTGAGAACCCAGTGCTAGCTTGCTCTGCAACAGTGGGGTAACGTGCGTTTTGGGTCGTGAGAACCCAGTGCTAGTCTCCTCTGCAACACTGGGGTAGCGTGCGTTTTGTGACGTGAGAACCCAGTGCTAGACTCCTCTGCAGCACTGGGGTAGCGTGCGTTTTGTGTCGTGAGAACCCAGTGCTAGACTCCTCTGCAACACTGGGGTAGCCTGCGTTTTGTGACGTGAGAACCCAGTGCTAGCTTGCTCTGCAACACTGGGGTAGCGTGCGTTTTGTGACGTGAGAACCCAGTGCTGGTCTCCTCTGCAACACTGGGGTAGCGTGCGTTTTGTGACGTGAGAACCCAGTGCTAGAGTCCTCTGCAACACTGGGGTAGCGTGCGTTTTGTGACGTGAGAGCCAAGTGCTGGTCTCCTCTGCAGCACTGGGGTAGCGTGCGTTTTGTGACGTGAGAACCCAGTGCTAGCTTGCTCTGCAACAGTGGGGTAACGTGCGTTTTGTGACGTGAGAACCCAGTGCTGGTCTCTGCAACACTGGGGTAGCGTGCGTTTTGTGTCGTGAGAACCCAGTGCTAGTCTCCTCTGCAACACTGGGGTAACGTGCATTTTGTGTCGTGAGAACCCAGTGCTAGACTCCTCTGCAGCACTGGGGTAGCGTGCGTTTTGTGTCGTGAGAACCCAGTGCTAGACTCCTCTGCAACACTGGGGTAGCCTGCGTTTTGTGACGTGAGAACCCAGTGCTAGCTTGCTCTGCAACACTGGGGTAGCGTGCGTTTTGTGACGTGAGAACCCAGTGCTGGTCTCTGCAACACTGGGGTAGCGTGCGTTTTGTGACGTGAGAACCCAGTGCTAGCTTGCTCCGCAACAGTGGGGTAACGTGCGTTTTGGGTCGTGAGAAATCAGTGCTAGTCTCCTCTGCAACACTGGGGTAGCGTGCGTTTTGTGACGTGAGAACCCAGTGCTAGACTCCTCTGCAGCACTGGGGTAGCGTGCGTTTTGTGTCGTGAGAACCCAGTGCTAGACTCCTCTGCAACACTGGGGTAGCCTGCGTTTTGTGACGTGAGAACCCAGTGCTAGCTTGCTCTGCAACACTGGGGTAGCGTGCGTTTTGTGACGTGAGAACCCAGTGCTGGTCTCCTCTGCAACACTGGGGTAGCGTGCGTTTTGTGACGTGAGAACCCAGTGCTAGAGTCCTCTGCAACACTGGGGTAGCGTGCGTTTTGTGACGTGAGAGCCAAGTGCTGGTCTCCTCTGCAGCACTGGGGTAGCGTGCGTTTTGTGACGTGAGAACCCAGTGCTAGCTTGCTCTGCAACAGTGGGGTAACGTGCGTTTTGTGACGTGAGAACCCAGTGCTGGTCTCTGCAAAACTGGGGTAGCGTGCGTTTTGTGTCGTGAGAACCCAGTGCTAGTCTCCTCTGCAACACTGGGGTAACGTGCATTTTGTGTCGTGAGAACCCAGTGCTAGACTCCTCTGCAGCACTGGGGTAGCGTGCGTTTTGTGACGTGAGAACCCAGTGCTGGTCTCTGCAACATTGGGGTAGCGTGCGTTTTGTGACGTGAGAACCCAGTGCTAGCTTGCTCTGCAACAGTGGGGTAACGTGCGTTTTGGGTCGTGAGAACCCAGTGCTAGTCTCCTCTGCAACACTGGGGTAGCGTGCGTTTTGTGACGTGAGAACCCAGTGCTAGACTCCTCTGCAGCACTGCAGTAGCGTGCGTTTTGTGTCGTGAGAACCCAGTGCTAGACTCCTCTGCAACACTGGGGTAGCCTGCGTTTTGTGACGTGAGAACCCAGTGCTAGCTTGCTCTGCAACACTGGGGTAGCGTGCGTTTTGTGACGTGAGAACCCAGTGCTGGTCTCCTCTGCAACACTGGGGTAGCGTGCGTTTTGTGACGTGAGAGCCAAGTGCTGGTCTCCTCTGCAGCACTGGGGTAGCGTGCGTTTTGTGACGTGAGAACCCAGTGCTAGCTTGCTCTGCAACAGTGGGGTAACGTGCGTTTTGTGACGTGAGAACCCAGTGTTGGTCTCTGCAACACTGGGGTAGCGTGCGTTTTGTGTCGTGAGAACCCAGTGCTAGTCTCCTCTGCAACACTGGGGTAACGTGCATTTTGTGTCGTGAGAACCCAGTGCTAGACTCCTCTGCAGCACTGGGGTAGCGTGCGTTTTGTGTCGTGAGAACCCAGTGCTAGACTCCTCTGCAACACTGGGGTAGCCTGCGTTTTGTGACGTGAGAACCCAGTGCTAGCTTGCTCTGCAACACTGGGGTAGCGTGCGTTTTGTGACGTGAGAACCCAGTGCTGGTCTCCTCTGCAACACTGGGGTAGCGTGCGTTTTGTGACGTGAGAACCCAGTGCTAGAGTCCTCTGCAACACTGGGGTAGCGTGCGTTTTGTGACGTGAGAACCCAGTGCTGGTCTTCTCTGCAGCACTGGGGTAGCGTGCGTTTTGTGACGTGAGAACCCAATGCTAGCTTACTCTGCAACAGTGGGGTAACGTGCGTTTTGTGTCGTGAGAACCCAGTGCTAGTCTCCTCTGCAACACTAGGGTAGCGTGCGTTTTGTGACGTGAGAACACAGTGCTGGTCTCTGCAACACTGGGGTAGCGTGCGTTTTGTGACGTGAGAACCCAGTGCTGGACTCCTCTGCAACACTGGGGTAGGGTGCGTTTTGTGACGTGAGAACTCAGTGCTAGCTTGCTCTGCAACAGTGGGGTAACGTGCGTTTTGTGTCGTGAGAACCCAGTGCTAGCTTGCTCTGCAACACTAGGGTAGCGTGCGTTTTGTGACGTGAGAACCCAGTGCTGGTCTCTGCAACACTGGGGTAGCGTGCGTTTTGTGACGTGAGAACCCAGTGCTAGCTTGCTCTGCAAGAGTGGGGTAACGTGCGTTTTGGGTCGTGAGAACCCAGTGCTAGTCTCCTCTGCAACACTGGGGTAGCGTGCGTTTTGTGACGTGAGAACCCAGTGCTAGACTCCTCTGCAGCACTGGGGTAGCGTGCGTTTTGTGTCGTGAGAACCCAGTGCTAGACTCCTCTGCAACACTGGGGTAGCCTGCGTTTTGTGACGTGAGAACCCAGTGCTAGCTTGCTCCGCAACACTGGGGTAGCGTGCGTTTTGTGACGTGAGAACCCAGTGCTGGTCTCCTCTGCAACACTGGGGTAGCGTGCGTTTTGTGACGTGAGAACCCAGTGCTAGAGTCCTCTGCAACACTGGGGTAGCGTGCGTTTTGTGACGTGAGAACCCAGTGCTAGCTTGCTCTGCAACAGTGGGGTAACGTGCGTTTTGTGACGCGAGAACCCAGTGCTGGTCTCTGCAACACGGGTAGCGTGCGTTTTGTGTCGTGAGAACCCAGTGCTAGTCTCCTCTGCAACACTGGGGTAACGTGCATTTTGTGTCGTGAGAACCCAGTGCTAGACTCCTCTGCAGCACTGGGGTAGCGTGCGTTTTGTGTCGTGAGAACCCAGTGCTAGACTCCTCTGCAACACTGGGGTAGCGTGCGTTTTGTGACGTGAGAACCCAGTGCTAGTCTCCTCTGCAACACTAGGGTAGCGTGCGTTTTGTGACGTGAGAACCCAGTGCTGGTCTCTGCAACACTGGAGTAGCGTGCGTTTTGTGACGTGAGAACCCTGTGCTAATCCTCTGCAACACTGGGGTAACGTGCGTTTTGTGACGTGAGAACCCAGTGCTAGTCTCCTCTGCAACACTAGGGTAGCGTGCGTTTTGTGACGTGAGAACCCAGTGCTGGTCTCTGCAACACTGGGGTAGCGTGCGTTTTGTGACGTGAGAACCCAGTGCTGGACTCCTCTGCAACACTGGGGTAGCGTGCGTTTTGTGACGTGAGAACACAGTGCTGGTCTCTGCAACACTGGGGTAGCGTGCGTTTTGTGACGTGAGAACCCAGTGCTGGACTCCTCTGCAACACTGGGGTAGGGTGCGTTTTGTGACGTGAGAACCCAGTGCTAGCTTGCTCTGCAACAGTGGGGTAACGTGCTTTTTGTGACGTGAGAACCCAGTGCTAGCTTGCTCTGCAACAGTGGGGTAGCGTGCGTTTTGTGACGTGAGAACCCAGTGCTAGCTTGCTCTGCAACAGTGGGGTAACGTGCGTTTTGTGTCGTGAGAACCCAGTGCTAGTCTCCTCTGCAACACTGGGGTAGCGTACGTTTTGTGACGTGAGAACCCAGTGCTGGTCTCTGCAACACTGGGGTAGCGTGCGTTTTGTGACGTGAGAACCCAGTGCTAGACTCCTCTGAAACACTGGGGTAGCGTGCGTTTTGTGACGTGAGAACCCAGTGCTAGTCTCCTCTGCAACACTGGGGTAAATTGTCTTTCAAGAGGTCTCGAATTCGAATCTCAGAAAGTTTTTTTCCTTATCTTGAGAAGACAAATGTGGAGTAACTTAAGCTCAATGGACTTCGTACTGACTTGAGCTTCATTTTACCAGGTTAGAGGATGTTGAATTATGCAAAAGTGGTTTGTGGTGAACATAACAGTTACACTGTAACACTTTCGTCAGACTCGATACACACGTTTAGCTTCTTGCCGACTTTTTAACTTTTTCACTGTCTAGGCTTACTTTTCAGATATCAAGGCTCAGAAAGTTCCGATTGTCGGGACACCACGGGATGGATGTCTCGAGGAGTGACAATGCTATTTTCGTCCGGTTATTGTCTTTTCGCTATTGTTAAAGAATCGGCGACTGCTGGGTGGCAGCCGCAAGAGTCCCAAGATTTTATAAAGCGCTTTACAGGTCTTCGGTGAATTTTGTTAAAAGAAACGAGGTAATATTTGAAATAGAGCATAGAAGTCATATACGCCATGCAAAAAATTCAAGTTTATTAATAGGCTGAAATTATGAAATATTCTTAATAGCTAAAATTATCAATGCTTTCAACGTTATGGAATTTTAGTAAAGACATAAGTAACAAAATATGACAGTTTTCAGAATTTATAGGCACGCTTTTATTCCTAAATTTTGTGATTCTGTTCACTTGTCTACTGTCAATGGCATTGTATCATGGTGTTTTCAAGTCCCTGAAATATAATTTTAGTATTAGTTTATAGTCCTTTGGAAAATGAGGACATGCATACCAAAAATGCAATGTGTAACAATGTTCGCCTACATACTCAGTACAGTGTAATTTAAGACAGTTGAAGCAATTCAAACTTGATAATAAACTAATATTAACCTATAGAGTCCTCTTGCGGTTTCTTCCCTGCGCAGAGAAATTCTTACCTTACCGTAAATCCTGGAAGTTTGCCCCCAAACAGGCAAAATATCTCGCTGACTCGCCCAAGCTTGGCAGCAGGAATGCTTGTGATTTCTTGCATACTATGTACGAGGTTACTTTGTCTTTCAAATCTCATTCACCTCTTAGGTCAGGAGAAGGAGGTACCAACTGATCAAACAAATAGTGGTATTTGGGCTTGATTTATATAAATTGGTTTTATATTATAGTGGTGATAAAATTTACTGCTCCTATAATTCTAGATATCAGGAGGAGGAGGATACCACAAATTGACATAATTGTGTCCAGAAACAGCATTATTTAATTGAATGCTGTTGAAATCAACCATGTCAGTCATGATGCTCCCGCCTGCGAACGGAATCGAGTTTTATCGCAACGAGCCCATTTGGCTAGAATGCAACTGCCAGCAGATTAGAAATCAATTCGTTGTTCTTGTATGTATTATTACTAAACTTGCTGAGGAATACTTTTCCTCTTGGAGTGAAGCTTCATTGTTCCATATAGATGATTCAGCAGGCTATTGCTCATCCACGAGACCAGCTTATGTATATTGTGCGGTGTGTTATAATGTGTAGCACGATCCTTAATAATATTTTGTTGTTAAACAGCTGTTATTACTCCAGTAATGCACCTTACCCACCAAAACAAATATTGAAATTCCTGTGTCGAGTATGCGATCTTCGAGGGACTGAGTTTACAGGTAACCTAGCTAGTCCACAGAATACGTCCCTGGACACGATATTTGATCCATTTTCTAAGATGTGAAGTACAGGCCCATTTATTCAGCACTTCATAACAATCACCAAGAACACCAATTAGTTTTCTTTCACCCAAAATGCAGGTGCAGTGGGCTTTTTGTGTGAAAAGTGTCCATAGAAATAAGCATGTCATTGTTGTTCATCAGAGTTTGATGTTGAGGGCGAGTGAAAGGAACTTTTCAAATAGTTGGTACTTGGTTCAAATGAAATGTGATGATCCAGGCAGTAAAAATGTTTACTCGTGCACACGAAGTCGCCAGCAAGTCCAAGGGCGTGTTAATGTTCAGCAAGGAAGAAGCCGTTTGCAGAATTACGCACGCCTATATTTATGTAAACAGTGACTTCATATGAATGGCAGCCAGTTGGCAGAAGGTGCGCACAGGTCAAACGTCTCGCGTGACCCGCTTGACGTCCTTGGCCAACTTTTGGGACGTTTGTACCGTAAAAACAAGACTTGCTCCGCCTCCCAATTTTCAAAACGAGCAGATGTTCCGTTGCTCGCTTATACTGAATTATTTATCTCCCCGGAGTTGCGAATGCTTATTTTGTTATTTGGTGACCAGCGATCTGATGCGTAAAACCGTTTTTAGAGCTTAGGCAACGTTAAGTATTGGTTTCGTTTCCGGGAAGTGTTCCGTTGCTTGATGTTACCTTCCTAGTGATAAATAGAATCGCAATGAAACAGCTGGGAAGCGACCAGGTTATTTCATGTCTCAAAATGAAGCACCGCTGTGGTACAAGTCTGAGCTTCCCACAAAGAATTGTCGATTCGTCTCAACATCCCATGCTTGTACACCAACTCTCGTTTCAAACCCCACGTGCTATGTACAGGTATTGTATTGCACCAACAAAAATCCTAATCGACATTTCACTGGAAATACATGTTTTGAGACCCCTGACTAAAAAAAGCATTTTTTGAAAAATGTCCGTTTGTGTGCGCGCGTGCGTGTAGCTGGACAGCATAGCTCAAAAATGAAAAGTCCATTAAATACCAAACTTGGTATTTAAGTTCAGTATCTTCCAAGGGTGCACACGAAGGTTTTCAAGAAAATCCCTCCCCACCTCTAAATACCCTTTACATGGAATTTTTTTTTGAAAATGTTCATTTTCTCCAAAATGGCTCTAACGATTTTAATTAAAATAACGTGTACTAAAAATATTTAAACGTCAAATAAAATGTATATCTTGAATTTCCTGAGAATAGCCTCTAAAGACTACTTTATTCTGAATGAATTTTACGGAAGTTTGCATAGCTGGTAAACCATAAAATATAGACAAAAACTTACTTCACAAAAATGTAGAGCTCGTTAAAACACACAATTTATGTCATATGCAGTTTTTTCGTGGAGTTGCTCGTTTTTGAGATATTCCTTGTTATTGGTTTCAGCTTTAAAATACTTAAACTTTTCTCATATAGTAATTTTTCAACTCCTGTCCATACAAACTAAGGAACTTCAGTCACATAGCCACCAGCTTTTGACTATCACTTTAACCTATGCTACTCCCTTATTTTTCTTCTACTTACAAGGAAGCAAGTAATAGAACTTTCTGCTAATTTTTTTTCGGAAAAAGAAGCGTAAGCTTTTTAACAATAATTTGTTGCAGAGATGAAGAGAAAGTCGTGTGAATGGAACACACCCGATTTTTTCTTCTAAATATTGGTCTTTCCAATCATACCTGGCGAATCCCAGATACAGAATTTTAATACTAACTTCGGTATTTATCAAACATTTCATGTTTGAATTATGTTAATAAAATACACACGCAAACCTTTTTCTAAAATACATTTGTATGATTGGGCGGAATGCTTCTACATATTAGCGATAAAGCAGAAACATATACATATATAACATTAAGTTTGGACCAAGAGCCTGATTTTAGCTACCGTTATTTATGTCGGTGAAAAATAATGTAGCGGCGTTGTAAGCTAAGGTTGCAGTCTAATTACATGGACATGGCCTAGCTGTCGTCATCTTCTGCTCTTAATACCGCACATGGCGCTGTCCTCAATGGTGGCCATTTCATTGGGGCTTTCTACGGAAAACCGTTGAGTAATTGAGGACAGTGGTTACAACTGTAGGGAAGTTTGAAGGTGATGTTTATCTTTAATTACACATCTCGTGGCCAGAAAAAAAAAGTTATGTTTATTCCCATGGGGAAGAAAGACAAATGCACTAATGAAATTCCTTCCTTTGTCCAATATGAGCGGAGGTGAAATTAGTGCTTAAGGAGTCATGTTCCTTGGCAGCGTAATGAGAATTCTTTCATTGTTTCACTGTTGGCTCAGCCTCGAACTCTGATTGTTACAGGACATGTGCTCATCTCAAGAACACAGGCTGAAGTGTTGTGTGTCACCCACATTGGAATAACTTGTATTCATTGGAAGAATAGGGTGATATACGACCAATTTTAGAAGCATTTATGGTGAATACAAATTTTGTTAAAGCTGTATCAGATGTGTGCACAGCATCTATGACGAGAATGTTGTCATAATTTTCATGAGAATTATGTTCTTGAATTTTACAAACAATATGCTTCCCGGTGTCAAAACACAAAATTACAGGCATCTAAACGAAGGCTCATGTCCTTTTGTGGTATTTTGAACTTTAATGCTGAAGTTTCCAGCGTTTGAATGTGCTCGACGCGCATGTGATGTCCCGGATAGTGTATTAAACGCTCGTTGCACCGGTCAAACGTCTACTGTTGAAAATGTCCAGGTATCACTTGGGCCAGTCTGTCTGCTTCACGTTCGAGTTGTCCGCATATCCTGAGAAGATGGGTATCGGGTATCCAAGTTCTATGGACATCATTTCACCCATTCCAGTCATACATCGATTGAAATGACATAGATTAAAGGACGTTAAAAATATTAATAATTACAAAGCATGCATAAACAGAAGCAATTCAGTTTACAGATTAAGTGAACAGAGATTGCATTTTCGGCACCACAGGACTAAATAACAACTTGCATATACGACAAAGGTGGAATTTTGACCAAGGGCCTTCCCTATGGAAAGAAACGAGTTAAGAATATTTACGCCCGAAAAAATAACCAGCCTACGCCGGAATTGAACACGCAACATTGGGCACTACATCATAGTGGACGTCGTTTTCACTAGCAGTACTTCTGTCTCCATTGAGTGCAGCTAATAACACACAATCTTGATGCTATTCTGCAAACCATTTAAAAGGTTATCTAAAGAGGATCCAGCATCTGCTGTCAGCGATCCTCAAAGAAGTAGACGAGTTATTAGTGACCTCACTCTGACTACAGCCCATAGCATTTACTGCAAACATTGGCAGGTGCTCGAGGCACCAACACGTGACCTACAAATTCTCCCCTGATCTTAATTTTTAGGGTTATTGTTATAGGGACGTTCTAGACTTATTACGTAACTTTGGCAGCGACTTGAGCCAATATTAAAGCACGCCTAGAATGAGTTGATTTGGAGAAACCTTCGGTCAATTTGATCTCTCAGCACCAGCTCGGGAAAGCTGCATCCTGTGCTGGTGTTGCAATGCCACGCTACTAAAGAATGGACGTGGGCAATCTCTATTTATCGTGTGATAAGCTGTACTTATCGCTGCAATGGTGTTACCGATACGGCACTACATTTGCTGCTCCGTGCAAACAACATTGAGTCATGTGGTAGTAAAGGAAGAATACTTTTGTTGAGATGGCTGTGGTTGTTCTGTCGTTCCATTCACATTACTTTCTCTACCTCTTCAATAAAAGATTATTTTTCTCTCTACGTGATGCTGATCTTATTACTCAGTTCCTTTTAAATAGACGCATTATTACTATATCTTGGTTCCACCGCTTAAACTATCACTAAAGCTATTTAGGTATTAGTTTTTTCACTTTTACCCACCGTAACATTGTATTACTAACTTTTAAAAACATATCTTGTTTATTTTTGGACTTAAAGTTTCAACAAAGTACGCGATTTATATTAAAATACGCCAAAAGTATTCGTTTGCTTAACTTGTTTACAACAATTTCTATTGTTTCACTAGCTATCAGACAGGTGGCGTGTAAATCCTTCATAGTTGACGTTCATATTGCAAAATTCAGAACTACCAATATTTGAAAACTGCTTTTCACTAGCCATTTAAAGGTTGTGGAACCATCATTGGTGGTTTGTTATTTGGTCACTAGAGTAGCTTTATAATTGATTTTAAGGCATGAGTTTTTTTTTTTTTTTTTTTTTTTTAACATCATGACAATGATTTGCAACATTTTTACAGAAAATACCGCTATATGTATCCTGCCGATTCTAAAAGTGATAATGTGTTTTACAGTTCTGAACCCATTATTGTTGTATAAATACTTGGTTTTCGTGTAATCTGTTTTAGTAGTTTTCACCAAAGCATACGAGCGAAGCGAGCATGTGCTGTAATAAATTTAGGTTAGTGTGTAAAGAAGCTGATTTTCCTGTACTTTGGTTTTAATCGTTTCACCAACTGAGCCGTAGCACTCCATTGTTAATGTGCGAGTGTTGGTGACTTTTGAGCTTCACTTTTTTTTCTTTCTTGTTTGGGGACTACGTCGGTAGCATACACATTTAAATACGTATTTGCGGCCTAGCAACAGCTGTTAAATCTTCCCCCACCATGAACATTTTCCTGAGTTTTGCTATTTAAGAAAGGCGGGATATTCCAATTCTAGATGAAAGCACCTTGATGCTCTGAAGTGGATTATGAGGATAGTTTCAATTCCTAAAGATATATTTCTATGATGGTACTCTCATACATTCGTTCAACATAAATAATGCTTTTGAGAATTGCAATAAAATACACAAACTTGTGAGGTCCCTCTGGAAGTAAAGAGATTGGTTCACTGCAAACCATTTCCTGAAGAAAAGAGACGACTGTTTAAAAGAAAAGCATGCAAACCTGCTGCAAGATTGTCGAAACGGGTCTGTGTCCAAGTGTGTGCAACAAGAAAGCTTCACTTACAATACTGCATGCATGCTATTTCTGTTTTTTGCAGCTAGTTATTACATGTGTACCCATAAGTCGTTTAGAAGTTGCCGGAATAAGAGCTCTGTTCGTTTTACATTACAATATGCGTCACGTGGTTTTGAAAGTATGACGACCGAATGGCGGAAGGCCTGGCATTTGATTTCGCGAGGGTCGACTTCAGGCTCAACAGATAATATCGCAGTCTAATGTTAGCTCCACTTTTCCCGCGCGCGTTCACTCTTTATTGTTTCGTTTCTTTGCTTTAGAAACAACTGCTGATGTTTTCTCGCTGAACTGCAGGGTTTATTACCCCCTCCCAGTTTTATACTGTTAAATAAACAGTTACTCACAAGCATACTCCCCCTACTGGGGGAGATGGGGATGATTCTAGATAAAGAAAAACTCCCCGCCCCAACCGGGGATCGAACCCGGAACCTATGGATTAGAAGCCAGAACGCTGACCACTCGACTAAGAGGCAGTCCATTATTGGCTTTTTAGTGTTAGAACCCAATTTTTAATATCTTATAAAGTTGTAAATATTGAATTGCTTTCATCAAAATTCTAAACACCGTTTCACTACTTCTAACTTCATGTTACGTAACTTAGTTTTATTTTTGTAAATTGAAATAAATGCACGTTTTTCTAGACAAAAAAAAAGGTATACATTTCTTATTTATCGCTAAAAAGGATATTCCGAATGCACATTCTAAAAGATAGACGAAAAAATCCGGTTCACTTTCAAAATTGTCAAATTATACAACATTTGCTCATTTAATTCAACAACTTCCTGATTTATCATTAAAAATTGTTAATGATTATATGTTTTAATTTTTTTCTACTTTTTTGTATTTCAGGCGGTAAAGTGGCGAGTTTTTTTTTTTTCTCTTGATCATGCAAAAATCTTAAAATTTCAAAACCATCACATAGTTCGTTTTTTAAAATATTCTGGAATAGTTACGTATAAGAATATTAATATGGGTAATTTTTCTTCTTTCCGAGGAGTTCATTAGTTTTATTTCTTTTTAATTTAAATTTTGTAGCTTAACGTCCTTTCACCTGGTTGAAATTGGTGAAATGATACTCAAATGATCTCGGGGTCCATGGAACTTTGTTACTCGACATTCGTCTTCTCAGGAAAAGGAAAACCCCGAAAAAAACTATCCGATAGCTTACCCTAAGTGAGATTCGAACTTGCGACCTGTTGAATGTGATGCAGGCACACTACCCAGATGGGTATAAAGACATTTTTTTGCTTTGTTATAACTCCACTGTTTGTTGTTGAATGCCGAAAACTAAGGCAGGGTTCTTCAGGTGTACAACACCTTGGTTTACACGCGTTTAAGAGACCCTGATCGATATACAGGATCGTAAGTGTAGTAAAACAAAAATGGAGAAACCATTAAAACACGCATGTGCAATTGTTTAGATGCGGGATAGAGATGGAAGAAGCATATTTGGAAAGGGAGAGTAATGCCATGAATAAGTAGATTAGGCTATCTGTTGATTTAAAAACGTGCATCTGTACTGAATTGGTATTGAACTTTATCGCCATTTATAAGTGGACACAAGAATAAGTTTTTGTAGGAATAGTTTGTGAAGAGTAGAAAAAGTCGTGTTGGTTTGTCCGATGAGCTAGATTGCTATACAAGCCAGTGATAAATTAGTTTAACAATTTATAACATTATTAGGACATAACCTCCAAAAATGATGTCGCTGAACGAGTTGGCAGGATAAACAGGTTAACCGACCGACGCTCAAAATAGACATGACGAAATTTGGTTTTATCTGTCAATTGTCACCGTGAAACATACATACCTAGCAAGCGGTTACGTCACGGTGCGGATAAAACCAGGCAGGTGGTGACGCTAGCCCATCAGGACATTGGAGAGCAATACAACCAACAGTCCAAATCGCTCAGTATATGATGCAAACCTGTCCTGTTTGCTTATAATGCTGCGAAATCCTTGAATGATCAGCGCTTTTTCAGTCAGTAGTGGGGCTTGGACTGGTGGTAGCGTGTCAGCAGGTCCTGAGGTCGTATCTCGCTTAGGGTGAGTTACCCGGATAAGGTTTTCCCTACGAATGTCGAGCAACTTCAAGCTCCATGGACCCCGAGATCATTTGATCATAATTTCACTGATTTCATTCATCGTATGATAGGTTAAAGGGCGTTCAGCTGAAAAAATCTCAAGTGCTCCATTCACATGGCTTTTTTTAGCTGTCCCACAAACTTTCCTTACGAAAGATTATTTTATCAATATGCTAATCAAGATAAACATTAGCAGAGTTAGTCTGATTGTTTGATTCCTTGCAAGTACAAGGGCAATAGAATACATTATGCTAAAGCAAGTCAAATCTTTTAAAAGCTGGTCGCTATGTGAAATAATTGAGGTTCGCTTTGTTTTGAGAAAAGTTATGTTTAAACCTGAAACAAATAACGAGGAATATCTCATAAATAGTCAACTCCACAAAAAAAAAAAAAAAAAAAAAAAAAAAAACGTATATGACATAAATTATGTGTTTTAACTAATTACAAATACAATATGACATGAAATTAATGATTCAAAATCTTCTCGGGCTTCTAGCCAGGTAAAAACTTGGCTTGATACCAACGTTTCGAAGAAGTGCATCTTCCTCGTCTTCAGGGTGAACTGATGGTTTGAGCTTGCGGAGACTGGTATTTATAAGAGTCTCCGCAAGCTCAAACCATCAGTTCACCCTGAAGACGAGGAAGATGCACTTCTTCGAAACGTTGGTATCAAGCCAAGTTTTTACCTGGCTAGAAGCCCGAGAAGATTTTGAATCAACACGTCGCCAGGAAAGCTTCAGTTCTTATTTTGAAATTAATGAATTAATATTATTTTTTATGTATACTTTTATTTAATGTCGCCTAACTACACAGGTATTATAGCAACATCATGTAACAAGAAATTTTATAACGCTTTGAATACAATGTATACACATTATTAATAATTGTATCTAGCTTGTAACATTAATTATTGGAATTCTAACACTAATACTTATACATGTAGTGTACCATACAACAGTGTAGAATTCATAATATTCTTTGTTGCTAAGTATGGCATATTTATATAGGGTAACAACGAAGAAAGAAATGTATTGCAAATAAAAATAGAGCATTTTTGAAAAATGCCTGTGTATGTGACTGTGGGCATCATAGCTCAAAAACGAAAAGTCCGTTAAATACCAAACTTAGTACTTCAATTGTTTGACATACTAATAGAATTTAAAAGTTATCCTAGTGTGTGCCCTTCTACTTACAAGAAAGCAAGTAATAAGACCGTTTTTGCTCATGTTTATCTCGATTAGCATGAAGTAAATAAAGGAATACGCTTTTGCAAGGAAAGTTTGTGTAAGAGCTGGAGTAAGTCGTGTGAATGGAACACATCAGATTTTTTAACTGTATTACAATATTCTGCCTCTTGACAATCTCATATTACTTTCAAATAATAAAAGAAATCGCTCGATATCCAACTCATGTAACGTTGACCGTGTCATGTTTTAAGCTGTTACAGTCGGTTGTACGGAATCTATTGTTGGGCAAGGTTACAATCAGGAAAATGTTGGTCTGAAAGGAGCTTAACATGTCGCTGGGATGTTCGGCTTTGAAGTGATGGGCAGTCCACTTCGTATCTCACTAATGATCACGGCTATTCAGTTGTGGTGCCGGTGAAAGGGATATAAATACTAATTTGCAAATTAGAGGGAGAACGGCATATGTGGCAAAACAATTCATGCAATAAAGGTTAATTTGGACTGGTTAGCGAACCAAATGAGGCATTAAATAGAAGCTGTTGCTCCTGAAACAATTCCTCTAATCATTTTTTGCTAAACAGCTAGCAGTATATAATTTATTGAATCCTTGATGCTTTTCGTGCAGATGGCCCAGATTTAGAACAAAATCCTGTTATGGCTCTGCATTCCAGCACCATTATCGCAGTATTTCCCCCGTTTTACTTCCACAATGTATAGCATCAGAAATTGAGCTTGTGTTCAATTGTCATGCGGCGGGCGTTTATTGCTCTTTCATAAAGGGAAATAAATATCTCTCAATTTTGTTTACAGACTTGGGAATGATCGGGTGTATACTGTAACTGCAAGGCGATTCTGCGAAAAGAACAGATATGTAACTGGACAACTATGAAACGGCAACATTGCAAGTGACTCATGTCACGCTCTGACGCTTGCCATTAATCGCGCGCGCTTTTGCTGTCCTTCCTCTCATTCATGGGCATTCTCACAAAATTCAGCTCATTTCCACCATACACTATCTTTTGTATCTTGCCCAGAAATTAAATGTACGTTTTGTAGTCCTCGAATAAAAATCTATGAAAATCTCCTATAACATACCAAACTTAGTTCAGTAACCTCTAAAGCCCCTCCACCTCAAGCTACCTTTACGTTACTCTTGACAGTTTTGTGTATATTTAACATATTTATATACTTATTAAATAGTTTTCGAAGCCTTCATATGTGAAAGTTAAATAACTTTTTCTGTGTCATCGGCCATTTCCGAGATATTCATTAGGTTTGCATATTTATATACTTGTCATCCGCTGTTCATTTTTTTATTGCAGTGTCATGGACGTAATTAGGAATTCAAGACCGTTTTTACTTTATCTACATGTATGTGCATAGAAGGGAGAAACGGCAAAGTATTTAACTCAAAATTCGATGTCGAGATTTCAACGGAAATAGCTTCGAGTTCTCCTGAATCCAAAAGAAATCATTTTTACTTTCTCTACATGTTCTGTGTGCATAGTCGGGAGAAAAAGTATTCTATTGCACCCAAAAATTCGATACAGATTTTTCACCGGAAAGATGTTTTCAGTCCCCTGAGTTAAAAAAATAAACAAAAACATTTCGACACTTGTATTTAAGTTTATTATCTTCCAAGGATGCGACACTAGGATTTTCAAGAAAATCCTTCAGCAACATTCAAAACATTTGTGTAATAAATTGAATGTTCTCGACATGATTTAATGTGTAATTTTGACTTTAAAACAAAGCAAATTCATTTCTAATTGACAGATATTCATAACTACAGACTGATATTAAACAGCAAAGATAAAAAAATAGCTGTCTATAAATCATTCAAGCAAAAGTTGTGTGTTGGTCACAAAGCATTAATTTGTACGCTGAGATGTGTCACAAAGGGCTACTCAATATCTGTCAGTGGACAGACAGTTGCTTCCTGTCTTCAACAGTCTAGTAGACCTTCAGCGTATGGGGGGGAGATCTGATGCTTCATTCTCATGACTATCTCTTCTGCAAACAAAAGATAATTATTTTCTCTACATCATGATAATCAACAAAAATTGTATTATTACTTGTAAGTACAAGTGAAATAATGGAATATATTAGACTAAAGTGATAGTCAAATCTTTTAAAATACGGTTGCTATGTGACTCATTGAATGTCGTTTCTCTTTCCATGGCCAGCAGTAAAACAAAAGACATAGAAAGGCCATTTGAGGAAAGTTTTAAGCATTTTAAAACTCAAACTGGGTAGTGTGGTGGTGTCTGCCTCGCATTCAAATCTCGGGAGTTCGAATCTCGATTAGGGCGAGTTACCCGGATAAGGTTTTTTTCGGGGTTTTCCCTTCTCCTGAGAAGACGAATGTCGAGTAACTTTAAGCTCCATGGACCCCGAGATCATTTGAGTAGCACTTTACCGATGCCATTCATCGTCCAATATGACCAACCAGGTTAAAGGACGTTTAGCTAGGAAAAAATAGAATAAGAAAAAAAGAATATCTTGGTAATGGTTAGCTATACTTTAAAAAAAAAAAAAAAAGTTATATATGGCGTGTTTTAACGAATGTTTTAATGTGCAATACCTTGTCTGTTTGCCAGTTAAGCAAACTCGCCAAGAATGAAGAGGAGTTTAGCACACCCCACGTAAATATCTTTAAAATACTGCATTTTGTTCAAAATTAGAAAATAAAACATTTCGAAAAAATGTTCCATATAAAGGCAATTGAAAATCTTAAATGTCACATCCATGAAACATCAGAACTTGGTATTCAACATGCTTATGCTGTGCTCGCACTGAAATAATATGTGCTCCATTCACCTGTCCTGCAAATATACTTCTTGCTAATCGAGATAAACACTAACTTGGACCCTTGTAAGTAGAAGGGAAATAAAGCGATAGTTTATGCGTTTGCCGTTGAAATTCCGGTCTCTTTTCATGGTCAAGAGTAAAACAATAAAATACACATGGTATCCTATTTGAGAAAAGTTTGAACAGTTTAAAATCGAAGCCAAAAGCAGGAAATATTTCGGGAATAGTTAGCTGCTCATCAAAAATATTTGTGTTTTGACGAGAACCACACTTTTACTTTCTCTATCACGTGTGTATGATGGACCTAGAAAGTAATGTGTTCTACCCAAAAATTCGATGCCGATATTCCACCTGAAATGCAGGTTTTGAGATCATGGTATACAGAAACTGTCCTGTGCGAGTGTGTGTGTCCATGGGCAGCATAGCTCAAAACCGAAAAGTCGGTTAAATACCAAACTTTGCATTTAAATTCAGTATCTTCTACGGAAGTGACACGGAGAATTTCAAGAAAATCACCCTATCCAACTACTTCTACGTTGAATATTTTTTGAGTATGTTGATTTTCTCAAAGATGGTTCTAGCGATTATGATTAAAATAAGATATATTTACGACGAACTGTATTTGTTGAATTTTCTGCTAATTGCCTCTGAAGCCCTCTTCATTCTAGAGTGTTTTTTTGTATGGTAAAACGTAAGATAAAGGATAACTAACCACACAAAAATGTACATACATTTTTGTTTCGTAGTCAACCGTTTTCTAGATATTTATAGTTTTAAACTAATTAAGTTTTGCTCAAGCGGAAAGTCAACTTTCGTTTCATTTCATATTTTACTCCCGGGAATGCCAAAGAGTACCGAATTTCAATTGTTTCACTTAACCTAGGGTATTCTGTTTCCCATCTGCTGCTTTAAGAAAACAATTAATCAGACAATTATCTCCATTAGCATGATGTGCTTTGTCATGTGAATGAAAACATAAACATTTTTTAGTAGTAAGTTTTTGTCCATCTCTTTCGGTTTACGAGTTTTGCAAAAAGTCCCCCAGAGTCTATTCTGAGGAAATTCAACATATGCATATTATCTGTCGTGTATCGTTAATTTACATTTTAATAAAATAGTTGGCCATGTTTGAGAAAACCAAAAGTTTCGAAAATGTTGCCCTGTAAAGGGTATTTCATGGTTGAAGGATTTTTTTTGAAAATCATGCTGTCGCAGCCTTGGAAGATTTTAAAGCACCAAATTTTTATTTAACGGACTTTTAGAGGCTTACAGGTCAGCACTCGCACATGGAGCTGGTTCTAAAAATGCTTTTTATAACTATATATTCAGGGTGTCTCGAAATAGGTATTTCCAGTGATCTTGGTATTTTTGGGTGGAATACAATACAGTTGCTACCTATTATATACACTGTACATGTATGGCCGAGAAAATAAAATAGCATATTTTTGGATTCAGGGGACCCTGAAATGTATTTCCTGAAATCTCGGTATCTAGACTTTGGCTGGAATATAGTAGCTTCTCAACGTACTATGATGTAGTACATAGTTAACATAAAACAGGAAGCCTATGTTTGAATTTGGAAAACGTGCACTGCTGCTAAAACAGGAAGAATAATCGCTATCACTCTTGTATATTTTCATCTAATGTAAACATCCTGGTAATTTTTGTGCGGCGATCGTCTTCTGGCGGGCGATATCATTGTCTAGTAATAATTATTGTCAAAGTGTAAAATTGTAGAATGTTGAATATGAATATAGCAAGCGGCTGAACAAAGCACTGGGAGTGGAAGTGGAAAAGCTGCATGCGCTACGCGAAGAACTCTGGTAATCGCGTAGCCCGAGTCCTTATCAAGGCACTCACGTCCTGCAAATTAGGTATATCCACGTGGTAGGATTAATTACTGTGGGACTACCAGTTGGTGAAACTTACTTTCTCTAGTAATATTCTCAGTAGATAAAGAAGGTTTTGTATACCACCTAAAAATTCAAGTCAACATTTCATTGGAAATCGTTTTGCTAAATAAGTATTCACTTGACTTTCTGTAGCAAGTTATTGTCAAAAAGTTTATTATTCTATCTACTGACTGCTTTGTTCGCTGAAGTTGCAATACGCGAAACGTCGGTAATTAAATCATTTGGACCACGGCCTACCACTTATAATCAAGTTGACAACGCCCGAGGAGTATTTATGTAATAACAAGGAGTATCTCGAAAACCACGATAAAATGTGACACAAATTGTATCCTTTAACGAGATGTACAGTTTTTGTCTATCTCTTACGGTTTACCAGTTATGCAAAATTCAGAAATAAAGAGGTTTCAGAGGCTATTCCCAGAAAATTCAAGATATACATTTTATTTGTCATGTAAATATCTTGAAAATAAGAGATTTTAATCCAAATCGCTACAGCCTTTTTTGAGAAACCAAACTAATTTTTTCCATGTAAAGGGTAGTTGGGGTTGAGAGGATTTTCTTGAAAATCTTTGTGTCCCATCCTTGGAAGATACTGTACTTAAATATCAAGTTTGGTATTTAACGGACTTTTATTTTTTGAGATATGCTGCCCATAGACACCTTTTTCTAAAAACGCTTTTATTCAGGAGTCTTTGCGATGAGATCTGTATGGACTTGTTGGGTGCAATACAATACGTGCAGAGCAAGTGGTAACCGAGGCGAAGGTCTTATCGTGCGTGCCTGAAGACAGATTGATAAGGAACGTTGGAAGCCGTAATAAAAACGATAACACCTACCGTTCATTTTAATGCTTGATAGCTACGCGTAATAACGATAACACTTCCTTTGTTTCTCGCTCATAACGTGAATCATGACGCCTTATTTTTTATATATGATTTTCTTGACTTTCCATGACTATATTGAGAATCTCTACACATTGCTTACACCCCCCCCCCCCAGTATTGCAAGCTAATGCCTGGGATCAGATGTGACAAAACATCTAAACTTAAATACCAAGTTTGGTATTTTACCAACTTTTCCTTTTTGAATTATCGTGTTCACAGACACATGGGTCCTTTTCTAAAAAGGCCAGTCGTTCAAAAAGACCAGATTTGGTTTTAAAACAACTAAATTGTCAACACTGGTCGTGAACTGCAGCTCAGTGCAGCAGTGGGTACATGTAAATTAATAAAACCACATGACTGCCGAAAGCTCCCGTGCAAGAAATCTTTTATTTATTTATTTATTTATTTATTTATTGTAATAACGAACCGCCAACGTAGACAAATTCAGTCAATACCGATCCTATATTTTAATCTATCAACTTTTCATAAAATTAATTGTTTTTATTTTCTGTGCATAGTGCATAGATAGAGAAGGTTTGAGGGACCACAGGTTAAAGTGATAGACAAAAGCTGGTTGCTATGTGACTGAAGTTCCTTTGTTTGTATGGACACGAGTTGACAAATTCCTGTATGAGAAAAGTGTAAGTATTTTAAAGCCAAAACCAAAAACAAGGAATATCTCAAACGATCAACTCGACGAAAAAAAAAATGTATATCACATAAATTGTGTGTTTTAACGAGCTCTACGTTTTTGTGAAGTAAGTTTTTGTCCATCTCTTACGGTGTAGCAGTTATGCAAAATTCCGTAAAATTCATCCAGAATAAAGTAGTCTTCAGGGGCTATTCCCAGAAAATTCAAGATATACATTTTATTTTCAATATAAACATATTTAATGTGACATTTTAATCAAAATCGTTTGAGCCATTTTTTAGAACATCAAAATTTTCGAAAATCTTCACATGTAAAGGGTAGTTGGGGGTGGGGGAATTTTTTGAAAATCTTCGTGTCCCATCCTTGGAAGGTACCAAACGTAAATGCCAAGTTTGATATTTAACGGATTTTTCGTTTTTGAGCTATGTCCCCCCCACACGGACGTTTTTCTAAAAATGCTTTTTTTTTTATTCAATGTGTATCAAAACATCTATTTCTGGTGAAATCTCGGTATTGAATTTTTTGGTACAATACAATACCGTCTCTATACACTGTGTACATAGTACGTGTAGAGAAAGTAAAAATCTCTGGGTTTCTTGAGTTGTGAACACTCAAACTGAACAGTTTTGATATGCACAAAACATGTACCGGTTTGCCTACAACGTGGAAAAAGACAAGATATTGCAGCGGACTGTACATGCTCCCTATGCCAAATAAGGGTATGTATGTAGTTTGGTTCCATCACAGCATGCGGTGGTCAACTTTGGCATCTCTCCAGGAAGTGCAACATGTGAGGCTAATAGTCAGGGTTCGATGTTCTCTCCCCTGATTGTTATTTAAGTTAAAAGCTTTAGCCAGGGTATATTCCTTTATTTCCCTCCCTTCTACGTAAACCCATTTTTGGTAATGTTCATCTTGACTAGGATTGTATAGTCATGTGGGTGGAACTGTTTTTAAACGCAGGGATTCGCAAAACCTGTATTTCCGGTGAAGTATAGTTATCTAATTTTCTACCTACTTGCACGTACACAACAGGGAAAGTAAAATGTATTGTACATAAACTGTGTGTTTTACGTAGTATACAGCTTTTGTGTGATACGTTTTTGTCTGTTTTATGGTTTACGAATTTTACAAAAGTTATCCAGAATGAAGAGGTCTTCAGAGGCTATTCCCAAACAATTCAATTTGTATATTTTATCCTTATGGTATTTTCATCAAAATTGTATGAGCCATCTTTCATTAAATGGTAATTTGGGGTGATTGAATATTTTCGTGTCGCATTCTTGGAAGATACTGAACTTTATATTTAAGTTTGGTATTTAACCTACCTTTCGTTTTTAGTTACGCTATACACGCACACAAAAAGAAGCGCATTTGTAATTCTAATTTGTCAGGGTTCCACAAAACATGACTTTACGGTGAAAGCTCGGTATTGAATTTTTGGTTGGAGTACAGTAGTATCTTGTTATAGTGGTGGAAGTAAAGAAAGTACATTGACGGAATGAGTTTTGCTGCCAGCCCGAAAACAAATGTAGTGAAGAGAAGCAAATTAAGAAGTTAATTTGTAACTCATGATTGTGGTCCTGGATTTGTTTCTGGGCTAGAGCAGGAAAATCTTTAGTTAAAATAATTCTGCCAGTGTAGAAATTCTCGAGTAAAAAGGAATAACGTTAACCTATAGTCAGTTATTTCTAAAGCGAAAGCCTCCGATATCACAAATGAAACACTCAAGGAAACAAAAGAACAGAGAAATAGAAGAAGGGTTATTTTAATACAAACATGCGAAAGTGTACTGGTGGTTATCGGCGATTTTGAGTATAAAAAGTGTAACGTGAGACAGTGAATATGGAGCAGCAACCAGATAAGTTTGTCTTTGAATCATTAAGGGTTTTTGGAGGTAAACACTTGCAGTACCAGCCATGACGAAATGAGTCTGGCACTGTGTTACCTTATATAGCAAGTTACCAATGTAATACACCGAGATGAATTGTTGGCCTTGGCAATTTCAGGAGAAAGTGGGTCAATCACCTTTGCTGTCTAGAGCCGCGTATGAACGTGGTAAAGAATCTCGCCCGGAATTTGACTTCTCTTGCATATTTGTGTTGCGATTTTGTGTGTGTTTTTTGGTAAAACTATACGAGAGTACCATCACATAAATATATCTTTAAGAATTGAAACTAACCTTATAATCCACTTCAGAGCATCAAGGAGCTCATCTAGAATTGGAATATTCCAGCGCTCCCACCCTGTAAATACTCTTTCTTAAATAGAAAATTCACGAACATTATCATGGGGGAAGATTTAACAGCCGGCAAGTAAGTATTTATGGTCTAGAAACAATGAAATATGTGTGCTACCAACGTAGATAAAGTCACCAACACTCGCACATTAACAATGGAGTGCTAAGGCTCAGTTGGTGAAACCGGTGGAAATGATTAAAACCAAAATAGACTAAAACCAAGTAGTTTATTTAACACACCGGCCTAAACCTAAGACAGCGCATGCGAGCGGAGCGACGTAACGTAAATCTAACACAGTGCACGTTCGCACGATGAAACCAGTGACAATTATTAAAACCGAAGTACATTAAAATCAGTATATTTACACACACACACACACTAACGTAAATCTAACACAGTGCACGTTCGCTTCGTTCGCATGCTTTGATGAAACCAGTGACAATTATTAAAACCGAAGTACATTAAAATCAGTATATTTACACACACACACTAACGTAAATCTAACACAGTGCACGTTCGCTTCGCTCGCATGCTTTGGTGAAACCAGTGACAATTATTAAAACCGAAGTACATTAAAATCAGTATATTTACACACACACACTAACGTAAATCTAACACAGTGCACGCTCGCATGCTTTGGTGAAACCAGTGGAAATTGTTGAAATCAAAAGTACAGGAAAAGCAGTTTCTTTACACATTGACCTAAATCTATTACAGCGCATGCTCGCTTCGTTCGTATGCTTTGGTGATACCGCTTAAAACTACTAAAAACAAGTCACACGAAAATCACGTATTTACACAACAATAATGGATTCAGAGCTCTAAAAACACAGAATCACTTTTAAAATGAAAATGAAATGGCCTGTTATTTATGGACGCTCTTTAACTGCTTTGGTTCTCATCGTCCCATTCTATATGGGCGTGAAAGATCGCTTAATTTTGCTCAGAGGCCTCTCTTATCAGGCTTGAGGTTCTTTTACGTGCCGTAAATCTACGACACGGGACCCACAGCTTTACTTCCCTTCCGAAGGAAGCCATGCTAAGGATTTTTACGCCCGAATTGTCCTCCGCCGGGTTTGAACCCGCGACCTCACTTTTAGAATCGGCAGGATGGCGCATCGCAGTATTTTTTGTAAACATGTTGAAAATCGTCATGATGTGAAAAAAAGAAAAAAAAAATACCTCGTGCCTTAAAATAAATTATAAAGCGACTCTAGTGATCTAATAACAAACCGCCAATGATGGTTCCACAACCTTTTAATGGCTAGTGATAAGCAGTTTTCAAATATTGGTAGTTCTGAATTTTGCAACATGAACGTCAACTATGAACAATTTAGACACCAACTGTCTGATACCTAGTGAAACAATAGAAATTGTTGTAAAAAAGTTACGCAAACGAATACTTTTGGTATATTTTAATGTAATTCGCGTACTTTGTTGAAACTTTAAGTCCAAAAATAAACAAGATCTGTTTTTAAAAGTTAGTAATACAATGTTACGGTGGATGAAAGTGAAAAAACTAATACCTAAATAGCTTTAAGTGGGTGGTACCAAGATATAGTAATTCTTTTTAGGCGCGACCTTATTGGCCATGAGGGGAGACAGAATGTCTGAGATAGAACACCTATACCCAAGGCAGGATTCGAACCCGCGCTAGTCACCTTTAAAATGATAATAAAGTATAATGCACTTACATTAAATGTATTGTATTATCCAGTTCCATTATTTCCGAATTTTATCCACCCCCCCCCTTAAGTTTGCTAATGGTGTAAATACTCCTGATATGATTGTCCGGGAATTCTGGACGTTTTGAAGTTATCTCTGACGTCAATACAATGTATGCCTACTGTTAGGTGGAGGAAAAGCTTGGAATGTTGGTAAAACGAAACACGAGTGTGATTTGTGTGTCACGTGGTACATACTGTTTCAGGGGAATGAATTGCAAATCCTGTAAGAGCAACCCCATGTGGGCCGCAGGGGGTTCATGCATGAAACCATGCTACTTTTATGAATATTCTGACACCTCTCAATTAACTAAGCAACTTTATTATTACTATACGTTGGTCCCACCACTTAAACTATTTAGGTTTTTTTTCTTTTCACTTTTACTCGCCGTAATATTGTATTACAAAGTTTTAAAAATGTATCTCGTCTATTTTTAGCCTTGTAAGTTTCAACAAAGTACGTGGTTTACTTTAAAATATACCAAAAGTAAACTGCTTATCACTAGCCATTAAAAGGTTGTGGGACCATCAATGGTGGTTTGTTATTTGGTCACTAGAGTCGCTTTATAATTGATTTTAAGGCATTTTTTACGTCATGACAATGATTTTCAACATTGTTACAAAAAATACCGCGATGTGCCGATTCTAAAAGTGATTCTGTGTTTCCGAGTTCTGAATCCATTATTGTTGTGTAAATAAGTGATTTTTGTGTAATTTAGTTTCAATAATCTCCACTCGTTTGACCTAAGCATGCTCGCTTCGCTCGCATACGCTGTGTTAGGTTTGGGTGTGTGTGTGTGTGTGTGTAAATATACTTATTTGCATGCACTTTGGTTTTAATAATTGCCACTTGTCACCAAAGCATGCGAGCGAAACGAGCATTAGTTGTGTTAGGTTTAGGTTAGTGTATGTCAATAAACTGACTTTCCTGTATTTTGGTTTTTATAATTTCCACCGGTTTCACCATCATGTTCCTGCTACAGTGTTGGCACTATTGTTAACGTATGAATGTAGGCGACTTTTGAGCTTCACTTTTTTCCCCCCCTCTTCCTTGTTTGGTCACTTTATCTATGTTGGTGGCATACACGTTTCATTGCTTCTAGACCGTAAATATTTACATCCCGCCTAGCAACAGCTGTTAGATCTTCCCCCACCATGAACATTTTCCTGAGTTTTGCTATTTAAGAAAGTGTATTTACAGGGTGGGAGGTATGGGATATTCCATTTCTGGATGAAAACATATTAGCTCCTTGATGCTCTGAACCTGAGTTTCAATTCCTAAAGATTTATATTTGTATGATGGTATTGTCGTATAGCTTTACCTCAAATGTTTAAAGTAGTTTCTGCTGCCTTCACCTAGTTCTAGAATCTATCTACCTCTGTATCCTGACAGACTGTTTTGGGAGTTCAAGAGGTTTCGAAACCATTTCCTTGCCAAGTTGGTGAAAACATCACCAATTGATTATCTCATTCTCGTTTAACACGTGTGGGGATCATCCTGTATATATTTACAAGCTTGTGCATGTTAACATAATATCGAATTGTCAAACATTACAGGATATGACGTCGGATGTGTTGTTTGAGAAAACCTGTAATCAAACTGGTCTCTCTATCCCGACCTTGAAAGTCCGTACCGATTATATCTATTCTAAAATCACCTGCGTACTGAAAAGTTCAAATCAGTAATAACGATTTATCTCAAAAATGGCTGATGCCATTAAAGAAGTTACTTGAAATAAATTGTACAGTAAATTGGTATATCTCTATTCCTTCCCAATAGAAAGAACCTCGGTCATGAAAATATATTAATTATGGGTATTTTGTACGAAACGTTGCTGCTTTTAAAAATATTCCGGTAATTTTTATGGTACTGCACCTCAAAATCCCATAGGTACTAAGATTTCACTGAGAATACATTTTAAGAGTCCCCGTTTTTAAAAAAGACTTAGGTGTGTCTGAGTGTCTATGAATAGCATAACTCAAAAACGAAAGCTTTGTTAAATACAAAACTTGATATTTAAGTTCTGCATCTTACAAGGGTGCGAACAAAGATGTTTTCCCACCCATTCTTTTTATGGAAACATTTTTCAAAAATGTTGACGCTCTTTAAAATGGATGACGATATTGAATTAAGCCATAAATTAGGACATTTTCGTGATAAATAAAATGTAATGCCTATTTTCTGAGAATAGCCTCTGAAGACCTCTTCGTCCTGGATGACTTGTATAACTGGTAAACCGTAAGAGATGAACAAAAAGATGCTACTCAAAACCTATACTTCTCTAGAAGTACACAATTTCAAGTACAGTTTTTAGTTAATTCCTTAGATATCCACTTGTCACTAGTTTCAATCTTAAAATGCCACTATTGTTCTCAAATGGCAAGTATTTAGTTTTTCTGCTTCTGGTCAAACAAAGAAAATGGAATTTTAAAGCATCCCATAGTGATCAGCTCTTAAAAGATTTGACTACCCCTTTAGCCTAATGTGTTCCTTTATTCCCATTTTATATATCAGTAAATATGTAATAAATATATAAAGATTATAGTAGAGGAAGTCATTGTATCAGTTTTTTTTATCTGTAATGGGTTGAAGGATTTTCTTGAAAATCTTCATGTCGCAACTTTAAGAGTTTAACCAACATTTCGTTGTTGAGACCTTACAGGCTTTAAAGCGAATTTTGATTCAGAGCGTCTGTGAACCTGTATTTCGAATGAAATCTGGACGTGCAATTCTTGGTTGGAATAATATTGCTCTACTATGTACGTAGCAGAGAAACTAAAAGTACTAGCAAATGTTGGAGGGGTTGTGAAGAAATAGTGTTTTAGTTGCATACAAGAATATTGTGGGATGTGGAATTTTGAGATCTGTGCAGTCTCGCAAGCCGGTCTGGACGAGGTGCACCTTAAAAGGGCAATGAACCAGGATGAGCAAGGCTCGCGTTATGGGATGGCTGTGTGAAGGGCGTTTCATTACATGGAAAAACAATCGTTAAAACGCCAGTCATGTTAATACATTGTTGAAAGCGTATAGATCTGTATTAATACCGAGATTTCTTTTGAGAGCCCCTGAATCCCGAAAGGTGTGTCTGTGTCAAGCATAGCTCAAAAACTGAAGGATGCGACACGTACGTCATATAGGACGATGACTCTTGGCCTGGTGTCGTGCTTAGAGTACGAGTCTATTTTAATGTCCAGTTTATTGAAACACGATGCAGTTAATTTCAAGAACGTGTATCCCACGTAAGAAAAATCTGATGTGTTCCATTCACATGACTTTCTCTACTTCTGTGTAACAAATTATTGTTAATAAGCTTATTCTTCTATCTACATCATGATAATTGAGAAAAAAATTAGAAGTAGTCTTATTACTTGCTTCCTTGTAAGTAGAAGCGAAATAAGGGAGTACCATAGGTTAAAGTGATAGTCAAAAGCTGGTTGCTATGTGACTGAAGTTCCTTAGTTTGTATGGACACGAGTTGACAAATTCCTGTATGAGAAAAGTACAAGTTTTTCAAAGCTGAAACCAAAAACAAGGAATATTTCACTATACATAGTACGTATAGAGAAAGTAAAAATGTGGGTGCATGTTTTTGTTAGGTTCTCTGGTAAAGTAAGCGGCGTACGGCCGCGCCGCGTGAGGTTGACGAGAACCATGTGTGGGGTGAGCAAGTCGTAACGTGCTGCTTATCCGATTGGATAAACCTTGCTATCAGGACAATTATGGTAATCCACTCATTTTGCCTAGCTTTCGACATAACTGAAATACCAAACTCAAGGATGCAACTAGAAGATTTTTAAGAAAACTCCCTCCCCCCAACTATGTGCAACATTTTCCCTCAATTAAATGACTAATGATTTGGATTAAAATGTCACGTGCATAACATATGTCCTGAATAACTTCTGGAATCCTCTCCATTCTGGATGCATTTTGCATAAGTGTTAAACCGTAAGAGAGAGACAAAAACTTACTATACCGACAATGTAGATGTCCTTAAAACACACAACTTTATGTAAATTGCAAATGTTATGGAGTTACTAATTTTAAATATATTACTTGTTATTGGTTTCAATTTTTTTATACTTAACACTTTCCTCAAATGGGAATTAGTTTTTTTCTTTTCTTCCGGTCAACAAAGAGAACAGAACTTCACATAACAAGCAACTCTTTAAGGACGTGACTAACGCTTAAGCCTCGTGTATCTCCGTATTCACATTGTATCTACAAGGAAATACGTAATAAAACATTTCTGCAAATATTTATCTCGATTGAAGTGAAGCACATAGAGGAAGCATTTTAAGAATGGATAGAGAAAGTTATATGGATCATCTGAGATGTTGCAGTTAAATGCTTCATACACTCGCAACCACGTGTCTGTCCCACTTTCCGGGTGCCGCAGAATCGATAGAGTTCACCATTTAGGTTGTTAAGAGGAGAATACAATTGTGCTAACTTCGTCAATAAGCTTCTTTAAAATAAGAAATATAGTAATTTTTCTCGTTTGTACTATATTTTGATTAAAATGTTTTAAACAATAACTGATGTTGCTAATATCGAAGCGTGTCCACTTGAAGGTTGTTTGTGGTCATCGTAACTTGAATAGTTTGATATAGAGGGTTATTTATACCAGAATATGTAAGGTGAAAATAAGTTGGCATATATTTGAAAACAATGTACTGTGTAGACTGCCTCCGTGGACGAGTGGTCCCGGGTTCGATTCCCGGCTGGGGCGGGGAATTTTTCTTTAACCAGATTTATTCCCTATCCCCCACAGAGCCTGGAAGTATGAATGTGAGTGTGTATTAGTAATATAATAATAATTAACCTGATGTTCTATCCTACAGTAATATGAGTTGTTTTCACAAGTCAAAGCCCCCGATATGACTATTGAAGTTAAAGGGGGCTATAAGTACTGTGTGTCTGAGTACGCTTAACAGTAGTGCCAATTTATAGTCTACCATCTACTTAAAAAGCTTTGAAGTGTAGCAGAATGGAAGATGAGGTGCCATTTCTCATCCGGAGAATTTATCTTTAGCCAGAACCTGGAAGTTTGTTAGAATACCTCAACGTTAACTTAAAGTAAGAGAGGCGTATCAAAAGTGCAAGTCCCTGATGTGCCTATACAATATCAGGTTATGACTCACATTATAAGAAAAGTCCAAATTTGGGTTCGGCGCGTATGTTGCTAGTACCATGGTATGAATGGCCATATCGATAACAAAGTGGAATGTTTGAAGCTGAGAGCAGTTCAACAAGTTTAACAATTATTCGATAGCATAAATATTAAGTAAACTTAAATTACAGCCGGTGTCTTGAATAATGGAAGAAGCCCGGAAAGTAGTTTCATTATTAAGTAAATGTGATATGCAGATCTTACCATACTCCATTTCTTTTCTTAGCTTAACGTCCTTTAACCTGGTAGGTCATGTCGCACGATGTTTGAGATCGGTGTACTGATGCTCAGATTACCTGGGGTTCAATAGGGCTTAAAGTCACTCAACATTTATCTTCTTAGGATAAGGTAAATCCTGGGGGGGGGGGCTATCCGGGTAACTCGTCCTAAGCGAGAGATTCGAACTCGCGACCTCTTGAATGTGAGACAGACATGCTACCGAGGCCGGCCTTTTATTCCTTTCTTAAAAGCATGCATTAAAATTGTGTGTTCTTTATTAATTTCTACGGACTTGAGGCAATAGTTTGACATTTAAACAAACTACAGATGACACTTTCACATTTGTGTACAAACATTACCCATGCCACTGCTGCTTAGATTTATACATGACGAATAACAACAGGCTCTAGGATGACGCACGAGAACGCTAGATACAAATGTCGCATAGAATGGGAAGTTTATTATTTCTGCGCTGAGATTGGTAAAGGTGAACGTTTTGATGTGTTGTGCTACGTAAAAAATGATATCAGACGATATTTTAATTGTGCACATGCTAATCGGCATGGACCAGTAATAACGCTCCAATTTTAATGTAGACGAGTTCTGTATCTACCATTAAGTCTGCGTCAGGTTCTACTGTATGCCCGAGAAGAAAAGGTTTGTAAAGTTACTGTTGTGTTATACACGCCTAGAAGAAACAACACTTGCTTGACGCAATGGAACTGAGATTAGAACGCCATTCGCAGAAACGTTGCTTAACTGTAAGGATTGTGTTTAGTTCGTCGCTTGCCGTCGTGGGAGTTTCTGTATCCTTGTGTTTATTCTCCTGTAGCATTCAACTTATGTAAAGATGTTTTTTTAGAAAAAGGTCCGTGTTTGTGTCTATGGGCTGCATAGCTCATAAACGAAAAGTCCGTCAAATATCAAACTTAATATTTTTCTTCAAGGATGCGACAAGAAGATTTCAAGATTACATGGAAACAATTTAGAAAGTTTCTTGAGTTTCTTAAAAATGGCTCTAATGATTTGGATTAAAATCTCTTATAATTAAGATATTTGCCTGACAAATAAAATGTATGTCTTTAATTATCTGGGAATAACCTCTGAAGACTAATTTATTCTGGATGAACTTTTCATAACTGGTAAACCATAAGAGATGGACGAACACTTACTAAACAAAAATGGTAGATCTCGTTAAAACACAATATATGTCATACATTTTTTTTTTTTTTTTTTAATGGAGTTCACTGTTTTCGAGATATTCCTTTTTATTGGTTTCAGTTTTAAAATACCTTTTTCATACGTAAACTTGTCAACTGCTGGCCACGCAAAGAAACTGATTTCAATCCCATAGCAACCACATTTTAAAACATTTGACTGTTTAACCTATGGTACTCCCTTATTTCCCTTCTACTTACAAGGAAGCAAGCAATAAGACTTAATTCTTCTAATGTTTATCTTGATTAACATGATGTAGATAACAGATTAATGTTTTGAATAAAAGGTTTGTTTACCGAACATCTAGAGGACATCATGTGAATGGAACATATCAGATTTTTTTAATGTGGTGTATCTGACAGTTGCGGTGCAGAATATTCAAGTATATTCCTTGGAATATTTTTAGGATTTTCAGAAATGGATATATTAATTTGTAATCCAAATTTACTTAAAGGAAAAAGTTCTGAACTTCGGTAAATTTCTTTAAAATTTACATATATATATATATGTGGTTTTTTTTTTCTAACTTTTGTAATGATTAATAACTTGTTAGGTTTGTGGAATACATGCCGCAGTAACGACGGTAAAAGATTTCATTAAAGTAGGTTTAGTAGCTTTTAAGCAAAGTGCACCCAATAATTAAATGGACCAGTTTAAGTATTGAATTTTATATGTGTAATTGTTTAACTTTAAAAAAGATTTTTCAAACATTTCCGTTTGTCAGGAGCGATGCTTAAACAGATATCCTTGTATCGATGATTGGTTAGGCATCTCGGCACTGCTTACAGCAAGGTTATTGTTGTGTGAGATGCATAGCAGTAACCTGATGGTGTTTTTGCGTGACTGCGGGCATGGTTGCTCTGGGTTAAGGAAATCCATAAGCTGCAACTTTTTGCCATTATCTTCCGATGACCCAGTTTCGATATCGCGCCACCCTCCTGGCCAGGTCATGTCTAAAAATAGCGCGTGTATAACTTCACTCACGAGTTTGGATTAACAAAACCGGATGTGCCTTGAAGGCAGGTGCACGCCACAAAAGTAAGTTGGTTGTTTCTAATCCTCGCCATTTATACACCATGTTGCATGTCTCCAAACCTTTTTACTTTCTCTAGTTCATAAACATAATAGGCAGAGAAGGAATCACATTCCCGTTACCGAGAGTTGACCAGAGCTCCCCTGAATAATAAACTGCCGGTGATGTGTACCATAATCGAAAACAATAACTCCAAAGTTATATATTTCAAGGAAATTTTCCACCTTTACAAGTAACGTTTTTAGTTTACGATTTTCTCAAAAACGTATATTTATGATATTTACATGACAAATAAAATGTATATCTTGTATTTTCTGGGAAGCTGAACTTCACAGTCTGAGTGAATTTTGGATAAATAGGAAATCGTAAGCTAAAATACACAGTTTGTCACATATATTTTTTTGTAACCATTTCCGAGATATTCCTTGTTAATGGTTTCAGTTCTGCAATACTTGTACTTTTCTCAAACGGGGAGTTGCCATTCGCTTCACATCTCTTCTTTCAACTGCTGGTCACGCAGAGAGAAGCGAATCTCAATTGTTTCACATAACGACCAGAATTTAAAAAAGATATGTCTATCGCTTTAGCCTAGTGTATTTCCTTATTTCCGTTATACTTGCAAAGAACAAAGTAATAAGACCATTTCTGCTAATGTTTTTCTTGATTAACATTGTATAGGTAAACTAATTTGTAAGAATACCTTATTCCGAGAACGTGTAAAGAAAGTCATGTAATGGAACAGATTTTTACAATATATATTCCAAGTTAGTACAGCTTTACTGTTCGATAATTGTAGCTTATTGCGATTTACCATTGTTGATTAGTTGATAGTTGATTATACAGTACGTTTGTTACAAAACTTGGCCGACAGCTGTACGGCCCATGTGACCTTCACTGTATTTTTCTGCACGCGCGTCCTACATCCGTTCTGTCGTCAGTCTTACTTGTGTTCTAGTTTTGCTCGCTACAGTATACAAGAATGATTATATCAGCTTGTAGGAATGAAACTGAAGCCCGTGTTCCGAGTAGACTTGCTGTTCGTTTGCTTGTAAATAAATTCAGGGAGACGGGATCTATTTGTGATATGAGAAGAAAGGTAAAACAGACTTGTGCTTACGGAGACGAAATCAGAGAAAGATTAGAACGGTCGTGTCGAAAATATCTCAAAACGCCGTGCACAAGAAACTGACATTTCGAAAGCTTCAGCATGGAAAGCAACAAAACTTTTAAACTCAAACCATACAATGTTACTGTTGTCCATGAATTGCTACCACGTAATCACCAGAGTCGGGTAAATTTCTGTAACTGGATTTTGAGGAATGTTAATGATGGAACAATCAATCCACGATTAATACTGTTCAGTGCGAAGCATGGTTTCATTTACAAGGTCATGTAATCACAACACAACCGATATTATGCTACAAACACAATTTCGTTCGTGAAACTCCCTTGCATGATAAAAAAATCGGGGTATGGTGCACAATAAATGGATATAATCCTATGATAAGGCATGTTTTGTTTATTCTGATAATTGTTATTGTGATTTGAGATTTTATTTGACAACCACACACATGTGACTGTATAATTGACCGTGCGACTGCCAACCAAGTGACCAGGAGACGGCCAAGTTTTGTAGCATATTTATTGTATTAACTGCTGGATACTGAAATGTTATCAACTATATTGATTGAAACCCATTAATTCTGGCAGTCTTTAAGCAGTAGACCGCACACGAAGTTGGTGCGGAAATCACATTTTCTCATTGTAATGTGTTGACGAGTCTTTAAAAGTTTGCAAGTATATACAACCTACGCTTGCACATTAAATGGTGATGAAAACTTCACTTTACGTTCTACGTAAGTTTATTTTTACTTTTTCTACGATTTAAATGTTCCCACTCTTTTGGGACAGTGGAAGAAGATACGGACGTCATGAGGCTACATCGGTAGGCATCAAAAAGTGCCGGAATACGTAACCGACCTGTTTCCTGTCTTGCGCTTTGTACTGACAAAAGACTAGCTAAAGAATACCTATAGTAAGAAGCAACTAAAAATTAAACACTGAAAATTCACCTGGTTTTGAAACTCCTGAATAACACATGCATGATTGGCACAGCTCAAAATCAAAAAGATTGTTTAAATGTTTAGTTAAAAAGTTAAAGAGATACGGCACGAAGATACACAAACTATCCTTTACATGAAGTTTTTTTGTAGTTATATTTAATATTCTGATTAAAATGCCATACGTTCAAGTTATTCGAAAATTATGCAATACCTTGAAGTCATTCTGAACGACATTTTGGATATAGATTTTAAGTCTTGTCCACTCAACATTGTGAGGAAAATGAGGAGCTGCGATAGGCAGTGGTCCCAGCCAAGAAAGCTGCAGGATGCGTAATGCTGGCCACATCACTTACCTGTATTGGTTGTACGATCACCTCTGCCATGCGTACGTGGGCGTGAGGCCGGCAGCCGCGTTGGCAGGGGATAACCATTTCCAATACATTCTTTCGGAGGCGAAGCCGAGAAATCGTTTAATATGAACTTTATATAAATTATTAAAACCAGGGTTTAATTCATATTATTGGATCCCTATACATTTATTTTCCTGCGCTACTGCATTTTTCTTCATTTTAAATTTTCGAAGGGCAAGTCATTGCTTTTTTTCTCTCTAAAAGAGCATAATTTCAAACTATAGCATAGCATACGCTCTTCAAAAAAGTGACTCATTTTATGCTACTATATTCCTCTCATATGTACAATGTGAAACAAATACAATAAGAAGAATAAGCTTAGTTTGTGCAAGTGGGAATGAAACTATTCGATTTTTAACGGCAGTCGTATCACATACCTCGTCTAGGGCGTCATATTTTACATGATAGAACAACTGACATTTAATCAAGTTGTGTGTTGAAGTAAGCATTTGCTCCTGTGAAGCAAGCGGCCTAACCGGAAGGCGAGGAGCTATTGATTAGAGCCGGCAGCTTGCACTGTTTAACCGCCAGGGCGGGGCACGCACGGTGTTTGAATTTTGTAACGCCTCCGCGGTCATAAAGCACTGAATGGCAGATGACGTCATGCTTGGTAATGGACGCCTACTCACCTTTCACCAGCGTGAGCAGTCCTGCCAACCTAGCGGCTTCGCACATTTTACTATCGTATTGTTAGGCCAAGAAACGGTGGTTAGTGAGATCCCAGTTACGGCGTTGCATTTTTCAGTCTGACTCAATCTAACATTACTTTTAATATAAGGTTTTTGGAAACGATTTCTAAGCGTCCGGCCGGATAACATTTGGGTCGTTACCTCGAGACGCGCATGGTTTATCTTACTGATTATACCCGTTCTCAGCAAAATATTCGAGAAATTCGCAGCCAAGTGTACTTGTCTGATTTGTTAGTAGAATCATGCAGCTTTAAAGATCTCTTGCGCTCTTCTGACACCATTCGTTTTATGATTTAGAGCTCATTTATGCGACAGTGTTCTAATTTTGGATCATAACGTGATATACAGTTCCTGAGGGCGTATGTGTCGCTGCGTTTTCAACAAGACCTGACAGACATATTCCCCCTTTCCGCTCTTTCGAACTGTGACGCGCGATTTTTTCTCAGTTCAACGTGAGCAGAATAGTTCTTACGAGAAGCAATGGGACTCCTAGTCATATGTCGTTTCTGTGTGCTTGCGCATGCATATTGGCGAACCTTCGGACTCGCCGACCCGCGTCACATATTGTGAAGTATGCCTGGCATTTCTATGAATGAATGTGCATTGTTTTTGTCATACACATGAACATTACCATTGTTGAGCACGCTCCAATTACCTCCAGTATGTTTTTGTAGCTTAACGTCCTTCACCTGGTTGATAAAATCGGTGATATGTTCAGAAGATCTCGGGGTCTATGGAGCTTTGTTACACAGGGTAAGGGAAAACCCCGAAAAAGTCTCACCTGGGTAACTCACCCTGAGTTAAATTGGAACGCGCGACCTCCAGAAGGGCGCATGCACTGAAATTAAATCAGAAACGTGTTAGAGGTGACACTCCTGAACTTGTGACTGAAAAGTTGTGTTCTATTTGAAGGTTCCTGAATGCTTTAAGTAATTATTTTTACGAGGGACACTTTATATTTTGAACCTAACAAAAACAATAGTATGTCATTGGAAATTGTTTCTCGAAATATTTTCATTTTGCACGCGTTCGAACCATTTGTGACAGCATTTTTTCCAAACTGCTTTGAGGCACTCCAAAACATGGCTTCTGAACGAAAATCGCTGTTCACGCATTTTACTCTTGATATTGGGGAACTAAAAAGTCATAGGGTGCCAAATCAGGACTGTACGGCGGGTGAGTCATCAATTCGATTATTGAATGTTCAAATAATTGGTTGTTAGACGACATGGGTGAGAGCTTGCATTGTCTTGAATGATCCAATAGTGCACACTGTTTGGTTTCTCTATTTCACTGAAGACCTCTGGCAAACAAATGGTTGTATACTATTCAGAATTTATCGCTTTACGTTCCTCTAAAGGCATTGTTGCCACATGACCAGTTGTTTTTTTTTTTTTCGAGAAAAAACAAAACAGATGACCATTTTTTGAAATGCTCCAGAGTGCAAACAACTTTTGTTAGGATTTGGTTCATTTTGAATCACCATATAGTCGACTGCTATTTATATTCCGGCTCATTTGTAAGATCCACAATTCGTCTCGTGTTGCAATCGTGTATACATCCTTTTGAAGCCCTACCATTGCATTTCTTGAGCATTTGTATCTAATTGACATGAGCGTGAAATAATGTCAAATTTGTGGGATCCAACAACAGCTAAATAATCAAGCAATATTTTATATCTTTTGGTGGAAACAATGCCTAGGGTTGTCTCTATCTCACAGTGTGTGGCATGACAACCTTACGCTATCAATTATTACACAATATTTGTGCCAATAAAACTGATTTTGGAAGACTTTCACGAATTGTTTCAGTGAGCAAACAGTGGCCACAATAAAACTTGTTCTACCCGTGTTTCACAATGGCACAGGATGTAGCTTCAACACCAAATGTGTTGGTAAGCTGACCAATGCACTTCTTGATAATCCATGTCAAAATTCATAATAAATCATCATACAGCATTTTTAGTAATTCCATTTTTTCCCCTGAGACAATTTTGAAGTCAATTTAGACTCTGATATCTGAAATAGGTTAAGGTGAACAATGTCAACATTTCCAGTGGAAAACATACATCAGACAATGTTGCCAAGGCTCAAAATATAAATAGTTATATTTTCTCTGTTTTTTAAGTAGATGAACAATTGCATAAAATACAAATATTTCATCGAAAACGCACGCCTTGAAGTTCACCCCCCCCCCCCCCAAGAAAAAGTAGTATTTTGAGTATGAAACTTACAGGGTTTAAGTTAAGCATTTTTTAAGGATACAATATGATTATAAAGAAACTGTCAATTTCAATCTACCATTTTGCTTTCTCTACATGTACTATGTATACCCAAGTCCTACGGCACAGCACAAAGTGTGAACATGTGTATCATTGTAACAACTACATCATCTCGTTAGAGGAAGAAGATTAATTTTCATGAGGCTATGTACTACTGCTGCTTTGCTTGTAGTTTTATTTCTTCTTGATTTCAAAGAGTAATGGTTACAAGTTACGAAATTGCCCCAGTTCTTTGTGGTTGCTTTAGTTTGCAGGCAGATTTCTCGAGTGAAATTTTCTAGTTTGCGATTTCACAACTAGACAAGTGATGTATCATCAGCCATAAACTGAGTGATCCAATAATGTCCGAACCAGCTGCACAGTGTTTTGCCTGTTAACACCCTCGGCACTCATTGCCGTCTGCTGTTATCACAGAAAGGCTGGATGAAACCATGCAACATTTTTAAAAGGCTTTACTTAAGTGTTGTTAAGGAGATGCTGAAACTGGTCACCACTGTTGTCCATTCATTTTTGGCACCTCTTTAGGAAACTATCCATCACTCTCCGTAATTAACGTTGAGAAATGCTGGCAATTTCCTGACGGATATTTTGTTTTAATTCACCAGAGCATGTGGATTTGTCTTGTACTCCTTATGCTTTGTTACCCCAGAGATAGAAACCACAGGGGGTTAGGTCAGGGGTTGAGGGGGGCCTCAGATCTACTAATAATTCTGTTCTGAAACACACTTTCAATTGTTCTCATTGAAAGATTGGTTGTATGAGCTGTTGCAGAGTCTTGTTGGGAAAAAGGCAAAATCATGCTCCCTGTCTGTTAATTCTCTTTAAAAATAAATAAAAAAGGAGCAAAATTGTATTCACGTATGTAAGGGCATTAACTGTTAAAAGGAAGAAGGGCCTATGACTTTCTCTGCTAATGGCAAGCCATATACCAATTTTTTTTTCTCATGAACAATATTAGGTTTCTCAGAGCTCCAGTAATGATTATTTTGTGTACACATATCCATGAAGGTGGAACCATGCCTCGTCCGAGAAAAATATTAAATGTGGGTCAATTTCACCTTTGTATACAGTATTGAATATCCACTCACAAAATGTGTTAACATAAATAAATACACACTGTGCAGTAGAAAACAAATGCTGAGCCATAATACACTTTGTGACTAAGTTAGGACAAAAAAATAACTCAACCACACGATATCACCATCAGCTCAATACTGCACTTTCAGAGCAGAGAAAAACAAGTCAGCACTGTGACTTGTGTACAGCAGCTATGTGTGCACAATAGAAAAACACTGTGCAGCAGTTCAGATGTTTTTGGGTTGCACTGTATGACATTACAAAAGAAAGTGATGGAATTTAGCCCAGAAACGTTTTCTTTCAAGGTATAAAGTTTATTTTAGGTGCAAATAAAATTATGTGGGATGAACAGCTTTACTTCTCCTCCGGAGGAAGCCATAACAACCTGCAATCTTGGGTATTAGAGGTTAGCAAGGTAGCTTTGGTGGGTGACTTTTGATTATTTTTTTCTCGTGCTAGGAAACAAATGAAAAGTTTGACTTGTAGGATGTTTGGAGAGGGCTGTGTGAGGATATTGTAGCTATGCCTCTGGGAGATATACTAGGAGTAATGGCACATCAACAGTTTCTAGGTAGACATGGTACTCTCGCCCCACCTTGAGGGAGCAGAGAAAGTTCCCCTACCACAGGATGAAGGGTGAGGAAAACTACTCCAACTTAGGTAAACCTGGCACAAAGCTGGGAATCAAATCCAGGATCCCCCAAATGTGAGCCATGGCACCAATCAGGACAATAATACTAATAGCATCAAATTGGAGCATGTTTGAGCATGTGCAAAGAGATTTGTTGAGAATATTGACCATAAAACACTTTGTATTCCAGAGAATGATGTCTCAAAACGTCATTCGTTATTCTGTTAAACATCGTAGGCATTTTTTATTATGTGCAGAAAAGCTGATGTTTTTTTGCTTTGCATTTACAGGTTGGAAAGGAAAACTAAAGATTACATAATTGCAGAGAAGAACATCCATGTGCTTGAAACACGAGTGAGTGATCTGGGAGCTAAATATAATCAAGCTGTGGCAGATCGTAAGAAAGCTCTGGATGAACTGAAAGATCTGGAGAAAGAATATGAGAAATTGAAGGCACAGCTGAATGATCTGCGTGATAAACTTGAGCATGAAACACTCCTGAGAATCGACGTGGAGAACGCTCTGCAGACTCTGCGTGAAGATATGCAACTCAAAGAGCAAATCTTCAATGAACAGCTGACGGAAACTCGGACCCGCAGACAGGTAGGCTGTCGTATTTATGCACGGGAAGTTGTATGCTACTGTAACAAGAAATAAAATGCATTTGTAATTTTCAGGTGGAGATAAGTGAAATTGATGGACGTCTGAGTCAGAAGTATGAGGAGAAATTGAGAGAGTCAATGCAGGACCTGCGCGACCAGTATGAATCACAGATGAAAACTAACCGTGAGGAAATACAGCTCCTCTACGAGACCAAGGTAAGATTGATGTGAAACTACTTGTCTATCACTTTTCTTTGGTTGACAACACAGCAGAAAGAGAGGCCCTCTCTTCTCTGTAAAACTAGCATATGGCCTTGTACAACTTTATGGGAAAGAAAGCATTTATGAACTAAAGACATTACAAAGCTTCAATTCTTTTGGATTATCTTGCAACAAGATTGTAGAGTGAATGTACCAAGCTAATTGATACAAAAGAGTTCATATCTTTACTAACCAGCAATTTATGGGTGCAAACATTCAGTAATGGACGATGTTAATTGTAAAGTTAGCTATGTTATGTAAATTGTGGATCTTATTTGTGTTATATCTGCAGGATATAAGAAACCCCCCCCCCTCCAATTTTTTGTGACAGTTTTAGTTTCTAATTGATGTGAAGTGTGAAATATGGGCAGAAACTGCTTGCAGCTTGGGAAGTGATGGTGTCATATGATTTGTATGTATTCCATTAAGGTGCAAGGAAAGGATGGTTATCCATATGAAAAGAAATAATGGCATGCTTCAATTCATCTTTGAGACCAAAAATAGGCTTGAGAAATTGTTAAGGTTTTGGAGGGTATAATACATTCTGAAGGCAATGTGTACATTGAAATCATGATCATGTGTGTATTGTTATAACTTAATGTGTTTGTGTTCTAATACACAGACTTTGCAAACCATTATTTGTATTTTCATATTTATGGTTGGAAATTGACATGTTTTATAACTATTTTTTTTCACATACACTGGGGTTTTACAATGGTGAAAGAATAATCAAAATTGGTTTAAAGATTTTAAAGATAAACCCACGTACATACAGATTTTCTGTCTTTATAATTTTATTGTATAACCTGTCTGTGTAATTAAAAAGCTGCGCAGAATGCTGTGGGTGCAACTGTTGCTGACTACATAATTTTTGTTTCTCCTACATTGAGCCACACACGCACGTATTTTAACAATGATATAGCAGTTGAAGGTGTGAGCTGCATGGACCGAAATATGATAATATTTGACAGAATAGAAGCTAGTAGCTGTGATGAGTTGGTAACACTACATCACTGAAAATTCCATTTACTTGGATGCATTTCGGGAACGGGGTATTGTTTCCAGGAGTGTTACCATTTATCAACTCACTTATTATATTTTAATTGCCTTGATAAGCTACAGTAAAATATTGGTTTAGCTGAAGGACCAACAGCCTTCACAGTCATCGTCCATTATGTTTTAAATCTAAAATTCAACTGTGACAACCTTGTACAAATTCCCCAGTAATGCTTTCATTGAAATGAGGATGGCAAACCTAACACCACAAATTTACAGAGGGTTGCTATCTAGAGGAAGGAACAGGAGTGCAGCTTTTTGGCCAGAGAGTAATTACAATGAGCTTATTGGGACATTGTAGAACTGTGGCTACAATTATATATTGTGCTTACAATTCTGCAGTCTAAGTTTTAAGAATCTGTAAGTGAGTTGCATAAAGTAATCTCCACATTAGATATTATGTGTAAAATGCTAAACTTAGCATGAATTCTCATTTTAGTACCCAAAGTGTGGTATTCTGTTTCAGTTCAAGAATATATTGAGTCAGGCTGCTGTAAGCAATGAAACAATCACAAAGAATGCAGATGAAATGCGCAGCATGCGTTCACGACTGGATTCGTACCAGTCCAGGATTGGAGAACTGGAGGCTAACAATGCATCTCTCCTGGTAGGTACCCTGCCTTCTCTATTGTGTTCTTTAAGAGAATTTAGTTTTGTTTTAACATAATATAAAATATGAAGGTTTCTTGTTGATAAGGGAATCTTGTGTGACTAGTACTTTTAAGTGTCGGCCCAGAGAGCAAAATACCATGCAAGACATGCCAAGCAATTTTGGAGCAAAATGCAGGATTTTTAAAACATGTAGCGATAAAACGAGAACCAAGTGAGGAGAGGAGAAGTAAGTACTCTCCTCTATGACATAATATACATTTCATGATTGAAAATTAGTTTCAAAAAAATGAAAATAAAAGTAAAACCCCAACAACCATTGATTAAACGTGGCAGAAAGTTCAGGCTAATGAAATGAAAATACACACACTTCTGCACTAAAATGGCAAAATATATAGCTCTAGTGACTTTTTAAAAAATGAAAAACATCACTAATTAAACAATACCAGTGGTACGCCTGCATTAAACAAACACAAAGGCCATTTTTTTCCAACCTCCGATAGGTTATAAATAAAAGACAAGTTCATAAAAAACAATTATTTTATAACTAAATGTTTTGTACACTTATGGTTACTTTTCAACATAATCACTGAAAATATTGAGACAGTTATCGTACCTGTGCACAAGCTTTGCAATACCAGTGTCAAAAAATGTTGTCACCAATGATTTCAAATGAGCATTGATGTTGTTTTGAAGATCTTCGTTGGCTTGAAAGTGTTGCCCTCCTAGTTTCCCCATTGAAATGTTCAAGGAGCCGATTGGTTGTGCCAGCAGTATGTGGACGAGCGTTGTCATGGATCAACACAATTCCTGAAGTCAGCATTCCTCTTTGTTTGTTTGAATGGCTCTCCACAAACATCGTAAAGTGCAAAGATCTTCAAAACAACGTCAATGCTCATTTGAAATCATTGGCGGCAACATTTTTTGAAGCAGGTATTGCAAAGCTTGTGCACAGGTACGATAAATGTCTCAATCTTTTCGGTGATTATGTTGAAAAGTAACCATAAATGTACAAAACTTTTAGTAATAAAATAATTGTTTTCTATGAATTTTTCTTTTATTTATAGCCTATCGGAGGTTGAAAAAAAAATGACCCTCGTAATATTGAAAATTAAAGGGTGCACACGTAAATGAAGGTGTGTACAATTGCGCTATTGTGTTGCACAGATTTCGGTTGCAATCCTCCTTTTTTATGCCAAATGTGTTACTAATTACTGTGCTACTTCCTTTTTATGGAAAATGGGTCCTGCTGTATTCTGTGTCACATCCTGAACTGAAATCATGTGTGGTTTGACACCATTTTTCAACTAACATAAACAAGCACAGCTAAGTTTAGAGCTGATTGGAATGTAACCCTGCCTTAAGAAATTGACATCTTAGATTTTTCAGCAATTAGACCGTGACTTTTATTCACCCTGTGACTGGCATTCGGGTCTGTGAAAGTGACTGAGCCAATGAGAGGCAAGACCCTTGTTGCTGTAATGAACCATAAGCTGCTGTTGGATTCAAGTTCCACAAGTATGTTATATGTAAACTGCTTTGATGAGTACCAAAGCAGTTGAAGTAAAGAACGTTTGTTTGGAATTACATCATCTGAATAAATAAAAGACATAACTTATTTTTAAACATTTATTTTGATCAAAGGGAGACTTCCCCCTCCTGAAATATTCACATACTGGCAAGAGATGGGAAAATGGAAATGCAAGGGTATTTAGGTATTGGGAGCAGAGTTAAGTGATGATGATGATTAGACAATATATTTAACATAACACATTGTTGACCTATAACAACTACTTAAATTGTTGAAGTATACATTAAAACTGTACTTCTCAATCTATTTAATACACACTCAGTATAGCATTCATATTTCCAGGCTCTTGAGGGTTTGAAGTAATGAAAATGAGATAAGAATTGCTTCATCCTAGAATTGAACCCAACATAGTTTGCATTTTTAATTCAGCATTTTGACCACTTTATTGCAGGGACTCTTAACAAGTCCTCTTTATAATTCTTGTTGAGGACTTTGTGCATTAAAGCAAAAAGCAGAAAGTATACATGAAATCACTGAGAAGAAACTGCAAGAAACAGAATTAAAGTTGAATTATGCTCTCTGTGATACATCCCATTTGTAAACCACTTTAAATGCAAGTGTGCCATATTCAAGGTCAATGATAACATTTACTTTTGTTTTGTTCAGTTGTGGGACGAAATTCTGTCTATTCAATGGAGCGATTTTATTCAACTTCCAACAGGACATTCGGTGTAATTTCTGTGTTGTTGCTATTATGTCCAACTCAGGTATTCTTATGGCAGAATTATAGCTGTTTTCCCATTGCAACCAATGTATTGTGTATGAGCTTGGACATCTTTTGCCCTCCACTTAAGTTCAGTTCCTGACACCTGCAGTCTGCACAGGCAGGCTTGGTCACTTGACAGTTGTTCCTTATGGAAGTCCGTCCATTAAGAGTAATTAAATGCTTGAGGTTGCTATTTAATAATTGCTCATTATTATGTTCTCATCTGCCTACTTTGCAGAATTTTAAATCACATTGATTGAATGCGAGAGCTAACTGGTAGCAGAGTTAAATAAGGTCACAACTGGGTTCAAGAGGTTGCAAGTTGAAATCTAGCTTAGGGTGATTTGCCAAGATAAGGTTTTTCCTTATCCTGTGAATACAAATGTCAGGTATCTTTAAGCTCCATGAACCCCAACATCAGTTGAGCATCATTTCATGACTATAAGATTAAAGGACGTAAGCTACAAAAAGAAAAATGAGGAGGGGAATACATGAGCAAAACTGTCCAACTATGACTGTAATTACATTAAGTTTGTCAGAAGGACTCCCACACAACTGTAGTTTATTCTAGCTACCGGGAATAACAACCAATATATAATAGTTAGCTATAGACAATTACGAAGTCTTTAATTATTTTACTGTTTCCATTAATTATCTAATGAGTGTTTACTGTAAGTATTTTCAGCATTAGAAAATCAGAAGCATACACTTAAGTATCACTACAGCACATAATTGTATTGTGAGTTCTCCTAAATTTCTACAAGATGGAGGACTTCCTTTCACAAAAACTGCACCACATTCAGACTGAATGTCCATGGCTTTCTCTACTTAACAAGTCACCTAGTGTCTGCGTGGTGTACTAATGTCAGTTCATGGCCTGGAAATTCAGCAATACAATTGTAAATCACTTCTGTTCATCTATTGCATTTTCACATAATTTGGACTCATCATAGAAAACATTTTAAAGATTAGATGAGCTATCTATTGATTCAGAGCAGTATTTGAAACATTTTGAAATAACAAGTTAAAGTGAGGATGTCATAGTTGAAACATAAAGAAAAATATTGGTATTGTATTCCAGCAATGTTGAGGACATTTTGCAATACCATGTTTTGAACCCTATTTGATGATCTGATTTCAGAACAGACTTCGAGACTATGAAAAGATGCTTGAAATGGAACGGTTGAAACACATGGAGGAGCGAGCACAACTAGAAGCTGACCTGCAGCGCATGAGAGATGCAATGGAAACACATCTACAGGAGTACCAAGACCTGATGGACATCAAAGTTGCTCTGGACCTGGAAATTGCAGTCTATCGCAAGATGATAGAATCTGAGGAAGAAAGACTCAACATCACACCTGGTGGGTCAAGCGGCGGCACACCTGTTCGCAGGACACCAATGCGTGGTGGCAAAAGGAAACGCACAACTCTTGAGGAGGCTGAATCAGAGTCTCGATTTGAAGAGTTCAACCATGCCAAAAATGACGTGGAAATCTTTATGGTGTGTCCTGAAGGAAAGTTTGTTAAAATTCAAAACAAAGGCAACAAAGTGAGTATTGGTTTCTTGTTCTATCAATTTGTAGGTAAATACTTTAGACCGTGGCCTACAAGCCCGGAAAATTGTCACTAGGCATGTTGAAGCACATTGTTTCAGTTTTTATATGAACAAAACCAACCGTGGCCTACAAGCCCGGAAAATTGTCACTAGGCATGTTGAAGCACATTGTTTCAGTTTTTATATGAACAAAACCAATTCAATATTATTAATTAATATGTGCATTGTGTATTAGGATGAATGAGCTTGTTAATGTGAATGGGCTCTCTACAAGAACAGATATAAACGTAGTATAACAAAATGCTTTACAATTCCATCATTATTGTTATGGCCATGCTGATAACAGTTTGCCTTTCTCTACTTAACTCCTTGTCCATAAGTTGCAATCTTTTATGATTGGGATTGTTTTTGAGACATCTTGTATAAACGATATTAATGAAATATGTATAAATAATTGGCTACATATGTAGCTTTCAAAGAAAAACTGAATGTGCTGAATCCAGGAACAAAGCCAAAATCAAGATAGAATGCTGTCTTGTGATAGGTTGAGAAACAGATTAAAGATTTTGATAGTAAGGTAACTGCTAGCTGTCAAGTGCAGGGAATAAAGTGTTTTTGTTTTTTGCAGGAGATTGCTCTGGGTGGGTGGCAGCTGGTGAGAAAAGCAGGAGATGCTGAAACTATATTCAAGTTCCATAGGAGTGTGAAGATCGAGCCTGGAACAACAATCACAGTTTGGTCTGCAGATCAAGGCCAAACTCATGAGCCTCCAAGTAACCTGGTGATGAAGAGCCAGAAATGGTTTGTAGCAGATACCATGACCACCACCCTACTCAGCAACACTGGAGAGGTGAGTTATCTACATTTCAACACAAAAATAAAACTTTGTATTAAGTTCTTCACACTTGCAAGAAAATGCATGGAAACAGCCAAAAATGGCTATAAATTTTGTTTGGAGTGCCATATGTTTAGATGCAGAATATTGAAACAAACATTGAATTCTGTTAGAATAACTATAACAGGGATAACAGAGTAAAGCGCAGTACTGGCATGTAGGGAGCAAGTGTGCAAAGCTCTAAGAGACAACAGAAAATTCTAGGTGAATAAAAGCTTGACTATTTAGTTTCAATTATTTGCTTCAGTTTGTTGTGAATAAAAATGCAAATATTTAAAACCTGCCTTCAGTACTTTCAAGCGTTTCTGTTTAACAAAGATGTAACAAAATTAAATCATGATCACACATAGACATGTTAGGATACAAAATACATGTAACTTATACACAAAAACTTTTAATGAATAAAAAATAGCTGCAAACCAAATCATTTATTTTTTCCAGTAGTCGAGGTATCTGGTGTCTTTTGTGGAAACGCTTCAGCCATCCACTTCCATTAGTTGCTAAGAAGTCAGTCTTACCCAGTTTTTAGTGTATTCTGTAACATAGACCCTGATATGTGCAATTTTTTGCCCTGACACTAAGAAACCACTCCCACACTATTTTATTGATTTCCTGGATTTCAGTTTTCTTAAGCTCTCTTCATTTTCTATGAGCACAGTTTTCCATCGCTTCAAAATTTCCGATTTCTTCTTTAGAATTTTGTAAACTTGAGTTTTGTAATGAACACCTTCATGATCTGCTTGACACACGTTCACTTTTGCTCTCATTTAAGATTTAGCACAACCCTTGTTTTCGAAATGATGGTGACTGCTGCCAAACTAAACATCACCTATGTAAGTTTAGAGGCCATTATAGGGCACACACAACCATATAAAGATGATTAGCCATGCTTATCTAACATCAGTGGTTAACTAAACTGTGATAAGATTTCTGTTTTCATAGACCAGTCAGGTAGCAGCAAAATGGTCATGTTTTGACATAAACATCACATCTGTATAGCACAAAATGCAGACTTTCACAAAATCCCTGAAAAGTTACTAAACGTTACATTATGGAACTGGAAATTTTCTGTTGAAAGCTTACTTTGATTTCCGTTGTTCGCATTAGTTACCGTTTAATAAAGAAAATTTAGAATTTTTACTTTTTCTATACATACTATGTACATAATGTATAGAGAAGGTATTGTAATGCACCCAAAAATTCAATACCAATATTTCCATGGAAATACATGTTTTGGGTCCCCCTGAATCCAAAAAAGCAGTTTTGGAAAAAGGTCCATGTACGTGTGTGTGTGTCTCTGTCTGTGTCTGTGGACATCATAGTTCAAAAACGAAAAGACCGTTAAATACTTGGTATTTAAGTTTGGTATCTTCCAAGGATGCGACATGAAGATTTTCAAAAAATCCCCCCACCCCCAACTACCCTTTACATGGAACTTTTTTCGAAAATTTTGATTTTCTCAAAAATGGCTCTAACGATTTTGATTAAAATATCATATATTAAAGATATTTACCTGACAAATAATATGTATATCTTGAATTTTCTGGGAATAGCCTCTGAAGACTGTTTTGGATGAGTTTTACAAAATTTTGTATAACTGCTAAACCGTAAGAAATTGACAAAAACTTACCACACAAAAATGTGAAGCACATTAAAACACACAATTTATGTTATATACATTTTTTTCGAGGAGTTGATCGTTTTTGAGATATTCTTTGTTTTTGGTTTCAGGTTTAAAGAACTTGTACTTTTCTCATACAGGAATTTGTCAACTCATGTCCATACAAACAAAGGAACTTCAGTATCGTAGTAACCAGCTTTGGACTTCACTTTAACCTATGATACTCCAATATTTCGCTTCTGCTTAAAAGGAAGCAAGTAATGAGACTATTTCTGCTAATTTTTTCTCGATTAGCATGAAGTAAATAGAAGAATAAGCTTATTAACAATAATTTGTTACACAGAAGTAGAGAAAGTCATGTGAATGGAACTCATCAGATTTTTTCACCCATATTCACGAGATCATGAAATATTTCAGTTTAATAAGGGGCCCTTTAAACTTGATTTTTACTTTATATACTAAGATTTTTCTGGGAGCTAGTATTTGCTAGGCATACTGGGTAAATAAATGTTAGATAATATGAGGGCAGATCAAATATAAACAGGAATTTTAATGTAACGCTGCTGTTGGTCGTAATTTTGAGGAGAGACTTTGTCAGTATGTTGGTGGAGGCATCTGGAGAGGGTATATTGCATGTGCATGCGCCGCGGAGAATGGGGCTGCGTCAATATTTCATGAGTGAGCAAGAGGTACACATGCATGTTGTGCAATGCATCTTCAGATTTCTTGCAAAAGAGGCACCAAACCTTCGGAAATTTTGAGACTGCTCTGCGCAGTTTGGGAAAGAAATACTTTCAAAGACTCAGTGTACGAGTAGGCCAAAATTTTTGTGGCGGGAAGAGAAGCTGTGCAAAATAAAGCTCATAGGAGCAGACCACGGACAAGCATTTCTGCAGACAACATTGTTGCCATTTGTGATATTATTGAAGAAGATTGGTGCATAAAAATATCTGAAATTGTTTTTGCCCTAGGAATAAGTTACTGAAGTGTTCATCCGAGATGAACTCCATTACCAAGTGGGTTCCTCGTCTCCTCAACCAGGAACAAGAAATGTTATGCCAGGAAGTTTGTCAGAGACACTATTATTGCTATGAGGAGGAGGCAGAAGATTTGTTGAATCGCATTGTGACTTGTGATGAAACATGGGTGCATCAAAGTCCAAGCAAGCAAGCATGGAGTGGCGGCCAGGGGTCAAGGTCAGAACACGCCCATCTGTTTGCAACCATTTTCTGAGACTCGACAGGCATATTGCTGATGGATTTTCTTCATGAACAAAGGACAATTAATGCAGCCTATTACTGTGTCATTTTGGATGAACCCAAAGCTGCATATTGCATCGAAACGTCATTCTTCTCCATGACGATGCGAGGCCACATACTGCCACTTTAACATGGGAAAAACTGGGAGAAATTTCATTGGACACCTCTGGAACACCCTCCTTATGGTCCAGCTTTATCGCCTTGTGACTACCATTTGTTTGAACCACTCAAACAGGACCTAGGAGGACAGCCGTTTGATGACGCAAGTGTAGAAGAATTCTTGTGCAACTGGCTCCGCACACACTTTCTATAAGGATGGCATCGAAAACATGCCAATCTGATGGAGAAAATATGTATCAAAGGTAGGACACAATGTAGAAAAGTAATCTGTATGTGAGTATTTTTGTTTGTTGATGCAATAAATTTAAAGAAATAATTCCTGTTTATATTTGATCTGACCTCGTACAAGAATGCTTAGTTTTTCTAAAGTCTTGCAACAGACTTGCTATTTCATGCTGGTTTGCAAAATGTACAGTTGCACTTGTAAAATATTATAATGGTTTGAAGAAGGAAATATCAATTTTAACGATTGAACTTTTGCCTGAGCACAACACTAGGGGCAGTGCGCTTTTTGAAAACGTAAGATGGAAATATTGTTGTTACTTCTTTGTGAACCCAGATAAGCAGCTACATAATTGTACATTGTTTTGGTGAATGATCAGTCCCAATAAATTGAAATATATAAGTAGCATTAATTAAGTTATAAAAATATAAACATATAATTCGAGGGCAAAATGTATTGTAGCAAAAACTGCTGAAACAACTCTCTTATTTCTTCCATTGAATAATAATAATAAAAAAAAAATCTGTTTTCTAATAAATGTCTTTGACTTTTTCGTCACAATTCTGCCATATAGTCTCCTTGATCTACCCATGATGCTCACCAGAAAACACTTCAAAGAGAAGAAAAAAATTCCAAAATCACAATATGCACTGTCTGCCATCTTGCCACAGTCTGCTATACTATCAACAGCAGTCCAGGCCGTCATGACAGGAAAAAAAGCCTCCATGTATGCATGCTGACCTTGGCAACTGCAGACTTTCACTTTTAATGTTTTTATAAACAAAAACCTTGCAAGGAAGAGAGAATTAAAAGTCTGGGAGTACATCTATATTTGGAACAAAAAAAAACCAAGTTTTTAATTTTGAAATCCCACCAGGCAGCCTACTGGTGTAGAGGTTCACCAAAATACCACTAGGAACAAGGACAATTATCAGAGCAAGCAAAGCTGGCAGTTGATGAAGGGAAAGCACCTAGCGTCTGAAACTTGTTTACCATGATCCTGAGCAACTGTAGGCAGTGATACATAAACAAAACAAAGTACCACTGTTCTAATTCTAGCCATAACCATTCCACTGCTAAAATCATAGTTTACTTGCTTTATTACATTAATTTACATGGTATGTTATATCGGATCGCTCTAGCTAGTCGCATATGATCATGTGAAATCTACCAAACAATTATCAGTGACATGCACACCATTTTAAATATCGTATTGAATGTGCACCAACACTGCAGGCATTCTGAATGTAAATAAGACACACACATCCACATTTGTTTGGTTTATGACCACTGATGTGCAATCCAGAAAACATGTCATAACTTTGACCTTTGGCAAAAGAGACAATAAGTTCTCTATCTCAAACTGCTTATCCAAGATCTCCTTTCAATTTGTGTGCTTGAATTGTGGGAGACACTACAAAGAATAGACATGTACAGTCGACTGCTATTTCACAAGATAGCTACAGCAAAATTAAATTGTGTTTCCTGAAGCTATTTTCCACATGAATATCAGTTTAAGGGATGTGTACAGTAAGACAAGAACATTTGTACTGGGAAGTGGCCACATCCTCTTGAACAACAGTACAAATATCTGATTCCATGAAATTAAAATTTAATACATCTCTTGGAACTATAGTTAATTGTGTAATCACTTTGTAACAGACTTTTGTGTCACTATTTTTAAAGTGCAGTTAAGTTGAGAAATTTTGGAATACTGCTGACATACAATACGCTCAAAACTACGATGAATAAAAACTGGTGATGGTTGAGAGTTAAAGACGATTAGCAGGATACATTTTTGTGACAGAAGAGTGCTACTCTGTAAGTGTAGTTCGAAGGGAATGTTTTGTGTTACAGGAAATGGCGATATCAGAGAGGAAACGATTGCAAGTTAGCCACAGTATGTCTCGTCGCCAAGAGTTTTCAGGATACCAGGGCTACAGATCGTCAACTATGGATGAACTGTATCATCAACAGGTAATGTCTGATAATAATATTGCACCATTAGAAAATATGAGTTATACTGTTTTTACAAAGTCTTAAAAATGGAGCATTTAAGAATAGAAATAGAACATATAAATATTAATGCTATGACTTTCTGTTGTCTCCTCTTTAAGATCATCATAGAGGCTTTGTTATTACAGTTTGAAGATAATGAGAAAATAAATGTCTTTGGGAAGCTAAAACATGACTAGTAGATTTTACTAAAGAAAGTTTTAATAGAAATATTAAAAGACCGTAACCAAATTAAAATTGCAATCCGTACAATGAAGCTTGAAAACTAAAATTTTAAAAAATGAAAGAAACTTAACACTACTAAGTTTGTTATTTTAGGTATGTATGCTAAAACTTCTGTTATACTTTTTTTCAGAGGCCTTAGGGGGATGGGGACATATAAGTGTAAAACATCCATAAGTGAAAGCATAGAAGCAAAATTATACAAACTTGTGTCAGAAAAAAATGTGCGATGACTACAACATGTATTGCTAGGTAAACTATCAACGTTGCTAGATAGCCAACTGCTGAATCTCAGGAAATCTCTCCAGAAGCATGTCACAATTTAAAAAATAACTTGTTTACCTCAAATAGGTAAAATGTTTTCAGCAATTAACTATGCTGTTGCCACTGTCATGTGTCTATTTGCATAGTACCCTCTCCATATCCCTCCCACTCAAAACATGACTTCATGCCCTAATTTGAATTAGAGAAAACAATTTAAGATGTATTACATTAAGTTTATAAGTTGCATTCATAATCATTTCAGCTATGCTGCCATCATCACACACATTCTGTAGGTCTTCGTTTCTCCTGCTCAAAATGTGAATTATGTGCAAATTCAAATTAGAAAAAACTTTTCACGAAGTATTATACTAAGTTGATGTCTTAATAGAAAGTCACATCTATAATGTTTATGCTAAGTTGGTGCCTCACCACCTAGCATAGACTTCCAGTACATTTCCTTTTTCTGCCCATCTTCTGCTAACAATGTGAATTTCCATGCAAGTTGAAACTTTTTATGATGTGTTATGTTGTCTAAATAGAAGACGATATCCATAATTGTGTTTACAGCTGTGCTGCTGCAGTTGCAACTGATTTTGCTTAAAATACTGTATATTAAATAGAATTTATATCTTGAATTTTCTGGGAATAGCCTCTGAAGACCTCTTTGCTCTTGATGAATTTTGCGTAACTGATAATCTGTAAGAGATGGACAAATGTTACTACCAAAAAAGGTATATCTTGTTAAAACACAATTTTTGTCATATAAGTTTTTCTTGTAGAGTTGACTGTTTTTGAGATATTATTATTATTAATATTAATTTTTTCTTTTTTCATTTGTATAGCCCCTTTAACTTGAATGGTTGTATCGGGGCTTTTACTTGTGAAACAACTAGTATTACTGTAGGTTTGGAACATTAGGTTAATCGATAAACACACACACACATTCACTCTCGCGTAATACTTCCAGACAATGTGGGGGATAGAGAATAGGTATTTCTGGTTAAAGAAAAATTCCCTGCCCCAGCAGGGAGTTGAACCCAGGACCTCCAGGTGAGAAGTCGGCATTCCTTATTATTGGTTTCAATTTTAAACTATGTTAACTCTTCTAAAACAGGAAGTCATCTTTTGTTTCATCTCCTATTTTACTGCTGGCCATGCAAATGTTTCACTTTTTAAAAATTTAACCATTATTTTAGCCCCTTTATTTCCCTTCCACTTACAAAGAAGCAGATAATAAGACCAATATGTTTATCTTAATTAGCATGAAGTAGATAAAAGAATTTTTTATAATAATAGTTTATTTGTTAGCTAAAGAAAGAAAGTCATGTGCTTGTAACACAGATTTTTTAAAATGAAATTTAAAAACACTTATATCAAATGAACAGTAAGGAATACTTACCCTTGAACTCTCCCACCCCCCTCCCTCCCCTCTTCTTTTTACTTAATTTGAATTAATATGTATGGAAATTTGTGGGTGGATGGGAGAAGGGAGGATGGAAATTATGCACCAGTATGTTTGCAATGGCAGCACAACTGCAACAAAGATAATAAAATTCTATTTAGACAGCACACCTAACGTAACACACCATTGTAAAAAGTTTTATCGAAATTAATTTTTCAAATTTGCATGGATATCCATTTGGAGCAAGAGAGAGACTGAGGGGGAAGTACAAAAATGTACTGGCAGGAAACGTGGCAATATATCTATGATGATGGATACAATTTTCTGTTAAGACACAATATCTTATATGACTACCTCCGCGGTCGAGTGATCAGCGAGCTGACTTCTCACCCGGAGCTCATGGGTTCGATTCCCGGCTGGGGCGGGGAATTTTTCTTTAACCGGAATTATTCCCTATCCCCCATAGAGTCTGGAAGTATGAATGTGAGAGTGAATGTGCGTGTGTTTAGTAATATAAAGTTTAACCTAATGTTCTGAACCTACAGTTTCACAAGTGAAAGCCCCCGATATGACCATTGGGCCATTGATGTTAAAGGGGGCTATACAAATGAAGCAAAAAATATATACATATATATATATATACATATACATATATATATATGATGATTGTAAAAATACTAATTTAAATTTGTGCAAAATCACATGGGAGAGAGCGGAAATGTACTGCTTTGTCTGCGCGTGATGGTGGCAGTTTAGCTTTAATGATGAATACAATATATTGTTGTAATGAGGTTTACATAATTTGAATTTGTGTGCAACTTCACCTTGTGCGCGATAGAGGGGTGAACAAATCATGCAGCTAAACCTCTCTGTGTACAACCACCGTTGTGAAAGGAAGGCCTCTATATTTATTTTTGTCTGTTACTTTCTCTACAAGTACTATGTACATAGTGTGTAAGAAGGTATTGTACCTAAAATTTTGATACCAAGATTTCAGCGAAAATATATGTTTTAAAACTTCCTGAATCAAAAAAAAAAAAAAAAAAAAAAAAAAAAAAAAAAAAAGTCTGTGTGTGTGTGGCGGGGGGCAGCATAGCTCAAAGATGAAAAGTGCATTAAATATCAAACTTGGTATTTAAGTTCAGCATCTTCCAAGATTGCAACACAAAGATTTTGGAAAAAATCCTCCCAGCCCCAACTATTCTTTACATAGAAAAAATTTTCAAAATTTTAACTCTCTCAAAAATGGCTAACGATTTTTATTAAAACATCATATATTAAGAATATTAACATGACAAAATGTATATCTTCAATTTTCTGGGAATAGCCTCGGAAGACAGTTGAATTCATTCTAGATGAATTTTGCAGAATGTTGCATAATTGCTAAACTGTAAGAGATAGGCAAATTTACTTAACAAAAATGTTCAGCTTGTTAAAATACACAAATTATGCTATGTACATTTTTTCTTGGAGTTGACCATTTTTTGAGATATTCCTTGTTATTGGTTTCAGTTTTAAAATACTTTCTTTTCTCATATGGGAACTTGTCAACTCCTGGCCATACAAACACAGGTACTTCAATCACATAGCAACCAGCTTTTAAAAGATTTGACTAACGCTTTGGCCTATATTTCCTTATTTCCCTTCTACTTACAAGAAAGCAAATAACAAGACCATTTCCATTAATGTTTATCTTGACTAGCATGAAGTAGATAGAAGAGTAAGCTTTTTAACAATAATTTGTAGCAGATGTAGAGAAAGTCATGTGAATGGAACACATCAGATTTTTTTTTCAAAGAGAATACTTATAAGCCTGTTAACAGCCATCTATAGTGTAATGGTTACCATGCTAACTTCATATACCCAAGGTCACAGGTTCAAACCTGGTGGAGGATGATTCGGGTGTAAAAATCCTTAGCATGGCTTCCTTCATAAGGGAAGTGAAGCTGTTGGTCCCATGTCGTAGATTTACGGCATGTAGAAGGACCTCAAGCCTGATTGAGGCCTCTGAGCAAAATTAAGCGGTCTTTCACACCCGGTATAGAATGGGATGCTGAGAACCACAGCAGTTAAAAGTGCGTCCATAAATAAAACTCCATTTCATTTTTTTGTTAACAGCCAAGGTTTTAGTGTGAAATGAAAGGCACGAAATATGTTTACCAGGGTGTGCCACAGTCATACCCACGAAGTTAAACTTACATGCTATTTGCAAATGCAAGATTATCCCCAGTTCTGAATATTAATATTTTTGGGGAAAAAAAACATCTTGTATTCAGATAAATACAGTATTTTGAATGTTGTTTCACATTTATATGGACAACCTCTCTCTCCCTATTTGAAATGTATAAAAACAATTTTAAGGTTTATATTTATAATCCAAGTTTGTAGTACTTGACGAAAGAGCAGAAGAATATGTGATGATTGGAATTGTTGCAGGGAGACCCACAAGGAGAAGATCGGTGTAGTGTGATGTGAAGAGTGTCACCAGTAGAAACTGTGTCTCTCCTGCGCAGTTAGTGACCTGAGATGCTGGAAGAGGAATGATTTCCTTTGTGAAACCATTGCACTGGTGCTCATACTTATGAATACATAAGTTTACTTATGGTGGTTTAAAGTGGGCCACACACATCAGTTCTAGTTTAAGAAAAGTTTTCATATCATTATAGTGAGTAATTTTGTAAGCTATTTTGTGTTTCTGCATCATTTTTATAAAAATTTTTGTTACAAGCTGCAATTAACTTTATCTGATGGCTTGTAAGCTAAGCAGTAAAATTTGATTTCTGCTTCTAATTTTCTGTCTTGTTCATGCAAAAGAATGTCTATTAGCTTGTAAGAATATATTGACCTAAAGGGAATGGTTTTTTTAAATGAGATTTTTATAGATGTGGAAATATGATGTGCATCTAGATGAAAGAACATATATGCTATATTTGTTGATTGTTTGGTGATGGATTCAGAGGAACAGAAAGAAATCCCTTCTCCAGTCAGAGCTTTTTTGTTTTAAGAAAATGGGAAACTATGACACCAAAATATCTGGTATACAGTTGGCGCAATGCAAATCTGGGCTTTTCAGGAAGAAATAAATAAAAACAACAAATAACAATTTTATGTTCTGGTTCACCTTGACTTGTAATCGCTTTTAACTAGTCATCGAATCTGCTAGATTTTCAAAACTGTTTTGTTCTTTTCTGCACATAGGCTCTTTTAACGCATTAATATTCAATGGTTGCAACTCTTATCCTTCACCACATTCCAAGCATTTTCTATAGGATTTAGCTGAGGGTAGTTAACCTGCTCATTCAGAACAGTAGCAACTTCCAAGCTATTTTTGTTCCATGGGTAAGGAGAGTGTTGTGCAACTGGCCAAAATGCTGGTGCAATACTTTCCTTCGATGTGAGCCCCTCGCACAGTTTCTGGACAGGTTTGTTGGTCTGTCCTCTGAACATCTTGAAAAGTCCTTGTTTAAATGTGCTGAAGAAATGTAATTACTCAGAAGCCCATTGATTTGGTAAACCTAACTTTTGTTGAGTAAATGTACTGCTGGTGTTGTTTTTTCTAAACTTCCTGAAGCCTAAATTTGGTATCGGTGTAATACCATGTGACAGCATCAGGTCATCACTCACAGAGTGAAGTATGAATGTTCTCAGCACTACAATATGTACTGTATTTATCCAAAAAAAAAAGAGACAATGGTTTTTTCCAATATTGTAGTGTTTGAAATGTAGATTTTCCTATTAACGTGCAGGAAAAAGAATGTTTTAAATGTTACAAGTAGGGACGGATGTTGCAGTGGAGAAGCATGTAAACTTAGTGACTTGCCAACACCAGGAAGCAGCATAAGGTTTCCTGTTGGCTAAAAGCCTTTTTAAGGCTAAAATAGAAGTTGCACAACGTTGATGTAAATATTCCCACACATTTTCTTGAACCCTTCCAGAGCATTGTTCCCACTCATATCACAGCCAATGGTTCAAGTAAAAGGCTTTGTGGGATTATGTCTCAGATATTTACCAAATTAACTTGGTTTAAATTTATTTAGTTATAACTAATTAAGCTGCACTTGATGCATATTATGATTAAATGTGATTGACATAGAGAACTGTAACAAAATAAGTACACAGTTGGTAACCTGGAGCATGATTCAGATTGATCGTTGCAGGGTTCAAGAAAAAGTGTGCAAATATTGCATACCTGTGTTCTCATTTGTTAGGCTAGTTTCAATCACAGTAATGCATTTATCTAATAGAAAATTGCATCGTCAAATTGAAAATTAAGTGGTTGTCTTGTATTCAGATAAATACATTACAGACTCAGAGCGACCTGTTGATGTTAAAAGGTTTGAATTGCGGCAACTGTATAATCAAGTTGGTTGTTTTGCCATACACTGCCACGCTACAAAGTGCTGCAGTGGGAGTTAGACTTAAGTCTGTCTCACACTTACCCTGAGTTATAGACTGCATTTGCAGAGAGACACTATTGTGTGTTAGATCAGCACATAAACTAAGTCATAAGTTCCAGTTATTAGTAATTATGGGTTAATTAAGTTGTATTTTATTTTTTCTTAAAATAAGTAATTTTATTTAGAATGTGGGTGTCTGAAAGATGAAATCTCAAATGCATGTGCAATACAGGCTAAGCCTTATACAACTTCTGTAGCTTTGTTTTTGGATACTTTTACAAAGAAATTGTCTCTGATAAAGAGACTGTACGGCCTAGCCATACTTTTAGATTCCAAAAGAGATTTTATTTTAACCTTGTTGATGTGCTTTGCTGACTTTACACATGCAGATGAGGAGCAATACAATTTCTTTGTGAAGCAGTCATATGATTGTGTTATGTAACAGACTAATTTAATAATAAAATAAATTTCATGATTCACCAATTGTGAACTGCAACTATTCTAATAGAATATGTTATACCTTATGCTATTAACCCATTCAAGATAGCCAATAATGGAGTGAGATGTTTAAAGAAAGAAAAAAAATTGTCCTTTGAGATGTAAAGCTCCAACCGTATCAGTATGGTCAACTCGCACACACTGCGCTGCCATTTGACACATCTTATAATTTTGTAATACTGTATAATGGTATGAGGGAATCTATTTATTGATTTTTTATTATAATAAAATGGCAAAATCCTGGTATCTGCATTCAATCCAAGTCCATCAGCGTCCAATCACACCATCACAAATTGCTTTAGCTGAAAGTACATATTTTGGGGTTCCCAGAGTCAAAAAAATACATTTTTAGAAAAAGGTATGCTCATGAATCTGTGAAGTTTTAACTCAAAATCAAAAAGTACATTCAAACTTTGTACTTCAGCATGTTTCAAGGATGACAAGATTTTTCAAGAAAATCCCTCCACCACAAACATGGAAAATTTTTCAAAAATTTTGATTTTCTCAAAAATAGATCTTATTGATTTTGTTTACAATTCCATATATATATATATATATATATATATATATATATATATATATATATATATATATTTTAAACAGTTACAAAAAGTTGAATGAAAACATTCCATCTACTGCGCTGCCTAACCTTGAGTTGACATAATATGACATCAAAATACTGGAATGCAAGAGAGCGAATGGCTTCACTGCCAACTGCTCAACATTAGATACCAACCATATTAATGATATTTACTTGGCAAATGTAATATATATCTTGAATTTTCTGGAATACCTTCCTAAGGCCTTTTTCTGGAGGACTTTTACCCAATTAGTAAAGCAAAATCTTACTGCACAAAAGTTGTAGAACACATTAAAGCAGACAATTTATGTAATATACGTTTTTTGTGTAGTTCACCATTTCCAGATAATCCTTGCTTTGGTTTCAATTTTATAATGCTTATACTTTATTCAAAGAGGAACTCTTTTATTTGTTTCATCTCCTGGCCATGTCAAGTTGAATTTTGTGTAGCAATAGCTTTTAAAGGATTTGACTTGTTTTAGCCTAGTGTATTCCCTTATGTGTAATTACCTACAAGGAAGTAAGTAATAAAACCATTTGAATTAATGTTTATCTTGATTAGCATGAAGAAAAGAAATGAATAATCTTTTGTAACAGTTTGTTTGCAGAACAGATAGAGAAAGTTATGTGAATGGAACACATCAGATTTTGTTAGTACTGTTTTATCTGGTTCCAGCACAGGTAGCAAAGAATTCCTATTTATTTTGTAAGTTAAGCACTTCTGTCAATGAGAGTCAAGCGAATGACAAAAGTTTTCCTTTTCTTGTTAGGTATTTCTTGTATATCTTGTAATGCTTTGAAATTCTTTGGTGATTGTTCAAAGTAGCTATATTGGAGGTGTGACTTGAACAGTTCTCAGTAGAGCTATATTATGCTTAATTTTTTTTATAATTATGCTTTATTTTTTTATAATGTATTTCTTTCATATAAATAAACTTAAGTTTCTTAAATTATTTTTTTTTTTTTCATAACAGTAAAGCAAGTTTCTTACATAAAGTTATATGAGAACACACTACAATAAAAGAACAATGCTAAGGAATGAAAACCTAGTCATCTGGATTCTTGAGGTTGATTAACTGCAAGTTTTAGGTGAGATTATAGATTTTCTTCTGAGACACAACTGTTGAGAATTTAAAATCCAATTGTGCTTAGAAAAGCTTCTCTGAACTGAATGCCTTCATTGCTAGCTCACTTAGTGGAATGTTTCTGCCAGAAGGATAAACCAGGAGAAGAATACAAATTTTCTTCCTGTCCATTGCTGCATATGTTGATATTTCTTCCAATGAAACATCAGTGTTGGAGATGCGTTTCAGTCACCTGAAGTGAATATAGAATAAATCTGCTCAGGAGCAGCTAATGTTGGATCTAAATTCTGGGCTTCCAACCAGAAACTTTTTGCAGGATTACGTTCCGTGGTGTAATGGTTACCATGCTACCCAAGGTCGCAGGTTCAAACCCGACGGAGGACAATGGATTTTTTCGGGTGTAAAAATACTTTGCATGGCTTCCTTCGGAAGGGAAGTAAAGCTGTGGGTCCTGTGTTGTAGATTTACGGCACGTAAAAGAACTCCAAGCCTGATAGAGAGGCCTCTGAGTGAGGAAAATTAAGTGGTCTTTCATGCCCAATATAGAATGAGATGCTGAGAACTACAGCAGTTAAACAGCGTCCATTAATAAAATGCCATTTCATTTGAAGCATATGTAGAACTGATGATGGAATAAGCCAGGTCATAGTTGCATCAGTATTGTCTGATTCCAAGTCCTATATTTGTTTACAAATACCATCACAGATTTCAGGTATAGTTTTGAGTTGAAGTTGAAGGATTTTATTTTTAACTAGTTATTTTAAATTTGTTGCAGTAGCTCCACTTTCATCATCTTCCAGGTCGATCCAGCGTTTAACTGCATTGAAACTGATGCTGTAATATTTTCCTGCCCTCAGCCATCTGCTCCACTGAATGATTACAGGAACTGCAGGTAGATCAAATGCTTCTGATTCTCTCTCCTGGCTGGAGTTTACATTAAAGCTGTCTTAACAGCTGCAATGATTCATTAGCAATTTTGAGCTCAAATGTAATCTCTTCAGCACAAAGGTGCAACACATGCACCCAACAGGTATACTGTAAAAGCTAGCGCGCAACTCCAGCCAATCGTCTGCCGGCAGAAAGCATTTACTGTCAGAAATGAAAACAATGAAGTTAGGCCTGTGAACACCAATAAGATCTAGTGTGTCAAGCATTAAATTTACTATAACATCAGCATTGCAATTTTGTACAGTTTTGGTTTTCACAAGATAGGGTTCCTTGCCCAAAACATCCAATGGAGCAACAAGAATTCTCACCACCTTACGATTCTTTATATCTGTCGTTTTCCCTCACATTTTGACTTGGTTTCCTCAAAGTCTTCAGCAGATTTGACAAGATATCTTCACTGGGAGCCACTTTCATATTTGTAGCTGTTGCTACTCACTGATGAAGGCTGCCACATTTGAGGTATATAGTACCAGTACGTATGCTGCTAGGACTGCCTGAGGTTGAGCGATGCCCATCACTCGTTTACAACTTTCCACATGCTTTTGCACAATGGAGTTCTTTTCAAAATTATTGCACTCTGAACATAAGGTACATAAAAGTTTCCCTTTTTCAGCCACAACATGATCTGTGGGATACTCATGAACCCTGTGAATTGCTTTTACAGCAGTTTTTGGCATGTTGGTGTGCAACAGATATGAACTGCTCTGATTCAAATTGTATACTGACTATTAGACATGAGGCGATTCATGAACAACTACAAGGAAAGAATCTTGGCATGAATCACGAGAATCAATCTAGTCCAAACAAGAATCATTGAAAAAAAAATCTGATGTGTTCCATTCACATGACTTTCTCTATATCACTGCAACAAATTATTCTATTTACTTCATCTAATCGACAAAAAATTAGCAGAAATAGTCTTTATACTTGCTTCCTTGTTAGCAGAAGCGAAATAAGAGGGTACCATAGGTTAAAGTGATAGTCAAAAGCTGGTTGCTATGTGCCTGAAGTTCCTTTGTGAACTTGTGTGTCCATACAAACAAAGTCCTGTATGAGAAAAGTATAAGTTTTTATAGCTGAAACCAAAAACAAGGAATATCTGAAAAACAATTAACTCCACGAAAAAAAATATATATATATATATATATAACAAATTGTATGTTTTAAAGTGCTCTACATTTGTTGTGTGGTAAGTTTTTGTCCATCTCATACGGTTTAGCAGTTATGCAAGATTCCGTAAAATTCACCCAGAATAAAGTAGTCTTGAAAGGCTATTCCCAGAAAATTCAAAATATACATTTTATTTGTCAGATAAATATCTTTAATATACAATATTTTAATAAAAATCGTTACAGCCATTTTTTAGAAAATCAAAATTTTCGAAAAAAGTTCCATGTAAAGGGTAGTTTGGGATGGTGGGATTTTTCTCAAAATCTTCGTGTCGCATCCCTGGAAGATACTAAACTTAAAATACCAAGTTTGGTATTTTACCGACTTTTGGTTTTGGAGTTATCGTGTTCACGGACACACACACACGGACCTTTTTCTGAAAATACTTCTTTTTTGGATTCAGGGGACTCTAAAATACATTTCCGGTGAAATCTCTGTATAAAATTTTTTGGTGGAGTGCATAGTACACTATGTACATAGTACGTATAAAAAAAGTAAAAATTGTATGAGTTGAAAAGAAAAGCTAGAATTGTGTCAACCATAGCAGTTATAGTCATTCAAAAAAGCATTGCGGATTTGAAGAATTGTGATCAGATATTGGGGTTTGTTTTTCTTTTGCTTCTACTTTTCGAAAATCCAAGCCGAGCTTCGACGAAAACTGCAGAGTGCGCACGATGATGTGTACAGGGATTTATAACCATTTATTTTAGTGTGAGTCCATAAAAATATATAAAATAAATTTTATATATATATATATATATATATTTATATTTTATATATAATATACAATATACATAAGAAAATGAACACTGCTGATCATTGTGGAAGCTACTACTAGCGCCTTTATATTGTTAGGGATGAGTTATTGTACGTGTGAAACCAAGCGCTAAAATTTACAACTGTTTTATATATTTATTTTTTGCAGTATCTTAAATATAATACATGTCCAGCTAAACTGTCACTACATTAGTTAGATATATAACTTCAGAAACAAAGTTAAAGCAATTATGCTCCAACATAATAGGTATAGGAACATACTATTCTAATACATTAAAATTACCTCAAATATTCCTGAAGAAAATAATTATTATTCTGGGTATTAGTGTTACCTTATAATAACATATTTATAAAAATTATATGACACAGTGATTAATAATTACTTTGCATATTAACATTGCACAAATACAGCCATGCAGTTGAAGCTTAGGCAATAATTTTAAACTCTTTTGTGTGGTTTTTCAAATAATGGAGGAAATTTTACCAAGTATGTTTGCAATAGATGGAAAAGAGTAGGACGTTTTTATGCTTAAGGAGCTACCATATGACCATCGTCCTCATGTGTTGTGAACGAGACAGCTCAAGTCAAGTACAGAGAAGACGTGGCGATTAATGAATTGATTACTGAACATGAATCGCTTGACCCAACTCTTATGACTATAAAACTTCACCCGCAAGAAGTTCATTGTTGAGCTTCCTAACTTCATTGTTGCTGGAAATAATGTTAAATTTCTACATTGAATCTATTGTTGGAAATTAACTGTTGCTTTATATTACATACTGTGCTTTTAAAACTTCTTTGTTCCCAACTCTTAGACCCCCAATATCATGTTCTGCGTAGCAACCACATGTCTAAAGCTCTGTTATGTTTTTGGGTTGCATTAGTTACCAGTAGGGAACCGAGTTTTATGTAAATACATGTTAGTTTTCTTTTCTTATAAATAAAACATAACTAATGGAAATTCCCAAAATAGCACACTTGAATTATATTCAAAATTCTATTTCACATAAAATTACATATTTTTCTAGTGTTTTATGTAATCAAATATTTTAAATAATTTTGCTAAAACAACATAATTTGTCACTTGTTATCTTTAAATTTATAAAAAGTCTTGTGCATTGTCATATATTATGAGAAGGCATTAGTTGAATGAACTTCATTCGTAAATGTGTTGCATAGTTAGTGATGTATACACGTGCTGCCTTTATCTGAAAGGGGAATCCCTTATTTCTGTGAGCATGGCTGATGCCCTTGTCTTGTTTAAAGTAGAGCATTAAATCTGTGTGATATCTTAAGTGAAGTGATTGGTGCTATATAATGCCGAAGTAAAGACAAGTGTTTGCTGAATTTAGTGGCATCTTTACAAGCGATGGAAGAATTCTATTCTGTCAAAAATGTGGGAAAACAATGGAAACCAATGATCTCAATTCTTGCAGTATATAGGAGGTAGTAAACATAGAATGGCTGCTTCACACACAACTTTTAGACAAGTCAGTTCTTTTAGGTGAACCAGCTTCCTCTCCACATACCCTAATTTAAAAAAGTTCCAAATATTAATGCAAAACCTTTCTTTTGTTGATATTCCTTTGTATCAACTGAGAAGTACAGAACTCAGAAATTTTCTTACAAAATGCACACATTTTGAAACACCAGAAGAATCAACTTTTAAGAAAATTGTATGTGCCTGCCTGTTACAAAGAAATGCTGATCAGAACAGAATTGAAAACAAAAAATTTTTTGATAAGCATTGATGAATTACCAGACTCTAGCGGTAGGAAAGTGATGAACTAGTTTCCAAGCGGTGTTTTCTATTAGCGTGCATCGAATCATGAAACATTGGCTCGCTTATTCAATGATCTCTGTGGTTGTTATGGCCGAATGGGGTGAAATTTACTTATAATTATGAATGGTGTTCCATACATGAAAAGGGCAGCCAAAGGTCTTTCTGCAAGTTTCCCACACATGATCTACGTAACTTGTATAGTACATGGGTTACACAGAGTATGTACGCAGATACGTACATTATATCTTAAAGTGGATAAATTGTCCTCAAATGGTAAAAAAGGTGTTTGTGAAAGCGTTAACAAGAATTGATTTGTTCAGAGCGAAAAATCCAGATCTTGCACTTCCACCTAGACCCACACTTGCTTGTTGTGGGTCATGGTCGGAAGCAGCGGTGTATTATGCAAACCATTTTTGAGAGTTTTAAATCAGTGATTGATGAACTAAATAAGGATGATGCTTCTTCAATTGAGAATTTATTCAATGACAATACATTAAAATATGAATTGTGTTATGTATCTGCAAATTTTGATCAATAGAGCTTTCCGTCCTGCCAAGTTTCAGTCCACATCTCAAAGCCAGACCAACCAAAAAGTAAGGGCGCGGTGTTTCTGCCATACTTCAATAATATCACCAACCGGATCGAGCACATATTGCAACGTCACAATGTCAAAACGGTTTTCAAGCCCACGAGGCAATTAAATAATTTACTACGCTCATCCAAAGATCCCTGGGAGCCGCTGTCATCAGCTGGTGTGTACCGCATTCCCTGTTCCTGCGGCTCGGTATACATCGGAACCACACATCGCAGTGTTACTACTAGAATCAAGGAACACAAAGCAAACTGTCGACTAGGCCACACAGAAAAGTCCGCGGTCGCCCTGCACGCTATTGAGGCAGAGGGCGAGCATATTATAAATTTCCAAGACACCTCTATCCTCTCATCTACAACACACTACCATGCACGACGACAGCGGGAGGCTATAGAGATTTACAAGCATCCGAACAATTTTAATAAAAATGAAGAGGCACTAAAACTCAATAGGAATTGGCATCCCGTCATTGAAAGCAGGAAACATCATCAAACGAGAAGCAACGAAGCGGTCCAATCAGAAGCCACGTTCGCCGGAGGGCCCAAGCCCCGCCCCCCACTTGCCAGTATCACAGACAAAAATGCTTGCATAAGACTACATCTTTTATATCACACAGGTAAATCCGCGAGAAAAGCGGATAGGTACCGTGGTGATTTGCCCCCGCCCGAGTACACTCGGGCGACTAGTTCCTGCTCCTGGCTCCTGGCTCAACGCTTCAGACGCAGCGAAACCTTCTCCTAGAAAACTTCGACCGTGCCACTGAAGATGTCCACCGTAGTTGTGGACGAAACGTCTGGTACTCCTAACACCAGCAGACCACGGCAAAACAGCCCGGAAACATTTCTTAGTTACAATGACTCCGGCCGTGAAAGCCTACGTTCTCTCATGACAATTGGATGGATTTACATTGTTTAGCTTTTGTTTGCCAGCCATCATTAGTGAATGCTGTTAGCGAATTTGTAAACATAGATAAAACTGGTCATTGTTATGTGATACAATACTTTCATTTGAAAGGTCTTAGTCCAACTAATATTAAAGCTGACCTAGATTCTACTTTGGGGGAGTCTGCTCCTTCGTTTACAGAAGGAAATATTGGGTAGCAGAGTTTAAGCGCGGCCTTACGAGCTGCCAAGACAAACATCACAATGGTTGATCAAATAAGGTTACCAGTTCAGAAATTGTAAAGAAAATCCTCAAAATGGTATTGGAAAACATAATTTTTAAAAAAAGTTAAAATAGAATACTTACTCATTTAAATCCTGGTCTTCAGCCTAACTTATTATAAGCTGCAAGGGAAGTATCTCACCCTCTTATCTTGAAGTGCACTCTGAAATTCCTGTGACAAGAAGTAATTTTGTAAAAGAAGATTACCCCCATGACAATTTTAACTGCAAGCTGCTGAATCCAGATGAACATTCCTACTTAAATCTGTGCATGAAGTTTGAGTGACACTCTGGTCTTCCAGTTAGATTATCAGCTTTCAGTCAGGGCTGTTCAATCCAGTGAGCTAGTTATGGGGAGACTAAAAGTATTATTTGTTCAATTCATGACACATTTAACGTATCAGGTTGAATGAGTATCTGAAGCACAGGTGTTTGGAGAATGGGTGGTGGAGTAAGGCTAGGATGGCTTTTGGTGGTGGCACTTTGGAACTGTTTCTCCCCATGCTTATTGTACATGATTGTACAGGAATTTCAGGCTGGGTTCTGACACGAGTTGTGTGATACTGTTTCATCATGAGGGGAAGGCTACTGGGGTTTGTGGTTGGAGAGGGGACTTCTCTCACACAGTCAATTTCTTTACTACAAAATGTCTATGAGTCACCTGTGCTGCCACATCTAACTGCATCAGGTTCTCATATGTCAACACTGTTATTTTTGCAATTATGTTGAGGGAAGCTGAAGCTCTACTAGAACCAGATAAGATTCTCCTGTGAGGTTTTCCATTAGGTCAGGTGGATTTGCAACTTTAGCTCTTGAACCATGGAAAAGCATTGGTAGGGGCAACAGCAACCTATCACACTGGCTCAAGGCTGGTACTGAGAGTAGTGAGCTGTGTTATCATTGGCCACCACTGTCTCTCCGAGTTCAACCCAATCCAAACCATTCCCCAAATGGAGAGAGTCAGACATTAGACCACATATACTTCTAGTAACATAACCATGGATGCTAGTCGTATGCAGCACCTGCAGCTGAAGAATTCAGAATTCTTGTACTTCGAGAACGTTGGCATTGATTGACAAGGAACACCTTGCATCTTGACTCAATGTATTTCTTTTGTACTTATCACCCCCAGGAGGAATGGATGAGGCGAAGGAAGTTCAGGAGGATATAGATCAGCCGACAGAAGGCAATATGAAACGGAGATGACGCCCCGCACGTCGACTCAACGAGGATCTTTTATACTTGCCACCCCCAGCAGGAAGTGAGGATGAAGGAACCACGGAAGACCATAGATAGGCTGACAGAAACGTGCAGAGGTCCTCAACGATTGATGACCCGGTCACACCGGCGGGCTGGCCAGAGAAGGCTGCCATGTGGCATGATCGAGGATCTCTGCCACCTGTCCGACATCAAACATCATAGACCTTGCAGTTGTTTAACTTATTAGCTATAGTAATTTTAGAAGCTTGTCTCTGTTCAGTAAATTGTTTGTTCTCATTTGCAGGTGAGGAAGAAAGTAGGGATACAGTAGTAACACACAGTTTGTTGTTTCAGCTGAGTTTGTATTTTGCAATAAAATAAACACTTAGGTTACAATGAAAATAGAGTACCTAGTGTAGGTATAGTAAGGTCACTTCACTAGCCCAGGAACTGTGACGTATGGAATCGTGGCTGTTGTCTTGGTCTGTAGTTGACATAACGAGGGTTGAAGGGTCCCAGAGCCGCCTCGTTGGTAGAGGAAGGCGGTGCGTGCCCCGCTGGGTTTGCGTTGTGTCTGTGGAAGTCCGGAAGGCGCAGGAAGCGGAGTTTGCCGGACAGTTGAGAAGCACATCCCGAGGGAAATTGGAGGGACTGCCTGTTGAGGAGCCAGTACAGGGCAGGGTTTACTGCTGAGTGCGCATGTCCCATGAGCAGGAAGAACGGCAACACCGCTTTCACTGTGTCTGTACCAGGAGCGTCCAGCTCCAGGCACATGGCACATCCGACATATGGCAACCAGCATATGGCCAGCACAGCCACCTGCAACAGACAACACACAGATATAGAGAGAGATTAGATTGAAAATGTGGTTGGTGAAGCAGGATTTTAGTGCAGTCACTTCACTAATAGATGCGTGGGTTAAATGTGCACACAAAAATAAGATTTTGGTGTGTTAAACATTCAATTAAACAGTAAATTTAAACTGTAAGCAGTATTAAACCGGCACATGTGTGGTGTTTGGTTGTAGTTTCTCGAATAGCAGAAGTAAAATAAATAAATAAAAAAAAACGAGGAAAAGGAAATGTTTCAATATACAGGTTAGTATATTTATTTAAGCGCTCTTTCGGTAGTATACTAAGTGAAATATACATTGTCAACAAGAACGATTCTGTATTGTTTGTTGATTTGGAATGATTGCTTCAATAATGAATTACCAATTACTAGAACCATATGTTCCTTGTATGAACATTAACTGTGAACCAGGATTATGTGTAGAATGCTTCAATGCAATAAAAAAATGAAGTGTATAAATGTAAAGATAAGGATAATTGTGTGCCTTACTATTGCTGACATGTGTTTGAAAGAACGTGTAGCGTATTCAGGAAATAGAATTATAGGTTATGTAAACTTGGGCATTGAAGTGCAATGCTAATTATCGCAATATTCCTCAACCGAAATTCTTGATTAAAATCACACATTCTACTAAAGCTTTAAACCAATACTATAATATATGGTACAGCCTTTTCTTACATTAACAATAGTTTTAGTTATGACTTTGCCGCGATGTTTACTGCAATAATATCCGTTTATCAAATAACTTCTGACAGGCCAAAAAAAAAAAAAAGTGATTGTTTTAATATTACTTCAACTAGAGATCTCTCCCCTTACATTGTCCTTTACTTCTCAAACTTGGAAAAACAATTAATTTGACAGATGTTGCATAAGGTAGTGTGTAGTGCTACAAAATGGGGGTTGAGCGCAAGATTTACTTCAGCGAAATGCCCTGAGTTCACAATTTGTAATGTTTAAACCGATAACAAGGAATATCTCGGAAATGGTTGACTGCACAAAAATGCATTGGACATGCATTGTGTGCTTTAGCGAAGTCTGCATTTTTATGTACTATGCGCGCACCTTTTCTTGGGTGCTAATTTTGCGGGGAAACGGGAGGGGGGGGGATAGCTCGCTTGCTGCGAGATTGCAGATTCTAGTTCAGTTTTAGACTGAGGCTCTTTCCTGAGCCTTTCCTATTGGTTACGTGACAGGTTTCGAGATTTCGTCGAGGTTAGGTTAGGTGTAGGTAAATGAACTGGATCAAAATAAGGAGTAAAAATGGACTTTCTGAAAATCGGTTCTGTTTTCCAAGCGAAATGCACAGTTTTCCGTTCGTTCTGTCTGCTTGTGCATGTTGGTCAATGGCTGAGGCAAATCTAAAATCTGCAATGTCACTCGCCCGCTTGTCTTTTCGCAGTGTTTGTCAACCAAATAAAATTTCTTTCTTTGCCATTATGTTGAACAAGCTATCTAATCTACCGCCAACTAGCTGAGTTATTAAAGGAAACAGCGCACGTGAATCCTGATATCTACACACATAGATCCTTAGCATTGAAGCCAGGAAATATACTCCTGAATGTCGCTCTGCTCTGCTCCCGAAATTGCGCAAGCCTACCAAATGAAGATTGAGCCGAGCGCCCAAGAAAAGGTGCGCGCAGAGCACAGTTTACCAATTCTGCAAAAGTCACCCAAAATAAGAGAACTACAGAGATTATTTCCAAGAAATTCAAAATATACATTTTATTTTACATGTAAGTATCCTTATTATATGTATTCTAATCAAAACGGTTAGAGCCATTTTTGAAAAATTACAAAATTTCTAAACGTAGTTGGGGGATTTCTTGAACATCTTAATGTCACATCTCTTTGGAAAATACCAAGTATGTATACAAATGTTGGTACCTATCCACTTTTCAACTTCCAGTTACACACACACACACATACACACTCTCTGACTTGTCTATAAATATTGTAATTTCTTTTATTAATGTGGCCTCAAAACAAAACGTATTATAATATTTTCTGTGAAATCTTGAAACCGAATTTTTGGATGGAATGCAATACTTCCCCTACTTAGTATTCGTAGAAGAGAAAGAGTGAAAAATGTCTCATAATACGCAATTTGTCAAGTACATTGTGTGTGTGTGTGTGTAGTTTGCATTTTTTTCCAGCTTAAAATCCTTTTACGTGCATATCGGACGATGATACTCAAATGATCTCGGGGTCCATGAAGCTTAAAATTACTCTACATTCGTCTTGTCAAAATAAGGGAAAACCTTATCCGGGTAACTCACCCTAAGCGAGATTCGAACTCGCGACCTCTTGAATGTGTGGCAGACACGGTACCCCCATACTACCGAGGCGGGCTTCCATGATATTTGTTATTGGTTTGAATTTTAAAATATTTATAATATTTTGTAAGTGGCTAGTCACTATTCATTTTTTTTCTAGCATATAAAGGACACGGAATTTCAAAGCCATAACACAGCGACCCGCCCTTTAAAAGTCCATCACTTTATCCTACTGTATTCTTGTTACAGCTACAACGAAATGTGTAATGCAGGTTTATCTGTATTAATAACAACCAGATATAATAACTATTCATAAGAATACTTGTGGAAGAGTGGTTAGAGAAGTCGTGTGAGCAAAGTCTTAATTTTGCTGCCTCGTAATAAATTTCTTTAATAGTATCGTAAGTTACAGAAGACAAAAGTTGTATTCTTCGCATTGTGAAGGGTTATGGAGAGAATTACAAAGAGTTTGGTGACATTACGACTGTCTTTGTTCCATTTCCACCTTAAGGTTCGATCATACAATACGTGTCGGTTATCCACCAATCAGAAGACACATGTAACAACGGACCGACTAAAATCGATTATTCTCGTACGTGCAACATCTATCGACTAGCGCAAGTTTGGAAAAGTAAATATGTCGGAGAAGTGAGAATGAGATTGGAACTTACTCAGCAAATGTAACTATTCCGATAAATTCAGTTCGTGTTCTGAAAGTGATATTTATAAGGTTATAGTGCAGGTATTTGTAAGATGCTGACATCGCTGCTTGTTCAGGTAACATCAATAATGTTCATAGTAACTGCATCCCACCCAAAAATTCCATACCGAACTTTCACTGGAAATACATGTTTTCAGGACACCTAAATAAAAATATTGTGTATTCTCTTCACATGACTTTCTCTACATCTGTGCAACAAATTATTGTTAAAAAGCTTATGCTTATTTTCACTTCATGCTAATCGATAACAAATTAGCAGAAATAGTCTTATTACTTGCTTCCTTGAAAGAATAAGGGAAAGAAGGGAGTACCATAGGTTAAAGTGATAGTCAAAAGCTGGTTGCTATGTGACTGAAGTTCTTTTGTTTGTATGGACAGCATTTGACAAATTCCTGTATGAGAAAAGTATAGGTTTTTTAAACCCGAAACCAATAACAAGAAATATTTCAAGAACGATCAACTCTACGAAAAAAAAGAAAAAAGTATGTAACGTAAATTGTGTGTGTTAGCGAGCTCTACATTTTCTGTTGGGCAAGTTTTTGTCTATCTCTTACGATTTGCCAGTTACGCAAAATTCCGAAAATTCATCTAGAATTAAGAAGTTTTCAGAGGTCATTCCCAGAAAATTCAAGATATAAATTTTATTTGTTGGGTAAATATGTTTAATACACGATATTTTAATCAAAATCGTTAGAGCCATTTTTGAGAAAATCAAAACTTTTGAAAATTGTTCCATGTAAAGGGTAATTGGGGGGTGCATTTCCTTGAAAATTTTCGTGTCGCATCCTAGGAAGATACTGAACTTAAATGCCAAGTTTGATATTTAACGGAATTTTCGTTTTTGAGCTATGCTGTCCACACACACAAACACACTCGGACCTTTTTCCAAAAATGCTTTTTTTTTTTTTTTTTTTTTTTTCTCCCCCGATTCAGCGGGGACCTAAAACATACATTTCCCGTGAAATACAATGGGTGCAATGAAATACATTCTCTATACACTATGTGCATAGTACGTGTAGATAAAGTAAATCTTTGTACCCTTCACACAACTTTATCCACATCTCTGTAACAAAGTATTGCTAAAAAGGTTATCCTTCTACATCATGCTAATCAAGATAAACATCAGCAGAAATAGTCTTATTACTTGCTTCCTTGTAAGTAGGAGGGAAATAAGGCTAGACTAAAGCGATAGTCAAATCTTTTAAAAGCTGGTTGTTATGTGTTTAAAATTCCATTTTATTTACACGTATTATGCACATAGGGTATGAAAGGTATTGTATTACATCCAAAAATTTGATTCCGAGATTGCACTGTAAATATGTTTTGAGATCCTTCAATCCAAAAAAGCATGTTTAGGAAAATGTCCGTGTGTGTGTCTGTCTGTGCGTGTGACTGTGGGCAGCATAGCTCAAAAACGATAAGACCTTTAAATACCAAACTTGACATTTAAGTCAGTATCTTTCAAGGATGTGATACGAAGATTTTAAAGAAAATCGCCACCCCAACTACCCTTTCATGGAAACCTTTTCAAAAATTTTGATTTTCTTAAAAATAGCTCTAACAATTCTGATTAAATATCGTATATTTAAGATATTTACATAACAAATAAAATTTATATCTAGAATTTCCTGGGGACAGCCTCTGAAGACATTTTTATTCAGGTTGAATTTTGCGTAACTCGTAAACCGTAAGAGATAGACAAAACATTATTAAGATAAAATGCATTTTTTGTGGTGTTGATCATTTTTTGAGATATTCTTTATTGGTGGTTTCAGTTTTAAAATGCTTACACTTTTCTTTTACGGGAATTTGTCAACTCCTGGCCATACAAGTACAGCAAGTATCAAGCTGATTTTAAAAGATTTGACTATCGTCCTTGTGTACTGCCTTATTTCGCTTCGAATTACAAGGAGCCAAGCAATGACACTGTTTCTGCTAATTTTTTACTCTATTAGCAAGAAGTAAATAGAAGAATAAGCCTTTTAACAATAATTTGTTGTGAGAATTGACAAGTCCCTGTATGAGAAAAGTTTTTAAAACTGAAACCAATAACAAAGAAACGGCCAGGTATACAAAAAATCGTAAATGACATAAATTACGTGTTTTAACAAGGTATACAATTTTTGTGTAGTAATTTTTTTTCTCCTATCTCTTACGGTTTACGAGCTACACATATTGATCCAAAATAAAAGAGGTCTTCAGAATCTATTACTGGAAAATTCAGAATATAGGTACATTTTGTCATTAAATAGATTTAATATGCGATATTTTAATCAAAATTGTTACAGTCAGTTTTGAGAAAATGAACACTTTCGAAAAAATTGTTTCGTGTAAACGGTAGTTTGGGGTAGGGGATTTTATTGAAAACCTTCGTGTCGCATCCATGGGGGTTACTAAACTTAAATGCCAAGTTTTCATTTTTGAGTTATCGTGTTCACAGACACACTCGGACCTTTCTGTAAAAATTTATTCACGTTACTTTCTCTACATCGCTGTAACAAATTATTGTTAAAATGCTTATTCTTCTATAACTCGAGATAAACATTAGCAGAAATTGTTCTAATTATTTGCTTCCTTGTAAGTAGAAGGAAAATAATGGAGTACACTAAGATAAAATATTCGAATATTCTAAAAGCTGGTTGCCATGTGGTTGAAATCCTTTTCTAGGCAGTGCAAGGAGTTTACAACTTGCCGTGTGAGAAAAGTTTAAGTATTTTAAATCTGAAACATAACAAGGAATATCTCAGAAATTTCACACACCAAAAAGGTATCTATGAAATAAATTGTGTGTTTTAACGTGATCTACATTTTTTATGTAGTAAGTTTCTGTCTATCTCTTACGGTTTACAAGCTATACAAAATATTCAGCAAAATTGATTGAGAATAAAGAGGTCCTTAGAGGCTATTCCCAGAAAATTCAAGATATTCATTTTATTTGCCACATAAATAACTTTAATATATGATATTTTAATCAAAATCGTTAGGGGCATTTTTGAGAAAATCAAAAATTTTGAAATTTTTTCCCTGTAAAGGGTAGTTTGGAGTGGGGAGATTTTTCTCAAAATCTTCGTTCCGTATCCCTAGAAGTTACTAAACTTAAATACCAAGTTTGGTATTTTACCAACTTTCTGTTTTTAAGTGATCGTGTTCACAGACACACGGAGCTTTTTCCAAAAAATCTGATGTGTTCCATTCACACTACTTCCTCTACATGTCTGTAACAAATTATTGTTAAAAAGCTTATGCTTAACAGTCAAGATAAACATTATCAGAATTTGTCTTTATTACTTGCTTTCTTGCAATAGAAGGAAAATCTATTTGGCTAAAGCGATAGTCAAATGTTTTAAAAGTTGGTTGCCATATGGTTGAAAGCCATTTCTTTGTATTGCCAGGGGTTGACAAATGCCTTTAAAAGTAAGTGAAACCAAAAACAAGGAATACCTCAAAAATGTTCAACTGTGGGAAAAAAAATGTATATAACATAAATTGTGTGATTCAACGAGATCTACATAGTTTTTGCCTATTTTTTAAGGTGTACTAGTTATTCAAAATCTAGCAAAATTCATCCAAAGTAAAGAGGTCTTCAGAGGCTATTGCCAGAAAGTTCAAGATATACATGTAGTTTGTTGTGTTGATGTCTTTAATATACGGTATTTTAATCACAACCGTTAGAGGTATTTTTGAGAAAATAAAAATTTAAAAAATTCTTCTATGCAAAGGGTAGTTAGGAGTGGGAGAATTTTTCTCAAAATCTTCGTGTTTCATCCTTAGAGTATAGTAAACTTATTTACCAAGTTTGGTATTTTACCGACTTTCCTTTTTTGAGTTATCGTGTTCACACACACACACACACACACACACTCAGAGGAGCTTTTTTTCTAAAACTACATTTCTATAAATACAGCAGACCCTAAAACGTCTATTTGCGGTGAAATCTCTGTATCGAATTTTTGGGTGGAATGTAATACCTTCTCTACTTAGGTGCTAAGTTGAGAAAACAATAAGTTGTTCTTCTTTGTTGTTAGTAATTCACATTAGTAGTAAATGATAACAGTTGCTGAAAACAGTTAAAAACGCACAAGATGTCATTCACTCGCTGTACATGTACTGGAAACTCAGTGAAGAAATGCAGTTGATCAGTGTTGCTGGAAACATTAACTAATTTCAAAGACAGACTTTGGCATTGTTTGGCAGTAAATGGAGGCCATTCTGAGCACCTTTTGGAGTGAATTCATCATGTGTTACAACACAGCACCACATATTTTGTTATGAATGTGTTTTCTTGGTTTAAATTTCATGTAATGTAATACGTCCTAATAAATTTAAATTACAGTTCAAAAAAGCATTTACCTGTACGTTCCGAGACCTGAGCACCAACAAAATGAAAAAAAAAAAAAATTGCCATGAAAAAAAAAGTCACGCCCTATTCACATTCATAGGCATATGAGAGAACATGTTGATATAACATTTCACAAAACTATAACAACAAAGATACAAGCATTATTGCATACTTTTTACTCACCCTGTATCAAGAATGTTTTGAGTACTGGCCACAGTTGTGTTGACATTCACGTTTGGCAGCGGGCGACTATTAACACCGTCCGGGATGACTCAGGCTATTTCGTCTGTGGCCCGCATTCGCGAGGTCATGGGTTCCATCCCCGCGGCCGGCCTATGTCGCTTTGCCGGGTCGCAAGGTTAATTTCATCCCCCGAATTTTCCGATCCACCATTTTTGGTCCCATATTTCCTAACAATCTGTTTCAGGATGAAGGACCTGGGGGATAGACGGGGATTTGCTCATTGGCGTCGTCGTCGGAAACACTAAGTTGGGATCCGACTTCCAGTTTCAGGGTTCCCTCTGGAGGCTCGCTAGAAAGGCCAGGGGTCTCGTCAGTAAGGCTTAGGGCGATTCATGCTTGCGCCATTCGGGTTTCTCGCCTTATCGCTCCCTCTAAGTCACAAGGTCCTACGTCCGGGGCTCTACCCCAGGGGGGGGGGCCCGTCCGTGACCCTGTGATAAGTGGAGTGTGTACATTTCTAGCTCTGGTCTATAGAGATGAAGGAAAAGTAAATAAGAGTTCTGCTTAACTGGTATGCTTCTCACCCTCCATTCTGTATTGCGTTTAAAAGTATATTTATTTTTGTTGGGAGACCTCTATATCAGGTTTGAGGTTATTTTATAGGCCTGAAATCGGGACTATCAGCTTTATTTCCATTCTTTGCGAAGTTGGCGGCAAAGCCCAGACCTGCAGTTCATTGTGTCACACTGGAGAGCGGTTGGCACGAAGAGTGGTCAGCTTAGTGAAGTAAAGGAACACCTGTAGACTGGGTAACTTGCTCCCGTCATGAGGAGTGATGTCACTGTAATTGTACGCATAGTCATGTTTTTAAGAGAGATTCTGCTCCTATCTGTGCGCTCTGTGGAGCAGCATTGCCATGTACTGCTCTCCAGCTGCTGGCCACCTTGTCCACGATACAGCTTTTACCTTTCTGACCTGTCTATTAAGGATTTAGTTTACTTTTAACGACGAATTTTAATAGGGAGAAAATTCATTTCTTTTCAAGAATTTAAACCTTTTTATTAATTTCTCTAGCCCGCAGGTACAATGTACATAATGGATAGAGAAGGTATTGTATTCCACCCAAAATTCAATACAGATTTCACCGTAAATATATGTTTTGGGGCCCCCAGAGTCCGAAAAAAGCAATTTTAGAAAAAGGTCCGTGTGTCTGTGGACAGCATGGCTTATAAATGAAAAGACCGATAAATACCAAACTTGGTATTTAGGTTTAGCATCTTCCAAGGCTGCGACACGAAATGTTCAAGAAAATCCCCCCCCTACAAACTACTCTTTACATGGAAAAATGTTGATAAACTTTGTTTTTCTCAAAAATGGCTTTAACGATTTTCATTAAAATCTCGAATATCCCAAATAAAATGTATATCTTAAATTTTCTGAGAATAGCTTCTGAAGAGTTTCTGCATGAATTTTGCCGAAATTTGCTTAACTGTAAGACATAGACAAAAATATAGATCTCGCCAAGTCACACAATTTGTGTCGTTTACTTCTTTGTTGTGGAGGTAACCGTTTCCGAGAAATTCCTTTTTATTGGCTTCAATAGCAAAGTACTTATACTTTTCTTGGACAAGAATTGTCCGTTTTTCTTTTGTTCTACTCCTGGCCAAGCAAAGAAGCAATTTGCAATGACAGTCGCATAACGACAGATTTTTAAACATTTGACTATCACTTTAGCATAGCATATTCCTTTAGTTGCCTTCTACTTATAAGGAACTAAGTAATAAGAACATTCTGCTAATGTTTATTTCGATTAGCATTGTGTAGAAGGAACAATACTTTTTTGTAAGAAGTTGTTTGTAGAGCAGCTAGAGAAAGTCATATGAGTGTAACACATCAGATTTTCACAAGTTCGTTGTAACGTCTCTATCAAGTTTTACTATATTTGGTCTCTTTTGCTCCTTTTTAAATATATTTTAGATTTTCTTGTGCGTTTAGCTGCTATTGTTTTTTTTTCTCTTTTATATTGTTATTACTTTCTCTACACGAACTATGTACATATGTATAGAGAAGGTATTGCACTCCATCAAAAAATTCGATACCGAGGTTTCACCGGAAATATATGTTTTAGAGTACCCTGTGACCAAAAAAAAAAGTATTTTCAGAAAAAGGTCCGTGCGTCCATGTGTCTGTGACCACGATAACTCAAAAACGAAAAGTCGGTAAAATATCAAGCTTGATATTTAAGTTTAGTATCTTCCAGGGATGCGACGCGAAGATTTTGAGAAAAATCTCCCCATCCCAAACAACCCTTTACATGGAATTTGTTTCGAAAATTTTGATTTTCTAAGAAATGGCTCTAACGATTTTGATTAAACTATAATATATTAAAGATATTTACTTGATAAATAAGATGTATATCTCAAATTTTCTGGGAATAGCCTCTGAAGACTACTTTATTCTGGGTGAATTTTACGGAATTTTGCATAACTGCTAAACCGTAAGAGATGGACAAAGACTTACTTTTTTATTATATTACATTATATTACATATTATATTATATACATTAAAACACACAATTTATGTTATATACATTTTTTCGTGGAGTTGATCGGTTTTTAGATATTCCTTGTTTTTGGTTTCAGCTCTGAAAAACTTATACTTTTCTCACGCAGGAATTTGTCAACTTGTGTCCATACAAACAAAGGAAATTCAGTCATATATATATATATATATAGAGAGAGAGAGAGAGAGAGAGAGAGAGAGAGAGAGAGAGAAGCATAAGCTTTTTAACAATTTCTTGCAGTGATTTAGAGAGTCATGTGAATGGAACACATCAATTTTTTGTATTTTCAGTTATTTGTTAAATAGACTTACTTTTATTTGAATTTACAATAATTATGTAATTTTAATTCATAAATAATTTCTCTTAGCGCTCATTATGTCTCTTAATACTATGTATGTTGTCATATTATAATTCGTCGCAGTGATATCGACACATGACCCATTTCTTGAGTTGGCAACTTTGTACTTTATGTGAGTAATCGATTAATGTAATGGCGGCAAGTATGAATATGGATTATGCTGACTTCCAACAATTGAATATCGCAGCCGCGCAGCACATCACGGATACGGAGTAGATAAAAAGAATCTAATAATTAATAAGTTGTCCATAAATATTGTCAGACACACGTGTTAAAATGGTTTTATATTGTTCGTAGGGTTGGAAAAAACTTGCCATACGGCCTCGTTTCGCAAGCTCATAATATTGTGACGTCACGAAGGAGCGTGAGGGTTAGAAAAACTCGCATTAATTACTCTTGTTTAACAAAAACGATGGGTTTAATACAGTAGTGGTGGTTGATTTATGAGCATTGCATTTTCAAAGCTATAAACTACAATGCCTATTACTGTATAAGTGAATGTCCCGAGTCCGTTTCCCGTTCAGCAGTGCCTTTGGAGGCACATGCCATCTAAACATCACACATTGATAATGTCTTATAGTGACTCTCAGGAAATACATTCTGCAGATGAGCTAACCGAAGGCACTGATTCAAAGTTCTCATGACAAGCTGGATGTTGTAATAATTACAGTTTCTGAATAATTTGTTAAACTTTTGGCTTGTACGTTACAATATAAAACACAATTTTAATACATATTATGATAAACCGGTGTAATGTTGTCGTTTTTGTAATCTAATGTGAATTTTATAAAACAAGGCTTAGCGAGTATCACAGAATGTTTTTGGACGGCAATACGAAATTAAAATAAAATAAATATTAGAAAGGATTACCATTTTCAAGAACATATACAACAGTGAGTATTTATGTGGCCATGTGTGTTTAAATACATATTGAAAATAATTGAATAAAAATGACCATGGCAATATTAAGCCCTGAGAACAATTTCTTTTACTTCGTTACTTGTTTTAACAAATATTGAATAATTAAACAAAAAACACAAAAAACATTTATAAGATTATCGAACATGCAGTTACAGTTTGTATTTTTTTCACTTATAACAGTGAGTAAAGTGAATAACATTCAATTTTACGCACTCTCGTGCAAAAACAGTATTTTCAAACTGTTGCTTATACATCACATTCTGAATTTAATGCTCACTCTCTCTCTCTCCCTCTCACTCTCACACACACATACATACGATAAATTAACGACGTTGTTCCTTATTTACTCTCGCTGATTATTTTACGGCTCGAACAGTAGTGGGAGCTTTGTGACTATCGCTGTTGATGGAATTCATCTGAAGGGCTGCCAACGTATGAGCAAACAAGACCGCGAGATAGAAGCGAGGCAGTATGGGCGTACCGAACTATAATCAAACTACTGGGTCCTGTGTTTTCGGGATTTGCCCGAGGTTACAGTACAGCGTGATGGAGGGAGGGAGAGAGCGAGAGAGAAACTGGTTTGAAATAACGGCACTTATATCAGTAACGGCGAAGTTTGCCACCTCTCATACTGCTATTGTTGTCGGAGAATATACTGGTACGATTGGATTAGCAGTGTGTTCCGCACATGCGCAATGTTAACAAAAGGAGCAATTTGTTGACGTATCGCATTGACTGTACTATTTAAGCGAATGTCTTAAAAAGGTCGAGTGGCCTTCTTCAGTATTCACCTCTCTGTTAAAACCACTAGTACATCCCTTTTTTTTTATTTTCTCTACTGTGCATAACAAGTAGGGGAAGTATTGTATTCCACCCAATACTTCGATGACGAGATGTATGTTTGTTTAGAGGCCTTAAGAATAAAAAAAAAAAATAACGGACTTTTACTTTTTGAGCTATGCACACCCACACGCACACGCGCGCACACCTTTTTCTGAAAATGTTTTTTTCTTCTTCTTCGGATAAGGTGACCCTAAACTGTGTATTTCCGGTAAAATCTCGGTATAGAATTTTTTGGGTGGAATGCAATATGTTCTCTATACACTATGTAAGTAGCACTTGTAGAAAAGGAAAAATATAGCATTAAAAGGTTACGTGTTTTATTCTGTAACAAACTATTGTTATAAATGTTTATGCTTGTATATAAATTTAATCCTGGTCTATAGCTCAGTCGATGTGGTACCTGGTGACTCGCGTTTCATCTCGGACTAGCATTTGGGAAGTCGTGTGACCGGTCACAATGTTAGAGAGGATTCTTAATTCCCCCGAACTCTTTCCGGGCTGTAAATGTCGCCAGGGACGCCCTTCCCTGGCGCTGGTAGTAAGTCACGGGCTTCTGGCGCTCCCCCGTCCAGAGGAACCCTCCATGGTGGCTCTCTGCATCTCATCCTTCCTCCAGGGGTCTGACAGCTGCAATATGGAATGCACATACACACACACTCGGACCGTATCCTATTTTTACTTTCTCTACACGTACTATGTACATAGTGTATACAGAAGGTATTGCATTCCACCCAAAAATTCCATACCGAGATTTCACTGGAAATACATGTTTTGGGTCCCCCTGAAACCAAAAAAAGAATTTTTACAAAAAGGTCCGCGTGTGTCCGTGGACAGCATAGCTCAAAACGAAATGATATTTAAGTTTGTGTCTTCCAAGGATGGGACACGAAGATTTTCAGTAACATTCCCCATCTAAAACTACTCTTTACATGGAAAAATTGTGGAAAATTTGGATTTTCTCAAAAATGACTGAAACGATTTTGAATAAAATACCGAATTATTAAATGTGTTTAAATTAAAAATAAAACACGTGTATATCCTGATTTTCTTGGGATTAGCCTCTGAAGTCTCTTCCCTCTGAGCGACTTTTGCATAACTGTTAAACCGTAAAAGATAGACAAAACTTAACTACACAAAAAATGTACAACTCACTAAAACACACACTTATATAATGTACGGTTTATTTGAGTTAACCGTTTCCGATATATTATTTGTTTTGGTTTGACTTTTTAAAATAGTTATATTTTTCTCAAACGGAAAGGTCGCCATTGGTTTCGTATCTCGTTTACTTTACTCTTGGCCCTGCATTTCAATCACAATGCGGCCAGCTTTTAAAATACTTGGCTATCGCTCAAGTAATAAAACAACCTTTATCTTGATTAGTATGAAGTAGATAAAAGAATAAACTTTTGTAAGAATAGTGTGTGGCACAACAGGCAGAGAAAGTTATGTGAATGTTTTCTCATGGAGTCTCGACAGGATGAAATACAATAGAGCAGCAGCACCTGGAAGGCTAGCATGTTGGCGAGATGTCGGCGGCTGTGCAGTGACTGGCGACTTGCCGTCTTGATGAGCGGGGGACGGGGTGGAGGTGGACGCCGCAGCCTCCTGTTGGCACGCACGATGCTCCTCTCTGACCTAGTGGCTCGCTGGAGCCTACTCAGCTTCACTGCCTCCTGCCGCCGGAGTTTGGAATGTGGCCTCAGGTCGTCCAGGTCGGCTCGAATCTGTAGCGCTAGGGCTTCATTGTCTGATGACTGGTCGTCGTCACCACAGGCTCCCCGGTGATACGGTATGACCTGGGAACAAGACACACTATGCTCAAACTCCTCTCTAACCTAGTGGCTCGCTGGAGCCTACCCATCTTCACTGCCTCAGGTCGTCCAGGCTCCCCGGTGATACGGTATGACCTGGGAACAAGACACACTGTGCTCAAACTCCTGTCTGACCTAGTGGCTCGCTGGAGCCTACCCATCTTCACTGCCTCAGGTCGTCCAGGCTCCCCGGTGATACGGTATGACCTGGGAACAAGACACACTGTGCTCAAACTCCTGTCTGACCTAGTGGCTCGCTGGAGCCTACCCATCTTCACTGCCTCAGGTCGTCCAGGCTCCCCGGTGATACGGTATGACCTGGGAACAAGACACACTGTGCTCAAACTCCTCTCTGACCTAGTGGCTCGCTGGAGCCTACCCATCTTCACTGCCTCAGGTCGTCCAGGCTCCCCGGTGATACGGTATGACCTGGGAACAAGACACACTGTGCTCAAACTCCTCTCTGACCTAGTGGCTCGCTGGAGCCTACCCATCTTCACTGACTCAAGTCGTCCAGGTGATACGGTATGACCTGGGAACAAGCAACACTATGCTCAAACTCCTCTCTGACCTAGTGGCTCGCTAGAGCCTACCCATCTTCACTGCCTCAGGTCGTCCAGGCTCCCCGGTGATACGGTATGACCTGGGAACAAGACACACTGTGCTCAAACTCCTCTCTGACCTAGTGGCTCGCTGGAGCCTACCCATTTTCACTGCCTCAGGTCGTCCAGGCTCCCCGGTGATACGGTATGACCTGGGAACAAGCAACACTGTGCTCAAACTCCTCTCTGACCTAGTGGCTCGCTGGAGCCTACCCATCTTCACTGACTCAGGTCGTCCAGGTGATACGGTATGACCTGGGAACAAGCAACACTATGCTCAAACTCCTCTCTGACCTAGTGGCTCGCTAGAGCCTACCCATCTTCACTGCCTCAGGTCGTCCAGGCTCCCCGGTGATACGGTATGACCTGGAAACAAGCAACACTGTGCTCAAACTCCTCTCTGACCTAGTGGTTCGCTGGAGTCTACTCAGCTTCACTGTCTCAGGTCGTCCAGGCTCCCCGGTGATACGGTATGACCTGGGAACAAGCAACACTGCTCAAACTCCTCTCTGACCTAGTGGTTCGCTGGAGTCTACTCAGCTTCACTGTTTCAGGTCGTCCAGGTGATACGGTATGACCTGGGAACAAGCAACACTACATTCAAACTCAATTACAAACTAATTCATTGCAATTTATCTTCTCCTTCTTTATGAAATCATTGTACAGTTAGATCAGGCAGGACTAAGGTAACCCGTGCGAGTTAGTGAACTGTGGTCTTTCTTGAGGTGAGGGGAGAGCTATCCTCCTAGATGTTCAATATGATGCCATTCACAAAGTTCACAAGCTATACAGAAATGATACAAGTTTGAAACATAATTTTCAGATCTGAAAAACTGAGCTGGAGTTTCGCCTCTTTACATCTCTCTGAATTTCTCCTGTAGCGAAGCTCCACATAATCTCCGAATGGGACCACTTGAATTTCAGAATTCTACTACAGTAAAATATTCCAATTAAGAAGGCTGAGAACTCTTTAAATTACTGGCCATGGTTGCGTGTGTTAGCAATTAATGGCCTAATCGTAATTTCCGTAACCACATACATTTCCGAGCAAATTGTTTCCAAAGTAAATTATATTAAAAGACAATATCGTAATAGGAAAAGCGACGAACACTTGATGAGTCTTTTGGAACTTTGCATGTTATCAATGGTGACAAATGTCGATCACCTTTGGTTAGGTAGAATTAGACTGAAAAAATTCAATGCCATATCCGGGATTTCAACCACGGATCTCCCGATCTCTAGCTGGTTGCTCTACCACTGAGCTACCATGGCAACATGCCGGCATAGCATTGACTTCCTCAACTGACTCGCATGTTTCCCGGTAAACTACAAGGTGATGTCAAATTATTTTGAGATGACAGCCCCAATGGTGACTTACAATGTTGTAAGTACTTTTAAGTCCCAGGATTCATAATATAGCTAACTATTATGGTCCCCAATGGTGACTTACAATGTTGTAAGTACTTTAAGTCCCAGGATTCATAATATAGCTAACTATTATGGTCAATTGGTATTGGATTAATTGCTTTTTCACACAAGCCATGTGTAAGACAGGAATGATATCCACTATATATTTAAAGAATATCACAGTGGATTAAAGCTAAAATGAAACTCGACATAGTCTATCTTTTGCAACGCAAAGTAATAGGCATGTATCACAATGGTATGTCGGAGCGGACGGGGAGGTTAACCTAACTTCCCCTCTTCGCTGCTCTGGCGGTATTTTATAAGGCCCGTTATACGAGTTTGATTTGATAAGACTGTAAAACACAAGAAGACATGTTTGTTTCCTCGCTTTATTTCTCGACATCTTCTTTTATCGCTATTCACTGATCTTCCAGCTTTTTCATCCCGTCAGAAAAATACGTTCTAACTCCACAAACTACTCGATGATCACATTCTCATTGTATGAAAATATCTTTCCACCAAGCGAAAGTTTCAAATTAGGTAATAACAGGAAGAAGTCTGGTGAATAGTGTGGATGAGGAACCAGTTCAAAGCCCAACTCATGCTAATGTGTGGGACGGAAGGAATATTCTTCGGTGGATTTTCATCAGTCTTTTGTCCATTGTTTTGTCTGCCATTTTGACTTGCTGCGTGTTGAGGGACTCAAACTTCATCAGCGGCCACAAACGGTGCAAAAAGTCTTTCGGGTTGGGATTAAACATCGCCAGACAAAGTGTTGAAACGGTGTTCCGGATATGCTTTTACTCGGCTGTGAACAACCATAGCAGTCATCTTGCACACAACTTCTTCATAGCCAATGCTCTACACGGATATTTGTGCACTCGCTCATTTGAGATGCACACAGTCTCAACAATCTCTCAACATTTTTGTTCGGCGGCCTTGCATTACTAAATTGTGGATCTTCACAAGGATTTCTTGTGTGGTGAACTAAATTAGACAAACGGACCATGCTTCAATGTTCAGTACGTGTCCGGTCACCAAAATGGTCTTCAATGATGGCCCAGAATCCGGGCGAACTTCGTGTAATTCTGTTTTGATTTGTGCGGTAGTCCAACCCTTCAAATGTATATATTTAATAACAGCACCCCCTCTCCCCCATTTTCATTCGCAGCTATCAGGAGGCCACGTCAGACGGCTGCGAAAAAATGAACTGTACGCTGTACTTGATCTTTGAATAGTGAAAATGACCAACCTTGAAGCTGCAAAAAAAAATACTCCATTCTTTCATGAACAATTAGTAGAATTATCAAAGCACTCTTGTGATTAAATTCCGGCTATTCTTGATAACAAATGAAAAATCCCTTGATATTTACGCGAAGGATTTGAAATATCGGTGGAACGTCGGAATTTCTTAACTTCCTCTAATAGTATTCCAAGTTCTAGAAATATTGCATAGACCAACTGAGTTGATTTTGTATCGCAGCAAGGGAGTGAAGAAGTTCTTCACGTGTGAAGTGAAGATTTAATTATACAGCAGTGCAGAAGGTTGAAGATATTTTCTTGCTGATCTTTGCCTTTCCTCAGTTGATCCCGTTATGTACACATGTGTTGTGCCTATAAGCAGTCAGCTAGTGGTGCATTTAATGGACATTCTTAAAGCTACTGTCACTACCGAGTTAAATCGTAAACTTGAGTGGCAATGAAGTCGCCTGGGAATTCTTAAAGTTATAAGTCCTATAGTACAGGACTTTGATTTTACCGTTAGGACCAGCTAAAACTCTAACGCCACTCTACGTGCGATTGCTCAAACCCTTGAGCCACTGTGACAATATACCTTCAACTGAATCGTGTTCTTTGCCAACCGTTACGCCCGATAACCTAAGACAACTAACAACTTACAAATTATAAGTAGGATAGGTAGAGTCAGACTAAAAAATTCAATGTCATAGCCGAGATTTGAACAACGGATCTCCCGATCTCTAGCCGATTACTCTACCACTGAGCCGTTGGTCCCGTGTCGTAGATTTACGGCACGTAAAAGAACCTCATGCCTGATAGAGAGGCCTCTGTGCAAAATTAAGCGATCTTTCACGCACAATTTAGAATGGGACGCTGAGAACCAGCGCAGTTAAAGAGCGTCCATAAATAACACGTCATTTACATTTACATTTTTTTAAACAATCAAATGTGCAATAGTGCCAGGAAATTATTGAAACATTCAGTGGAGGAAGATCCAAAAACATATTCAGCATATAACAGGTGATAAAAGCTGCATTTACCGTATGATTCAGTAACTAAACGATAGTCATCGGTCTGGACCTTCCTAGGAGAAGATTCCATAACAAGAGTGAAGCTGTTAATCGTCAAGGAGACGATCTGCTCCTTCTCAGCAAGTGACCACATTGTGACAATTCCGCTTGACGGGCAAAAGTCTGTTATTGATGGCACACAACAAAATATCTGCCACAAGAACGTCCTAAATCTGGTCTGAGGAATTTTGTTCCACCATGACAATGCTCCAGCCCACATTGCACAACAAACAACCAAATTTCTGCAGAAGTCAAAATATTTGTCTCATCTTCCCTACAGTCCAGATGTGTCCCATGCAACGGCTTTCCCCAAAATGAAAGAAAAAATTCAAGATCAACGTTTTGAATCCCTGAAGCCGAAGTAACTGTTTTCAAGATTGGCGTTCAGATTTGAACAACAGCTTGAAAGGATACAATGGAGAATGTAAATATGCAATGATCAAATCTACATTATTAATACTTTATAGTATTCATTCTGAAACCTTAGAAGTGAACCTCGTGACAGTAAAACGTTGCTTTTAGTCTATCTGATACGTTAACGACCTTAATACCAGATTGAGACCAAGTCGTTTAGTTGACAAACTTGTCTCAAGAACTATTGGAAACAAGTAGAGTGGGCTGGGAAAGGAAGGATGAGCGAGTAGGTATAGTTATAGTTGGCCTACCTTGGACGGAGCGTCGTTCGCAACTGAAGCGACGATGATGACATGCTTTGGGCGACGGAGGATCGGCATGGGCAGTGGTAGCTGTCCGCGGGCCGCAGCTGCAGTGAGGGACACCTCGCACAGCTTATGTCCGACGGCGAAGTGGCAGAAAGCGACCATGAGGCAAGGGACCAGGTACACGAGAACGAGATGGGAGATTCTGAAGGAGATGCGGACGGCGTTCGAGGGCCAGGACTCCTCGCATTGATCTGTAATGGCGGAGGACTCGACAGCCAGGACGGCGGGGCAGGAGGACAGCACTGCGCTGCCCCAGACACACATCATACTCAGCAGCAGGGCGTGCCGCCGGGGTCGCATCCGCGTCAGTGCTCTTGCGTGTGACACTGACGCATAGCGGTCGATGGACAGCGCACAAAGAGAGAAGAGACTAGCGGCCACAGGCAGCATCTGTAACACACAGCATCCACATTTCTGTGAGAGAAGAGTCTAGAGATCACAGGCAGCATCTGTAACACACAGCATCCACATTTCTGTGAGAGAAGAGTCTAGAGATCACAGGCAGCATCTGTAACACACAGCATCCACATTTCTGTGAGAGAAGAGACTAGCGGCCACAGGCAGCATCTGTAACACACAGCATCCACATTTCTGTGAGAGAAGAGTCTAGAGATCACAGGCAGCATCTGTAACACACAGCATCCACATTTCTGTGAGAGAAGAGTCTAGAGATTACAGGCAGCATCTGTAACACACAACATCCACATTTCTGTGAGAGAAGAGTCTAGAGATTACAGGCAGCATCTGTAACACACAGCATCCACATTTCTGTGAGAGAAGAGTCTAGAGATTACAGGCAGCATCTGTAACACACAGCATCCACATTTCTGTGAGAGAAGAGTCTAGAGATTACAGGCAGCATCTGTAACACACAACATCCACATTTCTGTGAGAGAAGAGTCTAGAGATCACAGGCAGCATCTGTAACACACAACATCCACATTTCTGTGAGAGAAGAGTCTAGAGATCACAGGCAGCATCTGTAACACACAACATCCACATTTCTGTGGCAGAAGAGATAAACAGGATCACAGACAGCATCTGTAACACGCAGCATCCACATTTCTGTGAGAGAAGAGATAAACAGGATCACAGACAGCATCTGTAACACACAGCATCCACATTTCTGTGAGAGAAGAGTCTAGAGATCACAGGTAGCATCTGTAACACACAACATCCACATTTCTGTGAGAGAAGAGATAAACAGGATCACAGACAGCATCTGTAATAACACGCAGCATCCACATTTCTGTGGCAGAAGAGATAAACAGGATCACAGACAGCATCTGTAACACGCAGCATCCACATTTTTGTGAGAGAAGAGTCTAGACATCACAGGCAGCATCTGTAACACACAACATCCACATTTCTGTGAGAGAAGAGATAAATAGGATCACAGACAGCATCTGTAACACGCAGCATCCACATTTTTGTGAGAGAAGAGTCTAGACATCACAGGCAGCATCTGTAACACACAACATCCACATTTCTGTGAGAGAAGAGATAAACAGGATCACAGACAGCATGTGTAACACGCAGCATCCACATTTTTGTGAGAGAAGAGTCTAGACATCACAGACAGCATCTGTAACACACAACATCCACATTTCTGTGAGAGAAGAGATAAACAGGATCACAGACAGCATCTGTAACACACAGCATCCACATTTTTGTGAGAGAAGAGTCTAGACATCACAGGCAGCATCTGTAACACACAACATCCACATTTCTGCGAGAGAAGAGATAAACAGGATCACAGACGACATCTGTAACACACAGCATCCACATTTTTGTGGCAGAAGAGATAATCAGGCCAATTTCAGTTGCACTATATTATTTTTCTCTGGAGACATTCCTGGTTAACGAGGTATCCACATTTGTGTGTGCTCAACTGCTTTAGCATGAAATCCGGGTCTCCACTGCCTCAACAATCAACACTAAACACACCAACTAGAAAAATATACAAGCGATATATGTTGAGTCATACTACCTATCAGGCGAAAAATGCTGACAGAGGTCGCTGGCACGGTTTAGAGAAGGATGGAATATAGTGCAGTACTACCTGTCTGACGAAAGAATGCAGTTGTTAGGAGAGGTCGCTGGTGCAGCTGGCACGGTTTAGAGAGGCCAGAAAAGGCTGGAATATAGTGCAGTACTACCTGTCTGACGAAAGAATGCAGTTGTTAGGGGAGGTCACTGGTGTAGCTGGCACGGTTTAGAGAGGCCAGAGAGGACTGGAATATAGTGCAGTACTACCTGTCTGACCACAGCGCACTTAAACAGGAATAAACTACACGATCCACAACAGGTTAAACTTGCTGTTTTCTTTATCACTAACGAATATTACGTTTCTACTTTCTGAGCGTATGACTGCTCGCGGCGGTGTTTGATTCGAACCGTCCAGCGACTGCTGCACTCCAATATTGCAGCACTGTACAGGGCATGCACCGGGAGTGATGACGTAATACCGCGTTTCTGTTTGTCTTTACGCAAGCTTCCACTCGTGGCCATCTGCATTCGTTCTTCAGGCAGGTAATACGTGTATTATCTATTCATTGCATACAAAACCCAGACCACCTTCCGCCTGAAGTACTGACACTCTTTCACGATCACGTGGCGACATCTAATGCAAAAAGATCAGAGTCCTAACTCCTACAACTTAAACGGTGACCAGTTATTCTGCTATTCATCAACGCTTGATAGTTACAACAAAATAAAGGATTCTAAAAGAAACGAGGTATGCAATAACTTACATTTCGGTCTCTTTTGACACATTTTATAAAATGTGGTTCTGAAATTACGTAAATCTGGATCAGCATTACCTTGCTCTACCCCTTTATCAACTGTTGGCGGTTCACTTTCAAAAAATGAACTGTGTAGTATTGCATTCTTCAAAACATTGTCATATTGAGCTAAATTGTTATCTGATGAGTTACACTCACATGACTTTCTCTAGCTGCTCTACAAACAAACTTCGTACAACAGATAATTCTTCTTTCTACACAATGCTAATCGAGATAAACATTAGCAGAATGTTCTTATTACTTAGTTCCTTGTAAGTAGAAGGGAATAAGGGAATGCGCTGTGCTAAAGTGACTGTCACATGTTTTGAAAGCTGTGTTATGCGATTGTCATTGCAAATCGCTTCTTTGCCTGGCCAGGAGTAGAACAAAAGGAAACGGACACTTCCTGTCTGAGCAAAGTATAAATACTTTACAATTGATGAAAATAACAAGGAACGTCTTATAAACGGTAAACTCCATAATTTGTGTGTTTTAACAAGAGCTGCATTTTAAGTGTGCTAACTTTTTGTCTATTTCTTAGTTTTTTACTCTCTCTATACCTACTAGGTACACAGCGTATAGAGGAAGTATTGTATTCCACCCAAAAATTCGATACCGAGATTTCACCGGAAATACATGTTTTAGGACCCCCTGAATCCAAAAAAAGCATTTTCAGAAAAAGGTCCGTGTGTATGTGTGTGTCTGTCTGTGTGTGTCTCTGGACAGCATATCTCAAAAACGAAAAGACCGTTAAATACTAAACTTGGTATTTAGATTTAGTATCTTTCAAAGATGCGGCACGAAGATTTTCAAGAAAATTCCCCCACCCACAACTACCCTTTACATGGAAAAATTTGCGAAAATTTTGATTTTCTAAAAAATAGCTCTAACGATTTTGATTAAAATCCCGTATATTAAAGATATTTACATACCAAATAAAATGTATGTCTTGAATTTTCTGGGAATAGCCTCTGAAGAGCTCTTTATTCTGGATGCGTTTTGATAAATTTTGCTTAACTGCTAAACGGTAAGAGATAGACAAAAACTTATTACAGAGAAAATGTTGATCTGATCAAAACACACAATTTATATCCTTTACATTTTTGTTGTGGAGGTAACCGTTTACGAGAAATTCCTTGTTTTTGGTTTCAGTTGTGAGCACTTATAATTTTCTCAGACAGGAAGTGTCCGTTTTTCTTTTGTTCTACTCCTGGCCAAGCAAGGAAGCGATTTGCAATGACAATCGAATAACGACAGCTGTTAAAACATTTGACTATCGGTTTAGCCTAGTGTATTCCCTTATTTTCCTCCTACTTATAAGGCACTCAGTAATAAGAACATTCTGATAATGGGTGCAGGCAGAAGAATAATCTTATGTAAGAAATTTGTTTAGGAGCTAGAGAAAGTCATGTGAATGTTAACACATAAGATTTTTTTTTTCTTTCTCTAGTCCCATATGTACAATGTATATAGGAATAGAGAAGTATTGTATGCCACCCAAAAATTCAACGTTGAGATTTCTCCGGAAATATAGATATATTTTGGGGTCCCCTGAGTCCGAAAAAAACATTTTTACTTTCTCTACACGTACTATGTACATAGTGCACCCAAAAATTCCATACCGAGATTTCACCCGAAATACATGTTTTGGGTCCCCCTTAATCCAAATAAAGCATTTTTGGTAAAAGGTCCGTGTATGTGTTTGTGTGTCTGTGGACAGCATAGCTCAAAAACGAAAACACCGTTAAATACCAAATTTGGTATTTAAGTTGGGTATCTTCCAAGGATGCGACACGAAGATGTTTAAGAAAACCCCCACCCCCAACTACCCTTTACATGGAACTTTTTTCGAAAATTTTGACTTTCTCAAAAATGGCTCTAACGGTTTTGATTAAAATATCGTATATTAAATATATTTACCTGACAAATAATATGTATATCTTGAATTTTCTGGGAATAGCCTCCGAAGACTACTTCATTCTGGATGAATTTTGCACAACTGCTAAACCGTAAGAAATGGGCAAAAACTTACCACACAAAAATGTAGAGGACATTAAAACACACAATTTATGTTATATACATTTTTTTCGAGGAGTTGATCGTTTTTGAGATATTCCTTGCTTTTGGTTTCAGCTTTGAAAAACTTGTACTTTTCTCATACAGATATTTGTCAACTCGTTCCACACAAACAAAGGGACTTCAGTCACCTAGTAACTAGCTTTTGACTATCACTTTAATCTATGGTACTCCTTTATTTCGCTTCTACTTACAAGGAAGCAATAATAAGACTATTTCTGCTAATTTTTTCTCGATTAGAATGAAGTAAATAGAAGAATAAGCTTATTAAAAATAATTTGTTACACAGAAGTAGAGAAAGTCATGTGAGTATATTACATCAGATTTGTTATCATTTATTGTATGTAGATACATCTGTGTTTTACTCAAAGATATACCTCGAGGTGTTGTTGAGTTGCTCGAAGATGCAGTTTAGGAAGCAGGTCCTTCTCTGGAAAACAAGACATGTGTTGCTTCTCAGGACAGTCGCAAATTGTTAATTCTGGGGGCATCTGAAACTTCCATGATTCGTTAGCATGCACTTTGGCCAGAGCTGTACGGAGAGTCTGTTTCTTATCGGCTGCAACTTCTATATCTACAGTTCCAGATTGTTGTGTCGTGTTATTACTTTCTCTTCACGTACTGTGTACATAGTGCATAGAGAAGCTATTGTATTGCAATTCGATACCGAGATTTCACCGGAAGTGTATGTTTTGGGTCCCCCTGAATTCAGAAAAAGCATTTTTGGTAAAAGGTCCGTGTGTGCCTGTGTGTGTGTGTGTGTGTGTGTGTGTGTCTGTGGACAGCATAGCTCAAAAGCGAAAAGACTGTTGAATACCAAACTTGGTATTTAAGTTTGGTATCTTCCAAGGATGCGACACGAAGATTTTCAAGAAAATCCCCCCACCCCTTTTACATGGAACTTTTTTCGAAAATTTTGATTTTATTAAAAATGGCTCTAACTATTTTGATTAAAATATCGTATATTAAAGATATTTACCTGACAAATAAAATGTACATCTTGAAATGTATGAAATATATCTTGTGTAGTTGTACGTTGCGTGCTCGAGAGTCGGCAAACCATCGGCGCTAATTGTTTTCTCTTCGGGAGGAAAAGTGTACATTACAAGGCATTAAAATAAAGCATTGTCAAATTATTTGATTGTAATTTTATTTCATTGTTTGGTCGTATTGTAAACGAAAACTTTTGTCTCAGTTTTTTCATTAGGTACACCATACGTGCGCAGCTAGCTACTAATATTACCTAGGGATCTGAATTCATCATATATGGTACACATTAACATCGTATTCACACCTAAGTTACCGTACGCTTCCACCCGGGTGATATAGGTTGGCAACACTGCCTGAATGCTACAGCAGTGCCGCCAGCTCTCTCGGTAGAGGAAGTATAAATAAATTGTAAGAAGTGTATCTACTGCCACGCTAACAGTGTTACCGTATTTCCTGGAGAGCAGCTATGGGAAACGAAATTGTGAGCAGCGGTTCGGGGGGGGGGGGTGGTGCGATTGTAAATCCGATAACGAAAAACATTTTAAAAGGATCCAAACTCGGTTTCAAAAAGTTTTCATTTCTCTAGAGCCTCCTGGGTCGTGGGGGAATATCCAACTTGGTAACAAAGTCAAAGATGTTTGTTGAGGTAACCAAGTGAATAGGAATGAGTTCCGGGACCTCGGCGCAATTGAGCAATGTGATAAAACAAGCTTATAGCATTTCAACTTTCTAACCCAATATTGAGCTTTCGGATTCACGGTAATAACGTGTGTCCCGAGTTCGAGTCTCGGTTAGGTCCAGTCACCCGGACACGACTTTCTCTATCGTTGAGAGCTTCCCTGAGTCAAAAAAAAAAAATTAAAAAAATGTGATGCGTTCCACTCACATGACTTTATCTACATCTCTGCAACAAATTATTGCTAAAAAGCTTATTCTTCTATTTACTTAATGCTAATCAATAAAAAATGAGCAGAAATAGTCTTATTGCTTGTTTCCTTGTAAGTAGAAACGAAATAAGGGAGTGCCATAGGTTAAAGTGATAGTCAAAAGCTGGTTGCTATGTGACTGAAGTTCCTTTGTTTGTATCGGTAAGAGTTGACAAATTTCTGTATGAGAAAAGTGTAAGTTTTTCATAGCTGAAAACAAAAAAACAAGGAATATATGAAAAACGATCAACTTCACGAAAAAAATGTATGTAACATAAATTGTGTATCTTAACGTGCTCTACATTCCTGGTAAGTAAGTTTTCCCTATTTCTTACGGTTTAGCAAAATTCCGTAAAATTGGTCCAAATAAAGTAGTCTTCAGAGGCTATTCCCAGAAAATTCAAGATATACATATTATTTGTCAGGTAAATATCTTTAATATACGATATTTTAATGAAAATCGTTAGTGCAATTTTTAAGGTAATCAACATTTTCGAAAAAACTTCCATGTAAAGGGTAGTTGGGGGTGGGGGAATTTTCTTGAAAATCTTTGTGTCGCATCCTTGGAAGATACTAAACTTAAATACCAAGTTTGGTATTCATCGGTGTTTTCGTTTTTGAGCTATGCTGCCCACACATACTTACACACCCACACATACACACATATACACGTGTGCGCGCACACACACGGACCTTTTTCTGAAAATACTTTTCTTTTTGGATTCGGGGGTCTCAAAACATGTATTTCCGGTGAAATCTCGACATGGAATTTTTGGGTGTAATACAATACCCTCTCTATCCACTATGTACATTGTAGATACGGGGCTAGAGAAAGTAAAAAGGTCCGGGGTGTCTGTGGACTGTGTACATCAAAAACAAAAGTGTGTTAAGTACTAAACTTGGTATTCATGTTTACAACCTTCCAACAGTACGCCACCTAAATACCCTTTTCGTGGAACATTTTTCGAAAAGGTTGTATTTCTCAAAAATGGCTCTAATGATTTTGATTAAAATGCCGTATATTTAAGATATTTTCATAAAAAACGACATTTATACGTTGAATTTTCTGGGAATAGCTACTGAAGACCTCTTCATTCTGAATGGATTTGTATAACTGGTTAACCGTGATAGATAGACAAAAACTTACTACACAACAAATGTAGATCTCGTAAAACACGCTCTTTATGTTATACACATTTGTTGTACAGTATTTGCAAAGATTCGGAGTTACTGCGATTTTTGTAAGGAGAGAGAACTAAATTTCAATTGTTTCACATAGCGACAGCTTTTAAAACATTTGACTAATCACTTTAGTCTACTGTACTCCCTTATTTACAAGGAGGAAGGTAATAACAAATATTTTTGCTGAAGTTTATCGAATAGCATTGTGTAAATAAAGGAATAATCTTTTATAAGGAAAGTTGTTTATTTATCAGCTAGAGAAAGTCATGTGAATGGGTACACTAAGATATGTAAAACAGAGCCCACCACACCATATTTTAAAGAAAAATATAATCTCAGAAAATTAACAATAGTAGGCCTATTTTTTGGATCTCGAGGAACAATTACAAATATGTTTGTGAAATATAAAATTAAGAGAAGTGTGGAACAAGCAATTACGGAAAACATTCCGTAGCCATTTTTCGAAATTATTTATATGCTTTGAACAGAACGTAACATGCATTATGGTTTATAAAATCGCTTTATTTTTATCGTTTGTTTTTCTTCTTCTCTTTTATTGTTGTTGCACGTCTTTTATAATCGTTGTTACAATTTGTTCTCACAGCTTAACTTTAAAGAACTATTATAACGTATGGTAAAATATTTTTATAATACTCACTTATAAATTTTTTTGTTAAAATCCTCTAAATGTATATTATTCTGTGCCACTTGGCAAACTCATTTATGAGTCAGACTAATAAATAAACAAATAAACAAGTGAAATCAATGTATCGATTTTTGGAGGAATGCCATACCTTCTCTACATGTGCATTATGTGCGAAAGAGGGAAAGTAAAAACTGATATACTACTGCAGTTCATCATTTACGTGCTGTGTAGATGATAGAGAAAATAGTTATTAATTCAGGAACTGGAAACGAGGAAAAGAAATTATAATAGAGCGGAGAAGCTCATGTGTTCCATTCACATGACTTTCTCTACATCTCTTTATCAAATTATTTTTAAAAAGCTTATGCTTCTATTTACTTCATTCAAATCGAGAAAAAATTAGCAGAAAGTCTTATTACTTGTTTCCTTGTAAGTAGAACGGAAATAAGGGAGTACAATAGGTTAAAGTGATAGACAAAAGCTGGTTGCTTTTGCTGTTGACAAATTACTGTTTGAGAAAAGTATGTTTTTCAGAGCTGAAAACAAAAACAAGGAATATCTAAAAATCGATCAACTCCACGAAAAAAAATTAATTAAAATTATATTACATAAATTGTGTGTTTTAATGTTTGTGGTAAGGTTTTGTCCGTCTCTTACGGTTTAGCAGTTATGCAAACTTTCGTAAAATTGATCCTGGATAAAGTAGTCTTCAGAGGCTATTCCCAGAAAATTCAAGATATACATTTTATTTGTCATATTAATATCTTTAACATACGCTATTTCAATCAAAATCGTTAGAGCCATTTTTAAGAAAATCAAAATTTTCAAAAACAGTTCCATGTAAAGGGTAGTTGGGGGTGGGGTTTTTTTTCTTGAAACTCTTCGTGTCTTTTCGTTTTTGAGCTGTGCTGCCCACAGACACAGAGACAGACAGACTCACACACACGGGCAGTTTTCTAAAAATGCTTTTTTTTTTTTTTTTTTATCCAGGGGGACCCCAAAACCATCTCGGTATTGCATTTTTTGGTGCAATACAATACCTTCTTTATGTACATAGTACGTGCAGAGAAAGTAATAATTGTTGGACGGCTTGTGTAATCCTGCGCGCGAGGTCCTCCTGTTCAGGATCATCGTCGTTTTTAATTTCAGTTGAAGCATTAACTTTGTGTTACATACCAGAATAATTGGTTTATGGAATTTGTATTACAGCTGCAGCAATTATACGTCAGAGTAGCGGGCTTGACCCTTGCAGCGTGGCCTAGGTCACATCTGTTTAACTTTCTCTACACGTACTATGTATGTAGTATATACAAAAAGTTTTGTTTGTTTGTTTAGTTTAACGTCCTTTAACCTGGTTGGTCATATCGGACGATGAATAAAATTGGTGAAATGATACTCAAATGATCTCGGGGCCCATGGAGCTTAAAGTTACTCGACATTCGTCTTCTCAGGATAAGGAAAAACCTTATCGGTGAAACTCACCCTAAGCGAGATTCGAACTCACGACCTTTTGAATGTGAGGCAGACACGCTACCACCACACTACCCAGGCGGGCTACAGAAGGCACTGTCTTGCACCCAAAAATTTAGTACCGAGATTTCACCGGAAATGCATGTTTTAGGTCCCTCTGAATCCAAAAAAAAAAAAAAAACATTTTTGGAAAATGGTTCGTGTGTGTCTCTATCTGTCTGTGTGTGTCTGTGGACAGCATAGCTCAAAAACGAAAAGACCGTTAAATACCAAACTTGGTATTTAAGCTACGTATCTGCCAGGGATGCGACACAAAGATTTTGAGAAAAATACCCCCATCCCAAACTACCTTTTACATGGAACTTAATTCGAACATTTTGTATTTTCAAGAATAGCTCTAGCGATTTTGATTAAAATATCATATATTAAAGATATTTACCTGACAAATAAAACGCATATCTGAATTTTCAAGGAATTGCCTCTGAAGATTACTTTATTCTGGATGAATTTACAGAATTTTGCAATAGTTTACTCGTACAGGAATTTCTCAACTCCTGTCAATACAAACAAATGAACTTCAGTCACATAGCAACCAGCTTTTGACTATCACTTTAACCTACGGTACTCCCTTATTTCGCTTCTACTTACAAGGAAGCAAGTAATAACACTATTTCTGTTAATTTCTTCTTGATTATAAAATAACTCTATGGCACGACAGCTCACGGGGAACCTTGGCCTACCGCCCGGCCGCTGCGTCCCCCATCTCGGTCCATTACAGACGTCATGGATGGGGTGCAGTATTGGAGGGTGAGACGTGGTCAGCGCCTCGAGCCCCCCTCCGGTTAATGCGGTCCTCATGACCAGGAGCCGCTACTTTTCTAATGAGTAGCTCCTCAATTGGCCCCCCATGGACCTTACGAGGCTGAGTGCACCCCGGTCCAGGTCTCCCGCTTGGTAAGTAGGAACGCTACCACCGCGCTAAGGAGACGGCCTTCTTCTCGATTAGCATGAAGTAAATAGAGGAATAAGCTTTTTAACAATTATTTGTTGCAGAGATGTAGAGAAAGTCATGTGAATGGAACACACCATGTTTTTTTGAGCACTTATTCTCTGCAATTGTGTAATGCCCGGTGGCAGAGGTAAATATACAAAATTCACTTACAATAATAATAATAATAATAATAATAATCTTACAGTTATTAATAGTAACACAACTGAACATACTATATATATACATGGTTTTTGAAATATCTAGCTACTTGGATAGGTAGTCAGACTGAAAAAGGGAAATAAAGCAACACAAATGTATTAAAAAGCCGGTCACTAAGTGAAACAATTGATAAATGGTTTGCTTGCAGCTCCACGAGTACAACAAAAGTGAGATAAAACGAAAGATGACCTCCCGTTTGAGATAGGTTACGTATCTTAACATTAAAAGCAATAAGAGGGAACATCTTGGAAACATTAACTTCACAAAAACTGTATAGGACATAAATGTTCTGCTTTAATGCGGTCCACGTTTATAATATCGGTTACCAGTTATACAAAGTTCATCCAGATATCCTCACAACATATGCCCACAAAATTCAAGATATACATTTTCATTTTGTAAATATCTCTAATGTGCGATATTTTAAACAAAATCGTTATTGCCAATTTTGAGAAAGACTAGTTTTTTAAAACAAAATTGTCCATGTCAAAGGATTTTCTTGTTGATCTTTGTGTTACATCCTTGGAAGATGCTGAACTTATAGCAAATTTGTATTTAACGGCCATCTCGGTTGTGAGTTATAATGTCCTCACACACACGCAATCTTTTTTTCTGAAAATGCCTTATTTGTAGAGAAAGTAAAAAAAAACTGATGTGTTCCATTCATATGACTTTCTCTACATCTCAGCAACAAATTATTGTTAAAAAGCTTATGCTTCTATTTACTTCATGCTAATTGAGAAAAAAATAGTAGAAATTGTCTTACTACTTGCTTCCTTGTAAGTAGAAGCGAAATAAGGGAGTACCATAGGTTAAAGTGATAGTCAAAAGCTGGTTGCTATGTGACTGAAAATCCTTTGTTTGTATGAACAGGGGTTGACAAATTCCTGTATGAGAAAAGTAAAAGTTTTTCAAACCTGAAACCAAAAACAAGGAATATTTTAAAAACGATCAACTCCACGAAAAAAAATGCATATAACTTAAATTCAGCGTTTGAACGTGCTCTACATTTTTTGTGTGTAAGTTTTGGTCCATCTTTTGTCCTGGAAGATACTAAACTTAAATACTAATTTTGGTATTTTGGCAACTTTTTGTTTTTGAGTTATTGTGTTCACAAACACACGGACATACATACACGGACCTTTATCTGAAAATGCTTTTTTTGGATACAGGGCACCTAAAAATATATTTCGGGTTAAATCTCGGTATCGAATTTTTGGGTGGAGTGCAATATCTTCTCTATACACTATGTGCATAGTACGTGTAGAGAAGGTAAAAATTCCGTCTGTGTATGTGTGTTTCTGTGGACGGAATAACTGAAAAATGAAGTGGCTATTTACTTTCCAATTTGGTAGTTTTAAGTGGCCGGGTGTTGGTGACGGTGTGGCCGGTTGTTAGACCGCAGGTGCGATTTCTGGTGGGCGAAGCGGCGTGCCAGGCGGGTTTCCTCCGGTTTCCCTTGCCATTCATTCGAGCACTTGCTCAATAATCAGCTTTCCTGACATCCATTTGTATATGCTCACTTTCATACCAGGCACCGGGCTGATCATCCATCCCGAGATTCTCTCTGATACAGAATCTACTTGCTCCAGCAGAGTCTCTACGGGCTTGGCACGAACATTTTCAACAAAATCCCCGCAGTCCAAACTCCCCTAGTAACCTGTAACGGTCGCATTCCGGCTTCACTTCCCATAGACCCTCCACTTTTATTCTCGGTTTTTCGTGGTTTTCCCTGGTCGGTAGAAAATGTTACGGCGATTTCTCATCTACGCGATTACCTTTCTATCATTTTCCTTTCATTCAGTTTCCTACTTATATTTTAGGTGTGTTCTACGTTTTGCAGTGTATGACGGTGGACACTACAGGGTTGCAATTTCACAGTTCCTTGATCTCTTCCCTAGGTGCTCCAGTAGTCGGACGGGTCTTCAAACCAGCATTAAGATTAAGGGGTGTAGTCACGGAACCAGCACCAAACGTAGACTTTTGGGACACTTTGCGAATTACGTGACCCTAGGGAGGGAGGGATGAGGCATTGACGGCGTTGTGATGCCGCCCGGTCCTATTCCTGAGCCCCCGCGGGTTCACCGAAATGGCCCGTAAAGCGACGACTCCAGGAGTACACCCCTACAGTGTCCATCCATTCGCAACCCGCCGAACACTTCGCTTGCTTCTTTAACCCTGAAACATGAAAACGACGTTATGAGAACAGGAAATTTGGGGGCTGTAGTAACGTTCCCAGCATTCGCCTTCCGCGAATATAACATGCCAGCCTCTGGATCCCAATTACGCAGGTTCAAACCCGCGAAGGCGATGCATTTTTTAAAACTTAAAAATTCTCAACATGGATTCCGCCGGAAGGTCCCGTGTCGTAGTTTTACGGCACGTAAAGGAACCTCAAGTCTGATAAAGAGGCCTCTGAGCAAAATTAAGCCGTTTATCACGCCCAAACTATGAGAACCACAGTAATTAAAGAGCGCCTATAAATAAAAATAAATGTTCATTCCCCTGACGTCACAGTGAAACCGTGAATTATATATTCTAAAATATTAGACTTTTTGATTGGAAATCCACTGTAATAAATATTTTACTTTATCTTCCTCACCAGAATAAACACATGGGAGGTAAAGACCAGCCACGAATCCACAGCCTTCCTGGTACCCGTGGCTAGGGTCTTTAAAGTGCCTACGTTGATGCTTCGTGACATAGGGGATCCTGGGTTTGAGTCCCGCCTTGGGCATGGGTGTTTATAAATGTGTACTTGTATGTGTATTAATACGTAAAAAGGTAAATAAATAGGAAAACTGAGGAAAGATAAAAAGAAAGCCATATACAGCACCAGATGTGTTTCATTCACATGACATTCTCTATATTTCTGTAACAAATTGTAGTTAAAAAGCTTCTGCTTCTATTTACGTCATGCTAATCAAGAAAAAATTAGCAGAAATAGTCTTATAACTTGCTTCCTTGTAAGTAGAACCAAAATAAGGGAGTAGCATAGGTTAAAGTGATAGTCAAAAGCTGGTTGCTATGTGACTCAAGTTCCTTTGTTTGTATGGACAGCAGTTGACAAATTCCTGTATGAGAAAAGTATAAGTTTTTCAAAGCTGAAACCCAAAACAAGGAATATCTCAAAAAGAATCAACTGCACGAAAAAAATGTATTTAACATAAATTGTGTTTTAACGTGCTCTACATTTTTTGTGTGGTAAATTTTTGTCCATCTCTTTAAGGTTTAGCAGTTATGCAAATGTCTGTAAACTTCATCCAGAATAAAGTGGTCTTCAGAGGCTATTCCCAGAGTATTCATATACATTTTATTTGTCAGGTAAATATTTTTAATATACTATATTTTAATCAAAATCTGTAGAGCAATTTTTGGCAAAATCAAACTTTTCGAAAAGAGTTCCATGAAAATCTTCGTGTCGTATTCTTGGAAGATACCAAACTTAAATACCAAGTTTGGCATTGAACAGTGTTTTCGTTTTTGAGCTATGCTGAACACAGACACACACGGACCTTTTTCTGTATTCAGGGGGACCCAAAACATGTATTTCCGGTGATATTTTTGGGTGCAATACAATACCTTCTCTATACACTATGTACATAGTACGTGTAGAGAAAGTAAAACATGTAAGCAACGTGTTTGTGGCTTGTAGCCTGTAATTTCCCCTGGGAATGAATCCTGTAGGGGCCAGAATACGATTCCGTGACATTTAATTTATCGCTGTAAAGAACTGCACATTTCACTACAAGCTGGGTGAGGTAGTGCGCTTGAAACTGATCTATAAAACGGAGGAGGCGCCGGTTTCAGTACAACAAAAGTAACGCCCTTGTGTCGGCATCTACAAACAAACAACTGGGTGGTACACAACCTTCACGTAAACAAACCCCCAACTTCATTTAAATACACTTTACTTTCTCTACCACGTACCATTGTAGGTAGAGAAGGTTTTACACTCCGCCAAAAATTCAATACTGAAATTTTACCGGAGACTCGACACCCGAATCCAAAAATCCTTATGTGTTCCATTCACATAACTTTCTCTACATCTCTGTAACAAATTATTGTTAGTAAGTTTATTCTTCTATCCCCTTCATGCTGACCAAGTAAACATTAACAGAAATAGTCTTATTACTTGTTTCCTTGTAAGTAGAAGGGAAATAACGAGTAGGTCCAAATATATATATATATGTATAACATAAATTGTATGTTTTAATGTCTCTACATTTTTTGTATGGTAAGTTTTTGTCCATCTCTTATGGTTAGCAGTTATGCAAAATTCCTTAAAATGCATCCAGAATAAAGTAGTCTTCAGAGGTTATTCTCAGAAAATTCAAGATATACATTTCATTTGTCAAGTAAATATCTTTAATATACGATATTTTAATCAACGTCGTTAGGGCCATTTTTGAGCAAATCAAAATGTTCGATAAAAGTTCCATGTAAAGGGTAGTTAGGGTGGGAGGATTTTCTTGAAAATCTTCGTGTCGCATCCTTGGAAGAGACCAAACTTAAATACCAAGTTTGGTATTCAACAGTCTTTTCATTTTTGACACACACAGACGCACACATAGAGGCACACACACACGCAGGCACACACATACACAGACACAAAAAGGCACACACAGACACACGCAGACACATACAGACACACGCAGACACACACAGACACATAAACAGACAGACACAGACACACGCAGACACGTACAGACACATACACAGACACACACAGACACACGCAGACACATACAGTCACACGCAGACACACACAGGCCCATACACAGACAGACACAGACACACGCAGACACACGCAGACACATACAGACAGACACAGACACACACAGACACATACACAGACAGACACATACACAGACACACACAGACACATACACATACACACGCAGACACATACACAGACACACGCAGACACACGCAGACACATACAGACAGACACACACAGACACATAAACAGACACATACACACAGACACATACACAGACACACACAGACACAGACGCAGATACACACAGACACAGACACACACAGACACACACAGACACAGACACAGATACACACAGACACAGACACAGACACACACAGACACAGACACAGATACACACAGACACACACACAGACACACACAGACACAGACACAGACACACACAGACACACACAGACACAGACACAGACACACACAGACACAGACACAGATACACACAGACACAGACACACACAGACACAGACACATACACAGACACACACAGACACAGACACACACAGACACAGACACACACAGACACAGACACAGACACACACAGACACAGACACACACAGACACAGACACACACAGACACATACACAGACACACACAGACACAGACACAGACACACACAGACACATACACAGACACACGCAGACACATACAGACAGACACAGACACACACAGACACATACAGACACATACACAGACACACACAGACACATACAGACACATACACAGACAGACACAGACACACACAGACACAGACACACACATACACAGACACACACAGACACATACACAGACACACACAGACACATACACAGACACATACATAGACACACACAGACACAGACGCACACAGACACACGCAGACACATACAGACACACGCAGACACACACAGACACATACACAGACACACACAGACACAGACACACGCAGACACACACAGACACACACATACACATGCATACACAGACACACGCAGACACACACAGACACATACAGACACACGCAGACACACACAGACACATACACAGACACACACAGACACAGACACACGCAGACACACGCAGACACATACAGACACACGCAGACACACACAGACACACGCAGACACATACAGACACACGCAGACACATACAGACACACGCAGACACACGCAGACACACACAGACACATACACAGAGACACACAGACACACACAGACACATACAGACACACGCAGACACACACAGACACATACAGACACACGCAGACACACACAGACACATACACAGACACACACAGACACAGACACACGCAGACACACACAGACACACACAGACACATGCATACACAGACACACGCAGACATACACAGACACACACGCATACACAGACACACGCAGACACACACAGACACACACAGACACACACAGACAGACGCAGACACACACAGACACATACACAGACACACACAGACAGACACAGACACACACAGATAGACACACACATACACAGACACACACAGGCACACGCAGACACACGCAGACACACACACATACACAGACGCACACCGGCACACGCATACACAAGCACACACAGACAGACACAGACACACACATACACACACAGACACACACATACACAGACGCACACCGGCACACACAGGCACACACAGACAGACACAGACACACACATACACAGACGCACACCGACACACACAGGCACACACAGACAGACACAGACACACACATACACAGACGCACACCGGCACACACAGGCACACACAGACAGACACAGACACACACATACACAGACGCACACCGACACACACAGACTCTGGCACACATACAGACACACACATACACAGGCACGCACACATACACAGACGCACACCGACATACACAGACTCAGGCACACATACAGTCACACACATACACAGACACACACAGGCACACACAGACACACGCAGACACACACACACATACACACGCATACACAGACACACACAGACACACACATACACAGACGCACACCGGCACACACACAGCCACACACAGACAGACAGACACACACATACACAGGCACGAACACATACACAGACGCACACCGACACACACAGACTCTGGCACACATACAGACACACACATACACAGACACACAGGCACACACAGACACGCACAGACACACACAGACAAACACATACACAGACGCACACCGACACACACAGGCACGCACACATACACAGACGCACACCGACACACACAGACTCTGGCACACATACAGACACACACATACACAGGCACGCACACATACACGGACGCACACCGACACACACAGACTCAGGCACACATACAGACACACACATACACAGACACACAGGCACACACAGACACGCACAGACACACACAGACAAACACATACACAGACGCACACCGGCACACACACAGCCACACACAGACAGACAGACACACACATACACAGGCACGCACACATACACAGACGCACACCGACACAAACACACACATACAAAGACACATACACAGACAGACACACATACACACACGGTAGGTATCACGCGCATGTTTCTCTCTCGCACACGCTGGCCGTGACGTCATCTCCTGTATATGCTCAGCCACGGCGTGCTGACTACTGTTGTTGTTGTTAAATTAAAACCTATGGTACTGTGTAAAGATACACATTCGGATTTTCCCCCTCAAATCGCAAATAAAACAGATAACTTGTTCAACTCTAACCATTAGATTTAAATTATTGAAGCTAAAGGAGCAATTGTTTAAAATACGTATTAAATATAAAGGCTCACCACATGCGCCTATGTCTCACGCTAGCTATATGTTGCCCCCAGTTGTTCAGGCATCTTGCAGGAATTCCTCAGTTTGATAACTGCATCCTAAGAGAGTTTAAAGCTATATTAATAAATAACTCAACACATTAGTAAGTATTGCGGAAAAAAACCGTTTGTATATAATAAAACATATTACCCAATGTGGACTTTCCTGCTTCACATGCAAATGCAATTATTTATTCAGTTGTAGCATACTTTTCTGATTTTCTTTCTCGCCAAATCAGTGCGTTTGTTTCCGGGTATTTTCCGTTTTTCTGATTTTCTCTTATTCATATTCTTCAGCCTAATAAATGGCAGGACGAACTTTTTGGCTTTCAGTGCCTGTAAGTAACATGAGATTGTGGCGTAGGTCATAGCATTTTTTAGCATAAACGTGCTTCTCAGAAACCTCTTTTGTGACCTTCTTACCATTATGTAAAACAAATCCTTCGTCCAATAAATGGTTTCTGAATAATTTGAGACCGCTAATTAGCCTCGTCGTAATAATGACAATCATTCTATTAATGATCTAGATGTATATAAGTAAAGAAAGTTAACATTCATTAAATTGTATACATAGGAACCAAGAAGTCAGTTGTTGACTTGAAAGCTACACAGAATCCTGACGCCAGACTGGAGAGAGGGGTGAGAAGTTGCTTCTTTTGTGTAAGTGACGAACGATTTCCTTACACAGGGTTAGTCCAGTTTAAAACCCACGAGGGGACTTCTGCTTTATATTTGTAGTATCACGTGGTTATTATGGCGTGTTCTGGGAGATTCGCAATGGTTTTTGGGTCACAATGATGTCATTTTGGGGGACTTTCTAACCAATCAGGAAGAAGCCACCATGACGCCGTTTTTAGTATAAAAGAAATAGGGTTCGACACATCGTGGTCGTTTTGCTAAGAATTTGCCCGCGAGAGGCTGTAGGTCGTCGTTTTATAAAAAAAAAAAAAATGTTCGCTAAGTAATGACGTGCAACTCTAAAACTCAGTCCGCGAAGTAAAAGTGTTATGAGAAGAAACTGTTAGTGAATTAAAGTAACGTGGCTCACTCGTGATTACTTGAGAGTGAATTGTGCCATGTACTTAACGTAGAAACAGTGTAATTGAGAGTGCCAGTCAGCAGGATAACAGTGTACAGCAAGGTGCTTGTTTTGGAATCTGATTATAGAATAAATAACAGTAAAAGTTCACACGTGTTTTCTTCACAATTACAAGATCACTCCTGCAACTCCTCCCACTTGCCAAATCCACGCCAGAGAGAGTCAATGATTATGCAAGACTGAGCATCGCTGTGGTAACCCATCCAAGAAGAGCTTCGGTACCAGGTACGTGAGTGTAGTGGAGGTGATTTGAAGTGACACAAAAGCACCCACATTGAGGCGTAAAACCCAACAACGTATAACAACATTCCTGTTACAATTTTCAACACGTGAGGAATGTCGCAGGGGCGATTTTCAGCTTGCGAGTTGTAGGATTTCTCTCTTATAATTCCAAGGTTAGAGAGTAACTTCCTATTGATCCTCCCATATCACAGACTAAGGATCGGATTTTGAAACCTGCCTTTCGACCATTTGAACAATGTCTGTTGTTAGTAATTTTTTTGTTACTGTCTCGTCAAAATTGTTTCCGTGTCATATGAAAAATCGGATTTCGCTTTCATCTCATCAAAGCTCAGAACAAGATCCTTCTCATACTCACTAACAGAACTTGCTTCCTGTTGTAATACGTGATGATATGATGCATTGGGCCAAGCGTCTTTTGATGGTTATGGAACTAGTAGTGGATATTTAAGGCATTCTCTCGCATTATGCCTTCTTAGTCATGCATCTGAACATGATTTCCTTTGAAATGTCATCAGAGTCCCATGTAGGTACCTGTAAGTAAAACTTGCTGCTGGCAAAATGAGAAAATTTGCCGGAATGCACGTTCAACGCTTCTTAACTTATACATTTCGGATTGTACTTCTTGCAATTCATTTTCTAAACGTGTTACTTTCTTCTCTAATTTTAAATTGTGACTTCTAAGTGCCTAAACTTCTGATTTAATGCCCTCTGTATTTGTAGGTGCTGTGCTAAATGACGAGGGAGAGGTAACAGGATTTTCGAGGATATTTACTATATTTATTTCAGAATTGCTGTTTGTTTCTTCTAACACAGCACTTACTATTGTTTTGCATCTCTGTTTATAAGACGTTTTGTCTTCTTTTCTTAGGACTGTTAACTTTCTGATACAAGACATTAGACAACTTTAAATTTAGATGTGGTAAAGCAATGCTTTTTAATGTTTTTAGGAGCAAGCTTGAAGAGTTCCGCTTTTAAACCTCGTTCGCAATCTTCCTTGTCAAAATGAATGGAACGAATGCGGGAACTATCTGGAGAGAAACGATCATCCCTTCTACATAACTGAATCCATTACGTACAACACAAGAAGCTTAAACAAACACTGTCATTGTAACGGGAGCGACCGTTACAGCAGCTGACGTCATCGACACGGAAGTTTACTGCGCATCTACCGTATTACTCCATATTCCGTGCACACACACAGACACCTGTCGGTGTGAAACTTTTGGCTGCACTAGTCATAATAAATAGACTAAAAAGGTATTATAAAATGGCGGTGGCTGCAAATGATCAAAGTAAAAGTGAAAGATATCAGTGCCCTGAAATTTGATCCACCCTTCAGGAAGATCAAAGGTGGAGTCAGAAACCAATTCTCCAAGTTGGCAAGCCTGGAGTAATCACAGCAAACACCTGGGCCCATCATGAAGGTTAATTTAAAATCAAATTGAAATGCAGGTGGCGCCCTCCGGTGAATGACGCCTGAGGTGGCCCAGCTAGACGCTTTTACTACTAGCTCCATCTTTTGTCAAGGAACATTAATATCCGCTTCTAAGATAACTGCAGCCTTTGAATACAGATTACATAAGGTTTTCTTCTCATGCCATTAAGTGTTCCAATACGAGATTCTGTACCAACGACACATTCATACAACTATAACATGCATACACTGTGTTTCGAAAGTTCTCTGTCTGTGTGTGTCTGCGTGTGCCTGTGTGTGTCTGTGTGCCTGTCTGTGTGTGTCTGTGTGTATCTGTGTGTGTCTGTGAGCGTGTGTGTCTGCGTGTGCTTGTGTGTGTCTGTGTGCCTGCCTGTGTGTGTCTCTGTGCCTGTCTGTGTGTCAGTGTGTGTCTGTGTGTGTCTGCGTGTGTCTGTCTTTGTGTGTCTGTGCGCGCGTGTGTGTCTGTGTGTGTCTATGTCTGTGTGTGTCTGTGTGTGTCTGTGAGCGTGTGTGTCTGCGTGTGCCTGTGTGTGTCTGTGTGCCTGTCTGTGTGTGTCTGTGTGTATCTGTGTGTGTCTGTGAGCGTGTGTGTCTGCGTGTGCTTGTGTGTGTCTGTCTTTGTGTGTCTGTGCGCGCTTGTGTGTCTGTGTGTGTCTATGTCTGTGTGCCTGGCTGTGTGTGTCTGTGTGTGTCTGTGAGCGTGTGTGTCTGCGTGTGTCTGTCTTTGTGTGTCTGTGTGTCTGTGAGCGTGTGTGTCTGTGTGTGTCTGTGTGCCTATCTGTGTGTGTCAGTGTATGTCTGTGTGTGTGTCTGTGAGCGTGTGTGTCTGCGTGTGTTTGTGTGTGTGACTGTGAGCGTGTGTGTCTGCGTGTGTTTGTGTGTGTGTCTGTGAGCGTAAGTGTCTGCGTGTGTCTGTGTTCCTGTCTGTGTGTGTCAGTGTATGTCTGTGTGTGTCTGTGAACGTGTGTGTCTGCGTGTGTCTGTGTTCCTGTCTGTGTGTGTCAGTGTATGTCTGTGTGTGTCTGTGAACGTGTGTGTCTGCGTGTGTCTGTGTTCCTGTCTGTGTGTGTCAGTGTATGTCTGTGTGTGTCTGTGAACGTGTGTGTCTGCGTGTGTTTATGTGTGTGACTGTGAGCGTGTGTGTCTGCGTGTGTTTGTGTGTGTGACTGTGAGCGTGTGTGTCTGCGTGTGTTTGTGTGTGTGTCTGTGAGCGTAAGTGTCTGCGTGTGTCTGTGTTCCTGTCTGTGTGTGTCAGTGTATGTCTGTGTGTGTCTGTGAACGTGTGTGTCTGTGAGCGTGTGTGTCTGCGTGTGTCTGTGTTCCTGTCTGTGTGTGTCAGTGTATGTCTGTGTGTGTCTGGAGCGTATGTGTCTGCGTGTGTCTGTGTGCCTGTCTGTGTGTGTCAGTGTATGTCTGTGTGTGTCTGTGAGCGTGTGTGTCTGCGTGTGTTTATGTGTGTGTCTGTGAGCGTGTGTGTCTGCGTGTGTCTGTTTTCCTGTCTGTGTGTGTCAGTGTATGTCTGTGTGTGTCTGTGAGCGTGTGTGTCTGCGTGTGTCTGTGTTCCTGTCTGTGTGTGTCAGTGTATGTCTGTGTGTGTCTGGAGCGTATGTGTCTGCGTGTGTCTGTGTGCCTGTCTGTGTGTGTCAGTGTATGTCTGTGTGTGTCTGTGAGCGAGTGTGTCTGCGTGTGTCTAACTCTGTGTGTCTGAATCTGTGTGTCTGTGTGAGTGGGTGTGTCTGTGTGTCTATACGTGCCTGTATCTGTGTGAGTGTGTCTGTGTGGGTCTGTGTGAGTGTGTGTGTCTGTGTCTGTATGCCTGTGTGAGTGGGTGTCTGTGTGTCTGTACGTGCCTATATCTGCGTGAGGGAGTGTGTGTGTCTGTGTGTGTCTGTATCTGTGTGTCTATGTGAGTGTGTGTGTCTGTGTCTGTGTGAGTGTGAGTCTGTGTGTGTCTGTGCGTGTCTGTATCTGTGTGAGTGAGTGTGTCTGTGTGTGTCTGTATCTGTGTGTCTGTGTGAGTGTGTGTATGTATCTGTGTGTCTGTGTGTGTCTGTGCGTGTCTGTATCTGTGTGAGTGAGTGTGTGTGTCTGTGTCTGTGTGTCTGTGCGTGTCTGTATCTGTATGAGTGAGTGTGTGTATGTATCTGTGTGTCTGAGCGTGTCTGTATCTGTATGAGTGAATGTGTGTATGTATCTGTGTGTCTGAGCGTGTCTGTATCTGTATGAGTGAATGTGTGCGTCTGTATCTGTGTGTCTGTGCGTGTCTGTATCTGTATGAGTGAATGTGTGTATGTATCTGTGTGTCTGAGCGTGTCTGTATCTGTATGAGTGAGTGTGTGTATGTATCTGTGTGTCTGAGCGTGTCTGTATCTGTATGAGTGAGTGTGTGTATGTATCTGTGTGTCTGAGCGTGTCTGTATCTGTATGAGTGAATGTGTGTATGTATCTGTGTGTCTGAGCGTGTCTGTATCTGTATGAGTGAATGTGTGCGTCTGTATCTGTGTGTCTGCGATTGTCGTGTGTGTATCTGTGTGAGTGAGCGTGTCTGTATCTGTGTGTCTGTGTGAGTGTGTGTGTGTCTGTGTGAGCATGTGTGCGTGTCTGAATCTGTGTGTGTGCCTGCGATTGTCGTGTGTGTATCTGTGTGAGTGAGTGTGTCTTTATCTGTAAGTCTGTGTGAGTGTGTGCGTCTGTGCGTGTCTGTATCTGTGTGAGTGAGTCTGTGCGTCTGTATCTGTGTGTCTGTATCTGAGTGTCTGAGATTGTCGTGTGTGTATCTGAGTGAGTGAGTGTGTGTGTCTGTATCTGTGTGTCTGTGTGAGTGTGTGTGTATATATCTGTGTGTCTGTGTGAGTGTGTGTGTCTGTGTGTATATCTGTGTGTGTCTGTGTGAGTGTGTGTGCGTGTCTGTATCTGTGTGTGTGTCTGTGCCTGTCTGTATCTGTGTGTTTGTGTGAGTGTGTGTGTCTGTGCGTGTCTGTAACTGTATGTGTGTCTGTGTGTGTCTGTATCTGTATGTCTGTGTTTGTCGTGTGTCTGTATCTGTGTGAGTGTGTGTGTCTATGTGTGTATCTGTGTGTGTCTGTATCTGTGCGAGTGTGTGTGTTTGTGTGTGAGTGTGTGTTTTTGTGTGTGTCTGTGTGAGTGTGTGTATCCCTGTGTGTCTGTATCTGTGTGAGTGTGTCTGCGGGTGTCTGTGTGAGTGTGTGTGTCTGTATCTGTGTGAGTGTGTGTGTCTGTGTGTGTCTATATCTGTGTGAGTGTGTGTGTCGTGTGTCTGTATCTGTGTGAGTGTGTGTGTCTGTGTGTGTCTGTATCTGTGTGTCTGTATCTGAGCGAGTGTGTGTGTTTGTGTGTGTCTGTATCTGTGCAAGTGTGTGTCTGTATTTGTGTGACTGTGTGTGTCTGTGTGCGTCTGTTTGTGTCTGTATCTGTGCGAATGTGTGTGTTTGTGTGTGTCTGTTTGTCTGTGTGTGTCTGTATCTGTGCGAGTGTGTGTAAGTGTGTGTCTGTATCTGAGTGAGTGTGTGTGTCTGTATTTATGTGTCTGTGTGTGTCTGTATCTGAGTAAGTGTGTGTGTCTGTATCTGTGTGTCTGTGTGTGTCTATGTCTGTATCTGTCCGAGTGTGTGTGTTTGTGTGTGTCTGTGTGTCTGTATCTGTGTGAGTGTGTGTGTGTCTCCGTGTGTCTGTGTCAGTGGGTGTCGTGTGTCTGTATCTGTGTGAGTGTGTGTCTGTATACGTGTGAAGGTGTGTGTCTGTATCTGTGAGTCTGTGTGTATCTGTATCTGTGTGTAGGTGTGTGTCTGTATCTTGGTGTCTGTATCTGTGTGACTGTATCTGTGTGTCTGTATCTGTGTGACTGTATCTTGGTGTGTGTGTCTGTATCTGTGTGAGTGTGTGTGTCTGCGTGTGTCTGTGTCAGTGTGTGTCGTGTGTCTGTATCTGTGTGAGTGTGTGTCTGTATACGTGTGAAGGTGTGTGTCTGTGTGTGTCCGTATCTGTGAGTCTGTGTGTGTCTGTATCTGTGTGTAGGTGTGTGTCTGTATCTGTGAGTCTGTGTGTGTCTGTATCTGTGTGTAGGTGTGTGTCTGTATCTTGGTGTCTGTGTGTGTCTGTATCTGTGTGACTGTATCTTGGTGTCTGTGTGTGTCTGTATCTGTGTGAGTGTGTGCGTCTGTATCTGTGTGTAGGTGTGTGTCTGTATCTTGGTGTCTGTATCTGTGTGACTGTATCTGTGTGTCTGTATCTGTGTGACTGTATCTTGGTGTCTGTGTGTGTCTGTATCTGTGTGAGTGTGTGTGTCTGTATCTCTGTGACTGTATCTTGGTGTCTGTGTGTATCTGTATCTGTGAGTCTGTGTGTCCATCTGTGAGTCTGTATGTATCTGTATCTGAGGGTCTGTACGCGTCTGTATCTGTGTGACTGTGTGTGTCTGTATCTGTGTGTCTGTATCTGTGTGACTGTATCTTGGTGTCTGTGTGTATCTGTATCTGTGAGTCTGTGTGTCCATCTGTGAGTCTGTATGTGTCTGTATCTGAGGGTCTGTACGCGTCTGTATCTGTGTGACTGTGTGTGTCTGTATCTGTGTGTCTGTATGTGTCTGTATCGGTGTGTATCTGTATATGTGAGTCTGTGTATATGTATCCGTGTGTGTCTGTGTGTTTGTATCTGTGTGACTGTATCTGTGTATCTGTATCTGTGAGTCTGTGTGTCTATCTGGGAGTCTGTGTGTGTTTATATCTGTGGGTCTGTACGCGTCTGTATCTGTGTGACTGTGTGTGTCTGTATCTGTGTGTCTGTGGGTGTCTGTATCTGTGTGAGTGTGTGTGTCTGTATCTGTGTGAGTGTGGGTGTCTGTATCTGTGTGACTGTGGGTGTCTGTATCTGTGTGAGTGTGTGTGTCTGTATCTGTGTGAGTGTGTGTGTCTGTATCTGTGTGAGTGTGTGTGTCTGTATCTGTGTGAGTGTGGGTGTCTGTATCTGTGTGAGTGTGTGTGTGTGTATCTTTGTGAGTGTGTGTGTCTGTATCTGTGTGAGTGTGTGTGTCTGTATCTGTGTGACTGTGTGTGTCTGTATCTGTGTGAGTGTGTGTGTCTGTATCTGTGTGAGTGTGTGTGTCTGTATCTGTGTGAGTGTGTGTGTCTGTATCTGTGTGAATGTGTCTGTCTGTATCTGAGCGAGTGTGTGTGTCTGTATCTGTGTGTATCTGTATATGTGAGTCTATGTATATGTATCCGTGTGTGTCTGTATCTGTGTGTCTGTGTGTGTCTGTATCTGTGTGAGTGTGTGTGTCTGTATCTGTGTGAGTGTGTGTGTCTGTATCTGTGTGAGTGTGTGTGTCTGTATCTGTGTGAGTGTGTGTGTTTGTATCTGTGTGAGTGTGGGTGTCTGTATCTGTGTGAGTGTGTGTGTCTGTATTTGTGTGAGTGTGTGTGTCTGTATCTGCGTGTCTGTGTGTGTCTGTATCTGTGTGAGTGTGTGTGTCTGTATCTGTGTGAGTGTGGGTGTCTGTATCTGTGTGAGTGTGTGTGTCTGTATCTGTGTGACTGTGGGTGTCTGTATCTGTGTGAGTGTGTGTGTCTGTATCTGTGTGAGTGTGGGTGTCTGTATATGTGTGAGTGTGTGTGTCTGTATCTGAGCGAGTGTGTGTGTCTGTATCTGTGTGACTGTGGGTTTCTGTATCTGTGTGAGTGTGTGTGTCTGTATCTGTGTGAGTGTGTGTGTCTGTATCTGTGTGAGTGTGGGTGTCTGTATCTGTGTGACTGTGTGTGTCTGTATCTGTGTGAGTGTGTGTCTGTATCTGTGTGAGTGTGTGTGTCTGTATCTGTGTGAGTGTGTGTGTCTATCTGTGTGAGTGTGGGTGTCTGTATATGTGTGAGTGTGTGTGTCTGTATCTGTGTGAGTGTGTGTGTCTGTATCTGTGTGAGTGTGGGTGTCTGTATCTGTGTGAGTGTGGGTGTCTGTATCTGTGTGACTGTGTGTGTCTGTATCTGTGTGAGTGTGGGTGTCTGTATATGTGTGAGTGTGTGTGTCTGTATCTGTGTGAGTGTGGGTGTCTGTATATGTGTGAGTGTGTGTCTGTATCTGTGTGAGTGTGGGTGTCTGTATCTGTGTGAGTGTGGGTGTCTGTATCTGAGCGAGTGTGGGTGTCTGTATCTGAGCGAGTGTGTGTGTCTGTATCTGAGCGAGTGTGTGTGTCTGTATCTGTGTGAGTGTGGGTGTCTGTATCTGTGTGAGTGTGTGTGTCTGTATCTGTGTGAGTGTGTGTGTCTGTATCTGTGTGAGTGTGGATGTCTGTATCTGTTTGAGTGTGTGTGTCTGTATCTGTTTGAGTGTGTGTGTCTGTATCTGTGTGAGTGTGGGTGTCTGTATCTGAGCGAGTGTGTGTGTCTGTATCTGTGTGAGTGTGGGTGTCTGTATCTGAGCGAGTGTGTGTGTCTGTATCTGTGTGAGTGTGTGTGTCTGTATCTGTGTGAGTGTGTGTGTCTGTATCTGTGTGAGTGTGGGTGTCTGTATCTGAGCGAGTGTGTGTGTCTGTATCTGTGTGAGTGTGGGTGTCTGTATCTGTGTGAGTGTGTGTGTCTGTATCTGTGTGAGTGTGGGTGTCTGTATCTGTGTGAGTGTGTGTGTCTGTATCTGTGTGAGTGTGTGTGTCTGTATCTGTGTGAGTGTGTGTGTCTGTATCTGTGTGAGCGTGGGTGTCTGTATCTGAGCGAGTGTGTGTGTCTGTATCTGTGTGAGTGTGTGTGTCTGTATCTGTGTGAGTGTGGGTGACTGTATCTGTGTGAGTGTGGGTGTCTGTATCTGAGCGAGTGTGTGTGTCTGTATCTGAGCGAGTGTGTGTGTCTGTTTCTGTGTGAGTGTGGGTGTCTGTATCTGTGTGAGTGTGTGTGTCTGTATCTGTGTGAGTGTGTGTGTCTGTATCTGTGTGAGTGTGGATGTCTGTATCTGTTTGAGTGTGTGTGTCTGTATCTGTTTGAGTGTGTGTGTCTGTATCTGTGTGAGTGTGGGTGTCTGTATCTGAGCGAGTGTGTGTGTCTGTATCTGTGTGAGTGTGGGTGTCTGTATCTGAGCGAGTGTGTGTGTCTGTATCTGTGTGAGTGTGTGTGTCTGTATCTGAGCGAGTGTGTGTGTCTGTATCTGAGCGAGTGTGTGTGTCTGTATCTGAGCGAGTGTGGGTGTCTGTATCTGTGTGAGTGTGTGTGTCTGTATCTGTGTGAGTGTGTGTGTCTGTATCCGAGCGAGTGTGGGTGTCTGTATCTGAGCGAGTGTGTGTGTCTGTATCTGAGCGAGTGTGTGTGTCTGTATCTGAGCGAGTGTGGGTGTCTGTATCTGAGCGAGTGTGTGTGTCTGTATCTGAGCGAGTGTGTGTGTCTGTATCTGAGCGAGTGTGGGTGTCAGTATCTGTGTGAGTGTGTGTGTCTGTATCTGAGCGAGTGTGTGTGTCTGTATCTGAGCGAGTGTGGGTGTCTGTATCTGAGTGAGTGTGTGTGTCTGTATCTGAGCGAGTGTGTGTGTCTGTATCTGTGTGAGTGTGTGTGTGTCTGTATCTGTGTGAGTGTGTGTGTCTGTATCTGAGCGAGTGTGGGTGTCAGTATCTGAGCGAGTGTGTGTGTCTCTATCTGAGCGAGTGTGTGTGTCTGTATCTGTGTGAGTGTGTGTGTCTGTATCTGAGCGAGTGTGTGTGTCTGTATCTGAGCGAGTGTGGGTGTCAGTATCTGAGCGAGTGTGTGTTTCTGTATCTGAGCCAGTGTGGATGTCTGTATCTGAGCGAGTGTGTGTGTCTGTATCTGAGCGAGTGTGTGTGTCTCTATCTGAGCGAGTGTGTGTGTCTGTATCTGAGCGAGTGTGGGTGTCTGTATCTGAGCGAGTGTGGGTGTCTGTATCTGAGCGAGTGTGGGTGTCTCTATCTGAGCCAGTGTGGGTGTCTCTATCTGAGCGAGTGTGGGTGTCTCTATCTGAGCGAGTGTGGGTGTCTCTATCTGAGCGAGTGTGTGTGTCTGTATCTGAGCGAGTGTGTGTGTCTGTATCTGAGCGAGTGTGTGTGTCTGTATCTGAGCGAGTGTGTGTGTCTGTATCTGAGCGAGTGTGGGTTTCTGTATCTGAGCGAGTGTGTGTGTCTGTATCTGAGCGAGTGTGTGTGTCTGTATCTGTGTGAGTGTGGCTGTCTGTATCTGAGCGAGTGTGTGTGTCTGTATCTGAGCGAGTGTGGGTGTCTGTATCTGAGCGAGTGTGTGTGTCTGTATCTGAGCGAGTGTGTGTGTCTGTATCTGTGTGAGTGTGTGTGTGTCTGTATCTGTGTGAGTGTGTGTGTCTGTATCTGAGCGAGTGTGTGTGTCTGTATCTGTGTGAGTGTGTGTGTCTGTATCTGTGTGAGTGTGGGTGTCTGTATCTGAGCGAGTGTGTGTGTCTGTATCTGAGCGAGTGTGTGTGTCTGTATCTGAACGAGTGTGGGTGTCTGTATCTGTGTGAGTGTGTGTGTCTGTATCTGAGCGAGTGTGGGTGTCTGTATCTGAGCGAGCCTGTGTGTCTGTATCTGTGTGAGTGTGTGTGTCTGTATCTGAGCGAGTGTGTGTGTCTGTATCTGAGCGAGTGTGTGTGTCTGTATCTGTGTGACTGTGGGTGTCTGTATCTGTGTGACAGTGTGTGTCTGTATCTGTGTGAGTGTGGGTGTCTGTATCTGTGTGAGTGTGTGTCTGTATCTGTGTGACTGTGGGTGTCTGTATCTGTGTGAGTGTGGGTGTCTGTATCTGTGTGACTGTGTGTGTCTGTATCTGTGTGACTGTGGGTGTCTGTATCTGTGTGAGTGTGTGTGTCTGTATCTGTGTGAGTGTGGTTGTCTGTATCTGAGCGAGTGTGTGTGTCTGTATCTGTGTGAGTGTGTGTGTGTCTGTATCTGTGTGAGTGTGGGTGTCTGTATCTGTGTGAGTGTGTGTGTCTGTATCTGTGTGAGTGTGTCTGTATCTGTGTGAGTGTGTGTGTCTGTATCTGTGTGAGTGTGTGTGTCTGTATCTGTTTGAGTGTGGGTGTCTGTATCTGAGCGAGTGTGGGTGTCTGTATCTGTTTGAGTGTGGGTGTCTGTATCTGAGCGAGTGTGGGTGTCTGTATCTGTTTGAGTGTGGGTGTCTGTATCTGAGCGAGTGTGGGTGTCTGTATCTGAGCGAGTGTGGGTGTCTGTATCTGTGTGAGTGTGTGTGTCTGTATCTGAGCGAGTGTGGGTGTCTGTATCTGTGTGACTGTGTGTGTCTGTATCTGAGCGAGTGTGGATGTCTGTATCTGTGTGAGTGTGGGTGTCTGTATCTGAGCGAGTGTGGGTGTCTGTATCTGTGTGACTGTGTGTGTCTGTATCTGTGTGAGTGTGGGTGTCTGTATCTGTGTGAGTGTGTGTGTCTGTATCTGTGTGAGTGTGTGTGTGTCTGTATCTGTGTGAGTGTGTGTGTCTGTATCTGTGTGAGTGTGGGTGTCTGTATCTGTGTGACTGTGTGTGTCTGTATCTGAGCGAGTGTGGGTGTCTGTATCTGAGCGAGCCTGTGTGTCTGTATCTGAGCGAGTGTGTGTGTCTGTATCTGTGTGAGTGTGGGTGTCTGTATCTGAGCGAGTGTGTGTGTCTGTATCTGTGTGAGTGTGGGTGTCTGTATCTCAGCGAGTGTGTGTGTCTGTATCTGTGTGAGTGTGTGTGTCTGTATCTGTGTGAGTGTGGGTGTCAGTATCTGAGCGAGTGTGTGTGTCTGTATCTGAGCGAGTGTGTGTGTCTGTATCTGTGTGAGTGTGTGTGTCTGTATCTGAGCGAGTGTGTGTGTCTGTATCTGAGCGAGTGTGTGTGTCTGTATCTGTGTGACTGTGGGTGTCTGTATCTGTGTGACAGTGTGTGTCTGTATCTGTGTGAGTGTGGGTGTCTGTATCTGTGTGAGTGTGTGTCTGTATCTGTGTGACTGTGGGTGTCTGTATCTGTGTGAGTGTGGGTGTCTGTATCTGTGTGACTGTGTGTGTCTGTATCTGTGTGACTGTGGGTGTCTGTATCTGTGTGAGTGTGTGTGTCTGTATCTGTGTGAGTGTGGTTGTCTGTATCTGAGCGAGTGTGTGTGTCTGTATCTGTGTGAGTGTGTGTGTGTCTGTATCTGTGTGAGTGTGGGTGTCTGTATCTGTGTGAGTGTGTGTGTCTGTATCTGTGTGAGTGTGTCTGTATCTGTGTGAGTGTGTGTGTCTGTATCTGTGTGAGTGTGTGTGTCTGTATCTGTGTGAGTGTGTGTGTCTGTATCTGTGTGAGTGTGTGTGTCTGTATCTGTGTGAGTGTGTGTGTCTGTATCTGTGTGAGTGTGTGTGTTTGTATCTGTGTGAGTGTGTGTGTCTGTATCTGTGTGTGTCTGTATCTGTGTGAGTGTGGGTGTCTGTATCTGTGTGACTGTGTGTGTCTGTATCTGAGCGAGTGTGTGTGTCTGTATCTGTGTGAGTGTGTGTGTCTGTATCTGAGCGAGTGTGGGTGTCTGTATCTGTGTGACTGTGTGTGTCTGTATCTGTGTGAGTGTGTGTGTCTGTATCTGTGTGACTGTGGGTGTCTGTATCTGTGTGACAGTGTGTGTCTGTATCTGTGTGAGTGTGGGTGTCTGTATCTGTGTGAGTGTGTGTCTGTATCTGTGTGACTGTGGGTGTCTGTATCTGTGTGAGTGTGTGTGTCTGTATCTGTGTGAGTGTGTGTCTGTATCTGTGTGACTGTGGGTGTCTGTATCTGTGTGAGTGTGTGTCTGTATCTGTGTGACTGTGTGTGTCTGTATCTGAGCGAGTGTGTGTGTCTGTATCTGTGTGAGTGTGTGTGTCTGTATCTGTGTGACTGTGTGTGTCTGTATCTGTGTGAGTGTGTGTGTCTGTATCTGTGTGAGTGTGTGTGTCTGTATCTGTGTGAGTGTGGGTGTCTGTATCTGTGTGAGTGTGTGTGTGTCTGTATCTGTGTGAGTGTGTGTGTCTGTATCTGTGTGAGTGTGTGTGTCTGTATCTGTGTGTCTGTGTGTGTCTGAATCTGTGTGTGTCTGTATCTGTGTGTGTCTGTAACCGTGAGTGTGTGTTTGTGTGTATCTGTGAGTCTGTACGTGTCTGTATCTATGTATTTGTGTGTAACTGTATCTGTGAGCCTGTGTGTATGTATCTGTGTGGCTGTGTGTGTCTGTATCTGTGTGTCTTTATCTGTGTGTCTGTGTATGTCTCAATCTGTGTGTTTGTGTGCGTTTGTATCTGTGTGTCCGTGTGTGTCACTATCCCTGTGTCTGTGTGTGTCTGTATCTGTGTGTCTGTGTGTGTCTGTATCTGAGTGCTTGTGTGTCTGTATCTGTGTGTCTGCGTGTCTGTGTCTGTATGTCTATGTGTGTCTGAATTTTGTGTCTGTGAGTGTCTGTATCTGTGTGTCTGTGTGTGTCTGAATCTTTCTGTATCTCTGTGTCTGTATCTGTGTGTCTGTATCTGTGTATCTGTGTGTGTCTGTACCTGTGAGTCTGTGTGTGTCTGTATCTGTAAGTCTGTACGTGGCTGTATCTGAGTGTGTATCTGTGTATCTGTGAGTGTCTGTGTCTGTGTGTGTCTCTACCTGTGTGTCTTTATGTATCTCTATTTGTGTGTCTGTGTGTGTCTCTATCTGTGTGTTTGTGTCTCTATCTGTGTGTTTGTTTCTGTGTGTCTGTGTGTGTCTGTATCTGTGTGTCTGTATCTGAATGAGTGTGTCTGTGTGTCTCTTACTGTGTGAGTCTGTGTGTGTTTTTGTGTCCCTATCTGAGTGTCTGTATCTGTGTGCGTGTGTGTGTCTCTTTCTGTATGTCTGTGTGTGTCTTTGTGTCTCTATCTGAGTGTCTCTATCTGTGTGTCTGTGTGTCTCTTTCTGTATGTCTGTGTGTGTCTCTATGTGTGTGAGTGTGTGTCTGGTGTTTCTATCTGTATGTCTGTATCTGTGTGAGTGTCTGTCTGTGTGTCTATATGTGTGAGTCTGTGTGTGTCTGTCTGTCTATGTATGTCTGTATCTGTGTGATTGTGTGTGTATGTGTGTCTCCATCTGTGTGGCTGTGTAAGTCTCTATCTGTGTGTCTGTATCTGTGTGAGTGTGTGTGTGTCTGTGTGCGTCTTTATCTGTGTGTCCGTATCTGTGTGAGTGTGTGTGTGTGTCTTTATCTGTGTGTCTGTATGTTTCTCTATCTGTGTGTCTGTATCTGTGTGAGTGTGTGTGTGTCTGTGTGCGTCTTTATCTGTGTGTCTGTATCTGTGTGTGTGTGTGTGTCTTTATCTGTGTGTCTGTAAGTTTCTCTATCTGTGTGTCTGTATCTGTGTGAGTGTGTGTGTTTGTGTGCGTCTTTATCTGTGTGTCTGTATCTGTGTGAGTGTGTGTCTTTATCTGTGTGTCTGTATGTTTCTCTATCTGTGTGTCTGTATCTGTGTGAGTGTGTGTGTGTCTGTGTGTGTCTTTATCTGTGTGTCTGTGTGTTTCTCTATCTGTGTGTCTGTGTGTGTCTCTATCTGTGTGTGTCTGTATCTGTATATCTGTGTGTGTCTCTGTCTGTGTGTGTCTGTATCTGTATATCTGTGTGTGTCTTTCTGTGTGCCGGTGTGTTGGTCTATCTGTGTGTCTTTATCTGTATGTCTGTGTGTGTCTCTATCTGTGTGTCTGTATCTGTATGTCTGTGTATGTCTCTATCTGTGTGTCTGTATCTGTGTGTCTGTGTGATTTTCTATCTGTGTGTCTGTATCTGTATGTCTGTATCTGTGTGTCTGTGTGATTTTCTATCTGTGTGTCTCTATCTGTGTGTCTGTGTGATTTTCTATCTGTGTGTCTGTATCTGTATATCTGTGTGTGTCTCTGTCTGTGTGTCTGTATCTGTATGTCTGTGTGTGTCTCTATCTGTGTGTCTGTGTGTCTCTATCTGTGTGAGTGTGTATCGGTGTGTCTCTATATGTATGTCTGTGTGTGTCTCTATCTGTGTGTCTGTGTGGCTCTATCTGTGTGAGTGTGTGTCTCTATATGTGTGTCTGTGTGTCTCTATCTGTGTGTCTGTATCTGTGTGAGTGTGTGTCTCTATCTGTGTGTCTGTATCTGTGTGTCTGTGTGTCTCTATCTGTGTGAGTGTATGTAATATGTGTGTCTCTATCTGTGTGAGTGTATGTCTATCTGTGTGAGTGTATGTACTATGTGTGTCTCTATCTGTATGTCTGTGTGTGTCTCTATCTGTGTGTCTGTATCTGTGTGTCTGTGTGTCTCTATCTGTGTGAGTGTATGTAATATGTGTGTCTCTATCTGTGTGAGTGTATGTAATATGTGTGTCTCTATCTGTGTGAGTGTATGTAATATGTGTGTCTCTATCTGTGTGAGTGTATGTCTGTGTGTGTCTCCATCTGTGTGTCTCCATCTGTGTGAGTTTGTGTGTGTCTCCATCTGTGTGTCTCTATCTGTGTGTCTGTGTGTCTGTGTGTCTATCTGTGTGAGTGTATGTAATATGTGTGTCTCTATCTGTGTGTCTCTATCTGTGTATCTGTGTGTCTGTGTGTCTCTATCTGTGTGAGTGTATGTAATATGTGTGTCTCCATCTGTGTGTCTCTATCTGTGTATCTGTGTGTCTGTGTGTCTCTATCTGTGTGAGTGTATGTAATATGTGTGTCTCTATCTGTGTGAGTGTATGCAATATGTGTGTCTCTATCTGTGTGAGTGTATGTCTGTGTGTGTCTCCATCTGTGTGTCTCCATCTGTGTGAGTTTGTGTGTGTCTCTATCTGTGTGTCTCAATCTGTGTGTCTCTATCTGTGTGAGTTTGTGTGTGTCTCTATCTGTGTGTCTCTATCTGTGTGTCTCTATCTGTGTGAGTTTGTGTGTGTCTCTATCTGTGTGTCTCTATCTGTGTGAGTTTGTGTGTGTCTCTATCTGTGTGTCTCTATCTGTGTGTCTCTATCTGTGTGTCTCTATCTGTGTGTCTCTATCTGTGTGAGTTTGTGTGTGTCTCTATCTGTGTGTCTCTATCTGTGTGTCTCTATCTGTGTGAGTTTGTGTGTGTCTCTATCTGTGTGTCTCTATCTGTGTGAGTTTGTGTGTGTCTCCATCTGTGTGTCTCTATCTGTGTGTCTGTGTGTCTCTATCTGTGTGTCTCTATCTGTGTGTCTCTATCTGTGTGTCTCTATCTGTGTGTCTCTATCTGTGTGTCTCTATCTGTGTGTCTCTATCTGTGTGAGTTTGTGTGTGTCTCTATCTGTGTGTCTCTATCTGTGTGAGTTTGTGTGTGTCTCTATCTGTGTGTCTCTATCTGTGTGAGTTTGTGTGTGTCTCCATCTGTGTGTCTCTATCTGTGTGTCTGTGTGTCTCTATCTGTGTGTCTCTATCTGTGTGTCTCTATCTGTGTGTCTCTATCTGTGTGTCTCTATCTGTGTGTCTCTATCTGTGTGTCTCTATCTGTGTGTCTCTATCTGTGTGTCTCTATCTGTGTGTCTCCATCTGTGTGTCTCTATCTGTGGGTCTCTATCTGTGTGTCTCTATCTGTGTGTCTCTATCTGTGTGTCTCTATCTGTGTGTCTCTATCTGTGTGTCTCCATCTGTGTGAGTTTGTGTGTGTCTCTATCTGTGTGTCTCCATCTGTGTGTCTCTATCTGTATGTCTGTGTGTCTCTATCTGTGTGTCTCCATCTGTGTGTCTCTATCTGTATGTCTGTGTGTGTCTCTATCTGTGTGTCTCCATCTGTGTGAGTTTGTGTGTGTCTCTATCTGTGTGTCTCCATCTGTGTGAGTTTGTGTGTGTCTCTATCTGTGTCTCTATCTGTATGTCTCTATCTGTATGTCTCTATCTGTGTCTCTATCTGTGTCTCTATCTGTGTGTCTCTATCTGTGTGTCTCTATCTGTGTGTCTCTATCTGTGTGTCTCTATCTGTGTGTCTCTATCTGTATGTCTCTATCTGTGTGTCTCTATCTGTGTGTCTCTATCTGTGTGTCTCTATCTGTATGTCTCTATCTGTGTCTCTATCTGTGTGTCTCTATCTGTATGTCTCTATCTGTGTCTCTATCTGTGTCTCTATCTGTGTGTCTCTATCTGTGTGTCTCTATCTGTGTGTCTCTATCTGTGTGTCTCTATCTGTGTGTCTCTATCTGTGTGTCTCTATCTGTATGTCTCTATCTGTGTCTCTATCTGTGTGTCTCTATCTGTGTGTCTCTATCTGTGTGTCTCTATCTGTATGTCTCTATCTGTGTGTCTCTATCTGTGTGTCTCTATCTGTATGTCTCTACCTGTGTGTCTCTATCTGTATGTCTCTATCTGTGTGTCTCTATCTGTGTGTCTCTATCTGTGTTTCTCTATCTGTGTGTCTCTATGTGTGTGTCTCTATCTGTGTGTCTCTATCTGTGTGTCTCTATCTGTGTCTCTATCTGTGTGTCTCTATCTGTGTGTCTCTATCTGTGTGTCTCTATCTGTATGTCTCTATCTGTGTGTCTCTATCTGTGTGTCTCTATCTGTGTGTCTCTATCTGTGTGTCTCTATCTGTGTGTCTCTATCTGTGTGTCTCTATCTGTATGTCTCTATCTGTGTGTCTCTATCTGTATGTCTCTATCTGTGTGTCTCTATCTGTGTGTCTCTATCTGTGTGTCTGTGTGTCTGTATCTGTGTGTCTGTATGTCTCTATCTGTGTGTCTCTATCTGTGTGTGTGTGTGTGTCTCTATCTGTGTGTCTCTATCTGTGTGTCTGTGTGTCTGTATCTGTGTGAGTGAAGGTGTATGTGTGTCTCTATCTGCATGTCCGTGTGTGTCTCTGTCTATGTGAGTGTGAGTGTCTGTATCTTTGAGAGTGTGTGTCTGTGTGTCTCTATCTGTATGTCTGTGTGTGTCTGTATCTGTGTGTCTGTGTGTCTCTATCTGTGTGTCTGTGTGTGTCTCTATCTGTGTGTCTGTATGTCTCTATCTGTGTGTCTCTATCTGTGTGTCTCCATCTGTGTGTCTGTGTGTCTGTATCTGTGTGTCTGTATGTCTCTATCTGTGTGTCTCTATCTGTGTGTCTCTATCTGTGTGTCTGTGTGTCTGTATCTGTGTGAGTGAAGGTGTATGTGTGTCTCTATCTGCATGTCCGTGTGTGTCTCTGTCTATGTGAGTGTGAGTGTCTGTATCTTTTAGAGTGTGTGTCTGTGTGTCTCTATCTGTATGTCTGTGTGTGTCTGTATCTGTGTGTCTCTATCTGTATGTCTGTGTGTGTCTGTATCTGTGTGTCTGTGTGTCTCTATCTGTGTGTCTGTGTGTGTCTCTATCTGTGTGTCTGTGTGTCTCTATCTGTGTGTCTCTATCTGTGTGTCTGTGTGTGTCTCTATCTGTATGTCTCTATCTGTATGTCTGTATGTCTCTATCTGTGTGTCTGTATGTCTCTATCTGTATGTCTCTATACGTGTGTCTCTATCTGTGTGTCTGTGTGTCTCTATCTGTGTGTCTCAATCTGTGTGTCTCTATCTGTGTGTCTCTATCTGTGTGTCTCTATCTGTGTGTCTGTGAGTCTCTATCTGTGTGTCTCTATCTGTGTGTCTCTATCTGTGTGTCTCTATCTGTGTGTCTCTATCTGTGTGTCTCTATCTGTGTGTCTGTGAGTCTCTATATGTGTGTCTCTATCTGTGTGTCTCTATCTGTGTGTCTCTATCTGTGTGTCTCTATCTGTGTGTCTCTATCTGTGTGTCTGTGTGTCTCTATCTGTGTGTCTCTATCTGTGTGTCTCTATCTGTGTGTCTGTGTGTCTCTATCTGTATGTCTGTGTGTGTCTGTATCTGTGTGTCTCTATCTGTATGTCTGTGTGTGTCTGTATCTGTGTGTCTCTATCTGTGTGTCTCTATCTGTGTGTCTCTATCTGTGTGTCTCTATCTGTGTGTCTCTATCTGTGTGTCTCTATCTGTGTGTCTCTATCTGTGTGTCTGTGTGTCTCTATCTGTGTGTCTCTATCTGTGTGTCTGTGTGTCTCTATCTGTGTGTCTCTATCTGTGTGTCTCTATCTGTGTGTCTGTGTGTCTCTATCTGTATGTCTGTGTGTGTCTGTATCTGTGTGTCTCTATCTGTATGTCTGTGTGTGTCTGTATCTGTGTGTCTGTGTATCTCTATCTGTGTGTCTCTATCTGTATGTCTGTGTGTGTCTGTATCTGTGTGTCTGTATCTGTATGTCTGTGTGTGTCTGTATCTGTGTGTCTGTGTGTCTCTATCTGTATGTCTGTGTGTGTCTGTATCTGTGTGTCTGTGTGTCTCTATCTGTATGTCTGTGTGTGTCTGTATCTGTGTGTCTCTATCTGTATGTCTGTGTGTGTCTGTATCTGTGTGTCTCTATCTGTATGTCTGTGTGTCTGTATCTGTGTGTCTGTGTGTCTCTATCTGTATGCCTGTGTGTGTCTGTATCTGTGTGTCTGTGTGTCTCTATCTGTATGTCTGTGTGTGTTTGTATCTGTGCGTCTCTATCTGTATGTCTGTGTGTGTCTGTATCTGTGTGTCTGTGTGTCTCTATCTGTATGTCTGTGTGTGTCTCTATCTGTATGTCTGTGTGTGTCTGTATCTGTGTGTCTGTGTGTCTCTATCTGTATGTCTGTGTGTGTCTGTATCTGTGTGTATCTATCTGTATGTCTGTGTGTGTCTCTATCTGTGTGAGTCTGTGTGTCTGTGTGTCTCTATCTGTGGGAGTGTGGGTTTCATCTGTGTGTCTGTATCTGTGTGAGTGTGTCTGTGTGTCTCTAACTTTGTGAGTCTGTGTGTGTCTTTGTGTCTCTATCTGAGTGTCTGTATCTGTGTGAGTGTGTGTGTCTGTGTGTCTCTATCTGTGTGAGTCTGTGTGTGGCTGTATCTGTGTGAGTGTGTGTTTGTATCTGTGTGAGTGTGTGTTTGTATCTGTGTGAGTGTGTGTTTGTATCTGTGTGAGTGTGTGTTTGTATATGTGTGAGTGTGTGTATGTATCTGTGTGAGTGTGTGTCTCTATCTGTGTGAGTCTGTGTGTGTTTGTATATGTGTGAGTGTGTGTTTGTATATGTGTGAGTGTGTGTTTGTATCTGTGTGAGTGTGTGTCTCTATCTGTGTGAGTCTGTGTGTTTGTATCTGTAAGAGTGTGTGTTTGTATCTGTGTGAGTGTGTGCCTCTATCTGTGTGAGTCTGTGTGTGTTTGTATATGTGTGAGTGTGTGTGTCTCTATCTGAATGTCTGTGTGTGTCTCTATCTGTGTGTGTGTGTCTCTATCTCTATTTGTGTGTCTCTATATGTGTGAGTGTAGGTGTCTGTGTGTCTCTATCTGTATGTCTGAGTGTGTCTGTATCTGTGTGAGTGTGTGTGTGTCTCTATCTGTTTGTGTGTGTGTGTCTGTATCTGTGTGAGTGTGGGTGTCTGTATCTGAGCGAGTGTGTGTTTGTATCTGTGTGAGTGTGTGTGTGTCTCTATCTGTTTGTGTCTGTGTGTCTCTATCTGTGTGAGTCTGTGTGGCTGTATCTGTGTGAGTGTGTGTTTGTATCTGTGTGAGTGTGTGTTTGTATCTGTGTGAGTGTGTGTTTGTATCTGTGTGAGTGTGTGTTTGTATATGTGTGAGTGTGTGTATGTATCTGTGTGAGTGTGTGTCTCTATCTGTGTGAGTCTGTGTGTGTTTGTATATGTGTGAGTGTGTGTTTGTATATGTGTGAGTGTGTGTTTGTATCTGTGTGAGTGTGTGTCTCTATCTGTGTGAGTCTGTGTGTTTGTATCTGTATGAGTGTGTGTTTGTATCTGTGTGAGTGTGTGCCTCTATCTGTGTGAGTCTGTGTGTGTTTGTATATGTGTGAGTGTGTGTGTCTCTATCTGAATGTCTGTGTGTGTCTCTATCTGTGTGTGTGTGTCTCTATCTCTATTTGTGTGTCTCTATATGTGTGAGTGTAGGTGTCTGTGTGTCTCTATCTGTATGTCTGAGTGTGTCTGTATCTGTGTGAGTGTGTGTGTGTCTCTATCTGTTTGTGTGTGTGTGTCTGTATCTGTGTGAGTGTGGGTGTCTGTATCTGAGCGAGTGTGTGTGTCTGTATCTGTGTGAGTGTGTGTGTGTCTGTATCTGTGTGAGTGTGGGTGTCTGTATCTGTGTGAGTGTGTGTGTCTGTATCTGTGTGAGTGTGTCTGTATCTGTGTGAGTGTGTGTGTCTGTATCTGTGTGAGTGTGTGTGTCTGTATCTGTGTGAGTGTGTGTTTGTATATGTGTGAGTGTGTGTATGTATCTGTGTGAGTGTGTGTGTCTGTATCTGTGTGAGTGTGTGTGTCTGTATCTGTGTGAGTGTGTCTGTATCTGTGTGAGTGTGTGTGTCTGTATCTGTGTGTGTGTGTGTGTCTGTATCTGTGTGAGTGTGGGTGTCTGTATCTGAGCGAGTGTGTGTGTCTGTATCTGTGTGAGTGTGTGTGTGTCTGTATCTGTGTGAGTGTGGGTGTCTGTATCTGTGTGAGTGTGTGTGTCTGTATCTGTGTGAGTGTGTCTGTATCTGTGTGAGTGTGTGTGTCTGTATCTGTGTGAGTGTGTGTGTCTGTATCTGTGTGAGTGTGTGTTTGTATATGTGTGAGTGTGTGTATGTATCTGTGTGAGTGTGTGTGTCTGTATCTGTGTGAGTGTGTGTGTCTGTATCTGTGTGAGTGTGTCTGTATCTGTGTGAGTGTGTGTGTCTGTATCTCTGTGAGTGTGTGTGTCTGTATCTGTGTGAGTGTGGGTGTCTGTATCTGAGCGAGTGTGTGTGTCTGTATCTGAGCGAGTGTGTGTGTCTGTATCTGAACGAGTGTGGGTGTCTGTATCTGTGTGAGTGTGTGTGTCTGTATCTGAGCGAGTGTGGGTGTCTGTATCTGAGCGAGCCTGTGTGTCTGTATCTGTGTGAGTGTGTGTGTCTGTATCTGTGTGAGTGTGTGTGTCTGTATCTGTTTGAGTGTGGGTGTCTGTATCTGTTTGAGTGTGGGTGTCTGTATCTGAGCGAGTGTGGGTGTCTGTATCTGTTTGAGTGTGGGTGTCTGTATCTGAGCGAGTGTGGGTGTCTGTATCTGTTTGAGTGTGGGTGTCTGTATCTGAGCGAGTGTGGGTGTCTGTATCTGAGCGAGTGTGGGTGTCTGTATCTGTGTGAGTGTGTGTGTCTGTATCTGAGCGAGTGTGGGTGTCTGTATCTGTGTGACTGTGTGTGTCTGTATCTGAGCGAGTGTGGATGTCTGTATCTGTGTGAGTGTGGGTGTCTGTATCTGAGCGAGTGTGGGTGTCTGTATCTGTGTGACTGTGTGTGTCTGTATCTGTGTGAGTGTGGGTGTCTGTATCTGTGTGAGTGTGTGTGTCTGTATCTGTGTGAGTGTGTGTGTGTCTGTATCTGTGTGAGTGTGTGTGTGTCTGTATCTGTGTGAGTGTGGGTGTCTGTATCTGTGTGACTGTGTGTGTCTGTATCTGAGCGAGTGTGGGTGTCTGTATCTGAGCGAGCCTGTGTGTCTGTATCTGAGCGAGTGTGTGTGTCTGTATCTGTGTGAGTGTGGGTGTCTGTATCTGAGCGAGTGTGTGTGTCTGTATCTGTGTGAGTGTGGGTGTCTGTATCTGAGCGGGTGTGTGTGTCTGTATCTGTGTGAGTGTGTGTGTCTGTATCTGTGTGAGTGTGGGTGTCAGTATCTGAGCGAGTGTGTGTGTCTGTATCTGAGCGAGTGTGTGTGTCTGTATCTGTGTGAGTGTGTGTGTCTGTATCTGAGCGAGTGTGTGTGTCTGTATCTGAGCGAGTGTGTGTGTCTGTATCTGTGTGACTGTGGGTGTCTGTATCTGTGTGACAGTGTGTGTCTGTATCTGTGTGAGTGTGGGTGTCTGTATCTGTGTGAGTGTGTGTCTGTATCTGTGTGACTGTGGGTGTCTGTATCTGTGTGAGTGTGGGTGTCTGTATCTGTGTGACTGTGTGTGTCTGTATCTGTGTGACTGTGGGTGTCTGTATCTGTGTGAGTGTGTGTGTCTGTATCTGTGTGAGTGTGGTTGTCTGTATCTGAGCGAGTGTGTGTGTCTGTATCTGTGTGAGTGTGTGTGTGTCTGTATCTGTGTGAGTGTGGGTGTCTGTATCTGTGTGAGTGTGTGTGTCTGTATCTGTGTGAGTGTGTCTGTATCTGTATGAGTGTGTGTGTCTGTATCTGTGTGAGTGTGTGTGTCTGTATCTGTGTGAGTGTGTGTGTCTGTATCTGTGTGAGTGTGTGTGTTTGTATCTGTGTGAGTGTGTGTGTCTGTATCTGTGTGTGTCTGTATCTGTGTGAGTGTGGGTGTCTGTATCTGTGTGACTGTGTGTGTCTGTATCTGAGCGAGTGTGTGTGTCTGTATCTGTGTGAGTGTGTGTGTCTGTATCTGAGCGAGTGTGGGTGTCTGTATCTGTGTGACTGTGTGTGTCTGTATCTGTGTGAGTGTGGGTGTCTGTATCTGTGTGACAGTGTGTGTCTGTATCTGTGTGAGTGTGGGTGTCTGTATCTGTGTGAGTGTGTGTCTGTATCTGTGTGACTGTGGGTGTCTGTATCTGTGTGAGTGTGTGTGTCTGTATCTGTGTGAGTGTGTGTGTCTGTATCTGAGCGAGTGTGGGTGTCTGTATCTGTGTGACTGTGTGTGTCTGTATCTGTGTGAGTGTGTGTGTCTGTATCTGTGTGACTGTGGGTGTCTGTATCTGTGTGACAGTGTGTGTCTGTATCTGTGTGAGTGTGGGTGTCTGTATCTGTGTGAGTGTGTGTCTGTATCTGTGTGACTGTGGGTGTCTGTATCTGTGTGAGTGTGTGTGTCTGTATCTGTGTGAGTGTGTGTCTGTATCTGTGTGACTGTGGGTGTCTGTATCTGTGTGAGTGTGTGTCTGTATCTGTGTGAGTGTGTGTCTGTATCTGTGTGAGTGTGTGTGTCTGTATCTGTGTGTGTCTGTATCTGTGTGAGTGTGGGTGTCTGTATCTGAGCGAGTGTGGGTGTCTGTATCTGTGTGACTGAGTGTGTCTGTATCTGTGTGAGTGTGTGTGTCTGTATCTGTGTGACTGTGTGTGTCTGTATCTGAGCGAGTGTGTGTGTCTGTATCTGTGTGAGTGTGTGTGTCTGTATCTGTGTGACTGTGTGTGTCTGTATCTGTGTGAGTGTGTGTGTCTGTATCTGTGTGAGTGTGGGTGTCTGTATCTGTGTGAGTGTGTGTGTGTCTGTATCTGTGTGAGTGTGTGTGTCTGTATCTGTGTGAGTGTGTGTGTCTGTATCTGTGTGTCTGTGTGTGTCTGAATCTGTGTGTGTCTGTATCTGTGTGTGTCTGTAACCGTGAGTGTGTGTTTGTCTGTATCTGTGAGTCTGTACGTGTCTGTATTTATGTATTTGTGTGTAACTGTATCTGTGAGCCTGTGTGTATGTATCTGTGTGGCTGTGTGTGTCTGTATCTGTGTGTCTTTATCTGTGTGTCTGTGTATGTCTCAATCTGTGTGTTTGTGTGCGTTTGTATCTGTGTGTCCGTGTGTGTCACTATCCCTGTGTCTGTGTGTGTCTGTATCTGTGTGTCTGTGTGTGTCTGTATCTGAGTGCTTGTGTGTCTGTATCTGTGTGTCTGCGTGTCTGTGTCTGTATGTCTATGTGTGTCTGAATTTTGTGTCTGTGAGTGTCTGTATCTGTGTGTCTGTGTGTGTCTGAATCTTTCTGTATCTCTGTGTCTGTATCTGTGTGTCTGTATCTGTGTATCTGTGTGTGTCTGTACCTGTGAGTCTGTGTGTGTCTGTATCTGTAAGTCTGTACGTGGCTGTATCTGAGTGTGTATCTGTGTATCTGTGTGTGTCTGTGTCTGTGTGTGTCTCTACCTGTGTGTCTTTATGTATCTCTATTTGTGTGTCTGTGTGTGTCTCTATCTGTGTGTTTGTGTCTCTATCTGTGTGTCTGTTTCTGTGTGTCTGTGTGTGTCTGTATCTGTGTGTCTGTATCTGATTGAGTGTGTCTGTGTGTCTCTTACTGTGTGAGTCTGTGTGTGTTTTTGTGTCCCTATCTGAGTGTCTGTATCTGTGTGCGTGTGTGTGTCTCTTTCTGTATGTCTGTGTGTGTCTTTGTGTCTCTATCTGAGTGTCTCTATCTGTGTGTCTGTGTGTCTCTTTCTGTATGTCTGTGTGTGTCTCTATGTGTGTGAGTGTGTGTCTGGTGTTTCTATCTGTATGTCTGTATCTGTGTGAGTGTCTGTCTGTGTGTCTATATGTGTGAGTCTGTGTGTGTCTGTCTGTCTATGTATGTCTGTATCTGTGTGATTGTGTGTGTATGTTTGTCTCCATCTGTGTGGCTGTGTAAGTCTCTATCTGTGTGTCTGTATCTGTGTGAGTGTGTGTGTGTCTGTGTGCGTCTTTATCTGTGTGTCCGTATCTGTGTGAGTGTGTGTGTGTGTGTGTCTTTATCTGTGTGTCTGTATGTTTCTCTATCTGTGTGTCTGTATCTGTGTGAGTGTGTGTGTGTCTGTGTGCGTCTTTATCTGTGTGTCTGTATCTGTGTGAGTGTGTGTGTGTGTGTCTTTATCTGTGTGTCTGTATGTTTCTCTATCTGTGTGTCTGTATCTGTGTGAGTGTGTGTGTCTGTGTGCGTCTTTATCTGTGTGTCTGTATCTGTGTGAGTGTGTGTGTGTGTGTCTTTATCTGTGTGTCTGTATGTTTCTCTATCTGTGTGTCTGTATCTGTGTGAGTGTGTGTGTGTCTGTGTGTGTCTTTATCTGTGTGTCTGTGTGTTTCTCTATCTGTGTGTCTGTGTGTGTCTCTATCTGTGTGTGTCTGTATCTGTATATCTGTGTGTGTCTCTGTCTGTGTGTGTCTGTATCTGAATATCTGTGTGTGTCTTTCTGTGTGCCGGTGTGTTGGTCTATCTGTGTGTCTTTATCTGTATGTCTGTGTGTGTCTCTATCTGTGTGTCTGTATCTGTATGTCTGTGTATGTCTCTATCTGTGTGTCTGTATCTGTGTGTCTGTGTGATTTTCTATCTGTGTGTCTGTATCTGTATGTCTGTATCTGTGTGTCTGTGTGATTTTCTATCTGTGTGTCTCTATCTGTGTGTCTGTGTGATTTTCTATCTGTGTGTCTGTATCTGTATGTCTGTGTGTGTCTCTGTCTGTGTGTCTGTATCTGTATGTCTGTGTGTGTCTCTATCTGTGTGTCTGTGTGTCTCTATCTGTGTGAGTGTGTATCTGTGTGTCTCTATATGTATGTCTGTGTGTGTCTCTATCTGTGTGTCTGTGTGGCTCTATCTGTGTGAGTGTGTGTCTCTATATGTGTGTCTGTGTGTCTCTATCTGTGTGTCTGTATCTGTGTGAGTGTGTGTCTCTATCTGTGTGTCTGTATCTGTGTGTCTGTGTGTCTCTATCTGTGTGAGTGTATGTAATATGTGTGTCTCTATCTGTGTGAGTGTATGTCTATCTGTGTGAGTGTATGTAATATGTGTGTCTCTATCTGTATGTCTGTGTGTGTCTCTATCTGTGTGTCTGTATCTGTGTGTCTGTGTGTCTCTATCTGTGTGAGTGTATGTAATATGTGTGTCTCTATCTGTGTGAGTGTATGTAATATGTGTGTCTCTATCTGTGTGAGTGTATGTAATATGTGTGTCTCTATCTGTGTGAGTGTATGTCTGTGTGTGTCTCCATCTGTGTGTCTCCATCTGTGTGAGTTTGTGTGTGTCTCTATCTGTGTGTCTCAATCTGTGTGTCTCTATCTGTGTGAGTTTGTGTGTGTCTCTATCTGTGTGTCTCTATCTGTGTGTCTCTATCTGTGTGAGTTTGTGTGTGTCTCTATCTGTGTGTCTCTATCTGTGTGAGTTTGTGTGTGTCTCTATCTGTGTGTCTCTATCTGTGTGTCTCTATCTGTGTGTCTCTATCTGTGTGTCTCTATCTGTGTGAGTTTGTGTGTGTCTCTATCTGTGTGTCTCTATCTGTGTGTCTCTATCTGTGTGAGTTTGTGTGTGTCTCTATCTGTGTGTCTCTATCTGTGTGAGTTTGTGTGTGTCTCCATCTGTGTGTCTCTATCTGTGTGTCTGTGTGTCTCCATCTGTGTGTCTCTATCTGTGTGTCTCTATCTGTGTGTCTCTATCTGTGTGTCTCTATCTGTGTGAGTTTGTGTGTGTCTCTATCTGTGTGTCTCTATCTGTGTGAGTTTGTGTGTGTCTCTATCTGTGTGTCTCTATCTGTGTGAGTTTGTGTGTGTCTCCATCTGTGTGTCTCTATCTGTGTGTCTGTGTGTCTCTATCTGTGTGTCTCTATCTGTGTGTCTCTATCTGTGTGTCTCTATCTGTGTGTCTCTATCTGTGTGTCTCTATCTGTGTGTCTCTATCTGTGTGTCTCCATCTGTGTGTCTCTATCTGTGTGTCTCTATCTGTGTGTCTCTATCTGTGTGTCTCTATGTGTGTGTCTCCATCTGTGTGAGTTTGTGTGTGTCTCTATCTGTGTGTCTCCATCTGTGTGTCTCTATCTGTATGTCTGTGTGTCTCTATCTGTGTGTCTCCATCTGTGTGTCTCTATCTGTATGTCTGTGTGTGTCTCTATCTGTGTGTCTCCATCTGTGTGAGTTTGTGTGTGTCTCTATCTGTGTGTCTCCATCTGTGTGAGTTTGTGTGTGTCTCTATCTGTGTGTCTCCATCTGTGTGAGTTTGTGTGTGTCTCTATCTGTGTGTCTCCATCTGTGTGAGTTTGTGTGTGTCTCCATCTGTGTGAGTTTGTGTGTGTCTCCATCTGTGTGAGTTTGTGTGTGTCTCTATCTGCGTGTCTCCATCTGTGTGAGTTTGTGTGTGTCTCTATCTGTGTGAGTTTGTGTGTGTCTCTATCTGTGTGTCTCCATCTGTGTGAGTTTGTGTGTGTCTCCATCTGTGTGAGTTTGTGTGTGTCTCTATCTGTGTGAGTTTGTGTGTGTCTCTATCTGTGTGAGTTTGTGTGTGTCTCTATCTGTGTGAGTTTGTGTGTGTCTCTATCTGTGTGAGTTTGTGTGTGTCTCTATCTGTGTGAGTTTGTGTGTGTCTCTATCTGTGTGAGTTTGTGTGTGTCTCTATCTGTGTGAGTTTGTGTGTGTCTCTATCTGTGTGAGTTTGTGTGTGTCTCTATCTGTGTGAGTTTGTGTGTGTCTCTATCTGTGTGAGTTTGTGTGTGTCTCTATCTGTGTGAGTTTGTGTGTGTCTCTATCTGTGTGTTTCCATCTGTGTGAGTTTGTGTGTGTCTCCATCTGTGTGAGTTTGTGTGTGTCTCTATCTGTGTGTCTCCATCTGTGTGAGTTTGTGTGTGTCTCCATCTGTGTGAGTTTGTGTGTGTCTCTATCTGTGTGAGTTTGTGTGTGTCTCTATCTGTGTGAGTTTGTGTGTGTCTCTATCTGTGTGTCTCTATCTTTGTGAGTTTGTGTGTGACTCTATCTGTGTGTCTCCATCTGTGTGAGTTTGTGTGTGTCTCTATCTGTGTGTCTCCATCTGTGTGAGTTTGTGTGTGTCTCTATCTGTGTGAGTTTGTGTGTGTCTCTATCTGTGTGTCTCTATCTGTGTGTCTCCATCTGTGTGAGTTTGTGTGTGTCTCTATCTGTGTGAGTTTGTGTGTGTCTCTATCTGTGTGTCTCTATCTGTGTGAGTTTGTGTGTGTCTCTATCTGTGTGAGTTTGTGTGTGTCTCTATCTGTGTGTCTCTATTTGTGTGAGTTTGTGTGTGTCTCTATCTGTGTGTCTCCATCTGTGTGAGTTTGTGTGTGTCTCTATCTGTGTGTCTCCATCTGTGTGTCTCCATCTGTGTGTCTCTATCTGTGTGTCTCTATCTGTGTGTCTCCATCTGTGTGTCTCCATCTGTGTGTCTCTATCTGTGTGTCTCTATCTGTGTGTCTCTATCTGTGTGAGTTTGTGTGTGTCTCTATCTGTGTGTCTCCATCTGTGTGAGTTTGTGTGTGTCTCTATCTGTGTGTCTCCATCTGTGTGAGTTTGTGTGTGTCTCTATCTGTGTGAGTTTGTGTGTGTCTCTATCTGTGTGTCTCTATCTGTGTGTCTCCATCTGTGTGAGTTTGTGTGTGTCTCCATCTGTGTGTCTCTATCTGTGTGTCTCTATCTGTGTGTCTCTATCTGTGTGTCTCTATCTGTGTGTCTCCATCTGTTGTTCTCCATCTGTGTGTCTCTATCTGTGTGTCTCTATCTGTGTGTCTCTATCTGTGATTCTCTATCTGTGTGAGTTTGTGTGTGTCTCTATCTGTGTGTCTCCATCTGTGTGAGTTTGTGTGTGTCTCTATCTGTGTGTCTCTATCTGTGTGTCTCTATCTGTGTGTCTCCATCTGTGTGTCTCTATCTGTGTGTCTCTATCTGTGTGTCTCTATCTGTGTGTCTCCATCTGTGTGTCTCTATCTGTGTGTCTCCATCTGTGTGAGTTTGTGTGTGTCTCCATCTGTGTGAGTTTGTGTGTGTCTCTATCTGTGTGTCTCTATCTGTGTGAGTTTGTGTGTGTCTCTATCTGTGTGTCTCTATCTGTGTGTCTCTATCTGTGTGAGTTTGTGTGTGTCTCTATCTGTGTGTCTCCATCTGTGTGAGTTTGTGTGTGTCTCTATCTGTGTGTCTCTATCTGTGTGTCTCCATCTGTGTGAGTTTGTGTGTGTCTCTATCTGTGTGTCTCTATCTGTGTGAGTTTGTGTGTGTCTCTATCTGTGTGTCTCTATCTGTGTGAGTTTGTGTGTGTCTCTATCTGTGTGAGTTTGTGTGTGTCTCCATCTGTGTGAGTTTGTGTGTGTCTCTATCTGTGTGAGTTTGTGTGTGTCTCCATCTGTGTGAGTTTGTGTGTGTCTCCATCTGTGTGAGTTTGTGTGTGTCTCTATCTGTGTGAGTTTGTGTGTGTCTCCATCTGTGTGAGTTTGTGTGTGTCTCTATCTGTGTGAGTTTGTGTGTGTCTCCATCTGTGTGAGTTTGTGTGTGTCTCTATCTGTGTGAGTTTGTGTGTGTCTCCATCTGTGTGAGTTTGTGTGTGTCTCCATCTGTGTGAGTTTGTGTGTGTCTCTATCTGTGTGTCTCTATCTGTGTGTCTCCATCTGTGTGAGTTTGTGTGTGTCTCTATCTGTGTGTCTCTATCTGTGTGTCTCCATCTGTGTGAGTTTGTGTGTGTCTCTATCTGTGTGTCTCTATCTGTGTGTCTCCATCTGTGTGAGTTTGTGTGTGTCTCTATCTGTGTGTCTCTATCTGTGTGAGTTTGTGTGTGTCTCTATCTGTGTGTCTCTATCTGTGTGAGTTTGTGTGTGTCTCTATCTGTGTGTCTCTATCTGTGTGAGTTTGTGTGTGTCTCTATCTGTGTGTCTCTATCTGTGTGAGTTTGTGTGTGTCTCTATCTGTGTGAGTTTGTGTGTGTCTCTATCTGTGTGTCTCTATCTGTGTGAGTTTGTGTGTGTCTCTATCTGTGTGTCTCTATCTGTGTGAGTTTGTGTGTGTCTCTATCTGTGTGTCTCCATCTGTGTGAGTTTGTGTGTGTCTCTATCTGTGTGTCTCTATCTGTGTGTCTCTATCTGTGTGAGTTTGTGTGTGTCTCTATCTGTGTGTCTCTATCTGTGTGTCTCTATCTGTGTGAGTTTGTATGTGTCTCTATCTGTGTGTCTCCATCTGTGTGAGTTTGTGTGTGTCTCTATCTGTGTGTCTCTATCTGTGTGAGTTTGTGTGTGTCTCTATCTGTGTGTCTCTATCTGTGTGTCTCCATCTGTGTGAGTTTGTGTGTGTCTCTATCTGTGTGTCTCCATCTGTGTGAGTTTGTGTGTGTCTCTATCTGTGTGTCTCCATCTGTGTGAGTTTGTGTGTGTCTCTATCTGTGTGTCTCTATCTGTGTGTCTCCATCTGTGTGAGTTTGTTTGTGTCTCTATCTGTGTGAGTTTGTGTGTGTCTCTATCTGTGTGTCTCCATCTGTGTGAGTTTGTGTGTGTCTCTATCTGTGTGTCTCTATCTGTGTGTCTCTATCTGTGTGAGTTTGTGTGTGTCTCTATCTGTGTGTCTCTATCTGTGTGAGTTTGTGTGTGTCTCTATCTGTGTGTCTCTATCTGTGTGAGTTTGTGTGTGTCTCTATCTGTGTGTCTCTATCTGTGTGAATTTGTGTGTGTCTCTATCTGTGTGTCTCTATCTGTGTGAGTTTGTGTATGTCTCTATGTGTGTGTCTCCATCTGTGTGTCTCTATCTGTATGTCTCTATCTGTATGTCTCTATCTGTGTCTCTATCTGTATGTCTCTATCTGTATGTCTCTATCTGTGTCTCTATCTGTGTCTCTATCTGTGTGTCTCTATCTGTGTCTCTATCTGTGTCTCTATCTGTGTGTCTCTATCTGTGTCTCTATCTGTGTGTCTCTATCTGTGTCTCTATCTGTGTCTCTATCTGTATGTCTCTATCTGTGTCTCTATCTGTGTGTCTCTATCTGTGTGTCTCTATCTGTGTCTCTATCTGTATGTCTCTATCTGTGTCTCTATCTGTGTCTCTATCTGTGTGTCTCTATCTGTGTCTCTATCTGTGTCTCTATCTGTGTGTCTCTATCTGTATGTCTCTATCTGTGTCTCTATCTGTGTCTCTATCTGTGTGTCTCTATCTGTGTGTCTCTATCTGTGTGTCTCTATCTGTGTGTCTCTATCTGTGTCTCTATCTGTGTGTCTCTATCTGTGTGTCTCTATCTGTGTGTCTCTATCTGTGTGTCTCTATCTGTATGTCTCTATCTGTGTGTCTCTATCTGTGTGTCTCTATCTGTGTGTCTCTATCTGTATGTCTCTATCTGTGTCTCTATCTGTGTGTCTCTATCTGTATGTCTCTATCTGTGTCTCTATCTGTGTCTCTATCTGTGTGTCTCTATCTGTGTGTCTCTATCTGTGTGTCTCTATCTGTGTGTCTCTATCTGTGTGTCTCTATCTGTATGTCTCTATCTGTGTCACTATCTGTGTCTCTATCTGTGTGTCTCTATCTGTGTGTCTCTATCTGTGTGTCTCTATCTGTGTCTATATCTGTGTGTCTCTATCTGTGTGTCTCTATCTGTGTCTCTATCTGTGTCTCTATCTGTGTGTCTCTATCTGTGTCTCTATCTGTGTGTCTCTATCTGTGTCTCTATCTGTGTCTCTATCTGTATGTCTCTATCTGTGTCTCTATCTGTGTGTCTCTATCTGTGTGTCTCTATCTGTGTCTCTATCTGTATGTCTCTATCTGTGTCTCTATCTGTGTCTCTATCTGTGTGTCTCTATCTGTGTCTCTATCTGTGTGTCTCTATCTGTATGTCTCTATCTGTGTCTCTATCTGTGTCTCTATCTGTGTGTCTCTATCTGTGTGTCTCTATCTGTGTGTCTCTATCTGTGTGTCTCTATCTGTGTCTCTATCTGTGTGTCTCTATCTGTGTGTCTCTATCTGTGTGTCTCTATCTGTGTGTCTCTATCTGTATGTCTCTATCTGTGTGTCTCTATCTGTGTGTCTCTATCTGTGTGTCTCTATCTGTATGTCTCTATCTGTGTCTCTATCTGTGTGTCTCTATCTGTATGTCTCTATCTGTGTCTCTATCTGTGTCTCTATCTGTGTGTCTCTATCTGTGTGTCTCTATCTGTGTGTCTCTATCTGTGTGTCTCTATCTGTGTGTCTCTATCTGTGTGTCTCTATCTGTATGTCTCTATCTGTGTCTCTATCTGTGTCTCTATCTGTGTGTCTCTATCTGTGTGTCTCTATCTGTGTGTCTCTATCTGTGTCTATATCTGTGTGTCTCTATCTGTGTGTCTCTATCTGTGTGTCTCTATCTGTATGTCTCTATCTGTGTGTCTCTATCTGTGTGTCTCTATCTGTGTGTCTCTATCTGTATGTCTCTACCTGTGTGTCTCTATCTGTATGTCTCTATCTGTGTGTCTCTATCTGTGTGTCTCTATCTGTGTTTCTCTATCTGTGTGTCTCTATCTGTGTGTCTATATCTGTGTGTCTCTATCTGTGTCTCTATCTGTGTGTCTCTATCTGTGTGTCTCTATCTGTGTGTCTCTATCTGTATGTCTCTATCTGTGTGTCTCTATCTGTGTGTCTCTATCTGTGTGTCTCTATCTGTGTGTCTCTATCTGTGTGTCTCTATCTGTATGTATCTATCTGTGTGTCTCTATCTGTATGTCTCTATCTGTGTGTCTCTATCTGTGTGTCTCTATCTGTGTGTCTGTGTGTCTGTATCTGTGTGTCTGTATGTCTCTATCTGTGTGTCTCTATCTGTGTGTGTGTGTGTCTCTATCTGTGTGTCTCTATCTGTGTGTCTGTGTGTCTGTATCTGTGTGAGTGAAGGTGTATGTGTGTCTCTATCTGCATGTCCGTGTGTGTCTCTGTCTATGTGAGTGTGAGTGTCTGTATCTTTGAGAGTGTGTGTCTGTGTGTCTCTATCTGTATGTCTGTGTGTGTCTGTATCTGTGTGTCTGTGTGTCTCTATCTGTGTGTCTGTGTGTGTCTCTATCTGTGTGTCTGTATGTCTCTATCTGTGTGTCTCTATCTGTGTGTCTCCATCTGTGTGTCTGTGTGTCTGTATCTTTGTGTCTGTATGTCTCTATCTGTGTGTCTCTATCTGTGTGTCTCTATCTGTGTGTCTGTGTGTCTGTATCTGTGTGAGTGAAGGTGTATGTGTGTCTCTATCTGCATGTCCGTGTGTGTCTCTGTCTATGTGAGTGTGAGTGTCTGTATCTTTGAGAGTGTGTGTCTGTGTGTCTCTATCTGTATGTCTGTGTGTGTCTGTATCTGTGTGTCTCTATCTGTATGTCTGTGTGTGTCTGTATCTGTGTGTCTGTGTGTCTCTATCTGTGTGTCTGTGTGTGTCTCTATCTGTGTGTCTGTGTGTCTCTATCTGTGTGTCTCTATCTGTGTGTCTATGTGTGTCTCTATCTGTATGTCTCTATCCGTATGTCTGTATGTCTCTATCTGTGTGTCTGTATGTCTCTATCTGTATGTCTCTATACGTGTGTCTCTATCTGTGTGTCTGTGTGTCTCTATCTGTGTGTCTCAATCTGTGTGTCTCTATCTGTGTGTCTCTATCTGTGTGTCTCTATCTGTGTGTCTGTGAGTCTCTATCTGTGTGTCTCTATCTGTGTGTCTCTATCTGTGTGTCTCTATCTGTGTGTCTCTATCTGTGTGTCTCTATCTGTGTGTCTGTGAGTCTCTATCTGTGTGTCTCTATCTGTGTGTCTCTATCTGTGTGTCTCTATCTGTGTGTCTCTATCTGTGTGTCTCTATCTGTGTGTCTCTATCTGTGTGTCTCTATCTGTGTGTCTGTGAGTCTCTATCTGTGTGTCTCTATCTGTGTGTCTCTATCTGTGTGTCTCTATCTGTGTGTCTCTATCTGTGTGTCTCTATCTGTGTGTCTGTGTGTCTCTATCTGTGTGTCTCTATCTGTGTGTCTCTATCTGTGTGGCTGTGTGTCTCTATCTGTATGTCTGTGTGTGTCTGTATCTGTGTGTCTCTATCTGTATGTCTGTGTGTGTCTGTATCTGTGTGTCTCTATCTGTGTGTCTCTATCTGTGTGTCTCTATCTGTGTGTCTCTATCTGTGTGTCTCTATCTGTGTGTCTGTGTGTCTCTATCTGTGTGTCTCTATCTGTGTGTCTGTGTGTCTCTATCTGTGTGTCTCTATCTGTGTGTCTGTGTGTCTCTATCTGTATGTCTGTGTGTGTCTGTATCTGTGTGTCTCTATCTGTATGTCTGTGTGTGTCTGTATCTGTGTGTCTGTGTGTCTCTATCTGTGTGTCTCTATCTGTATGTCTGTGTGTGTCTGTATCTGTGTGTCTGTATCTGTATGTCTGTGTGTGTCTGTATCTGTGTGTCTGTGTGTCTCTATCTGTATGTCTGTGTGTGTCTGTATCTGTGTGTCTGTGTGTCTCTATCTGTATGTCTGTGTGTGTCTGTATCTGTGTGTCTCTATCTGTATGTCTGTGTGTGTCTGTATCTGTGTGTCTCTATCTGTATGTCTGTGTGTCTGTATCTGTGTGTCTGTGTGTCTCTATCTGTATGTCTGTGTGTGTCTGTATCTGTGTGTCTGTGTGTCTCTATCTGTATGTCTGTGTGTGTCTGTATCCGTGTGTCTCTATATGTGTGTCTCTATCTGTGTGTCTCTATCGGTGTGTCTGTGTGTCTCTATCTGTGTGTCTCTATCTGTGTGTCTGTGTGTCTCTATCTGAATGTCTGTGTGTGTCTGTATCTGTGTGTCTCTATCTGTATGTCTGTGTGTGTCTGTATCAGTGTGTCTGTGTGTCTCTATCTGTATGTCTGTGTGTGTCTGTATCTGTGTGTCTCTATCTGTATGTCTGTGTGTGTCTGTATCTGTGTGTCTCTATCTGTATGTCTGTGTGTGTCTGTATCTGTGTGTCTCTATCTGTATGTCTGTGTGTGTCTGTATCTGTGTGTCTGTGTGTCTCTATCTGTATGTCTGTGTGTGTCTCTATCTGTATGTCTGTGTGTGTCTGTATCTGTGTGTCTGTGTGTCTCTATCTGTATGTCTGTGTGTGTCTGTATCTGTGTGTCTCTATCTGTATGTCTGTGTGTGTCTCTATCTGTGTGAGTCTGTGTGTCTGTGTGTCTCTATCTGTGGGAGTGTGGGTTTTATCTGTGTGTCTGTATCTGTGTGAGTGTGTCTGTGTGTCTCTAACTTTGTGAGTCTGTGTGTGTCTTTGTGTCTCAATCTGAGTGTCTGTATCTGTGTGAGTGTGTGTGTCTGTGTGTCTCTATCTGTGTGAGTCTGTGTGTGGCTGTATCTGTGTGAGTGTGTGTTTGTATCTGTGTGAGTGTGTGTTTGTATCTGTGTGAGTGTGTGTTTGTATCTGTGTGAGTGTGTGTTTGTATATGTGTGAGTGTGTGTATGTATCTTTGTGAGTGTGTGTCTCTATCTGTGTGAGTCTGTGTATGTTTGTATATGTGTGAGTGTGTGTTTGTATATGTGTGAGTGTGTGTTTGTATCTGTGTGAGTGTGTGTCTCTATCTGTGTGAGTCTGTGTGTTTGTATCTGTATGAGTGTGTGTTTGTATCTGTGTGAGTGTGTGCCTCTATCTGTGTGAGTCTGTGTGTGTTTGTATATGTGTGAGTGTGTGTGTCTCTATCTGAATGTCTGTGTGTGTCTCTATCTGTGTGTGTGTGTCTCTATCTCTATTTGTGTGTCTCTATATGTGTGAGTGTATGTGTCTGTGTGTCTCTATCTGTATGTCTGAGTGTGTCTGTATCTGTGTGAGTGTGTGTGTGTCTCTATCTGTTTGTGTGTGTGTGTCTGTATCTGTGTGAGTGTGGGTGTCTGTATCTGAGCGAGTGTGTGTGTCTGTATCTGTGTGAGTGTGTGTGTGTCTGTATCTGTGTGAGTGTGGGTGTCTGTATCTGTGTGAGTGTGTGTGTCTGTATCTGTGTGAGTGTGTCTGTATCTGTGTGAGTGTGTGTGTCTGTATCTGTGTGAGTGTGTGTGTCTGTATCTGTGTGAGTGTGTGTGTTTGTATCTGTGTGAGTGTGTGTGTCTGTATCTGTGTGTGTCTGTATCTGTGTGAGTGTGTGTGTCTGTATCTGTGTGAGTGTGTGTGTCTGTATCTGTGTGAGTGTGGGTGTCTGTATCTGTGTGAGTGTGGGTGTCTGTATCTGTGTGAGTGTGGGTGTCTGTATCTGTGTGAGTGTGTGTGTCTGTATCTGTGTGAGTGTGTGTGTCTGTATCTGCGTGTCTGTGGGTGTCTGTATCTGTGTGAGTGTGTGTGTCTGTATCTGTGTGAGTGTGGGTGTCTGTATCTGTGTGAGTGTGTGTGTCTGTATCTGTGTGACTATGGGTGTCTGTATCTGTGTGAGTGTGTGTGTCTGTATCTGTGTGTGTGTGGGTGTCTGTATATGTGTGAGTGTGTGTGTCTGTATCTGAGCGAGTGTGTGTGTCTGTATCTGTGTGACTGTGGGTGTCTGTATCTGTGTGAGTGTGAGTGTGTGTGTCTGTATCTGTGTGAGTGTGGGTGTCTGTATCTGTGTGACTGTGTGTGTCTGTATCTGTGTGAGTGTGTGTGTCTGTATCTGTGTGAGTGTGTGTGTCTGTATCTGTGTGAGTGTGGGTGTCTGTATATGTGTGAGTGTGTGAGTCTGTATCTGTGTGAGTGTGTGTGTCTGTATCTGTGTGAGTGTGGGTGTCTGTATCTGTGTGAGTGTGGGTGTGTGTATCTGTGTGACTGTGTGTGTCTGTATCTGTGTGAGTGTGGGTGTCTGTATATGTGTGAGTGTGTGTGTCTGTATCTGTGTGAGTGTGGGTGTCTGTATATGTGTGAGTGTGTGTGTCTGTATCTGTGTGAGTGTCTGTATCTGTGTGAGTGTGTGTGTCTGTATCTGAGCGAGTGTGGGTGTCTGTATCTGAGCGAGTGTGTGTGTCTGTATCTGAGCGAGTGTGTGTGTCTGTATCTGTGTGAGTGTGGGTGTCTGTATCTGTGTGAGTGTGTGTGTCTGTATCTGTGTGAGTGTGTGTGTCTGTATCTGTGTGAGTGTGGGTGTCTGCATCTGTTTGAGTGTGTGTGTCTGTATCTGTTTGAGTGTGTGTGTCTGTATCTGTGTGAGTGTGGGTGTCTGTATCTGAGCGAGTGTGTGTGTCTGTATCTGTGTGAGTGTGGGTGTCTGTATCTGAGTGAGTGTGTGTCTGTATCTGTGTGAGTGTGTGTGTCTGTATCTGTGTGAGTGTGTGTGTCTGTATCTGAGCGAGTGTGTGTGTCTGTATCTGTGTGAGTGTGTGTGTCTGTATCTGAGCGAGTGTGGGTGTCTGTATCTGAGCGAGTGTGTGTGTCTGTATCTGAGCGAGTGTGTGTGTCTGTATCTGAGCGAGTGTGTGTGTCTGTATCTGAGCGAGTGTGGGTGTCAGTATCTGAGCGAGTGTGTGTCTGTATCTGAGCCAGTGTGGATGTCTGTATCTGAGCGAGTGTGGGTGTCTGTATCTGTGTGAGTGTGTGTGTCTGTATCTGTGTGAGTGCGGGTGTCTGTATCTGAGCGAGTGTGTGTGTCTGTATCTGAGCGAGTGTGTGTGTCTGTATCTGAGCGAGTGTGGGTGTCTGTATCTGAGCGAGTGTGTGTGTCTGTATCTGTGTGAGTGTGGGTGTCTGTATCTGAGCGAGTGTGTGTGTCTGTATCTGTGTGAGTGTGGGTGTCTGTATCTGAGCGAGTGTGTGTGTCTGTATCTGAGCGAGTGTGGGTGTCTGTATCTGAGCGAGTGTGTGTGTCTGTATCTGAGCGAGTGTGTGTGTCTGTATCTGTGTGAGTGTGTGTGTGTGTCTGTATCTGTGTGAGTGTGTGTGTCTGTATCTGAGCGAGTGTGTGTGTCTGTATCTGTGTGAGTGTGTGTGTCTGTATCTGTGTGAGTGTGGGTGTCTGTATCTGAGCGAGTGTGTGTGTCTGTATCTGAGCGAGTGTGTGTGTCTGTATCTGAACGAGTGTGGGTGTCTGTATCTGTGTGACTGTGTGTGTCTGTATCTGAGCGAGTGTGGGTGTCTGTATCTGTGTGAGTGTGGGTGTCTGTATCTGAGCGAGTGTGGGTGTCTGTATCTGTGTGACTGTGTGTGTCTGTATCTGAGCGAGTGTGGGTGTCTGTATCTGAGCGAGTGTGTGTGTCTGTATCTGAGCGAGTGTGTGTGTCTGTATCTGTGTGAGTGTGGGTGTCTGTATCTGTGTGAGTGTGGGTGTCTGTATCTGTGTGAGTGTGTGTGTCTGTATCTGTGTGAGTGTGTGTGTGTCTGTATGTGTGTGAGTGTGTGTGTGTCTGTATCTGTGTGAGTGTGGGTGTCTGTATCTGTGTGACTGTGTGTGTCTGTATCTGAGCGAGTGTGGGTGTCTGTATCTGAGCGAGCCTGTGTGTCTGTATCTGAGCGAGTGTGTGTGTCTGTATCTGTGTGAGTGTGGGTGTCTGTATCTGAGCGAGTGTGTGTGTCTGTATCTGTGTGAGTGTGGGTGTCTGTATCTGAGCGAGTGTGTGTGTCTGTATCTGTGTGAGTGTGTGTGTCTGTATCTGTGTGAGTGTGGGTGTCAGTATCTGAGCGAGTGTGTGTGTCTGTATCTGAGCGAGTGTGTGTGTCTGTATCTGTGTGAGTGTGTGTGTCTGTATCTGAGCGAGTGTGTGTGTCTGTATCTGAGCGAGTGTGTGTGTCTGTATCTGTGTGACTGTGGGTGTCTGTATCTGTGTGACAGTGTGTGTCTGTATCTGTGTGAGTGTGGGTGTCTGTATCTGTGTGAGTGTGTGTCTGTATCTGTGTGACTGTGGGTGTCTGTATCTGTGTGAGTGTGGGTGTCTGTATCTGTGTGACTGTGTGTGTCTGTATCTGTGTGACTGTGGGTGTCTGTATCTGTGTGAGTGTGTGTGTCTGTATCTGTGTGAGTGTGGGTGTCTGTATCTGAGCGAGTGTGTGTGTCTGTATCTGTGTGAGTGTGTGTGTGTCTGTATCTGTGTGAGTGTGGGTGTCTGTATCTGTGTGAGTGTGTGTGTCTGTATCTGTGTGAGTGTGTCTGTATCTGTGTGAGTGTGTGTGTCTGTATCTGTGTGAGTGTGTGTGTCTGTATCTGTGTGAGTGTGTGTGTTTGTATCTGTGTGAGTGTGTGTGTCTGTATCTGTGTGTGTCTGTATCTGTGTGAGTGTGGGTGTCTGTATCTGTGTGACTGTGTGTGTCTGTATCTAGGCGAGTGTGTGTGTCTGTATCTGTGTGAGTGTGTGTGTCTGTATCTGAGCGAGTGTGGGTGTCTGTATCTGTGTGACTGTGTGTGTCTGTATCTGTGTGAGTGTGTGTGTCTGTATCTGTGTGAGTGTGTGTGTCTGTATCTGTGTGACTGTGGGTGTCTGTATCTGTGTGACAGTGTGTGTCTGTATCTGTGTGAGTGTGGGTGTCTGTATCTGTGTGAGTGTGTGTCTGTATCTGTGTGACTGTGGGTGTATGTATCTGTGTGAGTGTGTGTGTCTGTATCTGTGTGAGTGTGTGTCTGTATCTGTGTGACTGTGGGTGTCTGTATCTGTGTGAGTGTGTTTCTGTATCTGTGTGAGTGTGTGTCTGTATCTGTGTGAGTGTGTGTGTCTGTATCTCTGTGTGTCTGTATCTGTGTGAGTGTGGGTGTCTGTATCTGAGCGAGTGTGGGTGTCTGTATCTGTGTGACTGTGTGTGTCTGTATCTGTGTGAGTGTGTGTGTCTGTATCTGTGTGACTGTGTGTGTCTGTATCTGAGCGAGTGTGTGTGTCTGTATCTGTGTGAGTGTGTGTGTCTGTATCTGTGTGACTGTGTGTGTCTGTATCTGTGTGAGTGTGTGTGTCTGTATCTGTGTGAGTGTGTGTGTCTGTATCTGTGTGAGTGTGGGTGTCTGTATCTGTGTGAGTGTGTGTGTGTCTGTATCTGTGTGAGTGTGTGTGTCTGTATCTGTGTGAGTGTGTGTGTCTGTATCTGTGTGTCTGTGTGTGTCTGAATCTGTGTGTGTCTGTATCTGTGTGTGTCTGTAACCGTGAGTGTGTGTTTGTGTGTATCTGTGAGTCTGTACGTGTCTGTATCTATGTATTTGTGTGTAACTGTATCTGTGAGCCTGTGTGTATGTATCTGTGTGGCTGTGTGTGTCTGTATCTGTGTGTCTTTATCTGTGTGTCTGTGTATGTCTCAATCTGTGTGTTTGTGTGCGTTTGTATCTGTGTGTCCGTGTGTGTCACTATCCCTGTGTCTGTGTGTGTCTGTATCTGTGTGTCTGTGTGTGTCTGTATCTGAGTGCTTGTGTGTCTGTATCTGTGTGTCTGCGTGTCTGTGTCTGTATGTCTATGTGTGTCTGAATTTTGTGTCTGTGAGTGTCTGTATCTGTGTGTCTGTGTGTGTCTGAATCTTTCTGTATCTCTGTGTCTGTATCTGTGTGTCTGTATCTGTGTATCTGTGTGTGTCTGTACCTGTGAGTCTGTGTGTGTCTGTATCTGTAAGTCTGTACGTGGCTGTATCTGAGTGTGTATCTGTGTATCTGTGAGTGTCTGTGTCTGTGTGTGTCTCTACCTGTGTGTCTTTATGTATCTCTATTTGTGTGTCTGTGTGTGTCTCTATCTGTGTGTTTGTGTCTCTATCTGTGTGTCTGTTTCTGTGTGTCTGTGTGTGTCTGTATCTGTGTGTCTGTATCTGATTGAGTGTGTCTGTGTGTCTCTTACTGTGTGAGTCTGTGTGTGTTTTTGTGTCCCTATCTGAGTGTCTCTATCTGTGTGTCTGTGTGTCTCTTTCTGTATGTCTGTGTGTGTCTCTATGTGTGTGAGTGTGTGTCTGGTGTTTCTATCTGTATGTCTGTATCTGTGTGAGTGTCTGTCTGTGTGTCTATATGTGTGAGTCTGTGTGTGTCTGTCTGTCTATGTATGTCTGTATCTGTGTGATTGTGTGTGTATGTGTGTCTCCATCTGTGTGGCTGTGTAAGTCTCTATCTGTGTGTCTGTATCTGTGTGAGTGTGTGTGTGTCTGTGTGCGTCTTTATCTGTGTGTCCGTATCTGTGTGAGTGTGTGTGTGTGTGTCTTTATCTGTGTGTCTGTATGTTTCTCTATCTGTGTGTCTGTATCTGTGTGAGTGTGTGTGTGTCTGTGTGCGTCTTTATCTGTGTGTCTGTATCTGTGTGAGTGTGTGTGTGTGTGTCTTTATCTGTGTGTCTGTATGTTTCTCTATCTGTGTGTCTGTATCTGTGTGAGTGTGTGTGTGTGTCTGTGTGCGTCTTTATCTGTGTGTCTGTATCTGTGTGAGTGTGTGTGTGTGTGTCTTTATCTGTGTGTCTGTATGTTTCTCTATCTGTGTGTCTGTATCTGTGTGAGTGTGTGTGAGTCTGTGTGTGTCTTTATCTGTGTGTCTGTGTGTTTCTCTATCTGTGTGTCTGTGTGTGTCTCTATCTGTGTGTGTCTGTATCTGTATATCTGTGTGTGTCTCTGTCTGTGTGTGTCTGTATCTGTATATCTGTGTGTGTCTTTCTGTGTGCCGGTGTGTTGGTCTATCTGTGTGTCTTTATCTGTATGTCTGTGTGTGTCTCTATCTGTGTGTCTGTATCTGTATGTCTGTGTATGTCTCTATCTGTGTGTCTGTATCTGTGTGTCTGTGTGATTTTCTATCTGTGTGTCTGTATCTGTATGTCTGTATCTGTGTGTCTGTGTGATTTTCTATCTGTGTGTCTCTATCTGTGTGTCTGTGTGATTTTCTATCTGTGTGTCTGTATCTGTATGTCTGTGTGTGTCTCTGTCTGTGTGTCTGTATCTGTATGTCTGTGTGTGTCTCTATCTGTGTGTCTGTGTGTCTCTATCTGTGTGAGTGTGTATCTGTGTGTCTCTATATGTATGTCTGTGTGTGTCTCTATCTGTGTGTCTGTGTGGCTCTATCTGTGTGAGTGTGTGTCTCTATATGTGTATCTGTGTGTCTCTATCTGTGTGTCTGTATCTGTGTGAGTGTGTGTCTCTATCTGTGTGTCTGTATCTGTGTGTCTGTGTGTCTCTATCTGTGTGAGTGTATGTAATATGTGTGTCTCTATCTGTGTGAGGGTATGTAATATGTGTGTCTCTATCTGTGTGAGTGTATGTCTATCTGTGTGAGTGTATGTAATATGTGTGTCTCTATCTGTATGTCTGTGTGTGTCTCTATCTGTGTGTCTGTATCTGTGTGTCTGTGTGTCTCTATCTGTGTGAGTGTATGTAATATGTGTGTCTCTATCTGTGTGAGTGTATGTAATATGTGTGTCTCTATCTGTGTGAGTGTATGTAATATGTGTGTCTCTATCTGTGTGAGTGTATGTCTGTGTGTGTCTCCATCTGTGTGTCTCCATCTGTGTGAGTTTGTGTGTGTCTCCATCTGTGTGTCTCTATCTGTGTGTCTGTGTGTCTGTGTGTCTCTATCTGTGTGAGTGTATGTAATATGTGTGTCTCTATCTGTGTGTCTCTATCTGTGTATCTGTGTGTCTGTGTGTCTCTATCTGTGTGAGTGTATGTAATATGTGTGTCTCCATCTGTGTGTCTCTATCTGTGTATCTGTGTGTCTGTGTGTCTCTATCTGTGTGAGTGTATGTAATATGTGTGTCTCTATCTGTGTGAGTGTATGCAATATGTGTGTCTTTATCTGTGTGAGTGTATGTCTGTGTGTGTCTCCATCTGTGTGTCTCCATCTGTGTGAGTTTGTGTGTGTCTCTATCTGTGTGTCTCAATCTGTGTGTCTCTATCTGTGTGAGTTTGTGTGTGTCTCTATCTGTGTGTCTCTATCTGTGTGTCTCTATCTGTGTGAGTTTGTGTGTGTCTCTATCTGTGTGTCTCTATCTGTGTGAGTTTGTGTGTGTCTCTATCTGTGTGTCTCTATCTGTGTGTCTCTATCTGTGTGTCTCTATCTGTGTGAGTTTGTGTGTGTCTCTATCTGTGTGTCTCTATCTGTGTGAGTTTGTGTGTGTCTCCATCTGTGTGTCTCTATCTGTGTGTCTGTGTGTCTCTATCTGTGTGTCTCTATCTGTGTGTCTCTATCTGTGTGTCTCTATCTGTGTGAGTTTGTGTGTGTCTCTATCTGTGTGTCTCTATCTGTGTGAGTTTGTGTGTGTCTCTATCTGTGTGTCTCTATCTGTGTGAGTTTGTGTGTGTCTCCATCTGTGTGTCTCTATCTGTGTGTCTGTGTGTCTCTATCTGTGTGTCTCTATCTGTGTGTCTCTATCTGTGTGTCTCTATCTGTGTGTCTCTATCTGTGTGTCTCTATCTGTGTGTCTCTATCTGTGTGTCTCTATCTGTGTGTCTCCATCTGTGTGTCTCTATCTGTGGGTCTCTATCTGTGTGTCTCTATCTGTGTGTCTCTATCTGTGTGTCTCTATCTGTGTGTCTCTATCTGTGTGTCTCCATCTGTGTGAGTTTGTGTGTGTCTCTATCTGTGTGTCTCCATCTGTGTGTCTCTATCTGTATGTCTGTGTGTCTCTATCTGTGTGTCTCCATCTGTGTGTCTCTATCTGTATGTCTGTGTGTGTCTCTATCTGTGTGTCTCCATCTGTGTGAGTTTGTGTGTGTCTCTATCTGTGTGTCTCCATCTGTGTGAGTTTGTGTGTGTCTCTATCTGTGTGTCTCCATCTGTGTGAGTTTGTGTGTGTCTCTATCTGTGTGTCTCCATCTGTGTGAGTTTGTGTGTCTCTCCATCTGTGTGAGTTTGTGTGTGTCTCCATCTGTGTGAGTTTGTGTGTGTCTCTATCTGTGTGTCTCCATCTGTGTGAGTTTGTGTGTGTCTCTATCTGTGTGAGTTTGTGTGTGTCTCTATCTGTGTGTCTCCATCTGTGTGAGTTTGTGTGTGTCTCCATCTGTGTGAGTTTGTGTGTGTCTCTATCTGTGTGAGTTTGTGTGTGTCTCTATCTGTGTGAGTTTGTGTGTGTCTCTATCTGTGTGAGTTTGTGTGTGTCTCTATCTGTGTGAGTTTGTGTGTGTCTCTATCTGTGTGAGTTTGTGTGTGTCTCTATCTGTGTGAGTTTGTGTGTGTCTCTATCTGTGTGAGTTTGTGTGTGTCTCTATCTGTGTGAGTTTGTGTGTGTCTCTATCTGTGTGAGTTTGTGTGTGTCTCTATCTGTGTGAGTTTGTGTGTGTCTCTATCTGTGTGTCTCCATCTGTGTGAGTTTGTGTGTGTCTCCATCTGTGTGAGTTTGTGTGTGTCTCTATCTGTGTGTCTCCATCTGTGTGAGTTTGTGTGTGTCTCCATCTGTGTGAGTTTGTGTGTGTCTCTATCTGTGTGAGTTTGTGTGTGTCTCTATCTGTGTGAGTTTGTGTGTGTCTCTATCTGTGTGTCTCTATCTGTGTGAGTTTGTGTGTGACTCTATCTGTGTGTCTCCATCTGTGTGAGTTTGTGTGTGTCTCTATCTGTGTGTCTCCATCTGTGTGAGTTTGTGTGTGTCTCTATCTGTGTGAGTTTGTGTGTGTCTCTATCTGTGTGTCTCTATCTGTGTGTCTCCATCTGTGTGAGTTTGTGTGTGTCTCTATCTGTGTGAGTTTGTGTGTGTCTCTATCTGTGTGTCTCTATCTGTGTGTCTCTATCTGTGTGAGTTTGTGTGTGTCTCTATCTGTGTGAGTTTGTGTGTGTCTCTATCTGTGTGTCTCTATCTGTGTGAGTTTGTGTGTGTCTCTATCTGTGTGTCTCCATCTGTGTGAGTTTGTGTGTGTCTCTATCTGTGTGTCTCCATCTGTGTGTCTCCATCTGTGTGTCTCCATCTGTGTGTCTCTATCTGTGTGTCTCTATCTGTGTGTCTCCATCTGTGTGTCTCCATCTGTGTGTCTCCATCTGTGTGTCTCTATCTGTGTGTCTCTATCTGTGTGTCTCTATCTGTGTGTCTCTATCTGTGTGAGTTTGTGTGTGTCTCTATCTGTGTGTCTCCATCTGTGTGAGTTTGTGTGTGTCTCTATCTGTGTGTCTCCATCTGTGTGAGTTTGTGTGTGTCTCTATCTGTGTGAGTTTGTGTGTGTCTCTATCTGTGTGTCTCCATCTGTGTGAGTTTGTCTGTGTCTCCATCTGTGTGTCTCTATCTGTGTGTCTCTATCTGTGTGTCTCTATCTGTGTGTCTCTATCTGTGTGTCTCTGTCTGTGTGTCTCCATCTGTGTGTCTCTATCTGTGTGTCTCTATCTGTGTGTCTCTATCTGTGTGTCTCTATCAGTGTGAGTTTGTGTGTGTCTCTATCTGTGTGTCTCCATCTGTGTGAGTTTGTGTGTGTCTCTATCTGTGTGTCTCTATCTGTGTGTCTCTATCTGTGTGTCTCCATCTGTGTGTCTCTATCTGTGTGTCTGTGTGTCTCTATCTGTGTGTCTCTATCTGTGTGTCTCCATCTGTGTGTCTCTATCTGTGTGTCTCCATCTGTGTGAGTTTGTGTGTGTCTCCATCTGTGTGAGTTTGTGTGTGTCTCTATCTGTGTGTCTCCATCTGTGTGAGTTTGTGTGTGTCTCTATCTGTGTGTCTCTATCTGTGTGAGTTTGTGTGTGTCTCTATCTGTGTGTCTCCATCTGTGTGAGTTTGTGTGTGTCTCTATCTGTGTGTCTCTATCTGTGTGTCTCCATCTGTGTGAGTTTGTGTGTGTCTCTATCTGTGTGTCTCTATCTGTGTGTCTCCATCTGTGTGAGTTTGTGTGTGTCTCTATCTGTGTGTCTCCATCTGTGTGAGTTTGTGTGTGTCTCTATCTGTGTGTCTCTATCTGTGTGTCTCCATCTGTGTGAGTTTGTGTGTGTCTCTATCTGTGTGTCTCTATCTGTGTGAGTTTGTGTGTGTCTCTATCTGTGTGTCTCTATCTGTGTGAGTTTGTGTGTGTCTCTATCTGTGTGTCTCTATCTGTGTGAGTTTGTGTGTGTCTGTATCTGTGTGTCTCTATCTGTGTGTCTCTATCTGTGTGAGTTTGTGTGTGTCTCTATCTGTGTGTCTCTATCTGTGTGAGTTTGTGTGTGTCTCTATCTGTGTGTCTCCATCTGAGTGAGTTTGTGTGTGTCTCTATCTGTGTGTCTCTATCTGTGTGTCTCTATCTGTGTGAGTTTGTGTGTGTCTCTATCTGTGTGTCTCTATCTGTGTGTCTCTATCTCTGTGAGTTTGTATGTGTCTCTATCTGTGTGTCTCCATCTGTGTGAGTTTGTGTGTGTCTCTATCTGTGTGTCTCTATCTGTGTGAGTTTGTGTGTGTCTCTATCTGTGTGTCTCTATCTGTGTGTCTGCATCTGTGTGAGTTTGTGTGTGTCTCTATCTGTGTGTCTCTATCATTGTGAGTTTGTGTGTGTCTCTATCTGTGTGTCTTTATCTGTGTGTCTTTATCTGTGTGAGTTTGTGTGTGTCTCTATCTGTGTGTCTCTATCTGTGTGAGTTTGTTTGTGTCTCTATCTGTGTGAGTTTGTGTGTGTCTCTATCTGTGTGTCTCCATCTGTGTGAGTTTGTGTGTGTCTCTATCTGTGTGTCTCTATCTGTGTGTCTCTATCTGTGTGAGTTTGTGTGTGTCTCTATCTGTGTGTCTCTATCTGTGTGAGTTTGTGTGTGTCTCTATCTGTGTGTCTCTATCTGTGTGAGTTTGTGTGTGTCTCTATCTGTGTGTCTCTATCTGTGTGAGTTTGTGTGTGTCTCTATCTGTGTGTCTCTATCTGTGTGAGTTTGTGTGTGTCTCTATGTGTGTGTCTCCATCTGTGTGTCTCTATCTGTATGTCTCTATCTGTATGTCTCTATCTGTGTCTCTATCTGTATGTCTCTATCTGTATGTCTCTATCTGTGTCTCTATCTGTGTCTCTATCTGTGTGTCTCTATCTGTGTCTCTATCTGTGTCTCTATCTGTGTGTCTCTATCTGTGTCTCTATCTGTATGTCTCTATCTGTGTCTCTATCTGTGTCTCTATCTGTGTGTCTCTATCTGTGTCTCTATCTGTGTCTCTATCTGTGTGTCTCTATCTGTATGTCTCTATCTGTGTCTCTATCTGTGTCTCTATCTGTGTGTCTCTATCTGTGTGTCTCTATCTGTGTGTCTCTATCTGTGTGTCTCTATCTGTGTGTCTCTATCTGTGTGTCTCTATCTGTATGTCTCTATCTGTGTGTCTCTATCTGTGTGTCTCTATCTGTGTGTCTCTATCTGTATGTCTCTATCTGTGTCTCTATCTGTGTGTCTCTATCTGTATGTCTCTATCTGTGTCTCTATCTGTGTGTCTCTATCTGTGTGTCTCTATCTGTGTGTCTCTATCTGTGTGTCTCTATCTGTATGTCTCTATCTGTGTCTCTATCTGTGTCTCTATCTGTGTGTCTCTATCTGTGTGTCTCTATCTGTGTGTCTCTATCTGTGTCTCTATCTGTGTGTCTCTATCTGTGTGTCTCTATCTGTGTGTCTCTATCTGTATGTCTCTATCTGTGTGTCTCTATCTGTGTGTCTCTATCTGTATGTCTCTACCTGTGTGTCTCTATCTGTATGTCTCTATCTGTGTGTCTCTATCTGTGTGTCTCTATCTGTGTTTCTCTATCTGTGTGTCTCTATCTGTGTGTCTCTATCTGTGTGTCTCTATCTGTGTGTCTCTATCTGTGTCTCTATCTGTGTGTCTCTATCTGTGTGTCTCTATCTGTGTGTCTCTATCTGTATGTCTCTATCTGTGTGTCTCTATCTGTGTGTCTCTATCTGTGTGTCTCTATCTGTGTGTCTCTATCTGTGTGTCTCTATCTGTATGTCTCTATCTGTGTGTCTCTATCTGTATGTCTCTATCTGTGTGTCTCTATCTGTGTGTCTCTATCTGTGTGTCTGTGTGTCTGTATCTGTGTGTCTGTATGTCTCTATCTGTGTGTCTCTATCTGTGTGTGTGTGTGTCTCTATCTGTGTGTCTCTATCTGTGTGTCTGTGTGTCTGTATCTGTGTGAGTGAAGGTGTATGTGTGTCTCTATCTGCATGTCCGTGTGTGTCTCTGTCTATGTGAGTGTGAGTGTCTGTATCTTTGAGAGTGTGTGTCTGTGTGTCTCTATCTGTATGTCTGTGTGTGTCTGTATCTGTGTGTCTGTGTGTCTCTATCTGTGTGTCTGTGTGTGTCTCTATCTGTGTGTCTGTATGTCTCTATCTGTGTGTCTCTATCTGTGTGTCTCCATCTGTGTGTCTGTATCTGTGTGTCTGTATGTCTCTATCTGTGTGTCTCTATCTGTGTGTCTGTGTGTCTGTATCTGTGTGAGTGAAGGTGTATGTGTGTCTCTATCTGCATGTCCGTGTGTGTCTCTGTCTATGTGAGTGTGAGTGTCTGTATCTTTGAGAGTGTGTGTCTGTGTGTCTCTATCTGTATGTCTGTGTGTGTCTGTATCTGTGTGTCTCTATCTGTATGTCTGTGTGTGTCTGTATCTGTGTGTCTGTGTGTCTCTATCTGTGTGTCTGTGTGTGTCTCTATCTGTGTGTCTGTGTGTCTCTATCTGTGTGTCTCTATCTGTGTGTCTGTGTGTGTCTCTATCTGTATGTCTCTATCTGTATGTCTGTATGTCTCTATCTGTGTGTCTGTATGTCTCTATCTGTATGTCTCTATACGTGTGTCTCTATCTGTGTGTCTGTGTGTCTCTATCTGTGTGTCTCAATCTGTGTGTCTCTATCTGTGTGTCTCTATCTGTGTGTCTCTATCTGTGTGTCTGTGAGTCTCTATCTGTGTGTCTCTATCTGTGTGTCTCTATCTGTGTGTCTCTATCTGTGTGTCTCTATCTGTGTGTCTCTATCCGTGTGTCTGTGAGTCTCTATCTGTGTGTCTCTATCTGTGTGTCTCTATCTGTGTGTCTCTATCTGTGTGTCTCTATCTGTGTGTCTCTATCTGTGTGTCTCTATCTGTGTGCCTGTGTGTCTCTATCTGTGTGTCTCTATCTGTGTGTCTGTGTGTCTCTATCTGTATGTCTGTGTGTGTCTGTATCTGTGTGTCTCTATCTGTATGTCTGTGTGTGTCTGTATCTGTGTGTCTCTATCTGTGTGTCTCTATCTGTGTGTCTCTATCTGTGTGTCTCTATCTGTGTGTCTCTATCTGTGTGTCTCTATCTGTGTGTCTCTATCTGTGTGTCTGTGTGTCTCTATCTGTGTGTCTCTATCTGTGTGTCTGTGTGTCTCTATCTGTGTGTCTCTATCTGTGTGTCTCTATCTGTGTGTCTGTGTGTCTCTATCTGTATGTCTGTGTGTGTCTGTATCTGTGTGTCTCTATCTGTATGTCTGTGTGTGTCTGTATCTGTGTGTCTGTGTGTCTCTATCTGTGTGTCTCTATCTGTATGTCTGTGTGTGTCTGTATCTGTGTGTCTGTATCTGTATGTCTGTGTGTGTCTGTATCTGTGTGTCTGTGTGTCTCTATCTGTATGTCTGTGTGTGTCTGTATCTGTGTGTCTGTGTGTCTCTATCTGTATGTCTGTGTGTGTCTGTATCTGTGTGTCTCTATCTGTATGTCTGTGTGTGTCTGTATCTGTGTGTCTCTATCTGTATGTCTGTGTGTCTGTATCTGTGTGTCTGTGTGTCTCTATCTGTATGTCTGTGTGTGTCTGTATCTGTGTGTCTGTGTGTCTCTATCTGTATGTCTGTGTGTGTCTGTATCTGTGCGTCTCTATCTGTATGTCTGTGTGTGTCTGTATCTGTGTGTCTGTGTGTCTCTATCTGTATGTCTGTGTGTGTCTCTATCTGTATGTCTGTGTGTGTCTGTATCTGTGTGTCTGTGTGTCTCTATCTGTATGTCTGTGTGTGTCTGTATCTGTGTGTATCTATCTGTATGTCTGTGTGTGTCTCTATCTGTGTGAGTCTGTGTGTCTGTGTGTCATATCTGTGGGAGTGTGGGTTTCATCTGTGTGTCTGTATCTGTGTGAGTGTGTCTGTGTGTCTCTAACTTTGTGAGTCTGTGTGTGTCTTTGTGTCTCTATCTGAGTGTCTGTATCTGTGTGAGTGTGTGTGTCTGTGTGTCTCTATCTGTGTGAGTCTGTGTGTGGCTGTATCTGTGTGAGTGTGTGTTTGTATCTGTGTGAGTGTGTGTTTGTATCTGTGTGAGTGTGTGTTTGTATATGTGTGAGTGTGTGTATGTATCTGTGTGAGTGTGTGTCTCTATCTGTGTGAGTCTGTGTGTGTTTGTATATGTGTGAGTGTGTGTTTGTATATGTGTGAGTGTGTGTTTGTATCTGTGTGAGTGTGTGTCTCTATCTGTGTGAGTCTGTGTGTTTGTATCTGTATGAGTGTGTGTTTGTATCTGTGTGAGTGTGTGCCTCTATCTGTGTGAGTCTGTGTGTGTTTGTATATGTGTGAGTGTGTGTGTCTCTATCTGAATGTCTGTGTGTGTCTCTATCTGTGTGTGTGTGTCTCTATCTCTATTTGTGTGTCTCTATATGTGTGAGTGTAGGTGTCTGTGTGTCTCTATCTGTATGTCTGAGTGTGTCTGTATCTGTGTGAGTGTGTGTGTGTCTCTATCTGTTTGTGTGTGTGTGTCTGTATCTGTGTGAGTGTGGGTGTCTGTATCTGAGCGAGTGTGTGTTTGTATCTGTGTGAGTGTGTGTGTGTCTCTATCTGTTTGTGTCTGTGTGTCTCTATCTGTGTGAGTCTGTGTGTGGCTGTATCTGTGTGAGTGTGTGTTTGTATCTGTGTGAGTGTGTGTTTGTATCTGTGTGAGTGTGTGTTTGTATCTGTGTGAGTGTGTGTTTGTATATGTGTGAGTGTGTGTATGTATCTGTGTGAGTGTGTGTCTCTATCTGTGTGAGTCTGTGTATGTTTGTATATGTGTGAGTGTGTGTTTGTATATGTGTGAGTGTGTGTTTGTATCTGTGTGAGTGTGTGTCTCTATCTGTGTGAGTCTGTGTGTTTGTATCTGTATGAGTGTGTGTTTGTATCTGTGTGAGTGTGTGCCTCTATCTGTGTGAGTCTGTGTGTGTTTGTATATGTGTGATTGTGTGTGTCTCTATCTGAATGTCTGTGTGTGTCTCTATCTGTGTGTGTGTGTCTCTATCTCTATTTGTGTGTCTCTATATGTGTGAGTGTAGGTGTCTGTGTGTCTCTATCTGTATGTCTGAGTGTGTCTGTATCTGTGTGAGTGTGTGTGTGTCTCTATCTGTTTGTGTGTGTGTGTCTGTATCTGTGTGAGTGTGGGTGTCTGTATCTGAGCGAGTGTGTGTGTCTGTATCTGTGTGAGTGTGTGTGTGTCTGTATGTGTGTGAGTGTGGGTGTCTGTATCTGTGTGAGTGTGTGTGTCTGTATCTGTGTGAGTGTGTCTGTATCTGTGTGAGTGTGTGTGTCTGTATCTGTGTGAGTGTGTGTGTCTGTATCTGTGTGAGTGTGTGTGTCTGTATCTGTGTGAGTGTGTGTTTGTATATGTGTGAGTGTGTGTATGTATCTGTGTGAGTGTGTGTGTCTGTATCTGTGTGAGTGTGTGTGTCTGTATCTGTGTGAGTGTGTCTGTATCTGTGTGAGTGTGTGTGTCTGTATCTGTGTGAGTGTGTGTGTATGTATCTGTGTGAGTGTGTGTGTCTGTATCTGTGTGAGTGTGTGTGTGTCTGTATCTGTGTGAGTGTGTCTGTATCTGTGTGAGTGTGTGTGTCTGTATCTGTGTGAGTGTGTCTGTATCTGTGTGAGTGTGTGTGTCTGTATCTGTGTGAGTGTGTCTGTATCTGTGTGAGTGTGTGTGTCTGTATCTGTGTGAGTGTGTGTGTATGTATCTGTGTGAGTGTGTGTGTCTGTATCTGTGTGAGTGTGTCTGTATCTGTGTGAGTGTGTGTGTCTGTATCTGTGTGTGTGTGTGTCTGTATCTGTGTGAGTGTGTCTGTATCTGTGTGAGTGTGTGTGTCTGTATCTGTGTGAGTGTGTCTGTATCTGTGTGAGTGTGTGTGTCTGTATCTGTGTGAGTGTGTGTGTATGTATCTGTGTGAGTGTGTGTGTCTGTATCTGTGTGAATGTGTGTGTCTGTATCTGTGTGAGTGTGTCTGTATCTGTGTGAGTGTGTGTGTGTCTGTATCTGTGTGAGTGTGTGTGTTTGTATCTGTGTGAGTGTGTGTTTGTATATGTGTGAGTGTGTGTATGTATCTGTGTGAGTGTGTGTCTCTATCTGTGTGAGTCTGTGTGTGTTTGTATATGTGTGAGTGTGTGTTTGTATATGTGTGAGTGTGTGTTTGTATCTGTGTGAGTGTGTGTCTCTATCTGTGTGAGTCTGTGTGTTTGTATCTGTATGAGTGTGTGTTTGTATCTGTGTGAGTGTGTGCCTCTATCTGTGTGAGTCTGTGTGTGTTTGTATATGTGTGAGTGTGTGTGTCTCTATCTGAATGTCTGTGTGTGTCTCTATCTGTGTGTGTGTGTCTCTATCTCTATTTGTGTGTCTCTATATGTGTGAGTGTAGGTGTCTGTGTGTCTCTATCTGTATGTCTGAGTGTGTCTGTATCTGTGTGAGTGTGTGTGTGTCTCTATCTGTTTGTGTGTGTGTGTGTGTCTCTATCTGTTTGTGTGTGTGTGTCTCTATCTGTATGTCTGAGTGTGTCTGTATCTGTGTGAGTGTGTGTGTGTCCCTATCTGTTTGTGTGTGTGTGTGTGTCTCTATCTGTTTGTGTGTGTGTCTCTATCTGTATGTCTGAGTGTGTCTGTATCTGTGTGAGTGTGTGTGTGTCTCTATCTGTTTGTGTGTGTGTGTGTCTCTATCTGTTTGTGTGTGTGTGTGTCTCTATCTGTATGTCTGAGTGTGTCTGTATCTGTGTGAGTGTGTGTGTGTCTCTATCTGTTTGTGTGTGTGTGTGTGTCTCTATCTGTCTGAGTGTGTCTCTATCTGTGTGTGTGTGTCTCTATCTGTATGTCTGAGTGTGTCTGTATCTGTGTGAGTGTGTTTGTGTCTCTATCTGTTTGTGTGTGTGTGTGTGTCTCTATCTGTGTGTGTGTCTCTATCTGTGTGTGTGTCTCTATCTGTGTGAGTGTGTGTGTGTCTCTATCTGTATGTCTGAGTGTGTCTGTAGCTGTGTGAGTGTGTGTGTGTCTCTATCTGTATGTCTGAGTGTGTCTGTATCTGTGTGAGTGTGTGTGTGTGTCTATCTGTATGTCTGAGTGTATCTGTATCTGTGTGACTGTGTGTGTGTGTCTCTATCTGTATGTCTGAGTGTGTCTGTATCTGTGTGAGTGTGTGTGTGTGTCTATCTGTATGTCTGAGTGTGTCTGTATCTGTGTGAGTGTGTGTGTGTCTCTATCTGTATGTCTGAGTGTGTCTGTAGCTGTGTGAGTGTGTGTGTGTCTCTATCTGTATGTCTGAGTGTGTCTGTATCTGTGTGAGTGTGTGTGTGTCTCTATCTGTATGTCTGAGTGTGTCTGTATCTGTGTGAGTGTGTGTGTGTCTCTATCTGTATGTCTGAGTGTGTCTGTATCTGTGTGAGTGTGTGTGTGTCTATCTGTTTGTGTGTGTGTGTGTGTCTCTATCTGTATGTCTGAGTGTGTCTGTATCTGTGTGAGTGTGTGTGTGTCTCTATCTGTATGTCTGAGTGTGTCTGTATCTGTGTGACTGTGTGTGTGTGTCTCTATCTGTATGTCTGAGTGTGTCTGTATCTGTGTGACTGTGTGTGTGTGTCTCTATCTGTATGTCTGAGTGTGTCTGTATCTGTGTGAGTGTGTGTCTATCTGTTTGTGAGTGTGTGTCTCTATCTGTTTGTGTGTGTGTGTGTCTATCTGTTTGTGAGTGTGTGTCTCTATCTGTTTGTGAGTGTGTGTGTCTATCTGTTTGTGAGTGTGTGTGTCTATCTGTTTGTGAGTGTGTGTGTCTATCTGTTTGTGAGTGTGTGTGTCTATCTGTTTGTGAGTGTGTGTGTCTATCTGTTTGTGAGTGTGTGTCTCTATCTGTTTGTGTGTGTGTGTGTCTCTATCTGTGTGTGTGTCTCTATCTGTGTGTGTGTCTCTATCTGTGTGAGTGTGTGTGTGTCTCTATCTGTATGTCTGAGTGTGTCTGTAGCTGTGTGAGTGTGTGTGTGTCTCTATCTGTATGTCTGAGTGTGTCTGTATCTGTGTGAGTGTGTGTGTGTCTCTATCTGTATGTCTGAGTGTGTCTGTAGCTGTGTGAGTGTGTGTGTGTCTCTATCTGTATGTCTGAGTGTGTCTGTATCTGTGTGAGTGTGTGTGTGTGTCTATCTGTATGTCTGAGTGTATCTGTATCTGTGTGACTGTGTGTGTGTGTCTCTATCTGTATGTCTGAGTGTGTCTGTATCTGTGTGAGTGTGTGTGTGTGTCTATCTGTATGTCTGAGTGTGTCTGTATCTGTGTGAGTGTGTGTGTGTCTCTATCTGTATGTCTGAGTGTGTCTGTAGCTGTGTGAGTGTGTGTGTGTCTCTATCTGTATGTCTGAGTGTGTCTGTATCTGTGTGAGTGTGTGTGTGTCTCTATCTGTATGTCTGAGTGTGTCTGTATCTGTGTGAGTGTGTGTGTGTCTCTATCTGTATGTCTGAGTGTGTCTGTATCTGTGTGAGTGTGTGTGTGTCTATCTGTTTGTGTGTGTGTGTGTGTCTCTATCTGTATGTCTGAGTGTGTCTGTATCTGTGTGAGTGTGTGTGTGTCTCTATCTGTATGTCTGAGTGTGTCTGTATCTGTGTGACTGTGTGTGTGTGTCTCTATCTGTATGTCTGAGTGTGTCTGTTTCTGTGTGACTGTGTGTGTGTGTCTCTATCTGTATGTCTGAGTGTGTCTGTATCTGTGTGAGTGTGTGTCTATCTGTTTGTGAGTGTGTGTCTCTATCTGTTTGTGTGTGTGTGTGTCTATCTGTTTGTGAGTGTGTGTCTCTATCTGTTTGTGAGTGTGTGTGTCTATCTGTTTGTGAGTGTGTGTGTCTATCTGTTTGTGAGTGTGTGTGTCTATCTGTTTGTGAGTGTGTGTGTCTATCTGTTTGTGAGTGTGTGTGTCTATCTGTTTGTGAGTGTGTGTCTCTATCTGTTTGTGAGTGTGTGTCTCTATCTGTTTGTGAGTGTGTGTGTCTATCTGTTTGTGAGTGTGTGTCTCTATCTGTTTGTGAGTGTGTGTGTCTATCTGTTTGTGAGTGTGTGTGTCTATCTGTTTGTGAGTGTGTGTCTCTATCTGTTTGTGAGTGTGTGTGTCTATCTGTTTGTGAGTGTGTGTGTCTATCTGTTTGTGAGTGTGTGTCTCTATCTGTTTGTGAGTGTGTGTGTCTATCTGTTTGTGAGTGTGTGTGTCTATCTGTTTGTGAGTGTGTGTGTCTATCTGTTTGTGAGTGTGTGTGTCTATCTGTTTGTGAGTGTGTGTCTCTATCTGTTTGTGAGTGTGTGTGTCTATCTGTTTGTGAGTGTGTGTCTCTATCTGTATGTCTGAGTGTGTCTGTATCTGTGTGAGTGTATGTGTGTGTCTCTATCTGTTTGTGAGTGTGTGTGTCTATCTGTTTGTGTGTGTGTGTGTCTCTATCTGTATGTCTGAGTGTGTCTGTATCTGTGTGAGTGTATGTGTGTGTCTCTATCTGTTTGTGAGTGTGTGTGTCTATCTGTTTGTGAGTGTGTGTCTCTATCTGTATGTCTGAGTGTGTCTGTATCTGTGTGAGTGTGTGTGTGTCTCTATCTGTATGTCTGAGTGTGTCTGTATCTGTGTGAGTGTATGTGTGTGTCTCTATCTGTTTGTCTGAGTGTGTCTGTATCTGTGTGAGTGTATGTGTGTGTCTCTATCTGTATGTCTGAGTGTGTCTGTATCTGTGTGAGTGTGTGTGTGTCTCTATCTGTATGTCTGAGTGTGTCTGTATCTGTGTGAGTGTATGTGTGTGTCTCTATCTGTTTGTGAGTGTGTGTGTCTATCTGTTTGTGTGTGTGTGTGTCTCTATCTGTATGTCTGAGTGTGTCTGTATCTGTGTGAGTGTGTGTGTGTGTCTCTATCTGTTTGTGTGTGTGTGTGTCTCTATCTGTATGTCTGAGTGTGTCTGTATCTGTGTGAGTGTGTGTGTGTCTCTATCTGTTTGTGTGTGTGTGTGTGTCTCTATCTGTATGTCTGAGTGTGTCTGTATCTGTGTGAGTGTGTGTGTCTCTATCTGTTTGTGTGAGTGTGTGTGTGTCTCTATCTGTTTGTGTGTGTGTGTGTGTGTGTCTCTATCTGTATGTCTGAGTGCGTCTGTATCTGTGTGAGTGTGTGTGTGTCTCTATCTGTTTGTGTGTGGGTGTGTGTCTCTATCTGTATGTCTGAGTGTGTCTGTATCTGTGTGAGTGTGTGTGTGTCTCTATCTGTTTGTGTGTGTGTGTGTGTCTCTATCTGTATGTCTGAGTGTGTCTGCATCTGTGTGAGTGTGTGTGTGTCTCTATCTGTTTGTGTGTGTGTGTGTCTCTATCTGTATGTCTGAGTGTGTCTGTATCTGTGTGAGTGTGTGTGTGTCTCTATCTGTTTGTGTGTGTGTGTGTGTGTCTCTATCTGTATGTCTGAGTGTGTCTGTATCTGTGTGAGTGTGTGTGTGTCTCTATCTGTATGTCTGAGTGTGTCTGTATCTGTGTGAGTGTGTGTGTGTCTCTATCTGTTTGTGTGTGTGTGTCTCTATCTGTTTGTGTGTGTGTGTGTCTCTATCTGTATGTCTGAGTGTGTCTGTATCTGTGTGAGTGTGTGTGTGTCTCTATCTGTTTGTGTGTGTGTGTGTGTCTCTATCTGTTTGTGTGTGTGTTTGTCTCTATCTGTATGTCTGAGTGTGTCTGTATCTGTGTGAGTGTGTGTGTGTGTCTCTATCTGTTTGTGTGTGTGTGTGTGTGTCTCTATCTGTATGTCTGAGTGTGTCTGTATCTGTGTGAGTGTGTGTGTGTGTCTCTATCTGTTTGTGTGTGTGTGTGTGTGTGTCTATCTGTTTGTGTGTGTGTGTGTCTCTATCTGTTTGTGTGTGTGTGTGTGTGTGTCTCTATCTGTATGTCTGAGTGTGTCTGTATCTGTGTGAGTGTGTGTGTGTCTCTATCTGTTTGTGTGTGTGTGTGTCTCTATCTGTATGTCTGAGTGTGTCTGTATCTGTGTGAGTGTGTGTGTGTCTCTATCTGTTTGTGTGTCTGTGTGTCTCTATCTGTATGTCTGAGTGTGTCTGTATCTGTGTGAGTGTATGTGTGACTCTATCTGTATGTCTGAGTGTGTCTGTATCTGTGTGAGTGTGTATGTGTGACTCTATCTGTATGTCTGAGTGTGTCTGTATCTGTGTGAGTGTATGTGTGTCTCTATCTGTATGTCTGAGTGTGTCTGTAGCTGTGTGAGTGTGTGTGTGTCTCTATCTGTATGTCTGAGTGTGTCTGTATCTGTGTGAGTGTGTGTGTGTGTCTATCTGTATGTCTGAGTGTGTCTGTATCTGTGTGAGTGTGTGTGTGTCTATCTGTATGTCTGAGTGTGTCTGTATCTGTGTGAGTGTGTGTGTGTCTCTATCTGTATGTCTGAGTGTGTCTGTATCTGTGTGAGTGTGTGTGTGTCTCTATCTGTATGTCTGAGTGTGTCTGTATCTGTGTGAGTGTGTGTGTGTCTATCTGTATGTCTGAGTGTGTCTGTATCTGTGTGAGTGTGTGTGTGTCTCTATCTGTATGTCTGAGTGTGTCTGTATCTGTGTGAGTGTGTGTGTGTCTATCTGTATGTCTGAGTGTGTCTGTATCTGTGTGAGTGTGTGTGTGTCTCTATCTGTATGTCTGAGTGTGTCTGTATCTGTGTGAGTGTGTGTGTGTCTCTATCTGTATGTCTGAGTGTGTCTATATCTGTGTGACTGTGTGTGTGTGTCTCTATCTGTATGTCTGAGAGTGTCTGTATCTGTGTGAGTGTATGTGTGTCTCTATCTGTATGTCTGAATGTGTCTGTATCTGTGTGAGTGTGTGTGTGTCTCTATCTGTGTCAGTGTTTGTGTCTGTGTGTCTCTATCTGTGTCAGTGTTTGTGTCTGTGTGTCTCTATCTGTTTCAGTGTTCGTGTCTGTGTGTCTCTATCTGTATGTCTGAGTGTGTCTGTATCTGTGTGAGTGTCTGTGTGTCTCTATGTGTGTCAGTGTTTGTGTCTGTGTGTCTCTATCTGTATGTCTGTGTGTCTCTATCTGTATGTCTGTGTGTCTCTATCTGTGTCAGTGTTTGTGTCTGTGTGTCTCTATCTGTGTCAGTGTTTGTGTCTGTGTGTCTCTATCTGTATGTCTGAGTGTGTCTGTATCTGTGTGAGTGTCTGTGTGTCTCTATCTGTGTCAGTGTTTGTGTCTGTGTGTCTCTATCTGTGTGTCTGTGTGTCTCTATCTGTATGTCTGAGTGTGTCTGTATGTGTGTGAGTGTCTGTGTGTCTCTATCTGTATGTCTGTGTGTTTCTATCTGTATGCTTGTGTGAGTCTCTATCTGTGTGAGTGTCTGTGTGTCTCTATCTGTGTCAGTGTTTGTGTTTGTGTGTCTCTATCTGTGTGTCTGTGTGTCTCTATCTGTGTGTCTGTGTGTCTCTATCTGTGCGTCTGTGTGTGTCTCTATCTGTGTGTCTCTATCTGTGTGTCTGTGTGTTTCTATCTGTGTGTCTGTGTGTGTCTCTATCTGTGTGTCTGTGTGTGTCTCTATCTGTGTGTCTGTGTGTGTCTCTATCTGTATGTCTCTATCTGTGTGTCTCTATCTGTATGTCTGTGTGTTTCTATCTGTATGTCTCTATCTGTGTGTCTCTATCTGTATGCTTGTGTGAGTCTCTATCTGTGTGTCTGTGTGTTTCTATCTGTATGCTTGTGTGAGTCTCTATCTGTGTGTCTGTGTGTGTCTGTATCTGTATGTCTCTATCTGTGTGTCTCTATCTGTGTGTCTCTATCTGTATGTCTGTGTGTTTCTATCTGTATGCTTGTGTGAGTCTCTATCTGTATGTCTCTATCTGTGTGTCTCTATCTGTATGTCTGTGTGTTTCTATCTGTATGCTTGTGTGTGTCTCTATCTGTGTGTCTGTGTGTCTCTATCTGTGTGTCTGTGTGTCTCTATCTGTGTGTCTGTGTGTCTCTATCTGTGTGAGTTTGTGTCTGTGTGTCTCTATCTGTGTGAGTTTGTGTGTCTGTGTGTCTCTATCTGTGTGTCTCTATCTGTGTGTCTGTGTGTCTCTATCTGTGTCAGTGTTTGTGTCTGTGTGTCTCTATCTGTGTGAGTGTCTGTGTGTTTCTCTATCGGTGTGAGTTTGTGTGTCTGTGTGTCTCTATCTGTGTGTCTGTGTGTCTCTATCTGTATGCTTGTGTGAGTCTCTATCTGTGTGAGTGTCTGTGTCTGTGTGTTTCTCTATCGGTGTGAGTTTGTGTGTCTGTGTGTCTCTATCTGTATGTCTGTGTGTTTCTATCTGTATGCTTGTGTGAGTCTCTATCTGTGTGAGTGTCTGTGTCTGTGTGTCTCTATCTGTGTCAGTGTTTGTGTCTGTGTGTCTCTATCTGTGTGTCTGTGTGTCTCTATCTGTATGTCTGTGTGTCTATATCTGTATGTCTGTGTGTTTCTATCTGTGTGTCTGTGTGTCTCTATCTGTATGTCTGTGTGTCTCTATCTGTGTGTCTGTGTGTCTCTATCTGTATGTCTGTGTGTCTCTATCTGTGTGTCTGTGTGTCTCTATTTGTATGTCTGTGTGTCTCTATCTGTGTGTCTGTGTGTCTCTATCTGTGTGTCTGTCTGTCTCTATCTGTATGTCTGTGTGTTTCTATCTGTATGTCTGTGTGTTTCTATCTGTATGCTTGTGTGAGTCTCTATCTGTGTGAGTGTCTGTGTCTGTGTGTCTCTATCTGTGTCAGTGTTTGTGTCTGTGTGTCTCTATCTGTGTGTCTGTGTGTCTCTATATGTGTGTCTGTGTGTCTCTATCTGTATGTCTGTGTGTTTCTCTATCGGTGTGAGTGTCTGTGTCTGTGTGTCTCTATCTGTGTCAGTGTTTGTGTCTGTGTGTCTCTATCTGTGTGTCTGTGTGTCTCTATCTGTATGTCTGTGTGTTTCTATCTGTATGTCTGTGTGTCTCTATCTGTATGTCTGTGTGTTTCTATCTGTATGTCTGTGTGTCTCTATCTGTATGTCTGTGTGTTTCTATCTGTATGCTTTTGTGAGTCTCTATCTGTGTTTGTGTCTGTGTGTCTCTATCTGTGTGTCTGTGTGTCTCTATCTGTATGTCTGTGTGTTTCTCTATCGGTGTGAGTTTGTGTGTCTGTGTGTCTCTATCTGTATGTCTGTGTGTCTCTATCTGTATGCTTGTGTGAGTCTCTATCGGTGTGAGTTTGTGTGTCTCTATCTGTATGTCTGTGTGTCTCTATCTGTATGTCTGTGTGTCTCTATCTGTATGTCTGTGTGTCTCTATCTGTATGTCTGTGTGTCTCTATCTGTATGTCTGTGTGTCTCTATCTGTATGCTTGTGTGTCTCTATCTGTATGTCTGTGTGTCTCTATATGTATGTCTGTGTGTCTCTATCTGTATGTCTGTGTGTCTCTATCTGTATGTCTGTGTGTCTCTATCTGTATGTCTGTGTGTCTCTATCTGTATGTCTGTGTGTCTCTATCTGTATGCTTGTGTGAGTCTCTATCGGTGTGAGTTTGTGTGTCTCTATCTGTATGTCTGTGTGTCTCTATCTGTATGTCTGTGTGTCTCTATCTGTATGTCTGTGTGTCTCTATCTGTATGTCTGTGTGTCTCTATATGTATGTCTGTGTGTCTCTATCTGTATGTCTGTGTGTCTCTATCTGTATGTCTGTGTGTCTCTATCTGTATGTCTGTGTGTCTCTATCTGTATGTCTGTGTGTCTCTATCTGTATGTCTGTGTGTTTCTCTATCGGTGTGAGTTTGTGTGTCTGTGTGTCTCTATCTGTATGTCTGTGTGTCTCTATCTGTATGCTTGTGTGAGTCTCTATCGGTGTGAGTTTGTGTGTCTCTATCTGTATGTCTGTGTGTCTCTATATGTATGTCTGTGTGTCTCTATCTGTATGCTTGTGTGAGTCTCTATCGGTGTGAGTTTGTGTGTCTCTATCTGTATGTCTGTGTGTCTCTATATGTATGTCTGTGTGTCTCTATCTGTATGTCTGTGTGTCTCTATCCGTATGTCTGTGTGTCTCTATCTGTATGTCTGTGTGTCTCTATCTGTATGCTTGTGTGGGTCTCTATCGGTGTGAGTTTGTGTGTCTCTATCTGTATGTCTGTGTGTCTCTATCTGTATGTCTGTGTGTCTCTATCTGTATGTCTGTGTGTCTCTATCTGTATGTCTGTGTGTCTCTATCTGTATGTCTGTGTGTCTCTATCTGTATGTCTGTGTGTCTCTATCTGTATGCTTGTGTGTCTCTATCTGTATGTCTGTGTGTCTCTATATGTATGTCTGTGTGTCTGTATCTGTATGTCTGTGTGTCTCTATCTGTATGTCTGTGTGTCTCTATCTGTATGCTTGTGTGAGTCTCTATCGGTGTGAGTTTGTGTGTCTCTATCTGTATGTCTGTGTGTCTCTATCTGTATGTCTGTGTGTCTCTATCTGTATGTCTGTGTGTCTCTATCTGTATGTCTGTGTGTCTCTATCTGTATGTCTGTGTGTCTCTATCTGTATGTCTGTGTGTCTCTATCTGTATGTCTGTGTGTCTCTATATGTATGTCTGTGTGTCTCTATCTGTATGTCTGTGTGTCTCTATCTGTATGTCTGTGTGTCTCTATCTGTGTGTCTGTGTGTCTCTATCTGTGTGTCTCTATCTGTATGTCTGTGTGTCTCTATCTGTATGTCTGTGTGTCTCTATCTGTATGCTTGTGTGTTTCTCTATCGGTGTGAGTTTGTGTGTCTGTGTGTCTCTATCTGTATGTCTGTGTGTTTCTCTATCGGTGTGAGTTTGTGTGTCTGTGTGTCTCTATCTGTATGTCTGTGTGTTTCTCTATCGGTGTGAGTTTGTGTGTCTGTGAGTCTCTATCTGTATGTCTGTGTGTTTCTCTATCGGTGTGAGTTTGTGTGTCTGTGTGTCTCTATCTGTATGTCTGTGTGTTTCTCTATCGGTGTGAGTTTGTGTGTCTGTGTGTCTCTATCTGTATGTCTGTGTGTCTCTATCTGTATGTCTGTGGGTATCTGTATGCTTGTGTGAGTCTCTATCTGTTTGAGTGTGTGTGTCTGTATCTGTGTGAATGCGTGTGTCTGTGTATGTCTGTATCTGTGTGAGTGTGTGTGTCTGTGTGTCTCTATCTGTATGCTTGTGTGAGTCTCTATCTGTGTGTCTGTGTGTGTCTGTGTGTGTCTGTATCTGTGTATGAATGTGTGAATGTGTGTGTCTGTATTTGTGTGACTGTGTGTGTCTGTGTGTGTCTGTATCTGAGTGAGTGTGTGTGTCTGTATTTGTGTGAGTGTGTATGTCTGTGTGTGTCTGTATCTGTGTGAGTGTGTGTGTTTGTGTGTGTCTGAATCTATGTGGGTGTGTGTGAGTGTGTGTGTCTGTGTGTGTCTGTAGCTGTGTGAGTGTGTTTGTCTGTGTGTGTCTGTATCTGTGTAAGTGTGTGTGTCTGTGTGGGTTTGTATCTGTGTGAGTGTGTGTTTGTGTGTGTATGTATCTGTGTGAGTGTGTGTGTCTGTGTTTGTGTGTGTCTGTGTGTGTTTGTGAGTATCTGCGTGTGTCGGTGTCTGTGTCTGTGTGTGTCTGTCGGTATCTGTGTGTATCTGTATCTGTGTGTGTCTGTGTGATTCTGTGTGTGTCTGGTTGTGTCTGTGTGTCTGTGTGTATCTGTGCGTGTTATCTTCAGAGGCTATTCCCAGAAAATTCAAGATGTATATTTAACTGTCGTGAAAATATTTTGTTATGTGACATTATAATCATCATTAAAAACTTTATTGAGAAAATAAAAAAAAATGAAAAATAGTTTATCTAAAGGGAAGGGCAAATGTTCGTATCTCTGCGTGGAACTTATTGAACTTAAATACCTTTAAGTTGCTGACATTTTGTTTATTGTAGATCTCGGCGTTTCCCTCTCTGTTTACAATTTTTCCTAAAGTTCTGTTGTTTTCCTGTTTATTTACAAATACAGAAACACCCATGTGCGAGGCGGGGCTCGAACCGGCGATCCCCTGCGCCACGAAGCTAGACAGTTTAGGGAGAAAAATTCTTAGCATGGCTTCCTTCGTAAGGGAAATAAAGCTGTTGTTCTGTGTTGTAGATTTACGCCAAGTAAAACAACCTCAAGCCCGATAAACAGGCCTCTGAGTAAAATCCTTCATACCCATAATACTACAGGATGTTGAGATCACAGCGGTTGAAGAGCATCCAGAAATAAACATCAATTTAATTAAACACTGAGACCTTTTTCCGAAAATGTGTTTTTTTTTTTTACTTTTATTCAGGGGTCAGAAACATGTATTTCTGATGAAATCTTGATTTGGAAAATGCTTTCTATATATATTAGGTATCTTATACATGCGTGATAGAGAAAGTAAAAAAAATAACAAAAAAGGCAAGTAAAAGAAACAAAAAAAAAATATCTAATGTGTTCCATTCACATAACTTTCTCTAGCAAACGATTATTTTTCATATACAAACTATTCTTATAAAGGATTATTCATTTACCTGCTTCATGCTGATCAAGATAAACATTAGCAGATATTATCTTATTACTTGCTTCCTTGTAAGTAGAAAGAAGATAAAGGCTAAAGTGATAGTCAGATCTTTTAAAGCTGCTCGCTCTGTGAAAGAATTGAAGTTCGGTTCATTTTGTATGGTCCGGTTTAAGAAAAGTTAAGGAAGCTGAAAATTGAAACAGTAACAAGGAATATCTCAAAAACGCACAACTCTACAAGAAAAACGTGTATGACACAAATGTATATTGCTTTTGTCAATCTCTTACAGTTTACTACTTGTGCAAGTTTCATCCAGAATAATGAGGTCTTTAGACGCTGCTCCCAGGTATTCTAACGCATTAATATACGGTATTTTAATACAAATCGTTAGAGTCATTTTCAAAAGAGTTTGTGGTGGGGGATTTTTTTGAAATTCGTCGTCTCGCATCCTTGGAAGGTATTAAACATAAATATCAAGTTTGGTATTTAACCTCTTTTCGTGTTTGACCTATGCTGTCCACAACGGACTTTTTTCAAAAAATACTTTTCTCGGACTCGGTTACGCTGAGTCCGGTGAAATCTCGACATTGAATGTTTGGGTGGAATACAATACCTTCTCTAGGTACTATGCACAGTGTGTACTCAAAGTCCATATACGCCTGGACTAAATTTAAAATTACGCGAGTAAATTTGTTTTTTTTTAGGTTGGTATATACTTATATTAGATACCCATTGTTGAGGACTTGGATTGTTGTCGCTCTTATGAATCAAATAAGTTGATGTTGAGATATTGAAAAAGAATGGCTGATACAATTAGTGACGACACAACTGAGTGTCCGCTGTGTGGTTCATGAGCGTCAAATTAATGGAAAATGTCATGGACGGTTTGTGAAAGCAGCACCACAAAGAAGACGAGAAGTGGAACACCATCCACCAGACTTGCACTTTGTGCTGACGTGGAAAAATCTCCCGTTAAATCCTTAAGGAAACGTTAATCACAACACTTATCTCCAGATTATAATACTGCTAATGCTGCAAAATGAGGGAACGTTAAACACTGTTTGGTTTCAACATGACGGGGCGCCAGCTCACTTCGCAGTGGCTGTTCGACAACGTCTCAACGCAATCTTTGGAAATCGTTGGATCGGTACAGGATCGGGCAATCTCACATGGCCTCCAAGGAGCCCAGATCTAACACTCCAGATAATGCACTATGGGGTTACATCAAACGCTGCAACTGTTGAACTGCAAAATGCGGTTCCAGATTCCAATGATGTTGAGTAAGATGAACACGGGAACATGGCGGCATGGGGGGGGGACATATACCGATGTTTTGGAGTACTAAGATATAAGGAGAAACATTTAATTACATAAGTGTTTGAAATTTGTACTTTTATTTAATGTCAGTTTGAATTTAATATATGGATATACGGACTTTGTGCGCACACTGCACATACTGACTAGAGAAAGTAAATTGTTGATTTGAAATAAACATCAGAAATGCATTAGTGACATAGTAAGGAAGTTTATTGGCAGCCTGTAGTTTAGTGGCTTCCCCACGTAACAAGAAGCGACCAATTAGCGACCACTAATAATTACCAGCAGCGCGCTCTATTATCGGAAACCTCAAACTTCCACTCCCTCCTGTAATGATCGACATTACTGCCTACATGATCAGGTCGCCCGCTATCTAACTTTTCTTCTGATTTTCCATTTAAAACGCCGTCGGTAATCCAGTTACCTGCGATTTTACCACTAAACCCGACAATGTTAGTATTCACCAACAAAACTGCCTCGAGTGCTCAGAGCGCCCGGGGGTTCTGGGTTCGATGCCCGAGGTTCAACCAGGATCATTCCTTATCCCCCACGGAGTATGAATGTGAATGTGTTTGAGGAAAATAATAAAACGATTTAAACCCAACGTAAAAGAAGCTACAGACGACGAGTTGCTTCAAGTGCAAAGCCCCCGATATCACCTTATATGTTAAAGGCGGCTATATCAATGAGAAAAAACAATAATAATAATAAATAACAATCTGATGTGTTCCATTCACATGACTTTCCCCACATCTCTGGAAACAATTATATACTTCTATTGACTTCATGCTAATCAAGAAAAAATTATCAGAAATATTCTTATTTCTTGCTTCCTTGTAAGTAGAAGCGAAATAAGGGAGTACCATAGGTTAAAGTGATGGTCAAAAGTTGGTTGATATTTGACTGAAGTTTCTTTGTTTGTATGGAGAGAGTTGAGAAAGTCCTGTGTGAGAAAAGTAGTTTTTTAAAGCTGATACCAAAAACGAGGAACATCTTAAAAACGATCAACTCTACAAAAAATGTATATAACATAAATCGTGTGTTTTATCCTGATCTACATTTATTGAATAATACGCTTTTGTTTATCTCTTAGGGTTTACAAGCTATGCAAAATTCAATAAAAATCATCTAGAATAAAGAGGTGTTTTGAGACTATTCCCAGAAAATCCAAGATATACATTTTATTTGGCAAGTAAACATCTTAAATATAACAGATTTTAATCAAAATTGTTAGAGGCATTTTTAAGAAAGTCAACATTTTCGAAATTTTTTCCATGTATAGGGTGTTTTCTTGAAAATTTTCGTGTCGCATCCTTGGAAGATACAAAAATACCAAGTTTGGTTTCTAAAGGTCTTTTCGTTTTTGAGCTATGCTGCCCACAGACACACACGGGCATTTTTCTAAAAATTCTTTTTTTTTTTTTGGATTCAAGGGGTCTCAAAACATATATTTCCGGTGAAATCTCCGTTTAGAATTTTTGGGTGCAATACAGCACCTTCTCTATATACTATGTACATAGTACGTGTAGAGAAAGTAAAATAATAATAAAAACACCTCTATCCAACTCCTGTCCTGCACACGGTTTCTGTGAGAAAAACAATTGTTTGCTGTACTATGAATCCTAAAGTTCTTGCAACAACTTTGTAAGTCGCCATTGGGGTTGTCATCTCAAAGTAACCTTGTGCTTTACCGGGAAACATGCGAGCTAGTTGACAAATTTAAAGCCGCCGGTATGTTGGCATGGTAGCTCAGTGGTAGAGCAACCACCGGCTAGGGCATTGAATTTTTCAGTCTGACCCTACTTATCAAAAAAAAAAAAAACCCTCTCGTTTATTTGAGATTACCCCAGTTTAAAATCTAACCCAAGAATGCTTGACAGATAAAAATGGTAATCTAAAGTGGACTGGAATATCAATTAACGAAGCAGGTGGTAAGTGTTGCCGAGGGTGGAGGCGCCCTCTCGTGGAGATGATGGCGCGGGCTCCTAGTGCTCACAGCGTCGAGATGAAGAACTGCTTGCCAACTGTTAGGGACTTTCCACGATGGCAGTCAGAGGTGCGCAATCCTCTACACTACAGTAACAATAGCCTAGCTGCTACTTTCTCTACAGAAATACATCATCATTTAGGACGCCGTGAGTCCAAAGAAGGCACTTTAAAAAAATGTCCATGTGTCTGTGGGCAGCATAACGCAAAACCGAAAAGTCCATTAAGTACTAAACTTGGTATTTAAGTTCCAAGGATGCAACACGAAGATTTTCAACAAAATTACTCAATACCCAAATACTCTTTATACTGAAACATTTTTGATTTTCTCAAAAATAATTCTAACATTTTGAGTAATATATTTAAACCATTTATATGACGAATAAAAGCATAGCTTGAGTTTTCTGGGAAGGACTTTTTATTCTAGATGGATTTTTGTGAATTTTACATAACTGGTAAACCAATTGAGAAAAACTTACTACACAAAAAATGTACATCGTCTTAAAATACACAATTTATGTAATATACATTTTTTCGTGTAGTTGACCGTTTTCGAGTTATTAGTGATGGTTTCAGATTTAAAATGCTTAAAACTTTTCTCATTATGGAACTTGTCAACAAAGAAACGCAGTTCAATCCCATAGCAACCACATTTTAAAACATGCGACTATCACTTTATCCTGGTGTATTCCCTTCTACTTACAAGGAAGTAAGCAATAAGACAATTTCTGCTAATGTTAGTCTTGATTAGCATTAGCATTAAATAGATAGAAAAACTTTACATCCCTGCAACAAATTATTTTTAAAAAGCTTATTCTTCTATTTACTTCATACTAATCGAGAAAAAATTAGCAGAAATTGTCTTATTACTTGCTTCCTTGTAAGTAGAAGTGAAATAAGGGAGTTAAAATGATAGTCAAAAGTTGGTTGCTATGTGACTGAAGTTCCTTTGTTTGTATGGACAGAAGTTGACAAAGTCCTGCATGAGAAAAGTTTTTCAAAGCTGAAACCAAAAAACAAGGAATATCTCAAAAACGATCAACTCCTCGAAAAAAATGTATGTAACATAAATTCTGCTTTAAACTGCTCTACACTTTTTTGTGGTAGGTATATATCCATCTCTTACGGTTTGGCAGTTATTCAAAATAAGTATAATTCATTCAGAATAAAGTGGTCTTCAGAGGCTATTCCCAGAAAGTTCAAGGTATGCATTTTATTTATCAGGTAAATATCTTTAATATACGACATTTTAATCAAAATCGTTAGAGTAATTTTTGAGAAAATCAAAATTTTCGAAAATAAAGTTCCATGTAAAGGGTAGTTGGCGGTGGGGGATTTACTTGAAAATCTTCCTTGGAAGATATCAAACTTAAATACCAAGTTTGGTATTTAATGGTTTTTTTCTTTTGAGATATGCTGTCCACAGACACACACACACACGGGCATTTTTCTAAAAGTGCTTTTTTTGGATTTAAAGAGTCTCAAAACACATATTTCCGGTGAAATCTCGATATCGAATTGTGGGTGCAATACAATACCTTCTCTATACACTATGTACATAGTATGTGTAGAGAAAGTCATGTGAATGTATTTTCAGTAAACATTGACTCCAGAATTGCGTATATCGGTAGAAAAGTAGAGGAGGAACGCGGTTATCGTAAATGATGGTTTTATGGGTAGCGTGTATCATTAAAACAGACCTGGTTATCATTGTGTAACGGCAGTAAACCTGTTTAATAGCAGCCAGGGCGACGTTATTCTGCAGTCGCTACCACACGGCAGGCGCACACTATAAATAAATAACATCTGCAAAACGTGCCTCTTATGAAAGCAGACAACTCGGGATCACTGTTGCGTTTCATTTTTGACAATCATCTCCAGCTGCTCTACAAACAACTCTCTTTATAAAAGCTTAAGCCGATATCTCACGGTCAAATATTTTGGTCCAATACTCTTCAAGCTACAAATTAGATCGGATAATTTCATTGTATACAATTTCCATCCTATTTTTTGGTCCAATTTCAGTTTGCTACAACAGGATACAGCGGTTTCTAATTTTTGGTTCAAACGTATGAGCGACCTGGTGGTAATGACGTAATAAGATGGCAACTAGCGCTGGGTCTTCCTTCCCGCCCGCGTGATTATTTGTATGAAACGTTGCTGTATCTTGTAGACTTTGTCCTAAATAATAGGGTTATAGTAGCTGGGCTATTGTTGAAATACACATTCTTTTTGCGGCAGAGATTTATAAAATAATGACTCGGGTATTTATAGCCCATGCAAATGTATTTTATCGGATCCATTTGTACCTAACCTCTTTCCTCAATAAAAACATAAAAAAGTGATTGCTGGTATGGACTGCCTCGTATTTGTGTCTTGGCGAGTGATTTTTGCCTCGACTAAGGACAGCAACTTCCTTGACCTGCAGCCCTTCGTCTAGTCCACCAACGCCTCTTTATTAAGCTTGTCTTTCTATTATAATATGCTCTTACAAAGGATACATAAGCTAAGCTTGCGACAGCGAACGTAAATAATTGTGGATCAGCAACCTTCACCATTTGCAATCAGCTGTTCATGTGCATGCGAGAAATATTTGAACCAATACACACTCCCGTGAGAATGGAATGGAGAAATTGTACACAACGATCAGTTGTATAAACATTTTTGAACCAAATTTTAAACCGTGAGACATCGGCTTTATTCTTCTATCTGCTTCATGCTAATCAAGATAACCATTAACAGAAATAGTCTTATTACTTGCTTCCTTGTAAGCAGAAGGGAATACACTAGGATAAAGTGATAGTACATATGATTACTATGTGAAACAACTGAAATTCGACTCCCTTTGCATGACCTGCAGTAAAACAAGAAAGGTGAAACGAAACGTCACTTCCAGTTTGAGAAAAGTAAAAGTAATAACAAGGAATAACTCAAAAACGGTTAACTCTACGTAAAAGACGTAAAAGGCACAAATTGTGTGTTTTAACGATACCTACATTTTTACTTTCTCTACACGTATTGTGTACATAGTGTATGGAGAAGGTATTGCACTCCACCCAAAACTTGGTTACCCAGATTTCACCGGAAATATATGTTTTAGGGTCCCCTGTATTAAAAAAAAACATTTTAACAAAAAGATCCGCGTGTGTGTGTGTGTGTGTGTGTGTGTGTGTGTGTGCGTGTCTGTGAACGCGATAACTCAAAAGGGAAAAGACGGTAAAATTTCAAACTTGGTATTAAGTTTAATGTCTTCCAGGGATGCGACACCAAGATTTTGAGAAAAATCCTCCCACACCAAACTACCCTTTACATGGAACTTTTTCCTAAAATTTTGATTTTTTCAAAAGTGGCTATGACAATTTTGATTAAAATATCGTATATTAAATAATCTGGCGAATAAAATGTATATCTTGAATTTTCTGGAAATAGCCTCTGAACACTACTTTATTCTGGATGAATTTTACGGAATTTTGCATAACTTCTAAACCGTAAGCGATGGACAAAAACTTACCATACAAAAAATGTAGAGCACATGTATATATACATTTTTTCGCGGAGTTGATCGTTTTTGAGATATTCCTTGTTTTTGGTTTCCGCTTTAAAAAACTTATACTTTTCTCATATAGGAATTTGTCAACTCGTGTCCAAACAAACAAACGAACTTCAGTCACATAGCAACCAGCTTTTGACTATCACTTTAACCTATGGTACTCCCTTATTTCGCCTCTACTTACAAGGAAGCAAGTAATAAAACTATTTCTGCTAATTTTTCTCGATTAGCATGAAGTAAATAAAAGCATAAGCTTTTTAATAATAATTTGTTGCAGAGATGTAGAGAAAGTCATGTGAATGGAACACATCAGATTTTTCAACAAACAACAGTAGAGGTGAATGTACCTTGGAGTATTTATCTCGTTATGTTAAATAGTAACTTGGGTCAAAGTTTAACATTGGCAAGATGGAAGGACTGCACTTTAGTACAACTTATAGAGCTATTGTTGGGTGTTGCCGTCAGAAAGGAAGCAATTAGAACCTGTTGGATCGGGTCAACTTTTAATTAGGCTTACTTTAATCTGGAGGATAACGCTTCAGTATTAATTACTCTATGTGTAGCGGTTTACTAAAGGAGTAGATACAACATCAAAGCATAATAAAGATGGGCTCGTAACCCCGTCTGAGACTGGCATTCCTTTCCCATCGCCGCGGGCCACTAGGCGAGTGCTGGAGAGCTTTCTTCTTTCCCGAACTTCCTGTCCTTCATTTCAACCAGGGTTGTGAGCGTCGGGTGGCACAGCCCTACCGTGGAGGTGACTGAGCTCTACAAATACAGCTCTCGGCGGCAAAATAAAATGTAAATGGCGTGCACTCTATAACTACTGTGGTTCTCAGCGTCCCATTCTAAATTGGGCGTGAAAGACCACTTAATTTTGCTCAGAGGCCTCTCTACGACACGGGACCAACGGCTTTACTTCCCTTCCGAAGGAAGCCGTGCTAAGAATTTTTACGCCCGAAAAAAATCCATCGTCCTCCTCCGGTTTGAACCCACGACCTTGGGTATATGAAGTTAGCTTGGTAACCATTACACCACGGAGGGCGACATAACCAAGTATGGTTTAGTATGTCTAAGGTATAATGTGCGAGGCTCTGGGTTCAATTCCTAGAGCAGGCCAAACTGACATGAATTTTTCTTGTTTTCCCTTGCTGAATACTGTGACTTCACCCTGCGGCCGAACGTGTGTGGACGGCTTGCTTCAGTGGTCAAGCTGCTTGTTGCCATTCATTCTTACACCTGTGTTAGTGGACACGTGTGCCGTCGGCACTTTCTTTTGGCATCTAAGCCCACCTGCGACTACTTCTGGAAGTTTCTTACTACGTGATCAACAGCTATAAAAATCAGAAAAACGAGCCCTGCAGAGTTTAAAGCGTGCAGCAGTTGAAAGATTTTCGACGCGAAAGCAAGGAATAAACATATTTTTTGCGAACAGATTTTAATTTGTAATCAACAGGGGAAAAAAAAAAAGAAAAGAAAAAAAGAGTAGTTGTTGGAGCAATAAAGATACCGTTTTATACACTACTCAACTTGATTCTCTTCTGCTACGAATTTCCTTTACCTAATTTTGTATCATTTCGCATAAGCTTTCATGTTTAAAGTCCGCTTTAAGTGTTGTGCAGTGTGAATCGGTGTCGGACAGATGACGCAGTTAGTGGTGAAGTTCTTCTCGCTCCTGCCAGAGAGTGAACTTTTTATTTGCGTAGACTTCTGCCTTGTTCCGCCAGAGGGAAGTCTTTTGTGAGCAACCCTCCGGTAAGATCAATCATTAGAGAACTGTGCACATCTCTTCCTGGGGCAGATTAACACATCAGCTCTCTTCTAACCAGCTGAAAAACTGCCATGTGAGGATTTCTTCCGCTCTCATGCTGCATTCACAATGAAATCGTAAGCGCAACGCAACAAGTTGGCACGGGTTTCTAGATCCGCAAGTTACATGCGAATATCTTCCAAGTTACAAACTGAATAACAGAACCACTCGATCTTTTACAAATAAATACATTACATACTAACAACTGACGCTCGCGGCAGTGACGTCACAATAATTGCTCATTCAAAGTTATTGAAAACAGTACAAGCATAGAGACTGCAGAAAGTGATAAAGCTACACATTTAATGAACTCAGAATTATCTCTCGGCGTCTTCTAGAACCAAGAAACCTAGACACAGATGATAGTTACATTCAAATACATTAAAATCAAAGCATAGCTCAAAAAACGAAGAGACGGTTAAATACAAAACTTGGTATTTAAGTTTGGTATCTTCCGAAGATGCGACACGAAGATTTTCAAGAAAATCCTCCCACCCCCAACTGCCCTTTACATGGACAATTTTTGGAAATGTTTGTTTTTCTTAAAAATGGCTCTAATGATTTTGATTAAAATATTGTATATTAAAGATATTTATCTGACAAATAAAATGTATATCTTGAATTTTCTGGGAATAGCCTCTGAAGACTACTTTATTCTGGATGAATTTTACAGAATTTTGCATAACTCTAAACCGTAGGAGATAGGGGAAAATCACCACACAAAAAATGTAGAGCACGTTAAAACACACACTGTTATATACATTTTTTTTTCGTGGAGTTGATCGTTTTTTGAGATATTCCTTGTTATTGGTTTCAGCTTTAAGAAACTTATACTTTTCTCATACAAGAATTTGTTAACTCGTGTCCATACAAACAAAGGAACATCAGTCACATAGTAACCAGCTTTTGACTATCACTTTAACCTATGGTACTCCCTTATTTCGCTTCTAGTTACAAGGAAGCAAGTAATAAGATTATTTCTGCTAATTTTTTCTCGATTAGCATGAAGTAAATAGAATCATCAGCTTTTTAACAATAATTTGTTGCATAGATGTAGAAAAAGTCATGTGAATGGAACAAATCATATTTTTTGTTTATGTTGTAATAGTTTGGCTGGTATTGGTATGGAGACGCAGTTGTTCTGTTTAAATGGCGGCATTAGCGGGAAGCGTGTGTACGTTATCTGTGTCGTGTAGCAATAAAACATGGCCAGCTCTAATCCTAACAACGTCACACAGCTTACATGTTGCATGTTTTGTTTCATCACGTGCTGGCGATAATTATTATTAATGAAGTGATTTATACATACAAAATGGACACCATAGTCCATTTACTTTTTCCACGGGTGTTTGGCTGGCTTCAGAAGGGGAAGTTACTATGTGCTGCTATCTGGTGTCCTTGCGGCAGACCACGTCTTAAGATTAACCGCATGGAAACCAGATGACAGTACATTTAGGAGTTCTGTAGTCAGTCAAATACCCGCTGATGATGAAAAGAAAACGCAGTAAGTAAAATTGTAGTGTCCATATTTGACTGAAACTATTTACGTAATAATGTATTAATCTGCTTATCTGGATTTACTTCTAACTGATGTTTAAACCTTCCATAACTTACAAGAAACAAATAACAAGCACTTTAAGTAATTGTATATGCTACACACACAGGATATTCTGCAACAAAGTGCTCGTCGCCCTCCGTGGTGTATGTTACCATACTAACTTCATATACCCAAGGTCGCGGATTCAAACCATGGCTTTTTCGGATGTAAAAATGCTTAGCATGGCTTTCTTCGGAAGGGAAGTAAAGCCATTGGTCGCGTGTCGTAGATATATGGCACGTAAAAGAACCTCAAACCTGATAGAGAGGCCTCTGAGCAAAACTAATCGGTCTTTCACACCCAGTATAGAATAGGACGTTGAGAACCACATTAGTTAAAGACCGTCCATAAACACGCCGTTTATTTAACAAAACATTCTTACAAAAACACTTTTATCTACTTCACGCCAATCAGAATACGCAAATTTTCTTATTACTTACTTTCTTGTAAGTAGAAGGGAAATAAGGGAATACACTAGGATAAAGTGATATTCAAATGTTTTAAAAGCTGTTGCTTTTAAAGTTTTTTGGAACCCCCCCCCCCCTGTATTTGGATGACAGTATGGAAGCAGAAAAAAAAAAGACAGAAAGTAAATTTGGGAAATTTAAGTAAAAAACAAGGTATATCTCGGAAATGCCTAACTCCGCAGAAAAAAAATAATTTGGTGTGTTACATTCGCATGACTTTCGCTGTGTGTTCTGCAAACAAACTATTCTTATTGTTTTAGTCATATGATGCTAATAGGCAGAAGGGGAATAAAGAAATACACTAAGCTTAATCCACAGTCAATACTTTTAAAAGCTGTCGCTATGCAATTGTTGAAATGCGCTTCTCTTGCCATGGCCGGGAATGAAATAAAAAGGAGATGAAACGGATGACTATTTTAAAATAACAGGGAATATCTCTGGCATTGGTAGCTCTACAAATAAACTGTATATAACACAAACTGTGTGCTTATATTTCTACGTATTAAGTTTTTGTGTATCTCATAAGGTTTATTTTTGTTTGTTTTTTAACTTAATGTCCTTTAACCTGGTTGGTCATATCGGGCGATGGATGAAATTGGTGAAATGATACTCAAGTGATCGCGGGGTCCATGGAGCTTAAAGTTACTCGACAACCATAAGTCACGCGGAAGAGAAGCCCTGAAAAAACTTTATCTGGGTAACTCACCCTAAAGAGGTTCGAACTCGCGACCTCTTGAATGTGAGGTAGACACGTTACAATGCGCCGTGGCCGAGTGTTTTTGCTTTCTCTATACGTACTAAAAATAAAATAAAAATAAAAGATGTATAATATACCCCGATATCTAATTACTTACACCGGGGCAAATATCTCAGACCTTATCTAATTTATTAACAAACTTTTTTTTTTTTAAAGTTTACTAAATAAAATAAATATACAATTGTCAGATTAATAGTTTAACCTAAATAACTTAAATTAAATTATGCAGCTGAACCTCTATATTTATCAAAATTACATTTAATATTTAAATGTTTATGTATTATATTAATTATTATTAATTACCTAAAATTTTAAATTATATAAATATATATTCAAAATTTAGGTTATTATTTTAAACTACTATCAATTATCACTTTATTTACTATAGTTAATATGTGTAATTATTTATTATTATCCTTTTATCAATTTAATTTTAACTTATTATTGTTTATTTATTATTATACTATAATTAACATATTTAATTATTTATTATTATCCTTTTATCAATTTATTTAATTTTAAATTATTGCTATTATTTTAATCATTATTTATTATAATTTATTTTATTATTATAATTTTATATAAAATTCTTTAATATATATTCTAATTATACCATTGCTATTTATTTTATATTATTGTTATTATTATTATTAAATATTTTATTACTTTATCCCACATTCTTATTACCATATTTCTATAGTTACAAAATGTGAGATAAACATCACACTATTATTAAAATTACAAATTTTAAAAGTATTACTGGTACCCAGTAAACAAATAACAGGTAACCAGTTATTATAATATAAATTAAAAATTAAAAACTTAAACCAAAACCTAAATAAAAATAATAAAAAACTACAAACTACACTACTCTATAATTTGCCGGCGACACACCGTATTGGTATCCAATACTTCTTCCTGCACTTTTCTTCTTTAACATCAATATTTAAAGATCTATTCAATTGCTAAGCATTCTGCGATTTTATACCTAATAAAATTTTCTACTATTATTATACATATTATTATTATTATTATTATTATTTTTATTATTATTATTATTATTATTATTATTATTATTATTACGTACTATGTACATAGTGTATAGAGAATGTATTGTATTGCACCCAAAATTTAATACCGAGATTTCACCGGGAATACATGTTTTGAGATCCCCTGAATCCAAAAAGGCATTTTAGAAAAATGTCCGTGTGTGTGCCTGTCTGTATGTGTGTGTGTGTGTGTCTGTGGGCAGCATAGTTCAAAAATGAAAAGACCGTTAAAATCCAAACTTGGTATTTAAGTTTGGTATCTTCCAAGGATGCGACACGAAGATTTTCAAGAAAATCCCACCCCCCAAACTACCCTTTACATGGAAAACATTTCAAAAATGTTGATTTTCTTAAAAATGGCTCTAACGATTTTGATTAAAATCTCGTACATTTAAAATATGTTCTTGACAAATAAAATGTATATCTTGAATTTTCTGGAAATAGCCTCTGAAGACTACTTTATTCCGGATGAATTTTACGGATTTTTGCATAACTGCTAAAGTGTAAGAGATGGACAAAAACTTGCCACAAAAATGTAGAGCACGTTAAAACACACAATTTATGTTATATACATGTTTTTCGTGGAGTTGATCGTTTTTAGATATTCCTTGTTTTTGGTTTCAGCTTTAAAAAGCTTATACTTTTCTCAGGCAGGAATTTGTCAACTCTTGTCCTCACAAACAAAGAAACTTTGGTCACATAGCAACCAGCTTTTGAATATCACTTTAACCTATACTACTCCCTTCTACTTACAAGGAAGCAAGTAATAAGACTATTTCTGCTAATTTTTTCTCGATTACCATGAAGTAAATAGAAGCATAAGCTTTTTAACAATAATATGTTGCAGAAATGTAGAGAAAGTGATGTGAATGGAACACATCACATTTTTTTGAAAACAATGGAAAGGATAGGAATGTGAGAGAAGAGGAGATATGGGAAAAGTGACGTGGGTTATCGCACATGCACCTCCTTTGGTGACGGCTGATTCTCTCAGGCTGCAGAACAGTGGTTGACTGCAGCTCTAGGCAGTGACGGGGTGCGGTTATCATCAGTACGTAGCGCCTGTTGTTGTTCTGTCTGAGAGTTGTTGGTGGTTGTCTGTTTGGCTAGCCCCGTTGCTCAGGTAGTCCAGAGTGGCGGTGCAAGTGTCTGTGCATGATCTGGCTGTGGGCTGCTGCAACCGCTGGTAACGGAAGTGTGTCGTCACTGTGCTTGCTGGTTGTGTTCTGGGACCCGGCGTCCTCCAAGTATTTCTGCATTCTGTCTGAGTCGCTCCTCAAGAGTTGTCTTGAAGTCTGGAGAGTCTAGTTGAGGCTGTTTAGTTTAAGCCCATGTCCCACGGTCAAATATTTTGGTTCAATACTCTTCAAACTACAAAAATGGGAAAGTGGGACATCGGATCATTTCATTGTATACAACTTCCGACCCATTTTTTGGTCCAATTCCAGTTTGCTACAACAGGATACAGCGCTTTCTAATTTTTGGCTAAACGTATGAGCGACCTGGTGGTAATGACGTAATAAGATGGCAGCTAGCGCTGGATCTTCCTTCCCGCCAACGTGATCTCGGTGTCGAATTGTTCGGTGGAATGCAATACCTTCTCTGTCTACTATGTAAAACGTACATATCGGCTAGAGAAAGTAAGCATTATTATATCAGTGAAGTTGGCATCTATAGAGTCAGAAATGTAGCTGGGAATGGTTACTTACTTGCAGGAAAGCGGTAGTTTTGCAAGCAGCATGCCCCAGAACCCAGACCCCGTGGTAAGTGTTGGTCGCTGCGGTCAGTGGTCCACTGAGTGCGCACACCAGCAAGTCCGACACGCACACGCTCAGCATCAGGTTGTTGCGCATGCGCGGGGTTTGCTGCGTGCACATGATGACCGCAACCACCGAATTACCGACGACGCCGGCCACGAGCACGACGCCGTACAGGGACACCAGGGCTAGAAGGGACACGCTGAGGAGCGGCTCGGACAGCGTCACGTTGTTCCCTCCTCCGCCGCCAGATGTCATGTCGCTGCGACCATCCTGCCCTGCAACACACGTGCATGGCACAGCTTCACTACAACTGTGAAATACTATCAACATCTTCCTCTGAATTACACACAACTGTAATTATACAGGAGGATACAAACAAATCTGATGTGTTCTATTCACATGACTTTCTCTACATCTCTGTAACACATTATTGTTAATAAACTTGTTCTTCTGTCTACTTCATGCTGATCAATATGGACATTAACAGAAATAGGCTTATTACTTGGTTCCATGTAAGTAGAAGGGAATACCATAGGTTAAAGTGATATTCACTTCATCCCAGGCATACCAACGGGAAAACAGAACACCAAGATCTTCCTGCCGTATATCAAGGGCGTAACGGAAGCCATAGGCAAGCTTCTCGATCCTTCAACATTGATACCGACACTTGCTGAGGTCGGCTAAAGACAAACATGATCGTCACTTATCCGCTGGTGTTTACAAACTTCCTTGTAACTGTGGCCAGGTTTACATCGGCACTACCAAGGGCAACACGATTAAAAGAACATGAACGGCACAGTATACTAGGGCAGTAGCAGAACACTCTTTATTATTTGGTACACGACATCAGTTATAAAGACACCGAAATTCTGTATTCCTCCGTTAACTACCCGTTTACACAGGGAGGCAATAGAAATATACAAAGATGGAAATAACTTTAATCGCAAGGAAGAAGCTATGCGCCTTAACAAGGCCTGGATACCTGTCAGGAGCCAGGAGCAGGAACTAGTCGCCCGAGTATACTCGGGCGGGGGAAAATCACCTATCCGCTTTTCTCGCGGATTTACCCGTGTGATATAAAAGATGTGTTGAAAAGCAAACGCAATGGCACAAACACAAGACAGCCCACAAATGCACGCGGGCCAATCACAGCACAGGGAGTAACAGGCTCCGCCCACCGGCCATTTATAAAAGCGCGCTCTCCGCGCCAAAAATTCATTCGAGCTGTGACCAGTCATCGAATCACCTGTGAAGATGCCATGCGTAGCCCTTGGCGAAACTTCGGCAACTTCAAGACCCAATTGACCACGGCCTACAAGACGGAAAATACTTTCTTTGTTCAAGCCCCGGCCGTGAAAACCTCAGTTTGTACAGGATATTCAAATGTTTTAAAATGTGCTTGCTATGGGATTGAACTCCGTTTCTTTGCGTGGCCAGGAGTTGACAAGTTCCTGTATGAGAAAAGTATAAGTATTTTAAAACTGAAATCAATAACAATGAATATATCGAAAACGGCCAACTCTAGAAAAATGACATAAATTGCGCGTTTTAAGCAGATGTACATTTTTTGTGTAGTAAGTTTTTTTTTTTTTTTTTTGTCTATCTCTTACGGTTTGCCAGTTATACAAAATTCAGAAAAGGTCATCCGCAATAAAGAGGTCTTTAGAGGCTATTTTCAGAAAATTCAAGTTATACATTTTATTTGTCATGTAAATATCTTAAATATAAAAGAGTTTAATCAAAATCGTCAAGACCATTTTTGGGAAAACCAACATTTTCGATTTCTTTTTTCATGTAAGAGGTAGTTGGGGTGGGGAGAATTTTGTTGGACATGTTCGTGTCGCATCCTTGGAAGACACTGATGTTTGCAACGGTTGGTTCTTTCCGCTGTTGGCTAGCCTGTCATGGCCTCGCTCCGTCTGTCAACAATACGTTTATTTCAGTAGATGCCTCGCTTAGCTGTATCAAGATTGCATGCTAATTTTATTTGTAGCGCAAGAGCTTTCTCCAAAAGCCAATCAACTCAACTTATAAGGTAACATTTCTTTTCAAATATATTTATTTCGTTTCAGTTTGACGCGAACGCAAAATGGCTTCAACACAGTTTAAAGCAATATTTATTTTCGTTGACTTTTACTGCTTCACAATTACTTACGTGAATTCTCCCGATGCCACTTAAATATCAAGTTCGATATTTACGTTTTTGAGCTATGTCGTCCACAGGCACACACGCGGACATTTTTCTAAACATTCTTTTATTGTATTCAGGGGGTTCGCAAAAGATATATTTCCGGTGAAATCTTGGCGTATATACACTATGTACATAGTAGGTGTAGAGAAAGTAAAAACCTAATAGTGCTATTTGCATTACATATGTGGGTAAATATTTATTGTAATTAACTAAACATTACCTTCTGTTGTAATTTCCATCATGGAATAAATGTAACTATTACATTATATGATTTACCTACCCTCTATCGTTAAACTCAGTATACAAAAGTTTACTTTCTCTAGCGTATGTACATACAATACTATGTAGCTAGAGAAGGTATTGTATTCCATTCAAAAATTCGATGCAGCAATATTGACCGAAAATATGTTATGAGGTCTTCTGAGTCCGAAAAAAAATATTTTTTTAGAAAAAGGTGTGTGTGTATGTCTTTGGACCACATAGCTCAAAGATGAAAAGACCGTTAAACATTTATGTTTACTATCTTGGAAAGATATGATACGAAAACTTTCCCCACCACAAGCTACCATTTATAAGGAAAAATATTTGAAAGTTTTTTTCCTCAAAAATGGCCCAACCATTTTGATAATACAACATATATTAAAGATATTCATATCACAAATAAAATGGATATCTGGAATTGTCTGGGAACAGGCAGGTGGATGACTTTTGTAGAATATTGCACAAAACTGTAGCTCTCGATAAAACACGTAATTTAGACGATATATCTTTTTGTCTGTCTGTCTCTTACAGTTTTCCAGTTATGCAAAAGCTATCCAAAATAAAGATGTCTTCAAAGGGTTTTCCTAGAAAGTTCAAGATATGCATATTATTCGTCGTGGAAATATCTCTAATATCTATACTGTATTTTAACTAAGATCGCTAGAGCCATTTTTGAGAAAATCAAAATTTTGGGGTAGAGGATTTTCTTGAAAATCTTCGTACCGCATTCTTGGAAGATACTAAACTTAAATACCGAGTTTGGTATTTTCGTTTTTCAGTTATTGTGTTCACATACACACACATACAGGCCGCTCGCCTCTCACCTAGACGGCCCGGGCTCGATCCCAAGCGACAGCTTATGGGATTTGTGGTGGACAAAGCGGCGCAGGAGCGGGCTTCCTCCAGCTTCCCCCGCCATCATATTCCACCGATTTTCCATCTTCATTCCATTTATCACCAGCGTCATCGCCTGCGGTGTCACAAGAAGTAAAAGCAGGCTTTAAACACTACCAAAAAAAATCTGATGTGCTCCATTCACATGACTTTCTCCACATCTCTGCAACAAATTATTGTTAATAACCTTATCGACTTCATGCTAATCGAGAAAAAATTAGCAGAAGTGGTCTTATTACTTGCTTCCTTGTAAGTAGGAGCGAAATAAGGGAGTAGCATAGGTTAAAGTGACAGTCAAAAGCTGGTTGCTATGAGACTGAAGATCCTTTGTATGGACAGGAGTTGACAAATTCTTGTATGAGAAAAGTATAAGCTTTTTAAAGCTGAAAGCAAAAACAAGGAATAACTAAAAAACGATCAACTCCATGAACAAAATGTATATAATAAAAATTGTGTGTTTTAACGTGCTCTACATATTTTGTGTGGTAAGTTTTTGCCCATCTCTAACGGTTTAGCAGTTATGCAAAATTCCCTAAAATTTATCCAGAATAAAGTAGTTTTCAGAGGCTATTCCCAGAAAATTCAAGATATACATTTTATTTGTCAGGTAATATACGATATTTTAATCAAAATCGTTAGAGCCACTTTTAAGAAAATCAAATTTTTCGAAAAAAATTCCATGTAAAGGTTAGTTTGGGGTCGGAGGATTTTTCTCAAAATCTTCGTGTCGCATCCCTGGAAGATATTAAACTTAAATACCGAGTTTGGTATTCAACGGTGTTTGAGCTGTGCTGTCCACACACACACACACGCACACACTCACCCACGGACATTTTTCTAAAAATGCCGTTTTTTATTCATTGAGTCTGGAAACATGTATTTCCAGTGAAATCTCGGTATCGAGTTTTAGTGAAATACAATACCTACCCTTTCCACTCACTATGCACACTTTTCTTGCTTAAGGAAATAAAACGCGAATCACTGAACGATAGTGCACTTTTTTCAACGACTATTTGGAGTACCTGCCAAATACAAAGTAAGCAAATTTATTTTGGTGACGTGTAACTACACGATGGTAACACCAACTTGCCTTAGTTGACCGGCTCTCTACTGAGCTAAGAGCCTCTTGTGCTCGTAGCATTTACACTAACAAGCCACTTTGATGTAAGGCTTGTGGACGGACCGCATTGTTTAAAGAATGGCTGTGTACATAACTGGGGGACTGAGATTAGATAGATACAGCTGCCTTAACCACAAGCGCTACATTCACAGTGAAATGTGAGGGCAAGAGTAAGCATGCACCTGTTTCTTTTCTCTATGCATTGCCTATGAATTCAACACTTTACATGCATGCTCTTCTATTTGCCACGCCATCTCTAACCTCCCTCAAGAGCTTATGACAGTCTTTGATTTAATGGATGTGACTATCATCTGTGTCTAGGTTTCTTGGTTCTAGAAGACGCCGAGAGATAATTCTGAGTTCATTAAATGTGTAGCTTTATCACTTTCTGCAGTCTCTATGCTTGTACTGTTTTCAATAACTTTGAATGAGCAATTATTGTGACGTCACTGCCGCGAGCGTCAGTTGTTAGTAAGTAATGTATTTATTTGTAAAAGATTGAGTGAATGTTGTTATGTGATATTGTATGTTATGATATTCAGTTTGCAACTTGGAAGATATTCGCAAGTAACTTGCGGATCTAGAAAGCCGTGTCAACTTGTTGCGTCTGCGCTTATGCTACGTTACGTATGAATGTATACAGCAGGAGGTTCCGGAGGGCGTGGGTTCGACCCCCTCGGCCGGCCTACTTGCCACATGGGATTACCCGAGCATTGCTGATATTTCCGGCCTATCATCAGTTTCAGTGTTGAAGCACCATCCGAGGTGTTCGGCTGGTGGTGATTTGCGCATTGATTAGAAAGCATTGTGTAGGTTCGTTTAGGCCAGGAAGCTACTGAACATAGAACTTGTCACATGTATACATATGTTTATAAAGTTCTAGGGTTACAAAAACAACAGAATACACATCATTTGCTTTTGAGCACTGTACTATACTTAATGTGCTCTATAAAAGTATATGTAGCTCTTTTTTTTTTTTTTTGCATGCATACAAAAACAAAGAGTATCAAAAATTAGTGTTAAAATGTATAAAGAAATATAATTTCACTATATGTAACACTGATGTAATGTCAGATGATAGATTTCTAATTATCGACATAATATTTACTACTAGTAATTGTATAAAAGTAAAATATGATTATTGTATTGTGTACTCTTCATAAATGTCAACAAATTACAATACATATTTACAAATATGTTACAGAATTTACAATGCAAAAATTTACAATTATGTACTAGAGTGTAAAATATCAAAGCATCAGGCTTTACAGACCTTGTGTCGTTGTTAAATAATAAAAAATTCATTTGACACATTCGTGCAAGTCAAAGTATACATAAGTTTAATTTTAATATAAAACACACACACACACACACACACACACACTAATATACACAAAATGCAATACAATGTAATGTAAAAGGTTATCCTGGTTGCGTCTTCCGGTTTCAGGGCTCCGTCCGGTGGCACACCACGTCGGAAACTGTAATGGTTTTCTCACACAAGCCGTGTGCACAACATGAGTTCAATAGATAGAGTTAGACTAAACAATTCAATGCCATAGCCGGGATTTGAACCACGGATCTCTCGGTCTCTAGCCGGTTGGTCTACCACTCAGTTACCTTGACAACATAACGTTGGGTTTCTACCTGTGTCCTGCACACGGTTTCTGTGAGAAAACAATTAAAATTATCACAATTGACTATATAGTTGGCTAAACTATGAATCCTGGGATGGGGTTGTCGTCTCAAAATAATTTGAGATCACTTTTTGGTTCACCGGGAAACATGCGAGCCAGTTGAGAAATTCATGCCACGCCAGCATGTTGCCCTGGTAGCTCAGTGGTAGAGCAACCGGCTGGAGACCGAGGGATCCGTGGTTCAATCCCCGGATATGGCATTGAATTGTTTAGTCTGACTCTATCAATCCAACTCTTGTTCTAACTGTAGCTCATAGCGACTCCCGTTGTCATCGGGATCTGGTCCTCCCTGGGTTCAGGTAACACGAGGGCCTACGGCCCGGGGCCCCAATCCGTGACTAACCCATTTCTCAAAAGAGAAGTCATTATTCTCTTTTTATTTTCTCCATCCCCGTATGTACATAGGGATAGAAAAGTATTGTACTCCATCCAAAAAGTTGATGTGGAGATTTCACAGCAAATGCACGTTTTAGGACCCCCTAAATCCAAAAAAAAAAAAAAAAAAAAGCATTTCAGAAACAGGTACGTGTGTGTATGTCTGTCTGTGTGTGTGTCTGTGGACAGCATAGCTCAAAAACGAAAAGACGGTTAAAAACAAAACTTGGTATTTAAGTTTAGTATCTTCCAAGGATACGACACGAAGATTTTCAAGAAAATTCTCCCAACTCTAACTACCCTTTACATGGAAAAATTTTAGAAAATTTTGTTTTTCTTAAAAATGGCTCTAACGATTTTGTTTCAAATACCACCTATTGAAGCCATTTCTATCACAAATAAAATGCATATCTTTAATTTTCTGAGGATAGCTTCTAAAGACCTGTTTATTCCGGATGAATTTTGCTTACTTTGGTATAACTAGTAAATCGTAAGAGATAGACAAAAAATGTAGATCTTGTTAAAATAGACAAGTTATGTTATATACATTTTTTCATAGAGCTTACCGTTTTCGAGGTATTCCTTGTTATTAGTTTCAATTGTGAAGTGCTTATACTTTTCTCAGACGGAAGTGTCCGTTTTTCTTTTGTTCTACTGCTGGCCAAGAACAGAAGCGATTTGCAATGACAGTCGCATAACGAAAGCTTTTTAAAATATTTGACTATCACTTTAGCATAGCACATTCGTTTAGTTGCCTTCTACTTATAAGGAACATTCTGCTAATGTTTATCTCGATTAACATTGTGTAGCAACAAGAATAATGTTTTGTAAGAAGTTTGTAGAGAAAGTCATGTGAGTGTAACATATACATTTTTGTCATGTTAGCCATGTAAAGAGAAAGGAATTTAAATGTTAAAAGTAGCACACTTTACTTGTTGGATTGCTGAGGTCCCGTTCCTATTCACTTGGACATTCCCGTGACGTCGGATAAGTTACTCTTGCTTCATTATTTTTATAGATTACTTTCTCTACACGTACTATGACATAGTTTATAGCAAAGGTATCGTATTGCACCCGAAAATTCGATACCAAGATTTCACTTGGGACCCCCTGAACCAAAACAAATTAGAAAAAGATCCTTGTCTATCTGTTTGTCTGTGGGCAGCATAGCTCAAAAACGAAAAGTTTGTTAAATACGAAACGTGATATTTAAGTTTGGTATCTTCCAAGGATGCGACACGAAGATTTTCAAGAAAATCTCTTTACATGGAAATAAATTCGAAAATTTTTATTTTCTCAAAAATGGCCCTAACGATTTTGATTAAAATCTCTTGTGTTTAAGATTTTATGACAAATTAAATGTATATCTTGAATTTTCTGCGAATAGCCTCTGAAGACTACTTTATTCTGGATGAATTTTATTGGATTTTGAATAACTAGAAAACCGTAAGATATAGACAAAAATTTACCTACTACATAAAAAATGTAGATCTCATTAAAACACACAGTTGAAGTTGTACACATTTTTTTTTTCGTGGAGTTGACGTTTTCGAGATATTCTTTTTTATTGGTTTCGGTTTTGAAATACAACTTAAGTTTTTCTCACACGGGAACTTGTCAACTCTTGGCCACGCAAAGAAACGGATTCCAATCCCATAGCAACCATATTTTAAAACGTTTGACTGTCAGTTTATCCTATTTTACTCCCTTTTTCCCTTCTACTTATAAAGAACAAAGTAGTAAGGTCAATTTCTGTTAATGTTTATATAAATTGACATGAAGTAAACAGGAGAATAAGCTTTCTAACAATAATTTGTTGCAGAGATGTAGAGACAGTCATGTGAATGGAAAACTTCAGATTTTTTACTATGATATTAAAGTTCTCTGGCATAAAAATTTGATGTGTTCCATTCACATGACTTTCTCTACATCTCTGCAACAAATTATTGTTAGAAAGCTTATGTTTCTATTTACTTCATGGTAATCGAGAAAAAATTAGCAGAAATAGTCTTATTACTTGTTTCCTTGTAGGTTAAAGTGATATTCAAAAGCTGGTTGCTATGTGACTGAAGTTCCTTTGTTTGTATGGACAGGAGTTGACAAAAATTCCTGCATGAGAAAAGTATACGTTTTTCAAATCTGAAACCAAAAACAAGGAATATCTCGCAAAACGATCAATTCCACGAAAAAAATGCATATAACATAAATTGTGTGTTTTAAAGTGCTCTACATTTTCTGTGTGATAAGTTTCTGTCAATCTCTTACGGTTTAGCAGTTATGCAAATTTTCCGTAAAATTCATCCAGAATAAAGTAGTCTCTAGAAGCTATTCCCAGAAAATTCAAGATATACAATTTATTTGTCGGGTAAGTATCTTTAACATATGATATTTTAATCAAAATCGTTAGAACCATTTTTAAGAAAATCAAACTTTTCGAAAAATTTTCCCTGTAAAGTGTGATGGTTCAAAGAGACTTGGTATTTGACCGACTTTTGTCTTTGCTATGCTGTCCACATACACACATGCGCGCGCGCGGACCTCTTTCTAAAAGACAATTCTGATTCAGAAGACCTCAAAACAAATATGCGTAAGCTTTCACGCTCGGTGTCCATAGTTTTAAAATTTAACATTTTCGTGCTGTTTTTCCGTGGTCTGTTGGATAAAATATGTTCATTTAAAACATTTCTTTCTAACGTTTCGTCTCTGTCTGTGAGGGACATCTTCAGAGTCAGTGTGCTCATGTCGCTAACTCGGAAAGAATTATCAAGAGTATTACCAACTTGGATATTCTTTCCGAGTTAGCGACGTGAGCACATTGCCACTGAAGATGACCCTCACAGACAGCGACGAAATGTTAGGAAGAAATATTTTAAATAAACATATTTTAACCTACAGACCACGGCAAAACAGCCCGAAAATTTTAAATTTTCAAACCTCAAAACATATTTCCGGTGAAAGTTTGTATCGAATTTTTTGTGGAATACAATATCTTCTCTATGCACCATGTGCATTGTATATTCGGGCAAGAGAAGGGAAAATTCTGTATCAGAGTTGATCTTTGTAAATAAATATATTATTAATTATCAAGAAAAAATGTAATTTGTGACTTGATCTACATCCACAGATTACAATGTGACATAACGTAATGTAACGTAAAACTTCCATTCCAAGTGTTTAAATTGTAAGCGACTGAAAATATCTTCGTAACATTAATATACAGGAGTATAAAATTCAACATTTTCAAGAATTTTGGTCACATTTCACTGGTTGGTTTGCGAGGATTCGACGTTTGTCTACGAGTAGTTGGTTAGTTGACTAGGGCATAGTAAAGTGTACGTGGGTGCGCCGGCTGCTGCAATCGGTTCTTGATAGCAATTGTAACTCTCACAGACACGCTATAACGACTATTTAATAGACAGTTTACAACGCTGAAACATGGAAGCTGGCACTAGTCTCCTAAGCAACATTCACACAAAGCACAAAGATCCACATTTGCTCTCAATTTCACTCTTATGACACTTATTATTCTCCAAATTTAACATTACACCTTTAACGCGCACTTTCTAAATATACTCAACTTGGATTTGTCAGCACAAATGAAATTAGAGTACTGTAGTCCTTTGATACATTAGCGCGCACGACGAGCGTGGACTAGGGCAGCACGAAACCAGAATCACAAGTGACGCTGGCAAGTTTTCCAAAGCTTTTTATACTGTGTTTCTTTAAGTATTGAGTAATAACGTCACTGGCGTAGTTTAAGTTGGTGAGTGAAGGATACCGTTATTATGTGATGTGACACTATTGTTACATAATCACGTGATACGGAATTATGATACAGAATACACTGGTTCAAAATATGCAGGCTGTTAATGAACTCTACCGAAATGTTTTCACAGAATATGTAGATTACTTAAATAAGTAATTTGACATACATGTTTATTGAAATTTCCAAGTAACTGCAATAAGTTTTTGAAGTGCCAGTACGCCACGTATCGCAGCACTTCGTCTGGAATGAAAAAAAAAAAAAAAACAATAATAAAAAACATTTACTCTTTGCCAGAAATCGAACTCATGACCTTTGGGATAGCAGCTTCCCGTGTTACGCATTAAGCCACCAGAGCAGTTGAAAAAACGCATCCAGAGTACGCCACATAACTCAAGAACGTAGTTTATGAATGCTCAGTGTCGCACTGTTAAGTGATTAGTTCGAGATGTTACAGATTTTTGCAACATTAAATCTTGAGAACGCTAGTAACAAGCTGCTAAAAATCGATATTTCTATACTCGGGGGGCAGCAGTTTTAAAGACATTCTAAGCCATTTTTACTTTCTCTACACGAACTATGTACATAGTGTGTAGAGAAGATATTGCACTCCACGCAAAAATTCGATACCGAGATTTCACCGCAAATATATGCTTTAGGGTCCCCGGTATCCAAAAAAAGTATTTTCAGAAAAAGGTCCATGTGTCTGTGAACATGATAACTCAAAAACGAAAGGTCGGTAAAATACCAAACTTGGTATTTAAGTTCAGTATCTTCCAGCGATGTGACAAGAAGATTTTGAGAAAAATCCCCCCACACCAAACTACCCTTTACATTGAACTTCTTTCGAAAATTTTGATTTTCTCAAAAATGGCTCTAACGATTTTGATTAAAATATCGTATATTAAAGATATTTAAGTGAGAAATAAAATGTATATCTTGAATTTTCTGAGAATAGCCTCTGAAGACTATTCTATTCTGGATGAATTTCACGGAATTTTGCAAAACTGCTAAACCGAAGATGGACAAAATCTTACAACACAAAAAATGCAGAGCACCTTAAAACACACAATTTATGTAATATAAAACTTTTCGTGGAGTTGATCGTTTTTTAGATATTCCTTGATTTTGGTTTCAGGTTTGAAAAACTTATACTTTTCTCATACAGGAATTTGCCAACTCCTGTCCATACAAACAAAGGTACTTCAGTGACATAGCAACCAGCTTTTGACTATCACTTTAACCTATGGTACTCCCTTGTTTCGCTTCTACATACAAGCGTGTCGTAGATTTATGGCACGTAAAAGTACCTCAAGCCTGATAGAGAGGCCTCTAAGCAAAATTAAGCGGTCTTTCACGCCCAGTGTAGAACGGGACGCTGAGAACCACAGCAGTTAAAGAGCATCCATAAAAACACGCTATTTACATTTCTACTTACAAGGAATCAAGTACTAGGACTATTTCTGCTAAGTTTTTCTCAATTAGTATGAAGTAAATAGAAGTATTAGTTTTTTAACAATAATTTGTTGCAGATATGTAGAGAAAGTCATGTGAATGAAACACATCAGATTTTTTTGAACCTGTTTTGCCTTAACACCGACTTATCAGCACCTGATATCCACACGTTTAACGTTATGTGTTTCCGGGGACCATGCATCGCCGATCTCAAATTACTCATATCAGTCACGTGCACAACTCGCAAATTATTACCGTATAGTTCATGAACACCCTGTACAGAGGTTTCACTAGGACGTTCGTCTTTATAGCATGCAGCGTATGAGTCAAACACAAAAGATTGGAAGGTGGGAATAGCAGTCCTTTTAACAAAACATCGCTTGGGCTTGGTATTAAATCTCCAGAAAAACTTCTTTTGTTCCTTTTTCTCAGCCAACATTTTATACGAAACATAAAAATTAACTGAAACACTCATGTTACATTAAACCGAAATTATTCGTATAGAACAATAATTGCTTCTTCAGGTTTCCTTAACATGCCACGACAACCTACAGATAATAAGGACCTTTTTAACAGGATGGCAATTTCTAGTTCCCACAGATGCCTTTAAATCAACTATACGAAGAATCGCCGCGGGAGTACCACAAGGATCAGTTCTAGCACCGCTAATGTTTAACACGATATACTGATTTACAAGCAGCTTCCATCACAGGAGTACCACAGGGATCAGTTCTAGCACCGCTACTGTTTAACACGATATACTGATTTACAACCAGGTCCCATCACCATGTAGCAGGAGTACCACAAGGATCAGTTCTAGCACCGTTTCTGTCTAACACGATATACTGATTTACAACCAGCTACCATCGCCATGTACCAGGAGTACCACAAGGATCAGTTCTCTCACCGCTACTGTTTAACACGATATACTGGTTTACAACCAGCTTCCATCGCCATGTACCAGGAGTACCACAAGGATCAGTTCTAGCGCCGCTACTGTTTAACACGATATACTGATTTACTACCAGCTTCCATCACCATGTACCAGGAGTACCACAAGGATCAGTTCTCGCACCACTACTGTTTAACACGATATGCTGATTTACTACCAGCTTCCATCACAGGAGTACCACAAGGATCAGTTCTAGCACCGCTACTGTTTAACACGATATGCTGATTTACTACCAGCTTCCATCACAGGAGTACCACAAGGATCAGTTCTAGCACCGCTACTGTTTAACACGATATACTGATTTACTACCAGCTTCCATCACCATGTACCAGGAGTACCACAAGGATCAGTTCTCATACCGCTACTGTTTAACACGATATACTGATTTACTACCAGCTTCCATCACAGGAGTACCACAAGGATCAGTTCTAGCACCGCTACTGTTTAACACGATATGCTGATTTACAACCAGCTACCATCGCCATGTACCAGGAGAACCACAAGGATCAGTTCTAGCGCCGCTACTGTTTAACACGATATACTGATTTACTACCAGCTTCCATCACCATGTACCAGGAGTACCACAAGGATCAGTTCTCGCACCGCTACTGTTTAACACGATATACTGATTTACTACCAGCTTCCATCACCATGTACCAGGAGTACCACAAGGATCAGTTCTAGCACCGCTATAGTTTAACACGATATACTGATTTACTACCAGCTTCCATCACAGGAGTACCACAAGGATCAGTTCTAGCACCGCTACAGTTTAACACGATATACTGATTTACAACCAGCTTCCATCACAGGAGTACCACAAGGATCAGTTCTAGCACCGCTACTGTTTAACACGATATACTGATTTACAACCAGCTTCCATCGCCATGTACCAGGAGTACCACAAGGATCAGTTCTCGCACCGCTACTGTTTAACACGATATACTGATTTACAACCAGCTTCCATCACCATGTACCAGGAGTACCACAAGGATCAGTTCTAGCACCGCTACAGTTTAACACGATATACTGATTTACAACCAGCTTCCATCGCCATGTACCAGGAGTACCACAAGGATCAGTTCTAGCACCACTACTGTTTAACACGATATACTGATTTACTACCAGCTTCCATCACAGGAGTACCACAAGGATCAGTTCTAGCACCACTACTGTTTAACACGATATACTGATTTACTACCAGCTTCCATCACAGGAGTACCACAAGGCTCAGTTCTAGCACCACTACTGTTTAACACGATATACTGATTTACTACCAGCTTCCATCACAGGAGTACCACAAGGCTCAGTTCTAGCACCACTACTGTTTAACACGATATACTGATTTACAACCAGCTTCCATCACAGGAGTACCACAAGGATCAGTTCTAGCACCGCTACAGTTTAACACGATATACTGATTTACAACCAGCTTCCATCACAGGAGTACCACAAGGATCAGTTCTAGCACCGCTACTGTTTAACACGATATACTGATTTACTACCAGCTTCCATCTCCATGTACTAGGAGTACCACAAGGATCAGTTCTAGCACCGCTACTGTTTAACACGATATACTGATTTACAACCAGCTTCCATCACAGGAGTACCACAAGGATCAGTTCTAGCTCCGCTACTGTTTAACACGATATACTGATTTACAACCAGCTTCCATCGCCATGTAGGCAGACGACACTGTCCTCTTTTATTCTCACTCCAAACTAAATACAGCAACTGGACACCTGCAAGCTTCACTTTCACTATTAGCTGAATGGATTACATCTCACTTAACATCAACAAGACAGAAGCAAACATAGTTTCTCTAAGACCTTGATTATTTACATTTACAGAATAAACGGGTAACCTCTAACGTCAGTTAAATATCTTGGACACAAAAATGACATGGAATGATCAAATTACAACTCTTGCTAACTCAAGGCTCATCAAACTTTATCCATGAATTAACAAACGCTCCAGGATTGGTCTGGACTGCAAATCTTTAACTCGACCTGTTCTCAGCTCCTATTGGTCCACAACAAATAAAACTGCAAGTTGTACACAATAAGTTTCTCCGCAGAGCTTCAACACCAACTTCCAATAGAACACTACAACACCGTTACTGGTGCTCAACCTGCATATCAAAACTACATACAAAACAAAACTACCACAACATTTCTTAACACAGAGGACCCTGCTAATAATTATTCATAAATTTCATAATCATTTAGTTTCATCTCTTTTTAATGAATTATTGCTATTACTTTCATTCGATTGTAACATTTATTTGTGAACTTGTGTTATTAATAACGATTTTTGTGTATGTTGGAGGAACCAACATGGTCAACCTCAAATGTTAATATGTTTAATGTTTTTGTTATCTACGGCCTGTATAGCATAAATGCTGAGCTGCCAACAATAGATTAAAAACAAAAATTCCTTAACATTGTTAGGGCGAACATAAAATTTGGAATTTATGCTGTTTGTTTTATGACGAAATGTGTGTAGCAACTCCTTTCTCAAGCAATTGAATAGAATTCCTGGAATGGGAATATCTGAGAATAACGAAGTGCCGGTTCTTGAAAAGAAATTAGAAGGGTCCTGTGGGATGAACTTGGCCATCATCGATCTGAAACAAGCGTAGACTGTGATAAATGGAGAGAGACGGGAGGCAGATGTAAAATAAATCACCAGGGCATAAAAATGAAAAAGCGGAGGAAGGCAGCATGTTTTATTTTATGTCCTATGCCACTAGACATATTCGGGCACTATGAACGGAAAACAATGAATCAGGGGATATATCGCCCATCACAATAAGTGTTAAAGTGTTCGCGTGGCAACAAAAGCGAAGCGATATTGCTGGATTGGTCCGCCCCTACCTTTCATGTCGAGTGCTATACGACAAGCGCCAAGTAATGTGTTCCATTCTTATGCCTTTCTGCAACAAAGTTATTATTGCAAAAGTTTATTCTTATGTCTAGTTCATGATAATCGAGATAAACATCAACAGAAATAGTCTTATTACTCGCTTCCTTGTAAGTAGAAGGGAGTACCATAGGTTAAAGCGATGGTTGCTATGTGACTGAAGTTCCTTTGTATGGACACGAGTTGACAAATTCCTGTATGAGAAAAGTATAAGTTTTTCAAAGCTGAAACCAAAAACAAGGAATATCTCAAAAAAGACCAACCCCACGAAAAAAATGATATAACATAAATTGTGTGTTTTAATGTGCTCTACATTTTTTGTGTGGTACATTTTGGACCATCTCTTACGGTATAGCAGTTATGCAAAATTCTGTAAAATTCATCCAGAATAAAGTACTCTTCAGAGGCTATTCGCAGAAAATTCAATATATAAATTTTATTTGGCAACTAAATATCTTAAATATAAGAGAATTTAATCAAAACCGTTAGAGCCATTTTTAAGAAAATCAAAATGTTCGAATTTTTTCCATATAAAGGGTAGTTTGGTGTGAGGGGGTTCTTGAAAATCTTCGTGTCGCATCCTTGGAAGATACCAAACTTAAATACCAAGTTTGGTTTTTAACGGAGTTTTCGATTTTGAGCTATGCTGCCCACAGACACACACATACACAGACAGACAGACATACACACGGACATTTTTTGGATTCAGGGGGTCTCAAAACATATATTTGCGGTGAAATGTCGGTATGGAATTTTTTGGGTGCAATACAATACCTTGTCTATACACTGTGTAGAGAGAGTGAACACACAGGTTGATATACCTCTAATAGGAAACTCCTGATAAAAACCAAACTTGTTATTTTAATTTAGTTTCTTCCAACGATGCGACACAAAGCTTTTTAACAAAATCCCCCAACTACGCTTTACTTGGAAACATTTTCGAAAATTTTCATTTTCCCATAAATGACTCTAGCAATTTTGATTAAAATATTGTATATTAAAGATATGGACATCACAAATAAAATGTATATCTTTAATTTTCAGGGAATAGTCTCTGAAGAATACTTTATTCTGGATAGAGTTTTGTATAACTGGTAAACCATAAGAGATATATAAAAACTTTCTGCACAAAAGATGTATATCAAGTAAGGGCACGCAATTTATGCCATATAATTTTTTGGGTGTAGTTAACCATATATTTGTTGTCATTGTTTTCAATTTTAAAATATTTAATCTTCTTAAACGGAAATTGGACATTCTTTTTCTTTTGTTTTACTCCCAGCTATGCAAAGAGACCCGAATTTCAATAACATAGCAACCAGCTTTAAAAGTATTTGACTATCACTTTTACCTATGGTACTCCCTTATTTATCTTCTATTTACAAGGAAGCAAGTAATAAGACTATTTCTGTTAATGTTTATCTCGATTAGCATGAAGTGGATAGAAGAATAACAAAGGTTTGTTTGCGGAATAGGTAGAGAAAGTCATGTGAATGTAACACATTAAAGTTTTAGTTATGTTGTTCTGAGATGCACTCGAGGCCTTATTTTCTTGGATTCAGGGAACATATATTTGCAGTGAAATCTCAACATGTAATTTTTGGGTGGAATAGAATTGTGTTGTATATGAGGCAGACAAGTAGAGTATTTAAACACGGTTGATGACGTATTTGGTGGTAAACTTTGTGATGTTGAGCAGCTATGGTTTCAAACGCAATATCAAAATAGAGGGTATTTATATTTATAGCGAGTAGTTGAGCGTTATTTATGAAGTCCATATATCAGGACGAGGGGAAGAAGCTTTTTTCATGTAGCGGGGCAGTGTTTTATGGCTTGTTTTGTGTAGATAATGTTGCTTAGCGACGTACCGAGTTGTGGGGAGATGAGACACTCAGAAAGTAATGTTTAATATTCACCAGCTGAAACACACGGGTTTAATACAGAACTAAGTCTTAAAATAGAGAGGAGATAGAAATAACAGAATTCTGATGTGCTACATCCATTAATGATAATAATGATAATAATAATAATAATATTAAAATAATAATAATAATAATAAGATAATAGTAATAATAAGAATGAGATAATAAGATAATAGTAATAATAACAATAAAATACTACCACTACTACTAATAACAATAATAATAATCATCATAAAGTTTAAAGACCTTTAAAAAGTGAATAATATATTAGAATGGATATGTTTCTAGGCAGTAAATGAAGTATATACTCGTATAAATGACAACGTAAATAAAATATGATATTCCTATCTTTGGTTTAAATGTTTGCAATACTTTCCTGGACCAGGAAATTGCTTTGTTGCTCCTGTATGCAAACGAAAACTAATTTCAACAGATCTAATGGCGTGCTTTATTCCTCTTGGGCCTATAGTGGAATATGGAGTAAGACAATTTCTGTTAATGTTTGTGTCAGCTAGCATGAAGATGAAGCAACATCGTGGAGAAGGTCACGTGACTGTAGTACATCAAATATTTTACTCCTGGCCATAGCAGGCAGCTTTGAGTATCGCTTTCGGTATTGTATTCCACCCAAAAATTCGATTGCGAGATTGCAACAGAAATATATGTAATTGTAATTTTTGTTAAGCCTTCAATATCACCGTCACACAAAAACATAATTTAAAAAGAGGCATTTGTCATATTTACATAAGGAATAACACACTAGCCAATTATAGAACCCTTTTTTAAAAAAATGGGAAGTGATAACCTGTGATATTTTATTACATATCTTTAGGCCCATTATTACATAACTTGACGCCATCTTATTTCATTTTAAATTAGGAATATCCAAATTGAAATTATTTCTTGTTTTATGTGCATACTTATCACAAACTTTTTAAAAAACTGTATTTCCTCAGCCAGGTTAATATTGTTAAATCTTAAATATATAAGTTTATTACTGTCAGTAAATTTAATGTTATAAAAATCATGTGTCCCATTCACATGACTTTCTCTGCAACAATTTATTGTTAAAAAGCTTATGCTTCTATTTCCTTCATGCGTCGAGAAAAAAAAAATAGCAGAGTCTTATTACTTGCTTCCTTGTAAGTAGAAGCGAAATAAGGGAGTACCATAGGTTAAAGTGATAGTCAAAAGCTGGTTGCTATGTGACTGAAGTTCCTTTCTTTGTATGGACAGGAGTTGACGCATTCCTATATGAGAAAAGTATAAGTTTTTCAAAGCTGAAACCAAAAACAAGGAATATCTGAAAAAACAATCAACTCCACGAAAAAAAGGCACATGACATAAATTGTGTGTTTTAACTTCCTCTACATTTTTTTGTGTTAAGTTTTTATCTATCTCCTACGGTTTAGCATTTATGCAAAATTCCATAAAATTCATCCAGAATAAAGTAGTCTTCAGAGGCTATTCCCAGAAAATTCAAGATTTGCATTTTTAGTATTTGTCAAGAAAATATCTTTAATATACGATATTTTAATCAAAACCGTTAGAACCATTTTTGAGAAAATCAAATTTTTCGAAAAAAAATATATGTAAAGCGTAGTTGGGGTGGGGGGATTTTCTTGAAAATGTTTGTGTTGCATCCTTGGAAGATACCAAACCTAAACACCAAGTTTGGTTTTTAACGGACTTTTCATTTTAGAGCTATGCTGCCCACATACACACAGACGCACACAAGGAAATTTTTCTAAAAATACTTTTTTTGGATTCAGGGGGTCTCAAAACATATATTTGGGTTGAAATCTCGGTATCTAATTTTTGGGTACAATACAATACCTTCTCTATATACTATGTAGAGAAAGTAAAAAGAAGCATGTTTAGAGAAATGTCCGTTTGTGTCGAGATGAGTATATTAACAGTATAGCTCAAACACGAAAATAACAAACTTGGTATTTGTATTTAATATTTTCCAACAATTCCACACGAAGATTTTCAAGAAAATCCCCACCCCAAACTATCCTTTACGTGGAGAAAGTTCTGAAATCTTGGTTTTCCTCAAAAAAGGCTCTAATGATTTTGATTAAAATATACGTATTAAAATATTTACATGTATCTTGAATATCTTCTGAAGACCTCTTAGCAATAGACGAGTTTTGCATAACTAGTAAATCGTAAGAGCCAGACCAAATGTCAGCTCACACTTTGTTACATTCAGTTGTTTTTATAGAGCTAGCCGCTTCTAAGATATTCCATTTCAATCTCAAACAGGAAGTCACCTTTTGTTTAATCTCTTTCGTTTTATTGCTTGCAATGCAAAGCTTACCAAACTTCATTTTTTCACACTGACCAGCTTTTAAAATATTTGAATATCACTTTAGCCAAGAGTATTGCCTTCTACTTACAATAATAACAGTTCCTGCTAACGTTTTTTATCTCTACTAAACAGGAAGTAGATAGAAGAAGTTTGTTGCAGGAAGAGGTATAGAGAATGAACAAAGATGTAGGTGGCCATGACAATCTGTTAAAGTAAACATCACACGGGACTGCAAACACTCGTTAAAATATGTCTAGGTACAAAAACACGTCTTCTGAGAAACAAAAGCATATAAAACTGACCTAACAATAGCTACTGTTCCCAATAACAAGTAGAGAATGTGTTTTATTTAATCCAAAACGCCTATACTGAGAATTTATCGGAAGTATACGTTTTGAGATCCCCTGAATATAAAATAATCTGATGTGTTACACTCACATGGCTTCCTCTAACTTTACAGTAAGAACTATGCTTACAAAAAGTTATTGTAACAAAAACTCCATTATCCTCCAAAAACAATTGTTTGTTTTTTCCGCAAACTGGTTACAATCACAACGTATTCACCAATAACTGACTTTCTTGAATGCTTTTGTAACAATTCTACCGTATAATTTATTTTCGTCGTTCGCTGCTGCGATGATTATTCCTCGCTACGAAAATGTTACACGCTGAGCTCTGGTCAAGGCTTTGTTCATCCTGTTGGTCACGTGACTTGGAATTTCCAGAAGTCGTCGCACAAAAACGCTCGCTCCAATGTAACAATGTAGGCTTCGGCGTCAAGGAACCTCTGACAGCACACGTGTGCAACAATGGATACCAATAGTCAGCTAAGAAGCAAGCCGTATACACGTTCGGCCGCAGGGTGAAGTCGTAAGAAGATATACCATCATTCTAGGATTCGAATTCGGCACAGTTCAATTGAAACATCGATTTTTTACAATAGCAGATGAATAAACTTTGCTAAAACTTTGCTTCCTACGTTACCCGGCAACTTCTCCAACAGAGGTAGGCTGCGGGCCTGTGGCATTTTAGGCGTATGAGTAATTGATACACACAGCTCTTTACAAACGCATTTCTAAAGTTGGTTATGTATTGCATTCACACGAACTTTTCTATCCGCTGTTACGTATTTTGTGAGCATCTGCAGGTGGAGAGCTGGAAATAGTTGGGAATATGGTTGTCACGTAATGCCGGAAGGGAGGATCAGATAAATTCTACATCTAGGAAAGTGTGGAAGACATTGCACTTCGTAATGAGAACACTGAAGAAGGGGAGAGCAAAGTGAAGGGAAATTGCCTACAAGTGCGGCCGGTTATGGAGTATGGAACCATACAGGGTTATTCAAGCTGATACAGAGACGGGCGGTTAAATTCATAAAGAGAGGTAAAGACTTTGGGCTTAAGTGAATAAACCGGAGCCGCTAAAAGTTAGACATAGCTTAGTCGCACTATTTAAAGTTTATACTGGTTTAAACCCATGGGTGGACGTTAGAAAGAGCTTAGAAAACCCGCCACACTACGGACGAAACGATTATTTGTATAAAACTAAGGGTAGAAGCTACAGAACCGACGTAGGAACATGTTCTTTTGTTAATAGGACCATTGAAGAATTGAATGAATTGCCTTTCAGGGCTGCCCTCTGACCTTAAAGAAGTTTAGGAATAATTTAAAGTGAACAAATGTTAGTTAATTTGAGTAAATATTGTGAAGTAATTAAGGATCTCAAAAACTGTATTAGTGTATATTATTATTAATGTATATATTCCTAATGTATAGTATTAATGTTGAGGCTCTATAGACCAGCTGGTAATTGTTATACTCAATAATAAGTAGTTAGGCATTTAAAAAACATCTATATGTAATATGTTGTATAGCTATTCTTAATTTAACTGTAAAATTATTATTTTAAGTAAATGTTGTACGTTTAACTCTGCCACCCATCAGCACCCAACTGCAGAGACTAAATACAAAAGGAATCTATGTCCTTAAACGTTTGCACAAATAAAAGCAGGTACATTGTTGGCACAAAGGGCAAATCTTAAAAACTGGTCTTTGAAATTTCAAACTTTTTCCAACACAGAAATGACAGTACTTTCTTTAACAATTGTTAAGTGTATTGTCGTCAAAATAAGTGCTTTACAAGCATTTCTACGGATTGTCATATCAAAATATTTACTTTCTCTACACGTACTACGTGCGTAGTGTATAGAGAAGGTATTGTATTGCACCCAAAAAATCAATACCGAGATTTCATCGGGTTGCATACATCTTTTTTCCACCTAAATCCAAAAAAAAAAAAAAAAAAAAAATCATATTCAGAAAAAGCTTCGTATATGTCTGTGGAGAGCATAGCTCAAAAACGAAGAGACGTTTATTAGCGAACTTGGTATTTAAGTTTGGTATCTTCCAAGAAAATTCCACCACCCCTAACTACCTTTGACATGGACATTTTTTCGAAAAATTTGCTTTTCTCAAAAATGTCTCTAACGATTTTGAGTAAAATATCGTATATTAAAGATATTTACTTTACAAGTAAAATGTATATCTTGAATTTCCAGAGAATAGCCTCTGAAGACTACTTTATTCTGGATGAATTATAAATGCTAAACCGTAAGAAGTATACAAAAGCTAACTTAACAGAAAATGTAGAGCTTCTTAAAACACACAATTTATGTTATATACAATTGTTTGTGGATTGATCGTTTTTGAGATATTCCTTGCTATTGGTTTCAGCTTGGAAAAATGTATACTTTTCTCATACAGGAATATATCAACTCTGTCCATACAAACAAAGGAACTTCAGACACACAGCAACCAGCTTTTGACTATCACTTTAACTTATGGCACTCCCTTATTTCGCTTCTACTTACAAGGAAGCAAGTAATAAGACTATTTCTGCTAATTTTTTCTCGATTAGCATGAAGTAAATAGAAGCCTAAGCTTTTAAACAATAATTTGTTGCAGAGATGCGGAGAAAGTCATGTGAATGGAATAATAATATATTTTAGTTTGATATGTTTTGTCCTGAGTGACACAAAAGTACCATTTGATTGTTTAAAGTTCGCTGTTCCTTTGTTTCCCTGTAACGAGAGAGAGAGAGAGAGAGAGAGAGAGAGAGAGAGAGAGAGAGAGAGAGTGTTTTTGTAGGGCGCAGGTAAATCTATTTGAGAGCGCTGTGTTAATTGCAACTACATAAACGCTAATTTATTCTCGTTTTGTACACTTGTGAGTTCTAATTAATTTACCTAATTTTGAAGCCGTAGATAAATACAGATGACAGCTGGAGCTTCGCTTTCACCAAAACAAAACAATACCCTTTGAAAAATAAATATTAATCGAGCTCTTTTCTGCCATTGAAGGGTGCTTTTTTATCCTCAAGTGATGATCTAATTAATTTGGGGCTCTTGTAGTTTTATGAAAACATTGACTGAAATATCCGGCCGGTGTTGTTCATGATTTTACGGTCCTACTTGCCTTGCGTTTTTACTTTCTCTACACGTGCAGACTAATATATAGAGAAGGTATTGTAATGCAACCAAAATTGCGATACCGGAATTTCATCGGAAATACCTGTTTTGAGACCCCTGAATAAAAAAGAATTTTTAGAATAAGGTCCGTGTGTGTCAGTGGACAGCATAGCTCTAAGTTAGGTACCAAACTTAACATTTAAGTTCAGTATCTTTTAAAGATGCCTCACGAGGATCTTCAAGAAAATCCCCCAAACCCAAAATATCCTTTACTGGAACATTTTGATTCTCTCAAAAATGCTTACCATTTTGATTAAAATGCCTTATGTTTTAGATATTTTTATGACAAACAATGCATATTTTGATGATTTTTATACAACCGACAAACCGTAAAAAATTCAGAGCCCGTTATAACGCACTATTTTATCACAGACTTTTTTTCTGTAGAGTTAACCTTCTCGAGATATTCCGGATTATTGGTGTCAATATTAAGCTGATTTTTACTTTCTCTAGCCCCATATGCACAGCGTACATAGAGATAGAGAAGGTATTGTAATGCACCCAAAATTCGATACCGAAATTTCACCGGAAATATATGTTTTGGGGTCCCCTGAGTCCGAAAAAAACATTTTTAAAAAAAAGTCCGTGTGTGTGTCTGTGGACAGCATAGCCCCAAAACAAAAATACTGTTAAATACCAAACTTGGTATTTAGGTTTAGTATCTTCCAAGGATGAGACACGAAGATTTTAAAAAAATCCCCCCACCACAAACTACCCTTTACACGGAAAAATATGTCGAAAATTTGGATTTTCTTAAAATTGGCTCTAACAATTTTGATTAAAAGCCCGTATATTAAAGCTATTTATGTCCGAAATAAAATGTATATCAGGAATTTTTTGGGAATAGCCTCTGAAGACCTGTTTATTCTGGATGAATTTTGCTGAATTTTGCTTAACTTCTAAACCGTAAGAGATAGAAAAAACGTACTACACAAAAAATGTACCTCATGACAAAACACACAAATTTTGTCCTTGACGTTTTTGTTGTGGAGGTAACCGTTTTCGAGATATTCCTTGTTATTGGTTTCAATTGCGAAGTACTTATACTTTTCTCACACAGGAAGTGTCTGTTTTTCTTTTGTTCTACTCCTGGCCAAGCAAAGAAGTGATTTACAATGACAATCGCATAACGACAGCTTTTAAACCATTTGACAATCATTTTAGCATAGTGCATTCCCTTATTCCCTTCTACTTATAAGGAACTAAGTAATAACATTCTGCTAATATTTATCTCGATTAGCATTGTGTACAAAGAAGAATAATCTTTTGTAGGAGTTTTGTAGAGCAGCTAGAGAAAGTCATGTGAGTGTAACACATCAGATTTTTTTTCTTATTTCTCGTTTGTTTGCTCCTGGCAATCAAAGAGAATGGAATTTAAATTGTTTCACATAGCAACCGACTTTTAAAGGATTACTCTATGGCTTTAGAATGTTCTTATTTCGCTTCTACTTACAAGGAAGTAAGTAATAAGACTATTTCTGATATTTTTTCTCAAAATAGAGGCATAAGCTTTTTAACAATAATTTGTTGTAGAGAAAGTCATGTGAATGGAACACACAGATTGTTTTAAACTTAAATCTTGAGTTTGTATATCAGCAACACGTTACTTTTGGTGGAGTCGGAGGGAGGCGATGTATGCTACAGTAGTTCTGTTCGCAACCGCTGCTCATCGAAAATGTATGAACTGTTGATGTGGGAGAATCCCCCCCCCCCACGTGAAGCGGCGGCTGGTCTTACACTTTAATCCCCAGTTACTGAATAAATCATTTTAATACTTTAATCTTTCAAAACGAAACCTAACACATTGTGGGATCTGACGTATGGTAGGCGCCGAGTCAGGTGGCGCAGGGACTGGCGTTCGGGTTCGATCCCCGATCACCAGGTACTGGCCGCTTGGAGTGCTGTACGTCTATCGCCGGCGCAAAATTTGTGCAACCTGACCGCCAACCCAGCTTATCGGAGTTTGTGATATCATACTTTGCTTACTTAAAGTCACATCGAGCAAACTTTGTACAGTCTGTATCGAAAGTGTTCCGCATATGGTTGTATTCAAAGTGGGCCGTTAACAGTGTTCATTTTATTTTTTTAACCATGAGTCCTGCGTTTTCAAAGTTAAGTGGTAAGGTATTACTTAGTCAGAGCAGAGAAATAATTGCAAATGTCCTTGACTTGATGAAACAAGAGGCAGAGATGAAGGAAGAAAATGTATGTTCCCCGAGTTCTTCAAAAGCCTGTAGAAAGTGAATGAAAGAGTAGCCAAGGCAACTGATATTTCACTGAGTTCCGTTTCCAGGGTTCTCAAAGATAAGAAAGAAAGATAAATAAAACTTAAATATCTCACTTTTAAATTAAAAGATGTGGAACAGTTGTGTCGCCAGCGAATTGCAGAAATTGCCAGGCCACAATGGGAAAATGTCTGTGTCATGTTGAGAACATTGAAAATATTAGAAATAATTGTAGAAAATAAAATAGAAAGAATTCTAATCCAGGATAATGGCGCAGAAAGTAGCGATGATGACAATGACATGAGCGAAGACGAGGGACTGTCAGGTGTGGAAGGCAGACGATTGACATTGTTTATACAGTAGGCCATTTGTATAGATATGAATATAAGACATGTTTATCAGTGCAGGTGACATGAACTGCTTATCTGAAAGTACAACTCGCTTCCTAGCTCTCATTAAGAGTTTCACATGTCCACATTGTTGAGCCAGTTATACCACCATTTTATTCCTTCATTTAGTTTCCCTTGTTCATGTTTCAGGTCGGCGCAGGTGTAGCTTGAGGCAGGTTTGTTACTTTGAGTGAAACTCTGTCCCCTGGTTGAGTCTAAATGATGTTGTAGAGGCTTCCTTCCGGCCTCTCGGCGCATGTATAGTCTCCGTGACGCACTAGTGAACTGTTAGGGAATTCCGAGCGTCTCTGCGCTTAGCTCTGTCATTTCCCCTCCTGTCGTCCTTCCGCCGTGGTGTGGTAGGCCGCAGTAGATCAGCACTTGGCGAAGCGTGCCCCGCTCCACTCTCTACCAATACAAACAATTAACTCGTGTGCGCAACACTTAATACTTTTAAATCGCCATCTTTATAAACACAAATGATATTTGCTTATATCCGATAGCTACTGTGCAATGCTTAGTTTTTCGATTTCTTCTAATAATTTGTTAACTTGGATCAGTTAACAATTTTGCAATTGCACAGCGAAATAAAAAAGCTGATGTGTTAAGTTGGCATGACTTTCTTTACATCGCTGTAACATTATATTATTAGTATAGGATGGTTCCAGCACTTCAATACGTGGGCTCTTTTGTTATTCTGTCATTAGGGCCCTGAGCTGCAAAGCGTAGCCGAGGGATCTGTGAAGCTAAAACCTCAATGGTCCCAATTTGGGCAATCTGGCGACTTTCGCATCTGAACAACTTTTCAACACTTTCAAGTAAAAGTGTTAAGACCGTGCGCATGTCAGTAGGTGTGGTGGAACTAACGTATCGCTTTACCCAAATTATTGTTAAACAGCTTATTGTTATCCTAATCGAGATAAAAAATTGTCTTATTACTTGCTTTCTTGTAAGCAGAAGGGAATACACTAGGCTATAGCGATAGTCAAATGTTGCCATGTGGTTAAAATCCATTTCTATGCAGGGCCAGGAGTTCACAAATTCCCATATGAGAAAAGTATAAGTATTTTAAACTGAAACAAATAGGTTATCCCAAAAATGGTCAACTGCGCGAAATGAGAAACTTAGTTTTTTAACGTGATATACATTTTTTTTTGCAGTAAGTTGTTGTCTATTTCTTACGGAATACTCAGCAAAATTAATCCAAAATGAAGAGGTCCAGAATATTCAAGAAATACATGTTATATACCTTGTTAATATCTTTAATATACGGTATTTTAATCAAAACCGTTAGAGCCATTTTTGAGAAGACAAAAATTTCCGAAAAATGAGCATGTAAAGTGTAGTTTAGGGTGTGTCGCACCCTTGCAAGATACTAAACTTAAATACCAAGTTGGTATTTTACCGACTTATCGTATTCACGGACACACACATGGACCTTTTTCTGAAAAGTCTTTTTCTTTTAATAAACGGGACTCTAAAACATATATTTCAGGTGAAATCTCGGTATCGAATTTTGGGTGGAATGCTATACCTTCTCTATACACTATCTAAATAGTATGTGTAGAGAAAGTAAAAATCTGATGTGTTCCATTCACATGATTTCCTCTAGCTGTTCGGTAAGCAAACCTTTTATTCAAAACATTAATCTGTTACCTACATCATGCTAATCAAGCAGAATTAGTCTTATTACTAGCTTCCTGTAAGTAGAAGAGAAAATGCACAGGCTAAAGCGATAGTCTCATCATTTAAAAGTCAGTCGCAATGTGAAACAATTCCAATCTTTTTTGCTTGCCAAGAATAAACAAACGAGAAGAAAAATGTCTTCCCGTTTGAGAAAACTTTAAGTGGCTAAAATTGAAACTAGTAATCCGGAATATCTTGGAAATGGTTAACTCTAAAAAAAAAAAAAGTATATATAACATAAATTGTGTGTTTTAAGGAGATCTATATTTTTGTGTGGCAAGTTTTTGTCTATCTCTTGTGGTTTATCAGAACATTTCAAGTATATAAGGCGATGGTAGTGTTATTTAGCAGAGGAAACATGCGTGTTGATTGCGTTCAAGAATTTGGTTTGTCGACGGGGTCTGTAACCCCTTATGGGCGAGGTGAGGGACAAATGAAGATCTATAGCAGCCCACGAGCGCGAAATTTGCTTACGCTAATGCAGTGTTCATTTATCATACAGCAAGTTCAACTTTACTGCTTCCTTGCAAATTTGTGTGTGGCGAGCAACACCCCCCCCCCATTCTGATCGTAGTTTCGGCCCTCTCCCTCTCTCTCTCTGCGACAGATATTACCTGTTTTTACTTTTTCTACATGTAGTAAATTCATGGTAGGAGAAAACTACGCATTATATTCGAAGAAAAAAAATCTATGACAAGTTTTCTCCGGAAAATATATATTTTGAGGTCCCCTGAATAAACAAATTAGAAAAAGTTCCGTATATGCGTGCGACTGTGGACTGTTATCGATCACTGAAAACCATATTCTGGATTTTGTCAATCATTTCGGAGGAAGTCGCTTCTATTGAACGCCCGGAACGATGTTTATCATTTGTGGATGTACGGCCACGTTTAAATTCATTTATCCAATTGTAAATTGTTGCAAACGCAGGAGCAGATGTGCCATGAACTTCATCCAACTCGGCTTTTATCTCTTTCGTGAAAAGCCTTCTAAATAAGCACAAGATTGTTGATTCAACCGCCAATGGCAACGAAACCACGTGATGGATATATCTGAAACTTTAACTGCCATCTAGTAAGAGACGACGGATACTAAATATAAACCTTTTTCGATGCGACAAGTGCAATTTGTTGGATATTTCTAAGGATTGAACGCTTCTGGTGTGTGGGATGATATCTTTTCTAATAATGCAGGTATTTTACGAGAAGAAGGCAGGTCTTGAAATTAATTAATTTTGAATGATATGAGCTGAGCATAAAATGGGAACGGTGATAAAAAGTTTGAAGATAAAGGCGTCATAAAGCTGGAAGTGTTGCTATTGTATCAGGCGGCAACATTAACCTACTTTCCAAATGTACATCTGTTTTATAGCTCTCCCAAGTTAGGCGAGCAACTGAATTTTATTGTCTTGCACAGATATCGCGTGATACTTACCTACAGGAGGATCAGAAATATTTTTGGATTCTTGGCATTAAAACAAGAACATTTGCTCTAAAACGCTTCGTTTTTGCGTTATCAACTTATTAGTGAAAGTCGCCTTCAACGGCTTTCTGGGTCCAACCTAACTTCATTTATTTATTTATGCATTCATTCCTAGAAAGTTTTGACCCATTTACCCTGCAGCGTTGGCCTTCTGTTGCCATGGCTACTTGTAAATATTTGTGTAATACATTCCCCCAGCAACTGTCTACAGAACACTCTCCCAGACGTATTAGAAAATGTGCCTCTACAAATAAGAAGAAACATGATGTGGCTCCAGCACATTTTAGTCTCACTGACTGGTATGTAGCATGACAAGTGGATAGGTAGAGGGGGACTAGTTCCATGGTCTACATGTTTCCCCGATCTCAATCTTATGGATTGTTACTTTCTCCACACGTACCATGTACATAGTGTATAGAGAAAAAAATTCAATACCGAGATTTCACCGGAAATATAAGTTTTACGATCCCCTGTTTCCGAAAAAAGCATTTTCACAAAAAGATTCATGTGTGTGCGTCTGTGTATCTGTGAACACGATAACTCAAAAATGAAAAATAGGTGAAATACCTAACTTGGTATTTAAGTTTAGTATCTTCCAGGGATGCGACACGAAGATTTTGAGAAAAATCCCCCACCTCAAACTACCCTTGACATGGAATTTTTTTCGAAAATTTTGATTTTCTCAAAAATGGCTCCAATTATTCGAGGAAATGCTATATATGGTGCTCCCAATATTAAAGGCACTAATCAATTATTAATACTTTTAATATGACATATTAATGCTATTTTTAACTAACTTCTTTTCATCACGGTTTTGATTTAAATATCATATATTAAAGATATTTACCCGACAAATAAAATATATATCTTGAACTTTCTGGGAACAGCCTCTGAAGACTACTTTATTCTCAATGGATTTTACGGAATTTTGCGTCACTGCTAAACCGTAAGAGATGGACAAAACTTACCAAACAAAAAATGTAGAGCTCATTAAAACGCACAATTTATGTTCTATACATATTTTTTTTCGCGGAGATGATCGTTTTTGAGATATTTCCTGCTTTTGGTTTCAGCTTTCGAAAACATATACTTTTCTCATACAAGAATTTGTCAACTCCTGCCCATACAAACTAAGGAACTTAAATCACATAGAAACCAGCTTTTGACTATCACTTTAACCTATGGCACCCCCTTATTTCGCTTCTACTTACAAGGAAGCAAGTAATAAGACTATTTCTGCTATTTTTTTCTCGATTAGCATGAAGTGAATAGAAGCATAAGCTTTTTAACAATAATTTGATAGAGAGATATAGAGAAAGTCATGAGAATGGAACACATAAGATTTTTTGATCATGCAAGGGAGTTTCATGAAAGAAATTGTGTTTGTAACTTAATATCAGTTGTGTTGTGATGTCGCATGACCTTGTAAATGAAACCTGAACAATATTAATGGGGTTCCATCATTAACATTCCTCAAAATGCAGTTACAGAAATTTACCCAGCTCTGGTGATCACTTGGTCCTGGACAACAGTAACATTGTATGGTTTTAGTTTTAAAAGTTTTGTTGCTTTCCATGCTGAAGCTTTCGAAATGTCAGTTTCTTGTGCACGGCGCCTAAGAGATTTTCGAGGTGACTGTTGTAACATTTCTCCGATTTCGACTACTTTCTACTCCACGTGCACCTTTCTTTTCCTATCACAAGTTGATTCCGTCTCCCTGAATTTATTTACAAGCAAACACGCACGTCAGTTTGATCTCTACAAGATGATATAAACTAAACATTGCTAATGTTATTGACTGGGCTAGAACACAGTCAGAGCCTATGTAGCATGCGCGCGCAGGGATATGCAGTACTCCTGGTGGCCAAGGTTTGTAACAAACGCACAGTACATACGTGCTAGAGAAAGTATGGATATCCGTATTCACACCTCCAGCACCGGGATAGGTGACAAAACAATATGAAATCGTTTTCAAATGGCATCATGAAATAGAGTTGGGTTTAAAAGCACACACTGCACAGACACCTGCAGGTGAATACAGATACACAATCCCCATGTTTTATACAAGGTACCGAACACAACCAAATAATAACGAAAATTGCCCACACAAAACTTACCTTACTCTATTGCTATCAAGGTATTTATTGTCACGTGGTACACATCACTGAACATCTGAGCCAAGATGTCACTGTCACTTTGAGGTCTTCATGGCTGGCAAATCTTTTCCATCCAAAAGTCATGTATGGTGTCGAAAGTGAAACACCGGTTTTTCTGAATTCTTTTATTAAATTTGCTTTCAGCTCCTTCATAACGATTGATGAACTTCCACTGCGATCTTTATCGTACACACTGTTCTTCCCTTTAACCTGGCTGGTCATATCCGAGGATGAATGAAATGATCTCGGGGTCAATGGAGCTTAAAGTTACTTGACATTCGTCTTTTCAGGATAAGAGAAAACCCCGAAAAAACCTTATCTGGTCAACTCACCCTAATCTAGATTCGAACTCACGACCTACTGAACACTTGTTCATTGCATTATCACTATACAATTGCGTTATTTGTCTATAAAATTCGATTTACCGAACATTTTGTGCATTCAAAAAACGGCGGCACCACGTGACAATAAATACCTTGATAGCAATGACGATTGCGTTGAGAAATAGAGTAAGTTGTGTTGATAACTTTGCTTGTCATTTAGTTTTGCTAAATGTTTCGTTACTTTGTGGATGTCCGGCACACAAAACAAGAGAAGTAACATCCACATTTATATTTCACCCTCCCAACTCTAAATATCAGAGGTTCTTTTCCCAGAGGAGAATTAATCAATAAATTGAGATGAAGGATTATAAGGTGGGGTCCGAACAGTTGAAGCATGAAAGCGCCCGGAATTGAGTTAGCGACCGTATTCTGTTCATTGAACTGCATTCTCATTTGTTTCATCTTCTATTGTTAATATCTTCCTCAGACACGCACACAGCAAGTATTCCATTCCACTCAAAATTGCTATCGAGATTTCACCAGAAACACGCCTTTTCAGCCACTAAATATAAAGTTATTCTGATGTGTTCCATTCACATGTTTTTCTCTACATCTCTGCAATAAATTATTGTTAAAAAGTATATGCTTCTATTTACTTCATGCTAATCAAGAAAAAATGAGCAGAAATAGTCTTATTACTTGTTTCCTTTTAAGTAGAAACGAAATAAAGGAGTACCATAGGTTAAAGTGATAGTCAAAAGCTGGTTGCTATGTGACTGAAGTTCCTTTGTTTGTGTGGACAAGAATTGACAGCTTCCTGTATGAAAAAAAGTATAAGCTTTTTAAAGCCGAAACCAAAAACAAGGAATATCTAAAAAACGATCAACTCTAAGAAAAAAATGTTTATAACATAAATTGTATGTTATAACGCACACTCTGTTTTTTGGGTGGTAAGTTTTTGTCCATATCTTGGTTTAGCAGTTATGCAAAATTCCGTAAACTTCATCCAGAATAAAGAGGTCTTCAGAGGCTATTCCCAGAAAATTCAAGATATACATTTTATTTGTCAGGTAAATATCTTTAATGTACTACATTTTAATTAAAGTCGTTAGAGCCATTTTTGGGAAAATAAAAATGTTCGAAAAAAGTTCCATGTAAAGGGTAGTTTGGGGTGGGGGATTTTCTCAAAAGCTGCGTGTTGCATCCCTGGAAGATACTTAACTTAAATACCAAGCTTGGTAGTTTACCGACTTTTCGTTTTTGAGTTATCGTGTTCACTGACACAGAAACACTCACATACAAGGACCTTCTTCTAAAATGTTTTTTTATAAAGGGGACCCTAAAACATATATTTCCGGTGAAATATCGGTATTGAATTTTTGGGTGCAATACAATACCTTCTCTATACTCTATGTACATAGTACGTACAGAGAAAGTAAAAATAAAAATACGATTTTTAACATTAATTTATTTCTGACATGTAGAGAAAGTCATGTGAATGGAACATATCAGATATTTTTTCTTTTGTTTCTAAACCCAAATTACTCTTTTTGTGAACATAAATAAAATTCAAGCGAGTATGTTGGCAGGAGTGGAAGGGAATGAATATCTCATCTGGCAGATATATTTCTTGCCTCGGGGTCACTACTCGGTCTGATAGCTCTGGGTATTTGCGTGCAAGTGTGAAGTACTCTTGTATTGTTTCTCCGGAGCCCACTTGCCGGGTTTTCCTTGCTCCAGGATACTTCAAATTGCGAAACGCGTCCATCATTTCTTCCTCGATTAGCTAAAACTTGTAAAACAAGTAAAACCTACTTTTTGGATCTTACGTCTAATAAGATCATTTACATATTCTTGTAAGTAAAAGATATAACTTTGAAATAGAAATGTTCTTTTAAGATTCTCTCAAGGTTCTTACAAACAGCTCCATGTGTACGACTGAAAAAGAACGGAAAACTACATCTCCCATCAATACCAAACTTAGACATGTAAGATGGGAAGAGAAGATTGTGATAAAAAATGCTGATGTGTTTCATTCACATGAGTTTCTCTACATCTCTGTAACAAATTATTGTTAAAAACATTATGCTTCTATTTACTTCATGCTAATCGAGAAAAAATTAGCAGAAATAGTCTTATTTCTTGCTTCCTTGTAAGTAGAAATGGAATAAGGGAGTACCATAGGTTAAAGTGGTAGTCAAAAGCTGGTTGCTATGTGACTGAAGTTCCTTTCTTTGTATGGACAGGAGTTGACAAATTCCAGTGTGAGAAAGTTTTTCAAAGCTAAAACCAAAACAAAGAATATCTCAATAACGATCAACTCCACGAAAAAAGCATATAAAATAAATTATGTGTTTTAACGTGCTCTACATTTTTTATGTTGCAAGTTTTTGTCCATCTCTTACGGTTTAGCAGTTATGCAAAATTGCGTAAGATTCCTCCAGAATAAAGTAGTCTTCAGAGGCTATTCCCAGAAAATTTAAGATATACATTTTATTTGTCAGGTAAATATATTAAATATACGATATTTTAATCAAAATCGTTAGAGCCAATTTTGAGAAAATCATAATTTTTGAAAAAAGTTCCATGTAAAAGGTAGTTGGGTTGGAGGATTTTCTTGAAAAACTTTATGTCGCAAACTTGGAAGATACCAAACTTAAATACCAAGTTTGCTATTCGACTGTCTTTTCGTTTTTGAGATATGCTGCCCACAGATACACACACAAACACATACACGCACACACGGACCTTTTTCTAAAATGCTTTTTTGGATTCAGGAGGTCTCAAAACATGTATTTAGGGTAAAATATGGATATCGAATTTTTGGGTGCATTGCAATACCTTCTCTATACACTATGTACATAGTACGTGTAGAGAACTTAAAAATATTTTGTGTAATTGTGTTGTTGAGATTTGTGTAAGATGTTGGTGTAAGAAGAACAATAATAGATAAAGTTGACGGCGTGCAGATGCTGACTAAGGAAGGAATTTCAGAGTCGACTCACACCCAATGAGAAAGGCTTGGATCTCGTGTTACTCTGTTCAGTTCCTCGCTCTACAGCAACCTATTGTTACACAAGGCTATTCTTCTATCTGCTGCATGATACTCAACATAGAAAGTCTCTTGTTTCTTATTTCCTTATATTAGAATTCGATAGTCAAATTGAAAGTGATGACATTCAAACTCCGTTCTCTTTGTTTGACTAACAGAAAAAAAATGAATGACGATTTCCGATTTGAAAAAATATAAATATGAGACAAACACTTGAAACCAATAACCAGAAATATCTGCAAGTGGTTAACAAAACAAAAACATATAGACATAAATTATCTGTTTTTACGAGATGTATTTTTTTTTTGTGTGGTAATGTTTGTTTGTCTCTTACAGTTTACCTGTTTTGTGTATCCAGAATGAAGAGGTTTTCACAAGTTTTTTCCAGGATAATCAAGGTGCATTTAAATTATCATAATCATTAGTTATTTTGACCAGAATCGTTAGATTTTTTTTTTTAATAGCTTAACGACCTTTAACCTGGTTGGTCATATCGGACGATGAATGAAATTGGTGAAATGATGCTCAAATGATCTCGGGGTCCATGGAGCAGTGCCACAACAGGTAAAAGTGGACGTTAAACACTCAAGAACTAAATAAGAATAGAATAAATATAAAGGGTAGTTTGAGGTCCTCATTTCGCATCCTTGGCAGATGATGAACTTAAATATCAAGTTTTCTTTTTTAATGTTATTGTTGGCAGATCAACAGTTATGTTATACCGGACATACATAACAAAAACATTAAACATATTAATATTTGAGGTTGACTTCTCTAACATAAACAGAAATGATAACATAACTTTACAAATAATGTTACAATTGAATGAAAGTATAAAGTAATGACAATAATAATACATTAAAAAGAGATGAAAGTAAATGATTATGAAATTTATGAATAATTATTAGCAGGGTCCTCTGTGTTAAGAAATGTTGTGGTAGTTTTGTTTTGTATGTAGTTTTGATATGCAGGTTGAGCACCAGTAACGGTGTTGTAGTGTTCTATTGGAAGTTGGTGTTGAAGCTCTGCGGAGAAACTTATTGTGTACAACTTGCAGTTTTATTTGTTGTGGACCAATAGGAGCTGAGAACAGGTAGGTAAAGCAGAATGGAGCAGTCCAGGTCAATCTTGGAGCGTCAATATCAAGTTTTGAGTTTACATTTCTTCTTTTGGTATAAGGAACCAGAAAAAGCGCATTTTAGTGAACGTTCAGAACTGAGTGTCAAACAATAATTTCTCTACCTACTGTGCACGTGAATATATTAGCAAAAAGTCACTTTTATGACAGAATTTGCTGACATATCGCCTTACAAGAATGCATTTAATTGAAGGTTTTACACCTTATGTTTAAAATAAGTTAATTGGTAGCATGTGTTGTTCTCCTGCTGTCACAAAAATGCAAATGTATTCCCGCTTTAGAAAAAACATGTGCCGGCTGTGGGCGTCACATTCATGACAATACGTCCTCTTCTTTTGTTTCTGTACGGAGCTGCTTATTGCTTTCTCTACACGTAATGTGTACATAGTATATAGAGAAGCTATTGTATTGCACCCAAAAGTTCAATACCGAGATTTCACCGGAAATATATGTTTTGAGTCCACCTGAATCCAAAAAAGCGTTTTTAGAAAAATGTCCGTGTGTGTGTCTGTGTGTTTCTGTCTGTAGACAGCATAGCTAAAAAACCGTTCAATCCCAAACTTGGTATTTAAGTTTCGTATCCTCCAAGGATGCGACACGAAGATTTTCATAAAAATCCCCCACCCCCAACTACCCTTTATATGGAACTTTATTCGAAAATTTTGATTTTCCTAAAAATGGCTTTAACGATTTTGATTAAAATACCGTATATTAAGGATATTTACCTGATAAATAAAATGTATATCTTGAATTTTCTAGGAATAATCTCTGAAGACTACTTTATTCTGGATGGATATTATGGAATTTTGCATAACTGCTAAACCGTAAGAGAAAAACAAAAATTTACCACACAAAACATGTAGAGCACGATAAAACACAATTTATGTTATACACATTTTTTTCGTGGAGTTGATCGTTTTTTAGATATTCCTTATTTTTAGTTTCAGCTTTGAAAAACTTATAGCTTTCTCTATAGCTTGTCAACTGCTGTCCATACAAACACAAGAACTTTAGTCACATAGCAACCAGCTTTTGACTATCACTTCAACCTATAGTACTCCCTTATTTCGCTTCTACTTACAAGAAAGCAAGTAATAAGACTATTTCTGCTATGTTTTCTCGATTAGCATAAAGTAAATAGAAGCACAAGCTTTTCGACAATAATTTGTTGCAGAGATGTAGAGAAAGTCACGTGAATGGAAGACATCAGATTTTTAAACATCTGATATCTTCCATTCACATCATTTCCTCTGTATCTTCTTATTCTTCTATCTTCTTCATGATAAACATTAGCAGAAATAGTCTTATTACTTGCTTCCTTGTAAGTAGAAGCAAAATCAGGGAGTGCCATAGGTTAAAGTGATAGTCAAAAGCTGGTTGCTATGTGATTGAAATGTGCTTTTCCAGGGCCTGGGGGTTGCCAAATTCCCGTTTGAGAAAAGCTTAATTATTTTAAAACTGAAACCAATAACTAGCAATATTTCGGAAATGGTTAACTCTACGAAAAATGTCATGTGTTCCATTCACATGACTTTCTCTACATCGCTGTAACAAATTATCCTTTAAAAACATATTCTTCTACTTACTTTATGATAAGCATTAGCAAAAATTGTCTTAATTATTTGCATTCTTGTAAGTAGAAGTGAAATAAGGGAATGCACTCGACTAAAACAGTACTCAATACTTTTAAAAGCCGGTTGCCATGTGGATAAAATTCGTTTCTATGCCTTGTCAAGGATTTACAACTTTCAGTTTGAAAAAAATTATAAGTATTTTAAATCTAAAACAAATAACAATGAATATCTCAGAAATGGTCAATTTAATGAAAAAGAAACGTATATGACATAAATTGTGTGTTTTAACGTGGTCTTCATTTTTTGTGCAGTAAGTTTTTGTCCGTGTCTGAGGGTTTGTCAGTTATAAAATAAACAGAAATTCAGAATAAAGAGATCTTTAGAGACTACTTCCAGAAATTCAGGATTTACATTCTATTTCTCACTTAAATATCTTCAATATACGATATTTTAAACAATATCGTTAGAGCCATTTTTGAGAAAATCAAAATTTTCGAAATTTTTTCCATATAAAGGGTAGTTTGGGGTGGGGGGATTTTCTCAAAATCTTCATGTCACATCCTAGGAGGATACTAAACTTAAACACCGAGTTTTGGAGTTACCGTGTTCACAGACATACGGACACACGCACACAATCGTACCTTTTTCTAAAAATTCTTTGTTTTATTCAGAGCACTATAAAAGATATATATCTTGGTATCGAATTGTTGGTTGCAATGCAATACCTTCTCTATGCATTAGTACTAAGTAGAGAAAGTAAAAATGCTACTTTTGGACTCATGGCGTCTCAAAACGTGTATTACCGGTGTAATTTCGTTGAGAGTTTTTGGGTGGAATACAATACTTGTGCCACTTAATGTACGTAGTAGAGAAAGTAATGAACCACAGCGACCAACACGAACAGTAAAATAACAAAGGTGCAAGTAGTGGAACTACATACTGAAGCCCAGAAATTGCAGTTTAACTGTGAACCATATAGGTAGTTTCCACTTGAAATAAATGCCTTGAATTAGCTCAAACACGTTACAAAGTCAAGGAATAACAAACACATGGAAGTATCTACAAAAGCTGAGAAACAAAAAGCAACATAATTAAAATTGCATACATCGCTAGCTGCACGCCCGGCAGTGAAACACACAATTAAATTAAAAATGGAACATTGTAAAAAAGTTTGCCAGGTCAGAAGCAATTAATGTGGAGCTCATAAAAGTAGAAATACTCTTGCTAAAAGTATACATTTCTCAAGTTTTTAAAGCCGCGGGAGAAACTAATTAAACTATCTTACAAATATTGTTTCATCAATATTATCATCAGATCCACACAATTCTGTGTCCGCCTCATATTCAAGAAGTCCGGGTTCGAGTCTTGGATGATTTACCCAGATAAGGTTTTCCCTTTGGACGGAAGTTGGGCAACTTTAAGCCACAGCTATAGAGGGAGATTAGATTGTTAATGATACCCTGCCCTAATGCATTGTGGTTGGTGAAGTAGCATTTTCGCTCAGCCGCTACACTTTTGGGATGAGCACGTCTTTTTTTTTTTTTTTTTTTTACAATATAAGTTATTTTGGGTCGCTTTAATACCATGGTCATATCGCGACCTTTCAAAGTCTACATAAATAGTTATTTGCACATTGGTAAAAATGGTTACATTTATACTTCACAGTAAACAAAACAGTTTACATTGCCTTATAAATTTGATAGTGTTCTAAATGTTGTGAAGAGCACTTGGTAAGTCACTGAAGACGGCCGCAATCTCCGTTTGGTGAATTTCGCACAAGCACGAACTGTGTGGGTTAAATGTTCAGTTAAATAGTGAATTTAGACTAAATTTTAAACCAGTATAACGATCAATACGTGTGTGATGTTTGGTTGTAGTTTCTCGAATAGCAGAAGCAAAAATCAAGGAAACGGAAATGTTTCAATACACAGGTTAGTCTACTTATTTAGGTGATTTTCGGTGGCATATTTAGTGAAATATGTTATACATTATCAACAGAACGATTCTGTATTGTTCGTTAGATTTTAGATTTCCAACTCGGAATGACCTTAGAGAAGCTTGAGTAAAGGCAATTCGCAGACAAAATTGCGAATCTACTCTGGTTTATAAGAAACCTCTTGCTAATTCGCCCATTTAGCAGCTATCACGAGAATAGGGAGCGTGTTCCTCAGACTTGGAATGCAATGATAATTCCTTGACCGAAAATCTTGATTAATATCACGCATTCTACTAAAGCTTTAAACCAATCCTGTAATATATGGCACAGTCTTTTCTTATATTAATAGTAGTTTTAGATCAACACATTAGAACAAAATTGTCGCGATGTTTGCTGCAATAATACCAATTTATAAAGAATAACTTCTGACAGGCCAAAAATGTGTTTGTATTAAATATTGCTTCAAGTAGAGATCTCTTCCCTTACATTGTTCTTTGTTCTTTACCTTTACAACTTTGAAAAACAATTAATTTGACAGATAGTGTGTAGGGCCATAAGATGGCGGCGGGGACGCAAGACTTGCTTCAACTTCCACCCTGTGCTTTAAACTACGTCGGGTAATTTGAGCAGGACTTCTGGCATTCATCGTCCGATACAGCCAACCTGCTTAAAGGCATAAAACTATAACATTTGAAGTGTCTGTCTTTCGCCTTCCACAAATTGTACGCACATTTGTGGGATAAACAAAACCTTCCAAACGTCTTCATATTAACGTATGATTGAGCTGCAATCTGGTGGGAAAGGTTCCAACTACTCATTCCTTCCGTTCTTCGGCGGGCCAGAGTGGGAAAAATGAAGTCAGTCTAGTTGGAACCTAGAGGTACACATTGTTTTTAAGACCTCAGCGAGGTTTTGTTGAGTAGCCGCCAAGGGCTTGAATATGTTTTGGTAAGTCTAAATCATTATTATTTTGAAACATACACTTGCTAGTTGAGACAATCAGGCGACATTTTTGAAACATTGCCAGTTTTTTCTTTTTTCAGTTTCGTGCAATGTTTTTCCCTAGGCCTTTAAGGGGCCCTTTTTTTATTTAACTATTCACTCTGGGGTTTTGTACCTTAGTTATTTGCCTAGTACAAATTCTAAAGGAATTCATATTGCATGGGTCGACCATCAGATTGGGTGTTTTTCATGGTTTCCCTCAGTCGTCAAGGAAAATACCAGACTGTTATTTAATACCACGATCCAAATTCCACTTCAGTCCAAAAAAATAGTAAAAACCGGATGTGTTCCATTCACATGACTTTCTCTAGCTGTTCGTCAAACAAATTTTCCTTACAAAATCTTTTTCTTCTATCCCCTTTATACTAATTGAAATAAACATTAGCAGAAATAGTCTTATTACTTGCTTCCTTGTAAGTAGGAGGGAAATAAGGGAATAGCATACGTTAAAGTGATAGTCAAATATTTTAAAAGCTGGTTGTTATGTGATTCAATTGAAATTCCCTTTCCTTTGCATCATCACGTTGAAGACAAATGAATAATGAGAAAAATCGAATTACTGGAAATTTTAAATGCAATTAAAAAGCATATGTTTTAACGAGATCTATATTTTTGGTGGTGTAAGTTTTTGCCCAGCTCTTACGGTTTACCACAAAATTAATCCAAAATGAAGTCTTCAGACACTATTCCCAAGAAATTCAACATATAAATTTTATTTTTCATGATCTTTAATAAACGGTAGTCTAACGAAAATCTTTAAAACCATGTTGAGAAAATAAAAAATTCGAAGTCTTCCATTCCAAGTTTGTCATTTAACTGAATTTTGTTTCGAATTTTGCTGTTCACATATTGTCTTTTTTTATAGTTTTTTTTTAATTCAGGGGTACTCTATTTCCGATGAAATATCGGTATCGAATTTTATTGGAATAAAATACCTACTCAAAAATCTACCAAAGTATCTACTATTGCTGCACAACAAAATGTGTACATATGTAATGAAAGATTATATACTGGCAATGAGAGGATGGCAAATACAGCGGGTGTGGGTCTACGATGAGCACGAGGATTTGGATCTTCGTTCCGTCGTGATGAAATTCCTCACAAAGGAAGGGAAGATGTGCGGTATATGGCGATGCTTCAGCGTCCTACTACCAAGCAATTCAGGTGATTCACGCTCAAGTCACCCAGTGGAAGTAGCTTCACCGTACCTCTACCAAGTAGGGTTTGGTCCAAGCAATTCAGATGATCCACGCTCAAGTCACCCAGCGGAAGTAGCTTCACCGTACTACCAAGTAGGGTTTGGTCCAAGCAATTCAGATGATCCACGCTCAAGTCACCCAGCGGAAGTAGCTTCACCGTACTACCAAGTAGGGTTTGGTCGAAGCAATTCAGATGATCCACGCTCAAGTCACCCAGTGGAAGTAGCTTCACCGTACTACTACCAAGTAGGGTTTGGTCCAAGCAATTCAGGTGATCCACGTTCAAGTCACCCAGTGGAAGCATTTTCACCATCCTACAACCAAGTAGGGTTTGGACCAAGCAATTCAGGTGATCCACGCTCAAGTCACCCAGTGGAAGTAGCTTCACCGTACCTCTACCAAGTAGGGTTTGGTCCAAGCAATTCAGGTGATCCACGCTCAAGTCACCCAGTGGAAGTAGCTTCACCGTACTACTACCAAGTAGGGTTTGGTCCAAGCAATTCAGATGATCCACGCTCAAGTCACCCAGTGGAAGTAGCTTCACCGTACTACAACCAAGTAGGGTTTGGACCAAGCAATTCAGGTGATTCACGCTCAAGTCACCCAGTGGAAGTAGCTTCACCGTACCTCTACCAAGTAGGGTTTGGTCCAAGCAATTCAGGTGATCCACGCTCAAGTCACCCAGTGGAAGTAGCTTCACCGTACTACTACCAAGTAGGGTTTGGTCCAAGCAATTCAGATGATCCACGCTCAAGTCACCCAGCGGAAGTAGCTTCACCGTACTACCAAGTAGGGTTTGGTCGAAGCAATTCAGATGATCCACGCTCAAGTCACCCAGTGGAAGTAGCTTCACCGTACTACTACCAAGTAGGGTTTGGTCCAAGCAATTCAGGTGATCCACGTTCAAGTCACCCAGTGGAAGCATTTTCACCATCCTACAACCAAGTAGGGTTTGGACCAAGCAATTCAGGTGATCCACGCTCAAGTCACCCAGTGAAAGCATCTTCAAAGAAAATGTACCAAAAAGTGGAGGACATGATTTTGTTGTGTTAAGATCAAAGTTATAGCTTATGAACTGTGCATTTCATCTGGCACAGTTTTCAGCATCATCTGCTGATGTCAGTTCCCAAGCTGCCACGAATTTTGACACCTGAGCAGAAAGCAATTAAGTGAAGAATATTAAGACATGCTTAGAGCAAAATCAGAAAATTGTTACAGGAGGTTAAACATGGCTCCATCATCATGCTCCAGAGACAAAACATCTTTTGTGTAACACTCACATGACTTTCTCTAGCTTCTCTAAAACTTCTTACAAAAGATTATTCTTCTTTCTACACCATGCTAATCGAGGTAAACATACTTAGTTCTTTATAAGTAGAGGAACTAAAGGAATGCACTATGATAAAGTGATAGTCAAATGTTTTAAATGCTGTCATTATGCAATTGTATTTGCAAATCGCTTCTTTGTTTGGCCAGAAGTAGAACAAAAGAAAAACGAACACTTCCTGTCTGAGAAAAGTGTAAGTATTTACGTTTGGACCAAAAATTAGAAAGCGCTGTATCATGTTGTAGCATACTAGAATTGGACCAAAAAATAGGACGGAAATTGTATACAATGAAATTATCCGATTTCCCACGATCCAATTTGTAGTTTGAAGAGTATTGGATCAAAATATTTGACTGTGGGACATCGGCTTAACTATGTTTGTCCCAGTGTCGAGCCGCCAGAGACCTGTCGACCTGACAGCCACCTAGCGTCCACGGAGAGATCCACTGAAGGGGAAATTACGTAATGTAAATGATAAACTAACACAGCGCTCCCTGAAAGCTGTGGTTTGTGAGGATCGAACCCGAGACGCTCGCTAGTAATACCTAAATGCCAGATGATTCCGCCAAGCGTGCCTTTGTCTGTTGCCACTAATTGTTGTTCTGCTTTTGTTTGTGTAGCTGCCAACTTCACTGCCAGTTAGATTCTAGTTACAGGAAATAAATAGCAAACGTTACATTTTTACTTTCTCTACACGTAATGAATCCAAAAATTCAATACCCAGATTTCACCAGAAATATATGTTTTGGGTCCCCCTGAATCCAATAAAAGCAGCATAGCTCAAAACCCAAAACACCGTTAAATACCAAACTTGGTATTTAACTTTGGTATCTTGCAAGGGTGCGACACGAAGATTTTCAAGAAAACCCTCCCACCCTCAGCTACCCTTTACATGTAACCTTTTTCGAAAATTCTGATTTTTTAAAAATGGCTGTAACGATTTTGATTAAAATATCGTGTATTAAAGATATTTATCTGACAAATAAAATGTATATCTTGAATTTTCTGCAAATAGCGTCTGAAGACTACTGTATTCTGGATGAATTTTACGGAATTTTGCTTAACTGGTAAACCGTAAGAGATATACAAAACATAAAACACTAAAAATGTACAGCACGTTAAAACACACACTTTATGTTAAATACATTTTCTTCGTGGAGTGGATAGTTTTTGAGATATTCCTTGTTTTTGATTTCAGCTTTAAAAAGCTTACACTTTTCTCATACAGGAATTTGTCAACAAACAAAGGAACTTCAGTCACATAGCAACCAGCTTTTGACTTTCACTTAAACCTATGGTACTCCCTTATTTCGCTTCTGCTTACAAGGAAGCAAGTAATAAGACTGCTATTTTTTTCTCGATTAGCATGAAGGAAATAGAAACATCAGCTTTTTAACAATAATTTGTTTCAGAGAATTTTGTCTTAAGTAATATAACGAGAGCTCAAACTTTTATCTCGACTTGTATTTAATAAGACGAATAAAATAACAATAATATGAATAACACGAAGAATAATGTTGCATTTGTGTTGATAGCGTATATTTGATGAGGTCCGTATCATGGCCCGCCTCGTTACTTTACTGGTTCTCTCTTGTTTTAGTTTTCTGAGTTTATATGTCTATTTCAGCGACAGACCAAAACGACAATATCACTGATACTATTATTATCAGACCAACATTAGTTCACAGAGAAAACAAATACACATGGCAGTGATAAATTTAGGAAAACAATTGCATGTGGACGTAGTCAATGTACTGGATTGCCCACTTCCTACAATCACGTGAATATGCATCTGATATACATGAAGCTTCAAGTCACTCTCAGGATAAGGGAAAACATTATCCGGGTAACTCACCCTAAGCGAGATTCGATCTCACGACATTTTGAATGCGAGGCACACACGTTACCACCACACTACCCAGGCGGGCGATATTTTGTTTTATTACACAAAACCTCAGCGACTATCAACCGTTTTACTTTCCCTAGCACGTATGTACAGTATACATAGGTAGAGTAGGTATTGTATTCCACCTATATATTAGATACCAAGATTTCTCTAGAAATACATGTTTTGCGGACGCCTGGAACAAAACAAAAATAAGATGTGTTCCAATCACATGACCTTCTCAATAAATTACTGTAAATAAGTTTATTCTTCTATTTACTTGATGCTAATGGAGAAATAGTGTTATTACTTGCTTCCTTGTAAGTAGAAGCGAAATAAGGGAGTACCATAGATTACAGTGATAGTCAAAGGTTTTAAAGGTGCCGCTATATGAAACAATTAGAATTCGGTTCGCCTTGCACGGCAAAGAGTAAATCAAAAGAGAGATGAAATGAAACCTAACCTTCAGTTTGCAAAAAGTGTAATTAGTTTAAAACTGGAACCGATAGTTTCGTGCAGTGAGTTACGGTTTACAGTTATGTAATATTCATCGAGAATAAAGAGCTCTTCAGAGACTATTCCCACAAGATCAATATACACATTTAATTTATTATTTAGGACTGCAAGTGGATGTCGAGGAGCCAACGACACGTCACCACAGAATGCAGAACCTGGTCCGTAGCGTGAAACATCTTTACTATTCGGTGTTTTAATGCCATTTCTGAGAAAAACAACGTTTTCAAAACATTTTCCTTGTAAAGCGTAATTTGCGGTGGAGGGATTTTCTTGAAGATTTTCATGTCGTGTACTTGGAAGATACCAAATGTAAATGCCGAGTTTGGTGTTTAAGAGTATTTTCTTTTTTTGAACTATGCTGTCCTCAGACACGCACATACTCGGACCTTTTTTCTAATTTTGTTTCGCAGTCCATTACATAGTCTAATGTATTCTCTTATTTCCCAGCTATTTATAAGCAGACAGAGAAAGTGATGTGAATGGAACATATCCGGTTTATTTTATATAAAAGGAACTCTGAGGTGATGAGAGTTTTAGAGCATTTTCAGGGTTCATCTTGTCACACATTGTTTGTAGAAGCTTTAAAAAACTAAAGGAAATTGTGTTGCGAGTGTCGTATGAATGTAACATTGTATGTAATGACTAGCATTAAACATGGCCCTCTGTAGCTCCCTAGTGAGTAAAACAGCTGATTTAATTACTCGAGTGAGGAAGTAATTAAAACCGGCTGGAAATATAATGCAATGTATGATACCAGTTTCTGGGGGCGGAAAAACAAACACAAGTGCCAAATTATTCTCAATTAAAATGCAGAATGTTAAAACATTCCAGCAGATGTCAGTGTCCACAGTGAAATCTGTCATTCGTGTATATTAAACACAGCACCAAAAATTCGGTTCCCACGTTTTACTGTGTCCATTTATCACAAACATGATGTGTTACATTCGCATGACTTTCTCTGCCTCTTCTACAAAAACAAACCATTCTTACAAAAGCTTATTCTTTTATCTACTTGATGCTAATCGAGATAAACATTAACAGAAATTGTCTTATTACTTGCTTCCTTGTAAGTAGAAGGGAATGCACTAGAATAAAGATTTAAAGCTCGTCATTATGTGAAACAACTGAGGTTCGGTTCCCTTTGCATGGTCACGTATGAGAAAAGGTGGGAGTTTAAAATTGGAATCAATAACAAGGAATATCTCGAAAACAGCCAAATGTACAAGAAAACCGTATATGACATACATTGTGTTTTAACGAGATCTGCATTTTTTGTGTGCTAAGTTTTTGCCTAACTTTTACGGTTTAATCCTTATGTATTATTTCGAGCTCTTCATAGGCTTTTACCAGAGAATTCAAAATATACATTTTATTTGTGATGTAAATATCCTTAATATGCGGTACTTTAATAAAAATCGTTAGAGCCATTATTTGAAATCATAAAAGTTTCGAAAAATTTTCCATGTTAAGGGTACTTAGGGTTGGGGAATTTTCTAGAAAATGTTCGTTTCGCATCCTTGGAAAATTCTGAACTTAAATACCCAGTGGTATTTAAACGGCTTTTTGTTTTTGAGCTATGCTTCCACACAAACACGGACCTTTGTCTAAAATACTGTCAAAACATATTTCTGCTGAAATGTCAATAGCTAATATTTGGAATGCGCTATCCACTATAGTGAAATGTTTCAAAAGCTGGATGCTATTCCTTTGTTTGTATGGCAAGGAGTTGATAAATTGAGAAAATTACACGTAAAGCAATAACAAGGAACGTTGACAGAAAGCTCAACTCTGCTATTAAAATAATAAAAAGATCTTACGATTTAAAATTAATGCAAAATTGTGCAAAACTCATCCAGAATAAAGATGTCTTCAGAGGCTATTCCTGGGAAATTCAAGATGTACATTTTATTTTAGATGTAAATATCTTTAATTTAAGGTATTTTATTGAAAACCGTTACAGCCATTTTTGAGAAAAACAACATTTTTAAAAAAAAATTCCATGTCATATACCTTTTTACTTTCTGCACACATATTATGTACATAGTGTATAGAGAAGGTATTCCATTTCACCCAAAAATTACATAGCGGGACTTCACCGGAAATACATGTTTTGGTCCCCCCTGAATCATAAAAAACATTTTTCGAAAAAGCTATTTAAGTTTGGTATCTTCCAAGGATGCAACACGTAGATTTTCAAGAAAATCCCTTCGCCCCAAACTAACCTTAACATCGAACCTTTTTCGAAAATTTTGAGTTTCTCAAAATAGCTTTAATGACTTTGATTAAAATATCGCATATTAAAGATTTTACCTCAAAAATAAAATGTATATCTTGAATTTTCTGGGAATAGCCTCTGAAGACCTCTTTATTTTGGATGAATGTTATTGAATTTTGTATAACTGCTAAACCGTAAGAGATGGACAAAAACTTACCGCACAAAAAATGTACACTACGTTAAAACACACAATTTATGTTACACACATTTTTTTCATAGAGTGGATCGTTTTTCAGATATTCCTTATTTTTGGTTTCAGCTTTGAAAATCTTATACTTTTCTCATACAGGAATTTGTCAATCCTGTCCATACAAATAAAGGAACTCCAGTCACATAGCAACCAGCTTTTGACTATCACTTTAACCTATGGTACTCCCTTATTTCGCTTCTACTTACAAGGAAGCAAGTAATAAGACTATTTCTATTAATTTTTATCAGGATTAGCATGAAGTAAATAGAATAATAAGCTTTTTAACAGTAATTTGACACAGAAATGTAGAGAAAGCCATGTGAATGGAACACATCAGATTTTTGTGTGTAGTACAGTATTACAGAATGTATTCAGAGACCTCAAGTGTTTCAAAAACGCAATTATATACAATAGATAGATGTAAACACATTTTCTTGTATAGTATATGTTGCATTTTAGTTTTCAATAAAAACTTCAAGTAAATCTTTTATTTTATCCATATGTTTTATTAAATGTATTCGGTATCCCACAATTGAATTAAAATAAAATACGTTTCATCAGAAGAATAAACAATTAATTATCAATTTTTTATTCTTGCTATTTAAATATGAAGCTTATTATTTAATTACACAAGCACTGGTGATATTAGAAAAAACAATTTTAACGGAAAATGGGTACCTTTCCTATACACAAATGTATTAAAAATCATCTCGTTAATTTTCTTTTGTACTATTTTTAAACAAGAATAACAATTTTCAAACTTCTGTTTCGAAAACTGCATCCTGTGGAACAATTTAAAGTTTTGAAAACGCTGAAAAATAAAAGCTTTTATGGTAACAAAAACAAAAAGAAATTAAACCTCAAGCACTAAATTATTTAATTAGGCAAAAAAAACTGTTTCATTTTTTGCACTTATTGATCAATTTTCACAGATGGGTATGCTTAAGAAGCTGTTTCCGTAAAACGTACAACTTAATTGTCTTTTACAACAATAATTCTAAAGTGAAAGCTTAACATTGTTTTACAGCATATGAATGTTTGTTGAAGTACTACAATTGATAATACGTGACATAATTAACACAACAACAGATAACAAGGCACCTGCCTGATGGCGCAGCACAAAGTGGTTAAGGACTACAGTTTTTACTTTTTCTAACAGATACATGTTGCAATCCACCCAAAATTCAATATCGAGATTTTACCAGAAATATATTTTTTGAGACCACATGTATATAAAAATTCTGATAGATTCCATGCACATGTCTTTCTCTAGCAGCTCCACAAAAAAACTGTTCTTATAAATGATTATTCCTTTATCTGCTTCAAGCTAATCGAGATAAACATTAACAGAAATTGTCTTATTACTTGCTTCCTTGTGAGTAGAAGGCAATACACTAGGATAAAGTGATAGTCAAATGTTTTAAACTCTGTGAAACAATTGAAATTCGGTGTATGTGTGTATGTATGTATGTATGTATGTATGTATGTATGTATGTATGTATGTATGTATGTATGTATGTATGTATGTATGTATGTATGTATGTATGTATGTATGTATGTATGTATGTATGTATGTATGTATGTGTGTACGTGTGTACGTGTGTATGTGTCTACGTGTGTGGGTGTGTACGTGTGTACGTGTGTATGTGTGTACGTGTGTACGTGTGTATGTGTGTGTACGTGTGTACGTGTGTATGTGTGTAGGTGTGTATGTGGGTACGTATGTACGTGTGTACGTGTGTATGTGTGTACGTGTGTATGTGTGTGTACGTGTGTACGTGTGTATGTGTGTAGGTGTGTACGTGTGTACGTGTGTACGTGTGTAGGTGTGTACGTGTGTACGTGTGTACGTGTGTAGGTGTGTACGTGTGTAGGTGTGTACGTGTGTACGTGTGTACGTGTGTACGTGTGTAGGTGTGTACGTGTGTAGGTGTGTAGGTGTGTAGGTGTGTACGTGTGTACGTGTGTACGTGTGTAGGTGTGTACGTGTGTAGGTGTGTACGTGTGTAGGTGTGTACGTGTGTAGGTGTGTACGTGTGTAGGTGTGTACGTGTGTAGGTGTGTACGTGTGTAGGTGTGTACGTGTGTACGTGTGTACGTGTGTAGGTGTGTACGTGTGTAGGTGTGTACGTGTGTACGTGTGTACGTGTGTACGTGTGTAGGTGTGTACGTGTGTAGGTGTGTACGTGTGTAGGTGTGTACGTGTGTACGTGTGTACGTGTGTAGGTGTGTACGTGTGTACGTATGTACGTGTGTAGGTGTGTACGTGTGTACGTGTGTACGTGTGTAGGTGTGTACGTGTGTACGTGTGTACGTGTGTAGGTGTGTACGTGTGTACGTGTGTAGGTGTGTACGTGTGTACGTATGTACGTGTGTACGTGTGTATGTGTGTGTACGTGTGTAGGTGTGTACGTGTGTACGTGTGTATGTGTGTAGGCGTGTACGTGTGTACGTGTGTACGTGTGTATGTGTGTAGGTGTGTACGTGTGTACGTGTGTACGTGTGTAGGTGTGTACGTGTGTAGGTGTGTACGTGTGTACGTGTGTACGTGTGTAGGTGTGTACGTATGTATGTGTGTGTACGTGTGTACGTGTGTAGGTGTGTATGTGGGTACGTATGTACGTGTGTACGTGTGTATGTGTGTGTACGTGTGTAAAGATACTTAGATCACAAATAATATATAAATTTTGAATTTTCTGGGAATAGCCTCTAAAAACCTTTTGTTCTTGATGAGTTTTCCAAAATGTTGCTTAACGGTTTAACCGTAAGAGAAACTTAGTACACAAAAAATGTCCATCTCTTTAAAATACCCAGTTTATGTCATATATATTTTTTTCTTGTAGAGTTGATCGTGTTCGAGATACTCCTTTTTATTGGTTTCAATTTTGAACTACCTAACTTTTCTCAAACGGAACATGCAAAGCTAACCGATACTCAATTGTTTCACATAGCAACCAACTTTTAAAATATTTGACTATCAATTTCTCCTTGTATATTCCCTTCTACTTACAAGAAAGCAAGTAATAATGTTTATCTCGATTAGCATAAGGTAGATAGAAGAATCAGATTTTGTGAGAATAGTTTGAATATACAGGGTGTTAATGAGCTATACCGAAATATGTTCACAGAATGTGTAGGTTACTAAAATAAGTAATTTGAGATACGAGATTTATGGCCTGTTTATTTAAATTTCCAAGTAACGGCTATAACTTTCTGAAGTGCCAGTACGCCACGTATCGCGGCACTTCGTCTGGAATGAAAAAAATAATAATGAAAAACATTTATTCTATGACAGGAATCGAACTCATGACATTTGGGATAGCAATTTCCGCGTTATGCATTAAGCCACCAGAGCAATTGAAGCAACGTCTCCAGAAGAAGGTAGTTAATGAATGCTCAGTGTCGCACTGTTGGAGATGTTACATATTTTTGCGACATTCAGAACGCTAGTAACGAGCTGCTAAAATCGATATTTCTATACTCGGGGGGCAGCAGTTTTAAAGACTTTTTCAACCTGCTTTGCTTTAACACCGACTTATCAGCACCTGATACCCACACGTTTAACGCTATGTTTATCGCCGATCTCAAGTTACTTATATCAGTCACGTGCACAATCTCGCAGATTATTTCCGTGTATTTCATTAACACCCGGTATAACCGAGTCTTTGGTTTGAGTTATATCATTCACAGACACAAAAACACACTCGCACACGCCGACCTCTTCTTATAGATGTTGTTTTGTGTTTTTGGAGGGTTTTTAAAAACACATGTTTCTGGTGAAATTTCTGTACAGAATTTTAAATAGGGAGTAAAAATGTGTTAAGCCTTTAATTTAAAATATGTAATTGTATGTGAGCGTTTTTTTATCGCAATATTGGAATGAAAATTGAGTAATCAAAGCTGGTGAGCCCTGGGGCAGGAGTGTATGTGACAGGCCGAATTGTAACAATTAGCTGTTCGATTGGCTTTTGTTATTCTATCAGACATCCTCTCGTATTGTTCATCACCCGGAGTCTGCATTCTCAAGATATTGTAAATGCTTTCCTTCATCATCGTCCAGTGAACTTTACATCATTTAAAAATACCTGAATTTCACCACTAGTGTATTTCGAAAAATTTGATGTGTTACATTCACATGACTTTCTCTACATCATCGTTAAAAAGCTTGTGCTTCTATTTACTTCATGCTAATCGAGAAAAAAATAGTAGAAATGGTCTAATTACTTGCTTCCTTGTAAGTAGAAGCGAAATAAGGGAGTATCATAGGTTAAAGTGATAGTCAAAAGCTCGTTGCTATGTGACTGAAGTTCCTTTGTTTGTATGGACACGAGTTGCCAAATTCCTGTCTGAGAATAGTATAAGCTTTTTTTAAAGCTGAAACCAGAAAAAAAAAGGAATATCTCAAAAACGATATACTTATGTTTATAACATAAATTGTGTCTTTTAACGTGTTCTACATTTTTTGTGTGGTAAGTTTTTGTCCATCTCTTACGGTTTAGCAGTTATGAAAAATTCCGTAAAATTCATCCAGAATAAAGTAGTCTTCAGAGGCTATTCCCAGAAAATTCAAGATATACATATTATTTGTCAGGTAAATGTCTTTAATATAGGACATTTTAATGAAAATCGATAGAGCCATTTTTGAGAAAATCAAAATTTTTGAAAAAAGTTCCATGTAAAGGGTAGTTGGGTGTGAGGGGGATTTTCTTGAAAAGTTTCGTGTGTGTATCCTTGGAAGACACCAAACTTAAATACCAAGTTTGGTATTTAACAGTATTTTCGTTTTTGAGCTATGCTGCCCGGACACACACACACACACGACATTTTTCTAAAAATGTTTTTTTTTTTGGATTCAGGTGGACCCAAAACATGCATTTCAAGCGAAATTTCGGTATCGAATTTTTAGGTGCAATACAATACCTTCTCTATACACTATGTACATAGTACGTGTAGAGAAAGTAAAAATGTGGTGGAAACTTTTACCTTAAGAAGGCGATAAAACGGTACTTTTAATTTATTCCATAGAGGATCTAAGTATTTTACTTTCTATAGCAACAATGTGTATAGTAAGTAGAGAAGGTATTGCATTCCACCCAAAAATTGGATACCGAAATTACTCCCAAAACACGTGTTTTAGGGTCCTGTGAAATAAAAACAGCCTTTGTAAAAACACGGCTTCTGTGTGCGTGTGTGTAAATAACATAAGAACCCGTAATTAGTTTAGCAACTTGCAAGGATATAACATGAAGCTTTGCATATAAATCTTCAACCCCCAACTACGCTCTATATGGAAAAAAATTCTAAAATTTTGATTTTCTCAAAAATGGCACTAACGATTTTGTTTAAAATATCGAATGTTTAAGATATTTACCTGACAAACGAAATGTATATCTTGAATTTTCTGGGAATAGTCTCTGAAGACTACTTCATTCTGGACGAGTTTTACGGAATTTTGCATAACTGTTAAACCGTAAGAGATGGATAAAAGCTTATTATATAAAAATGTAGAGCACGTTAAAACACACGATTTATGTTATATACATTTTTTCGTGGAGTGGATCGTTTTTAGATAGTCCTTGTTTTTGATTTCAGCTTTAAAAACTTATCCTTTTCTCACACAGAAATTTGTCAACTCCAAACAAAGGAACTTCAGTCACATAGCAACCAGCCTTCTGTGAAAATATTTCGGCATGGACTTTTTGGGTGGAATGCAATACACTATGTACATAGTTCATGAAAGAGATAATTTAAGACAAGATTGAAAGTGTCATATGAAGGAGGTATTGATACAATAGAGTTGTCAGACTCGCTGTAGACACCACTAGCCCCGCTCTGGACGAGAGTAGAGCGACCCGCAGCACATGCAATTAGCAAACACTCAGCGGAGTGACAGTCATCCCAAACATGTTCCAATCCGCTGCTCATTTTCTTCTTTATAAATAATTCATTTCCATGCAGCAGCGCGAAACAGGATTATACTGTTACAGTCATTTATAAATATTGTGTTCACCATATGGAACATTCTGCTTGTTACATTCATATGCCGCAACGGGCTTTGCTGGACTCGTTGTAATCAACATTCCCAGAATTTCCTGATCATTGAAACCCATCAAAAGTATCACCAAAGCCCATTTCTAAAGTAAATTAGTAATTAATAAGAAATACTACGACGGCCATTCAGAAAGTGACACGATTTGTCATAACTAAACATAACGAAAGTTACCAAAACAAAGTTACACTACCTTACTCTATTTCTCAACATTGCTATCAAGGCATTTGTCACGTGGTACATATGTTATATTCTTCCACCGCTAAACATCTCAGCCAAGATGTCACTGTCACTTTGAGGTCTTCATGACTGGCAAATCTTTTCCATCCAAAAAGTCATGTACAGTTGTCCAAAGTGAAACACCGGTTTTTCTGAATTCTGTTATCAATATTTGCGTTCAACTGCTCCATAACGATTGATGAACTTCCATTCTGGTCTTTGTCGTTCACACTGGTTCTCCTTTGACTACTCGTTGAGGAGTAATTCTTGACGTTATTGTTCTATAATGATTATTATGTTAATATCAAAGGTTTTCAAAGCTCTATAAACAATCCCCAATATTTTTATTGTTATAACTCAATGTTTGTATAAGTCATTTACTTCACTTTCTTGTATAAAGGTGTGACTTTAGCGATGTTCCAAGGTAACTGCGCAGTTAACAAAAGACACCCACCATTGTCTGCAAGAGCGTTGAGAATTTGTAGTTTTATTTTATTTCATGTACGTGCATTAGGGTTACAAGTAATTGCTCGGTAAATATTTACCAAGGAGGGTATTTCTCACCTGATCAAAATACAATGAAAACACGGGATATGGTGACACTGAACGCAAGTTTTGGCGGCAAATATTAGCCAATCTGAATTAAGAAAGCTTAAGGCAGACATCTTGCCTCGTTGGCTATTTGCACAGTCTGGCCTGTCGTTCGGACGAGGACTCCACGTCACTTTGTGTCGCTGAAAGTTCAAAGTACGATGAGAGTGTAATATATTATTCACAAGAGTTAAGATTAACTAGTATTCTACGCAGTAACAATCAGTATATATATATATATATATATATATATATATATATATATATATATATCTATATATATATTACTAGCTACCCGCCCCGGCTTTGCACCGGTGGTGTACCTAAAGAAAAAAAACCGGACAAAATCTTCAGTTTAGAGTACGACCATGCAATGAAATAAAATTACAATTAAATAATTTGACAACACTTCATTGTAATGCCTTGTGATGTACAATTTTCCTTCCGGACAGAAAATAAAAATAGCTTGGCATAATAATAGTGGCCGAGTGGTTAGACGGCTCGGACTCGATCACATGTGAGATTTGTGGTGGACAAAGCCGGCGCAGGGTCGAGTTTTCTCCGGTTTCCCCAGCCATCGCATTCTATCGGTGCTCTCATCTTCATTCATGTATCATCAGAGTCACGCCTGCGGTGCCACAAGTAGTTAAACACTACCAAAAAAAAAAAAAAAAAAAAAAGGATGGTAGCGCATCCATAGTGTGGCGGGTGTACGCTGGCATAGGTAATGAATTACATTAAGGAGAAAGTCGCAAAGTAACATTCATGCTTCTTCAGAATCTCTTTCTTTCCTTTACTCCTAATGTTTTCTTTATTTTCTTCTATGTCAAAACAGCCATTTCTAAGGCTAACAATGCCGTAACTAAAGAGCAAGTAGATCTGCTTGGGCAATTGATAAGCTTCTATTTGAATATAGCTTAATTTCTCCATTTAACCCAAATTATAACTTGAGCAAATGTATTAAGAGCACCGCAATTGTACTGTGATGGTGACGCGGCTAGCTCATGTACCACGTGACGTCAAATACCGCCTGCGGTACCATAAGTAGTTAAAGCGGGCGTTAAACACTACAAAAATACAACAACAACAAAAAACTTATTTCTTTATTTAATCTATGTGACCAAGGGAACGATGGCTAATACATAAGAAATATATTTGATTTACACAGTTATCTTGCGTCATTGTCTCCATAGCCGGGTGCATTCACTTAGCATTGAAGAGAGCAGTAGGAACTACGGCCATCTGGTGGCAAATAATAAGTACATATTTTAGGTATTCGTCGCTAGGAAAGCTTCTTTATTTTAAACGATAGGAGTAAGGAAAGGACAGTTAATAAATAAAAGTATATTTGAATTTCACTGCTGCATTATCTCATCTCGATAAACTGTTGCGTTACTTTATCATTGGATAGGGAGGAAAAATATTACTATAGCCATCTAGTGGCAAATAAAAGAAGTACTTACTCTAGATGTTCGCCGTCTGAAAAGCTTCTTTGCTTCTTTATTTTAAACGATAGGAGTAAAGAAAGGACAGTTAATACATAAAAATGTATTTGAATTTCACTGCTGCGTTGCGTCTTGTCTTGGTAAACTGGTGCGTTGCCTTAACATTGAATGGGAAGGGAAATATATAGCAGTACCACGACCATTTAGCAACAAATAACTTGTACCACTGCCATCTGGCGGCCATTAACTGAAATGCGTTCACTTAGCACGATTTTTATTCATATTATGAGATTTTAAATACTTTCCCGTACTATTTTTAAACATTTTTATTTCCACAAACCTTGTTGTGACAATAACGAGAATAACAAAAAAAAAAAAAAAAAAAAAAAGTAATTCAATTTAATGTAGTCGTTGGGAAGTGATACGCGTACAAACATTTCAGCGATTCATTTATATATATATGGTGTTAATGAGCTATAGCGAAATATGCTCACAGAATATGTAGATTACTTAAATTTGAGATAGGAGACTTGTGGCCTGTTTATTGAAATTTCCAAGAAACGGATATAAGTTTCTGAAGTGCCAGTACGCCACGTATCGCGGCACTTCGTCTGGAATGAAAAAAGAATAATAAAAATCATTTACTCTATGACAGGAACCGAACTCATGACCTTCGGGATAGCAGCTTCCTGCGTTACGCATTAAGCCACCAAAGCAGTTGAAAAACACCTCCAGGTAGGTTACATAACTCAAGAACGTAGTTAATGAATGCTCAGTGTCGCACTGTTGCAGATTTTACAGATTTTTGCGACATTAAATCTTGAGAACGCTAGTAACGAGCTGCTAAAAATCGATATTTCTATACTCGGGGGCAGCGGTTTTAAAGCCATCTTTTCAACCTGCTTTGCTTTAACACCGACTTATCAGCACCTGATACCCACACGTTTAACGCTATGTTTATCCGGGCATCCCCGATCTCAAATTACTTATATCAGTCACGTGCACAATCTCGCAGATTATTTCCGTGTAGTATTTTAACACGCTTTATATGTTTTGGGGACTCCGAGTCCAAAAAAATCTTATATATTCCAATCACATTAATTTCTCTACATCTTTATAACAAATTATTGATAGTAAGCTTATTCTTCATCTACATTTTTTGTGCAGTAAGTTTTTGTCTATCTTAAGCAACATTCAGCAAGATTAATCCAGAACAAACAGGTCTTCAGAAGCTATTTCTAGAAAACGAAATATTTTTGTGATGGAAATGGCTTTAACATGTGACATTTTTATCAAAATCATTAAAGCCATTTTTTTTAGAAAAACAAAATTTTGCAAACTTTTTCCATGTAAAGGGTAGTTTGAAGTTAGGAGATTTTGTTGAACATATTCGCGTCATCCTTGGAAGATACCAAGTTTGGTATTTAACGGTCTTTTCGTTTTTGAGCTATGCTGTCCACAGAAGCCACACACACAAACAAACATGGACACACACAAACACCCACACACAAACAAACACACAAATACACACACAAACACACACACAAACACACAAACACACACAAACACATAAACATACACACAAACACACACAAAAACACACACAAATACACACACAAACACACACACAAACATACACACAAATACACACACAAACACACACACACAAACACACAAATACACACACAAACACACACACAAACATACAAACACACACACAAATACACACACAAACACACACAAACATACACACAAACACACAAACACACACACAAACATACACACAAATACACACACAAACACACAAACACACACAAACATACACACAAACACACAAACACACACACAAACATACACACAAACACACAAATACACACACAAACACACAAACATACAAACACACACACAAATACACACACAAACACACACAAACATACACACAAACATACACACAAACACACACACAAACATACACATAAATACACACACAAACACACACAAACAAACAAGAACAAACACACTTAAACACACACAAACACAAATACATACAAAGAAACACACACAAATACACACAAACACACGCACAAACACACACAAAAACGGACACAAACACACACAAAGAAACACACAAACACACACAAACACACTTAAACACACACAAACAAAGACACACAAACACACAAACACACACACAAACAAAGACACACAAACACACAAATACACAAACACACAAATACACACACAAACACACAAACATACAAATACACACACAAACACACACAAACATACACACAAACACACACACAAACATACACACAAATACACACACAAACAAACAAGAACAAACACACTTAAACACACACAAACACAAATACATACAAAGAAACACACACAAATACACACAAACACACGCACAAACACACACAAAAACGGACACAAACACACACAAAGAAACACACAAAGAAACACACAAACACACACAAACACACTTAAACACACACAAACAAAGACACACAAACACATACACAAACGCATACACACACACAAACGCACACACAAACACAAACAAACACACACGACCAAACACACTTAAACACACATAAAAACACGCACAAACACACAAACACACACAAAAACAGACACAAAGACACACACAAACACACGCAAAAACAGACACAAAGACATTCAAAGACACACACAAACAAACACACAAACACACACAAATATGGCTGTACCGTAGCCGAGTGGTTGGATCAGTTGTCTCTTAGCAGGGAGGCCCGGGTTCCATTCCAAGCGACCGCATGTGGGAATTGAGGTGGACAAAGCGGCGCAGAGGCGGGTTTTCTGCGGGTTCTCCGGTTTCCCCCGCCATGACATTCCACCGGTGCTCCATATTCATTCCCTGTATTATCAGTGTCATCGCCTGCAGTTTTATGTATAGGGAAAACACACACAAACGGACCTTTTTCTAAAAATGTGGCTTTCGTACTTAGAGGATCTCAAAACATATTTCCGGTGAAATATCGACATCGAATTTATGGGTTGCATACGTTGTATGTACATATGTGCTAGAGAAAGTAAAAATTACATTTTTATAAGACTTTATTATAGAAGAGTGAGTAGCTAAGACATGTAGTACATGGCAGTAAAGAGACTTTTGGATGAGTTAAGGGTTTAAGTACTTACCTTAAGCTTTGAGTGGATCAATGTCCCAAGGTTAATTTGCTAAAAGCAGGTTCTTGGACACGTCATGCCTGCAATAAACAGAAATGTTCATTAACGTTGTAAACAGATACTCCATGGGGACGTGGGCCCCTGCTTCCATTAGCACCCCCCCCCTCGCTATCTGTTTGCCTGAACCTGTTTTTCCCTTCATTCCATTTCTCTTTCACTTTCAAATTAATTGTTACTTTCTGCATCCAGAAAGTGACAGACGATTTGTCAAAACTCAACAATAACGAAAGTTATCAACACAAAACTTTATTTACAAAGTTACCTGCCTTGCCCTATTTCTCAACGTAATCGCCATTGCTATCAAGGTATTTATTGTCACGTGGTACACATGTTATACTCTTCCACGGCTAAACATCTGAGCCAAGATGTCACTGTCACTTTGAGGTCTTCATGGCTGGCAAATCTCTTCCATCCAAAAAGTCAAGTGTGGTGTCTAATGTGGAACACCGGTTTATCAACATTTACTTTCAACTGCTCCATAACGACTGATGAACTTCCACTCGTACACACTGTTATGTTCTTCCTTGATTACTCGTAAATTATGTGACATTTCCTCACATTTCACTCGTTCATTGCATCATCACTATACACTTGCGTTGTCTGCCTATAAAATTGAAGAAGTCAAACATTTTGTGCATTCAAAATAATGAAAGAGTTTTGGCGGAAGAAAAGTATAACAATAACATTGAAAAACCGGTACCACGTGACAATAAATACCTTGATAATAAGTTTTGTGTTGATAACCTTCGTTATTATTTAATTATGCCAAATCGTCAATCACTTTCTGGATGGTCTCGTATATAATAGCTAGAGAAGGTATTGCATTCTACCCAAAATTTTCATGTCGATATCTTACCGGGAGTATGTTTTGAGATTCCCTGAGTCTGAAAAAGAATTTTTAGAAAAAGGTCCGTGTGTATATTAACGTCTCTGAGTATGTGTGTGTGTTTGTGGTCAGCATAGCTCAAAAACGAAAAGACCGTTACAAAACTAACTTGGTATTTAAGTTTACTATCTTCCAAGGATAGGATACGAAGATTTTCAATAAACTCCTACCACTCCAAACTACATTTACATGTAAAATGTTTCTGAAATGTTCTTTTTCTCAAGAATAGCTCTAATGATTTAGATTAAAATATCGTATATTAAAGATATTTTACGTCACAAATAAACTGTATATTTTCAATTTTCTGGGAATAGCCTCTGAAGACTTCTTTATTCTGGATGAGTTTTTCAGATATTTGCATAACAGTTAAACCGTAAAAGATAGAGAAAAACTTACTATATAAACATTGTAGATCTCGTAATGTATGTCATATACTTTCTCTACACGTACTGTTGCGGTGTTAAGATCGTGGTGACGTTGGGTGCTATATGCAGTATTGTCTTTTCTACCCCATTTGAGACGCCTTATGCAGTGAGCGCAGATTGAAGGCGTGGACAAGACCCACTCCACTACCTATGAGTAGACCCACTTACCTGGTAAGGTGAATCTACTGCCGTTGCATTTGCCTCGGTGTTGCACAGCCTGCAAGATGATTGACTCACTCCGGGTGGTGCAGCTAATGGGGGTAGTTCAGGGAGTGATCTTGTAATGATTAAAACTTATATACTTTCCTGGAGTTTATTCCTTACTAGGAAAAGCGAGATAAGCACATTTGCCTTACAATAATGCTAACTTGTACACCTGTTATGAATTCTAACACTTGGCTGATCACACATAATTACAGTCCCTCCTTCTTCCTTAACTCTGCGTTATACTGTATACATTAGTACTGACTTTAAATACGTTACACGTTACAGTGTCTAACTTTGTGAAGAAGTTAAGTTCAGCCCGACAACCGACAGCATAACAGCGACAGATAGATCAGCTAGTAACAGACAGCCCGCAAAGGACAGATCATTTTCACGGACCAATCACGATGTGCCTTCTTGAGCACATACAAAAAATACCGTCATGGCGGCCTCTTTCTGATTGGACAGAAAGACCGCGCGATTGACGTAAATATTTCCCAAGAGTCAATTTCCTTATTCCAGGGTGCACTGCAAACCTCACGTGACATGTCTTGTACAATGAAGAATTACCGTCTTACGATTTTACTGTTCACCCCCGTTGTAACTCGACTGTACGTGACTGGAGAAAAGAGACCTTTCTAACAAAAGCCTTTCTCATCCCCTTTGACTCACTTGGCGTCAGCTGAATTAAATACATACATTTATACTTCTTTAGCTTTACATTGATAACTAATTAATAACTAATAATAATTTTAATAGGGAAGCTAATTAACGGTCTCAATGTATACATAGTGTATAGAGAAGGTAATGCACTCCACCAAAAAATTTGATACCGAGATTTCACCGGAAATATGTTTTAGGGTTCCCTATATAAAAAAAAAGTATTTTCAGAAAAAGGTCCGTATGTGTGTCCGTGTGTCTGTGAACACGATAATTAAAAAAAAAAGTCGCTAAAATACCAAACTTGGTATTTAAGTTTACTATATTCCAGGGATAAGGCACGAAAATTTTGAAAAAAATTTTCCACACCCCAAACTACCCTTTATATGGAACTTATTTCGAACATTTTGATTTTCTAAAAAAATGGCTCTAACGATTTTGATTAAAATATCATACATTAAAGATATTTACCTGACAAATAAAATGTATATTTGGAATTTCTGGGAATAGCCTCTGAAGACTACTTTATTCTGAGTGAATTTTACGGAATTTTTCATAATTGCTAAACCATAAGAAATTGACAAAAACTTACTACACAAAAAATGTAGAGCACGTTGAAACACACAATTTATGTTGTATACATTTTTTTCGTGGAGCTGATCGTTTTTAAACACTCCTTGTTTTTGGTTTCAGCTTTAAAAAAACATACTTTTCTCACACAGGAATGTGTCAATTGCTGTCCATACAAACAGTCACATAGCAACCAGCTTTTGACTATCACTTTAACTTATGGTATTCCCTTATTTCACTTCTACTTACAAGGAAGCGGGTAATAAGACTATTTGTGTTAATGTTTATCTGGATTATGATGAATAGTTTGTTACAGAATAGGAGAAGCAAGTTGAAAAGTATTAATCTCAAAAAAATAATAAATTCTGGATTAAATATCAACCCCCATAAACAAACATAAAGGAATTATAAAAATTATACCAAAAAATATATATTAACATTGTAATAAACCAAATGAATTAAAATAATGTTTAAAATGGCGTGTTTAACGAAAGTGACATATGTAATAAATATAACTGGTCATTATTATGTTTAACGTAACCAAGAATTGGTGTTTATGAAGGTATATTAAGTATATAAAACCTAAATACATATATAATATGGGAGACATTTTTTACAACTAACATAAGTACACTCACTTTAAATTATTTTTATACAGATTCCAGGATATTTTAATTTATTTTATTTACTTATGAAAGTAAACTTAAGGTGAAGCCGTGGCCGAGTGGTGTTGCCTAGGTTTCCCCTCCACTCATTCCACCAATTGCTCCATAATTAGCTCTACTATAATCCATCCCGCTTACACTTCATATCATCCTGGCTACGGGTCGACCTTTCGTTCCAGGTTGTCCATTCTGTGGTTTCGTGCAATTGACTTCCCCAACAGGCTTCTGTCGTCTAGAAAGAAATGGAGTGCTATTTTTGGACGCTCTTTAACTAGGTACTGTGGTTCTCGCCGTCCCATTCTATTCACAGCGTGAAAGACCAGAGGCCTCTCTATCAGACTTCAGGTTCTTTTACGTGCCGTAAATCTACGACACAGGACCAATGGCTTTACTTCCCTTCCGAAGGAAGCCATGCTAAAGATTTTTACGCCCGAAAAAATCCATATCCTCCGCGGAGTTTGAAACAGCGATCTTGGGCATATGATGTTAAAATGGTGACCATGAGGGTGCCAATTCTAGGGGGGGGGGGTTCAGTCCTAAATGCGAGGAGGTTAAGCTCACTACGAGGACGAATGTAAACTTAATAACAATGACCTTTTTTTTTTAGCTTAGCGTCCTTTAACCTGGTTATTCATATCGGACGATGTCAGGGTCTGTATTCGACTTCTCCGGGGTTTCTCGTATCCTGAGAAGACGAATATCGAGTAAAGTTAAGTTTCTCAGTAAATCGTCTTGTCAGGATAAGAGAATCAAAAACCTTATCCGGGTAATCCACCCTAAGTGAGTATCACATTACAGGCTTAATATTTCTTGTTTTGAATGAAGCAAACATTTGCTATTCGTAAAAACAAACATCCTGGCTAATCACTTTTATTTGCTGCATCAGTGTGATAAGAAATTAATTATAAAAATCTAATGTGTTCCATTCACATGACTTTCTCTATATCTCTGCAATAAATTATTGTTAGAAACCTTATGCTTCTATTTACTTCATGTTAATCGAGAACAAATTAACAAAAATAGTCTTATTACTACCTTCCTTAAGCGAAAAAAGGGAGTGCCATAGGTTAAAAGCTGGGTGCTATGTGAATGAAGTTCCTTTGTTTGTGTGGACAGGAATTGACAGATTCCTGTATGCGAAAAGTATGGTTTTTCAAAGCTAAAACCTTTAATAATAATAATAATAATAATAAAAAAAAACACTAAATACCGATCAACTCCCGGAAAAAAATGTATATAACATAAACTGTGTATTTTAACGTGCTCTACAATTTTTGTATAGTAAGTTTTTATCTATCTCTTACGGTTTAACAGTTATGCAGAATTCTGTAAATTTCGTCCAGAATAAAGTAAGCTTCAGATGCTATTCCCAGAAAATTGAAGATATATATTTTATTTTTCTGGTAAATATCTTTAATATACAACATTTAAATCAAAATCGTTACAGTCATTTTTGATAAAATAAAATTTTTCCAAAAAGGTTCCATTTAAAGATAGTTTGGGTTGGGAGATTTTGCTCAAAATCTTCGTGTCGCATACCAGGAAGATACTAAACTTAAATACCAACTTTGATATTTTACCGACTTTTCGTTTTTGAGTTATCGTGTTTACAGACACACGGACACACACACGCGCACCTTTTTTCTGAAAATGATTTATTTGGATACAGGGGACCCTAAAACAAATATTTCCGGTGAAATCTCGGTATCGAATTTTTGGGTGGAGTGCAATACCTTCTCTATACACTATGTACATTAAAGATGTTTACCTGACAAATAAAATGTATATCTTGAATTTTCTGGGAATAGCCTCTGAAGACCACTTTATTCTGGATGAATTTTACGGAATTTTGTATAACTGCTAAACCGTGAGAGATGGACAAACAATTAGAACACAAAAATTGTAGAGCACCTTAAAACACACAACTTATCTTATATACATTTTTTTCGTGGAGTTGATCGTTTTTGAGATACTCCTTGTTATTGGTTTCAGCTTTAAAAAACATACTTTTCTCATATTGGAATTTAAAAATGCCTGTCCATACAAAGGAACTTCAGTCACATAGTATTTTTTTTTTTTTTTTAAAACAGTAACGGAGTCTGATCAGGACTCCGGTACTGTATCCCTATTTACATTTCCCCCCGTAGGTTTTACTGATTACTGGTTTACTGGTTTTACTGTTTCTTTTACAAACATATACACATTGCACAAACATATAACATCCACGCCCAAGGCGGGATTCGAACCCACGATCCCCTGCCCACGAAGCACCAAAGCGAGACGCTTTAGCGAGCGTGGCCATGGGGACCGGCAGTATTCAGCTTTTGACTATCACTTTAACCTATGGTACTCCCTTATTTCGATTCTACTTACAAGGAAGTAAATAATAAGACAATTTCTGCTAATTTTTTTCTCGTTTAGCATGAAGTACATAGAAGAATAAGCTTTCTAACAATAATTTGTTGCTGAGATGTAGGTAAAGTCATATGAATGGGACACATCAGAATTGTTTTGGGTGGAATACAATAATTAATAAATCCGCAAGCTGTCAAAAGTGTATTTGTTATACAAGAGCCGCCACTGAATATTGCAATGACGCCAGATGAAGCATTGAAACAGCCCTTCGCTTGCTAACCAGCAGCCATTTGCACGACGCGGAAGAATGACGCAATTCGAGTACTAGAACAAATGAGCCGTCATAACGCGCTCAGCAAAGCAATTACTTCCAAAGACAGGAGAAGATTCTCATCTGTTTGGATTGCACATTAGCATTTCCTTGTACCTATAACAAGAATTCAGAACACGCATTTAAAATCACACCTTCATTACAAAAAGAACAACACATCTCATGTGTTCCATTCACATGACCTTCTCTACATCTCTGCAACAAATTATTATTAAAAAGGTTATGATACCATTTACTTCATTCTAAACGAGAAAAAAATTAGCAATAATAGTCTTATTACTTGTTTCCTTGTAAGATGAAGGGAAATAAGGGAGCACCATAGGTTAAAGTGATAGTCAAAAGCTGGTTGCTAGGTGACTGAAGTTCCTTTGTTTGTATGGACACGAGTTGACAAATTCTTGTATGGGAAAAATATGTTTTTCAAAGCTGAAACCAAAAACAAGGAATATCTGAAAAACGATCAACTCCGCGAAAAAAAAAGAGTATATGACATAAATTGTGTGTATTAGCGTGCTCTACATTTTTGTGTGGTAAGTTTTTGTCCATCTCTTATGATTTAGCAGTTATGCCAAATTCCCTAAAATTCATCCAGAATAAAGTAGTCTTCACAGGCTATTGCCAGAAAATTCAAGATATACATTTTATTAGGAATGTATATATCTTAAATATTATAGGTTTTAATCAAAATCGTTAGAGCCATTTTAAAGAAAATCAAAATTTAAAAGAAAGTTCCATGTAAAGGATGGAGAGATTTTCTTGAAAATCTTCGTGTCGCATCCTTGGAAGATACCAAACTTAAATATGGTATTCAACAGTCTTTTCATTTTTAGCTATGCTGTCCACACACACACACACACTCACACACACACACACACACACACACACACACGCGCGCGCGCGCGCGCGCACGCACGCCGGACCTTTTTGTAAAAATGCTTTTTTTTGGGGTTCAGGAGGACCCAAAAGATGTATTTCCGGTGAAATCTCCGTATCGAATTTTTGGGTGCATTACAATACCTTCTCTAAACACTATGTGCTTAGTGCATGTAGAGAGAGTAAAAATAAAGTTAAGGGAATACAGTAAGGAAGTGCTTGGGTGTTATTGCTCTGGAACGTCTTTTATTAGCGAGGGATGCAAACGAGCCAGGGACGTTAGAGTCCTGTAATCATTGATTATATTGCCCATAATCTGGAAGCGGCACTCGAGTCCCTGATTACCTCTAAACTGTTTCATGTTGCCTCGTCTCCCCTACCTGTGCAGAATGTGTCTCGTCTAATGGTTTTCTATACGGTTATAACAGCGCTTAAAACCAGAGTCCTACATATTATACGAGGTGACACGAATATTGAATTGCTTTGTTTTGAAAAACTGTACTCATTTCGTAACACAAAGTGATTTATTTCGAACTGACACATTTCTTTGTGTAACTAATCCGTTGGAAATTCATTCAATGACCCCATTCTAGCACCAAATTAAGTAGAATATTCTGGATTTTCGATTCCTTGTCACTAGATGCGCAGATGTTTGTGTTTTATTCCTAATTGCAGCTGTTTCGACATTTTGTTCTTGTAGTCAACGTGAAAATGCAGTACAAGATGGCGCTACATGTCATACATCAAATGAATCCATGAACCTAATTGCAAGTTTCTTTGACGACCGGATAATTTCTAGGAACCTGTGGCCACCGAGATCTCCAGATTTGACATCGCCGGACTTCTTTCTATGGGGTTACTTAAAAGTGTGGGTTTACGCCCCCAGACATTGGACGATCTGAAGCACAACATCACAACAGAGTCCTCCAACGAGTGGCCAGTACGACGTGTTGAGTTGTGTCTTATGCAGGATGGAGGACATTTGCTATAGAGGTAAATAATCTCCCAAAATTGCTCTACAATTTAGGTGTAATAATAAGTTGTCGCTAGCATAACACGTTTTGAAACAATTAATGAAAGGAATGTGTCAGCTGTATATAAATCTTCCTGTATAATAGTACAAACTTGGCCTCCTGTCCATCTCCCGATCACGTACTGTACACAGTCGCACATGTGTGTGGATGTATAATAACATCTCATATCACATTACCAATTACCATGATTAATTTAACGAGATCTCCAATTTATTTAGAGAAAAATTGTAGCTTGATTTGTATTTAAAAAGAGTATAACAATAATATTGACACGAAGAATAATATTGCATTTGTGTTGATAGCGTCCGTATCATGGCCCGCCTCGTTACTTTACTGGTTCTCTCTTGTTTTAGTTTTCAGTTAATGTGTCTATTTCAGCGATAGACCTTTCCTTTATGTACGGCAATACACTGATACTGTTGTTATCAAACGAACATTAGTTCACAAAGAAAACAAATGAACATGGTTGTGATAAAAACGATTAAAATGCAGAGATAATGAGTTCCAATTGGTTGGAATTTTACGTGCCAATATACTGGATTGGCCACTTCCTACAATCACGAATAAAATAGTCAACACAAACACAAAACATACCTTATCACAGGAGATGTTGGAAATTCCTTGACAACAATAACCTTGTATAGTTTGAGTTTTCCATGCTCAAACTTTCAGAATTTGTAAAAAAATGGCTCTACAATTTTGATTGCAATATGTTCTATATCTTTTACAGTCTCCTTTTATTTAGGACTGATACTCCCCTAAGACTTACAAGCGGATGTCTCGGGGTCAGAAGTCTGTCGGGGAGCCAACGACACGATACAACAGAATGGAGAACCTGGTCCGTAGCCAGACATCAGCGCGAGGAAGTGGACCATATGTAGGACTGACACTCCCCTAGGACTTACAAGCGGATACCTAGAGGTTAGAAGTCTGTCGGGGAGTAAACAGCACGAAACAACAGAATGGAGAACCTGGCCCATAACCAGGCATGAGTGTGAGGAAGTGGACCATATGAACTGGAAGCGAAATGGATGATAGGAAAGGTGGTGATGGAGCAATTGGTGAAATGAGTGGCGGGGAAAACGAGGACTCAAAGAAAACCCTCTTGGATCGATTCCGGGCCATCTAGATGGGAGGCGAGCGGTTTAACCACTCGGCCATGGCGCCGCCAAATAGTTACATCACAAATAAAATACATATCTTGAATTGTCTGGGAATAGCTTCTGAAGACCTGTTCATTTTCCTGCGTAGCCTCGCTATTGACGTTTTCGATGGAACGCATTACTTCCCATCTGAATACTAAATATCGAGCCAAGATCAGCAACTACACCACGAACCTTTTGTCGATAAAATTAGAGTCTTGATATTCCTCTGAACTAACACTAATTTGTGTGAATACGTACTATGTACATAGGGTATAGAGGAAGTATTGTATTCCAACAAAAAGTTCGATGTCGAGATTTCACCGGAAATATGTTTTAGGACCTCCTGAATCCAATAAAAGCATTTTCAGAAACAGGCCCGTGTGTGTGTGCGCGCGTGCATGTGTGCATATGTGTGTGTGTGTCTATGGACAGCATAACTCAAAAACGAAAAGACCAGCCTGAATATTGGTATTTAAGTTTGGTAACTTCCAAGGAGCGACACGAAGATTTTCAACAAATTCCCCCCCCCTTCCTACCCTTTACATGGTAAAATGTTCGAAATTTTTGTTTTTAGGAAAATGGCTCTAACGATTTTGATTAAAATTCCACATATTAAAGCCATGTGTATCACAAATAGAATGTATATCTTGAATTTTCTGGGAATGACTTATAAAGAACTGTTTATTCTGGATGAATCTTGCTTAATTTGGCCGTAAGAGACAGACAAAGCTTACAATAAAAAAACTGTAGAGCACGTTAAAACACACAATTTCTGTTATATGCATTTTTTTTCTCGCGTAGTTGATCCTTTTTGAGATATTCCTTGTTTTTGGTTTAAGCTTTGAAAACCTTATACTTTTCTCATACAGGAATTTATCAACTCGTGTCTATACAAACAAAGGAACTTCAGTCACATAGCAACCAGCTTTTGACTTCACTTTAACCTATGATACTCCCTTATTTCGCTTCTACTTACAAGGAAGCAAGTAATAAGACTATTTCTGTCATCAGATTTTTTTGTTGCTGTAGAAGCATGACCCACGTTATTTTCACCTGTGTGTGTTCTCCATCCCCTGGCCATCTCTAAGTGCCTCTCAGCGAGGCTCATTTGTTTCTCTCTCTCTCTCTCTCTACTCCGTACACTAGCACGATAACAAAACTGGTTCTAACTTTACACATTTATTCTCCAGCTTTAGATTAAAAAGTTGTTGTATTTCCTTCATTAGCTTTCTTATCTCGAGTTCCTCTGGTTTGCTAAGTCAACCTTGTTTAAAATTATCTAACTACCTCTAAAAATCACATGACTTTCTCTACTCTCTGTCCTTTAGTATTGAACATACATAGTACTTTTAGCAAAGCTTTTTACTTTCTCTACACGTACTATGTACACTGCATATAGAGAACTTATTGCATTATACTTGATACCGATGTCACCGGAAATATGTTTTGAGGTCCCCTAAGTCCAAAAAGCATTTTTAGTAAAGGGTCCGTGTGTGTCTGTTGACAGCATAGCTCAAAAACAACAAGACTCTTAAATACTAAACTTGGTATTTATGTTTAATATCTTCCAAGGATGCGAAACAGAGATTTTTAAGATAAACTCCCCTTTACATGGAAAACTTTTTGAAAATGGCTTTAACGATGTTTGTTTAAATGTCGTATATTAAAGATATTTACACCACAAGCATTGAACATCTTGAATTTCCCGGGAATAACCTCTGAAAAAATTTGGCGGAATTTTGCATAACTGGTAAACCGTAAGAGCTCGTTAAAACACACAGTTTGTGTTATATACATTGTTTCGTGATGTTGATCGTTTTGGAAATATTCCTTGTTTCTGGTTTCAGCTTTAGAAACTTATACTTTTCTCATACAGGAATTTGTCAACTCGAGTCCATACAAACAAAGGAACTTCAGTCTCATAGCAATCAGCTTTTGACTATCACTTTAACCTATGGTACTGCCTTATTTCACTTCTACTTACAAGGAAGCAAGTAATAAGACTATTTTTGCTAACTTTTTCTCGATTTGCATGAAGTAAATAGAAGCATAAGCTTTTTAACAATAATTTGTTACAGAGATGTAGAGAAAGTCATGTGAATGGAACTCATCAGATTTTTATGAAATGGTATTTCCTTTGAGATCTCGGTATCACATTATAAGTGGAATACAATTATTTCCCTACTTACTATACATAGTAGAGAAAGTATAAATTAACAATTTGAGATGCATATTGTATTTTCGCGAGGCCCTCATTAAGTCACAAGGATACTTTATGTAGTAAGTTTGTATCACTGCATTCCCATCAGGTAAAGTAGATGTTTCTCCACTGTTAATACGTCAGCATGAAATATTAATTACGTGTGGGATAGCTCTATCCCCATGTTTACTATAATACTATCTTACTTAAGGGACATTGGGACTGAAGTTTTGATTACAATCGGTCAAAAAATACAAAATTACTTTTATACAGGATGCTTAAAAATACTTTAACAATGTTTGAGGACGGATTCCTGACATCGAAACAAGAGATAAACAAATGCTCTAAAACGCTTCGTTTTCGTGTTACCAATTTATTGACAAAAGTCACCTTCAATGGCTTTCAGGCCCAACCTAATACTTCCTATTTATGTTCTCATTCATAGAAGGCTTTGACAGAGTTGGCCTTGTGTTGCCATGGCTACCTGTGTAATACATTCCCTTACAAGTGCTGTCTACAGAACACTCTCCCAGACTTGTTAGAAAATGTGCCTCTGCAGAAACATGATGTGGCTCTAGCACATTTTAGTCTCACTGGCTGCTATCTAGCATGACAAAGGGATAGGTAGAGCGGGACCAGTTCCATGGCCTGCACGTTCCCCTGACCTCAATCCTTTGGATTTTTATTTTTTGGGGAACCTTAAACCATTGGTTTATGCAGCAGGCTCCTAGATAAAGAAACTTTTAATCTACGTATCTTGTAGGTCTGTGAAATCATACAACACCGACTGGGAGTGTTTGACATTCCATACTTGAGTGTCTAGACGCCAGAGAGGGACATTTGCTATAAGTGGTGTTTGTGTGGAACAACTCCTAACAAACAGAAAACGTCAAATATAGAATAGTCACTTTAAAATGTTTTGGTTAATAGCATTTTAAACCTCAATAAATCAAGAACAAAGGGTTTTGGGACATGCCTTTATATGAACATTTTACTTGTTTTGATGTAAAGAACCTATTCCCGAGCTTCGTAAAAGTATTTTTAAATCTTGCTATAGCAAATACTTGTTGGACCATCTATAGTCAATATTTCCCTGTCCTCTGCTTGCGTCGGACTCGGTAGTCATACAAACGTCTATTTCCTAGGATACTATTTTATAAAACAGCGATTTTTTTAAAACTACATTTTCACACTTTCAAACTGCTCTACGCATCTCAGTTTTCGTTTAAATACAAATTAAAACTCACTGCATGCGGAGAAGAATATTTTGTAATATTACAAAGGATAAAATTATCCTAACACCAAAAGTAATTTTTCAAAAACTACCGTAACAAATTTTTTTATTAACTCAAAAAGTGTTTACAAATATAGTTTTAAATGGAGTGCTGTAAGTAATTCACTCGACGTGTAGACGGTTTACACCTACACACCATACGTTGCTCGACAACCACAACCACTAACCACTCAGTTTAATTCACAACAACACATACTGCAACCCTTTCTCATTTTATAGCTATGAATTGACATCACAGAACTTCCTGTAAAATTCTGGAAGCCGAAGCCAAACATCTCGAAAATCGAGAAGAATCATGATGTCTCGCGTTCCGAAGGTTCCAGTTTACGTATCCCCAGGACTCCACTCGCGGTCAAACAGCACAGCAAAGACACAACATTATTATAAGATTGGTCTGGTAAATTTCCATGAAAGAATAGAACATTTTTATTGAGGCTGCATGAATGGTAAGCGTGGTTATTCAAAGGTTCGTTCCGAGTTCTGGCAATGCTGTGTGTGAAAATCTTATGTGTTCCATTCCTAACCTTTTACTTTCTCTACACGTATTATGTACATACTGTATAGAGAAGGTACTGCATTCCACCCAAAATATCGACACCGAAATTTCACCGGAAATACATGTTTTGGGTCCCCCTGAATCCAAAAAAAAAACATTTTCAGAAAAAAGGCGTGTGTGTGTCTGTGGACAGAATAGCTCAAAAACGAAAAGACCGTTGAATACCAAACTTGGTTTTTAAGAATGGTATCCACCAAGGATACGACACGAAGGTTTTCATGAAAATTCCCACACTACAAGCTACCCTTTACATGGAACTTTTTTTGAATTTTTTTATTTTCTTAGAAATGGAATTTTGATTAAAATATCGTATATTAAAGATGTATAATATTATGTCTTAATGGGATCTAAATGTTTTGCGTAGTAAGTTTATTTCTTACGGTTTGCCAGAATAAAGTAGTCAAATTCCCATTTTGTTTGACAGGTAAATAACTTTAATATACCTGCGGTATTTTTTAACAAAATCGTTGCAGATATTTTTGAGAAAACAAAGTTTTGAAAAATTCTCCATGTAAAGAATATTTTTAGTGGGTGGAATTTCCTTAAAAATTTTCGAATCACTCCTTGGAAGATACTAAACACAATATAAAGTTTCATATTTAACGATCTTTCCGTTTTTGAGCTTTACTGCACCCCGCACATACACACACAAGGATCCTCAAAACACGTATTTCCAGTGAAATCTGGACATCGAATTTTTGGGTGGAATACAATAAATATCTTTCTAACTATAATATGTACGTTGTATATAGGTACATACGGACTAGAGAAAGTAAAAAACAATACTTATCCGGGTAATTCACCTCTCAATGTGAGGTAGGCACGCTACCCCCACGCCACAGAGGCGGGCTTAGACGATTTGACTGTCACTTTAACCTATGCTACTCCCTAATTTCCCTTCTACGTACAAGGAAGCAAGTAAAAAGACTATGTTTACCTTGATTATTATGAAGTAGATAGAAGAAAAACGATCTTTTGTAAGAAGAGTTTGTTGCAGAGTAGGTAGAGAAGGTCATGTGAACGTAACACATTGTTTTTGTTCGACATGTGTCCATTCGATTTGAAAACGTTTCATAGACGTATAACAAAGTAGTGTTTGCTGTGTTGGCAGGACTGACAGGCAAAGGTGCGACTGAAAGCTTTTCCTTTTTCACTTTGAAACGGAGCGAAAGCCTTGTTAAATTCTGACAACTGATCCTTCAATCGTCAGCTGATACAAAGCAAAGCTTTTGTGCACCTCGCTAACAGAAAACCAAATCACGCCCTGCTTTTACAACCTCTTTTTTTTTTTTTTTGTCTTATTGAAAAACAAGCGCGCGCGCTCACACACACACACACACACACACACACACACACACACACACACACACACACAGAAAACAAAACAAATGTGTTACATTCATGATTTTTTAGACAGACATTGTTAAAAGTAAGCTTTTTAACACAAAACACTCCAACTAAAAATTGTTCTTTATAACTCTAGATTTATAAAATACTAGCTGACCGCCCCGGCTTCGCACGGGTGGTTTACCTAACAACAAAAAAACTGGGACAAAATCCTCCGTTTACAGTACGACCATATAATGAACAATTAAAATTAAAATTTAACAATTTGAAAACACTTTATTGTAATGTACAATTTTCCTTCCGGAGAGAAAAAAATAGCGCCGACTCTCGAGCACGCAACGTACAACATGCAAAAAACATAATGCAAGGTATATTACACACACTTGTAACGATTTAGTGTCATTGCAAGTGCAAGGAAAGTCGGTTGGCATTCCTGGAATAAGTATATCCTCGCCTTTGAGCTTTCCTATGTTATAGTAACTTAAATCAAAACTGTAACAGTTAGTTTTGTTCCGCTGCATAATTTCAGTTGGTTCATATTCCATGGTATAGTTATCACCGAGTCAATTTGAGCTGTAAATTGTGTGGCGGGAATCCTGGCAAATCCAATGAATTTAGGAATCCAGTTAGATACTTGATGATGTCATTTGGGTTGGTAATGGAGTTGGTCGACTTAAATGCATGCATTTGTTCTGCAATTTTACCCTGAATTTTTACATTCAAATCAGCTACATTCTTATTAGTTGCTGCTAAAATGACTTTTCGCTCAACCTAGCATAGTTTTTGTAATTGGCACCAATATTTGGAAACACTTTCGATATTAGTTCTTCCTTTGACGCTGTGAAGTGACAACAATTTGATGGAAACGACATGAGGCCAGTAGAAGTGTCAACAGGAATTTTCCCATTGTCAATGTGTAATAATGTCTTTGCGCCTGAAAAGCGCAATGATCTGCGCAATGTAGCATATATAGTTGGTATTGCGAAAAGGACCCATAACGTAGTGTGGAAAGATGACATATACAGTCAACAGCGTGGGCAACCAAGATGCCGTTGGCATAATAACAGTAATGACAGCGCATCCATAATGTGGCGGGTATACACTGGCATAGGTAATGAATTACATTAAGGAGAAAGTCACAAAGTAACATTCCTGCATCTTCCGAATCTCTTTCTTTCCTTTACTCCTAATGTTTTCCACTTCTTTCTTTACTTTCTTGCGTCATTGTCTCCATATCCGGGCGCATTCCCTTAGCATTGAAAGGGAAATAAAAATAGAGCAGTAGGTACTACGGCCATCTGGTGGAAAATAAATAAGTGCGTATTTTAGGTGTCGTCGCCAGGAAAGCTTCTTCGCTTCTTTATTTTAAACGATAGGAGTAAAGAAAGGACGGTTAATACATAAAAATGTATTTGAATTTCACTGCTGCGTTGCGTCAATGTCTTGATAAACTGGTGCGTTGCCTTAACATTGAATGGGAAGGGAAATATATAGCAGTACCACGACCATTTAGCAACAAATAACCTGTGTCACTGCCATCTGGCGGCGTTACCTTGGCATTTTAAAAACTTTTCCGTACTATTTTTAAACATACTATTCTCAACGTAATCGTCATTGCTATCAAAGTATTTATTTTCACGTGGTACCGGTTTTATACTTTTCTACCACCAAAGAACTTGTTCGTCATTTTGAATGCACAAAATCGAATTTTACAGACAAATAACGCAAGTGTATAGTGATAATGCAATGAACGAGTCTTCAGTGAGAAACTGGTAGGTACATCATTTACGAATAATCAAGGAAGAACATAACAGTGTGTACGATAAAGACCGGAGTGGAAGTTCATCAGTCGTTATGGAGCAGTTGAAAACAAATGTTGGTAAAAGAATTCAGAAAAATGAGTGTTTCACTTGAACACCTTATATGGGTTTTTGTATGGAAAACCATGAAGACCTCAAAGTGACAGTGACATCTTGGCTCAGATGTTTAGCGGTGGAAGAGTATAACATCTGTACCACGTGACAATAAATACCTTGATAGCAATGACGATTACGTTGAGAAATAGAGTAAGGTAGTGTAACTTTGTAAATAAAGTTTTGTGTTGATAACTTTCGTTATTGTTTAGTTATGGCAAATCGTGTGTCACTTTTTGGATGGTACTCGTATACGAAACGTTTACATTTGATGTTGCATTGCAGTGGTGTGGACTATAGAAAAACAAAACCATATGGTTTGTTCCCAACACGCGCCCCAGGATAAGCAGACGTAAGAGGATATTGCAAAAACTGTTCCTGCTGTACAATTCGAAACGCACCGGCAAGGAAACTGATTAATTTTTGAAACAAGCGAGGGCGTGGAAATGTTTCATCACCTGGCTTCCGATATCTGCTCCAGGCTTCACCACTCTGCGTTTCTAAAATATGTTGCTTGTGGCATTCCTTATCAGCATTTAAATGTGTATGTTTACTTTATCTATATCGTTATCGAGATTTCACTAGTAATGCACGTTTTAGGGTTCTGCGCTTCAAAAAAAAAAAAATGTTGGCGCTTGCGTGTTTGTGTCTATGAACAGCATACCAAACATAATTTAGTTTATCATATTCCAAGTATGCAACAGGAAGGTTTTTCATCAAAATCTCCCCACCTCAAAATACCCTTTACATTGAAAATCTTCAACAATTTAATATTCTCAAAAATGCCTATAACGATTTTGATTAAAATATTGTATATTATTGATACTTATGTGACAAACAAAACGTATATATTGAGAACATCCTCTGAATGGCTTTACAATAACTGCTAACACATAATCAAAAACTTACTACACAAAAATATCTCATTAAAACACACAATTTATGCCGCATATATTTTCTTTTAGAGTTAACCGTTTCCAAGATATTCATTGTTATATGTTTCAATTGAAATACTTTTCTCAAACGGGAAGTCGTCTTTGCTTCTCTTGTTTTACTGCTTGCCTGTTTCACATAACCAAGCTTTTAAAATATTTGACAATCACTTTAACCTATGGTAGTCCCTTATTTCACTTCTACTTACAAGGAAGCAAGTAATAAGACTATTTCTACTAATTCTTTCTAACTTAGCATGAAGTAGATAGAAGCATAAGCTTTTTAATAATAATTTGTCGTAGAATGAAGAGAAATTCATGTGAATGGAACACATCAGATTTTTTGTTGATAAGATATTTGTTCACAGGAAGACTTGTTAATTTTTTCTAATGCTTTTACTTTCTTTAAGAATATTAAGGGAGGAGGTATTGCATTCCGTAGAATTGATCCAGAACAAAGTAGTCTTCAGAGGCTATTCCCAGAACATTAAAGATATACATTTTATTTATCAGGTAAACATCTTTAATATAAGGTATTTTAATAAAAATCATTACAGCTATTTTTGAAAAAATCAAAATTATCAACATTTTGTCCATGTAAAGGGAAGTTTGCGGTGGGGGATTTTTATCAAAATCTTCGTGTGGCATCCCTGGAAGATATTAAACTTAAATACTAAGTTTGATATTTTACCGACCTCTCATTTTTCAGCTATCCTATTCACGGACACACACACGGATCTTTTTATAGAAGTGTTCGTTTGTTTTTTTATTCAGGGAGCCCTTACGCGTGTAATTCCGGTGAAATCTCGGTATCGAGTTTTGGGTGGAATAACTTCTCTATACACTATGTACATAGTAGCCGCAGAGAAAGTAAAAAGATTCATCTATTTCATATTTATCAAAATAAACATTAGCAAAGCTCTTATACTTAGTTTGTTATAATTAGAAGGGAAATAAGGAACTTATTTTCGTTTATCTCGATTAATGTGGCGAAGATAGAAGAATAAGCTTTTTAAAGTGTTTGCTGAAGAATGAGTGGAGAAGGTTATGTGAACGCCTCAATCTGATTTTTCCGCCAGTTATAGTAATATTGCAGGGTCTTCATCCGGGTTATCGTTAGTCATAATTTGCTTTCTCTTAACGAATTGTCGTTATGGTAGCGATGTTACAGAATACGAAACAACACGCAGCAAGTCCTTAGCGGCTATAACAAGTGGTTCAACTGTAACCAGAAGTTACAGAATAGGTGTGACTATACCCGAAAAATATCACTTGGCTTTCTCTGTAACTAATTATTGTAAAAAAGCTTATTCTTCTATTTACTTCATGGTAATCAGTCTTATTACTTGCTTCCTTGACAGTAGAAGCGAATACACTAGGCAAAATCAGGTTGGTATGTGATTAAAAATCAGTTGTTTTTCATGGCCAGAAGTTGACAAATTCCTGCTTAAGTATATCTGTTTTTATGTAGCTTAACGTCCTTTAAAACAAGCAATACCTCGGAAATGATTAACGCCACAAAAAAGAGCGTATGTCTTTTAACATGATTGCATTTCTTAGTAGGTTTTTGATTTACCAGGTGTACAACAAAAGTTCAGCCAAACTGAAGAGGATTTCAGGGGTCATTCTCCACATATTAAACATACAATATTTTAATCTAAATCTTTAGAGCCATTTATAAGGAAATCCATATAAAGGGTAGTTGGGGTGGGTAGATTTTCTTGAAAATCTTGGAAGATGCCGAAGTTAATATTTAAGCGATTCACTTTTGAACTATCGTGTTCACAGACACATACACGAGCTATTTCTAAAAGTGCCTTCTTTATACAGGAGACCCAAAATAATTATTTATATACAAGAGGTAAAATTTGTTTTAAATTGTGAGTAGGAAGCTACGAACAAAAAGTGTAGTTTTATTTTGCGAGAAGGAAAGTTTGCGTAATGCCGAGTGTAGCGACTCTAGGAGCAAAATAAAAAAAAGCTTTAACTTGAGTGACACACTCTGTTTTATAGACAGCACACTATTTCTAGATTTATAATATAAGGTTCAGCATTCATTTTGTTCAAACAATAGTACGTTTTCCTATCACTTGGAGGCGTGCGTGGGAATAGAATTCGTGTAGATTGGTAATCGATAGTGTCAGTTCTTTACTCATTACCATAAATTAACAATTCCTTGTCCTACTAAATGATAAACTAGAGTATGTTACAAGCAGCAAACACGTTTTATATGCTGTCATGTACAGACACGAGAACGGACTAGTAAAGAAGGCGCTGGTTCTTTCTCAGGAACATAACCTCATTTATTTTTATACAGATAAATAAATCATATACAATTCTTATTAATAAAAGGCAACATTAAGTTCTTAACCGTGCAATTATGATGAAAGTGTGATATTAATTGTTGATTCCTTGTGATGAGGGTCTTAAGTTGCTAACATTGGAGTGTTATAAAACTAAAGTTATAAAGACCAATTTTTAGTTAGAGTGTTTTGTGTTAAAAAGCTTACTTTTAACTGTGTCTGTCTAAAAACAATTTTATTATTACTATATCTTGGTTCCACCACTTAAACTTCCGTTAAAACTGTTTAGGTATTAGTTTTTTCACTTCTACTCACCATAATATCGTATTACAAAGTTTTAAAAATGTATCTTGTCTATTTTTGGCCTTTAACTTCCAACAAGGTACGCGATTTATACTAAAATATACCAGAAGTATTTGTTTTCTTTACTTTTTTACAGCAATTTCTATTGTTTCAGTAGCTATCAGACAGGTGGCGTCTAAATCGTGCATAGTTGACGTTCATATTGCAAAATTCAGAACTACCAATATTTGAAAACTAATTATCATTAGCCATCAATGAACTGTTCACTATTCGGTCACTAGAGTCGCTTTATAGTTGATTTTGAGGAGTTTGTTGCAACATGAGGGTGATTGCCAACATTGAAACAAAAAAATACCGTGATTCTAAAACTCATTCTGTGTGTTTAGAGTTCTGAATCAATTATTGCTGTGTATATAAGTGATTTTCGTGTAATTTATTTTTAGTGATTTTCCTTTACTTTGGTTTCAACAATTCTCATTTGTTTTACCAAGGCATGCGAGCGAAGCGAGCATGCGCTGTGTTAGGTTTAGGTTAGTGTGTGTGTAAATAAACTTATTTTCATGTACTTTGGTTTTAATAATTGCTACCGGTTTTACCAAAGTATGCGAGCAAAGCGAGCATGCGCTGTATTAGGTTTAGGTTAGTGTGTGTGTAAATAAACTTATTTTCACATATTTACAGCCTTGGCACTCCATTATTACTGTGTGAATGTTGGTGACTTTTGAGCTTCACCTTTTTTTCCTTTCTTTATTGTTTGGTGACTTTATCTACGTTGGTAGCACTGTAATTTCATTGTTTTTAGACCACAAATACCTACTTCCCGCCTAGCAATATCTATTAAATCTTCCCCCACCATGAACATTTTCCTGAATTTTGCTATTTAAGAAAGTGTACTTACTTTATTCCAATTCTAGATGAACACATATTAGCTCCTACATACTCTAAAGTGGATTATAAGGTTAGTTTCAATTCTTAAAGATTTATATTTGTGCTGGTCCTCTCGTATAGCTTTACAAGCAGATTCCATGTTCATCATCCGCCATTTTATGAATCGATACGAGCTTTCAGAGTCATGGCCTACTTGAATGAGGCCGTGGGCCACATAATTTTATAACACTGAGTGACAGAATTCACTACTTTTAACACTACTGACATACTTTTAGCATTAACCGTCTAAAAAGATATATTTCCGGTGAAATCTCGGTATCGAATTTTTGGTTGGAATGCAATACTTTCTCGAGCTACTACGAACTAAGCAGAGAAAATAGAGGTATATAAAGGTCAACATTTGTATCCAATAAGGGCAAAGCTTGATGCAAATTTTGAAGCTCTGAATTACAGAGTAGGAAGTGGAGTACATTAAAAGGCCAGAAAATTAACGAGGACTTAAATAATGTTATGTAAGAGATTTGCAGCTGTTTTAACATTTTATTAGACGAGACATTTACATATTCAAATGAAGTGTCCAGGTTAATTTTCCCTGAGCAAATAATGGAGAATTTAAAGCAGGCAGGGAGGGAGGGAAGTTTAATTACTGGCACTTTTACAAGCAACCCACGCGCCGCCGTCGCCATTTGCATATCATACGTCCTCTGATGCCAACCTTCCTTTAAACCAAAACAAAATTACCTTTTGCGAACCAAAATTTGTGAAGTACTTTCAGCTATCAAAGTTTTCAGCTGTATAGATTAAAGCAAAATAAACTTCTAAATTAATTGTTGAATCCCTCTGTAGTCTAGTGGCTAGCGTACTGACTTCTAAACCAGGAGTCACTCAGCTGTTCACGTCCCGTAAGTTTGCCATGTCAGAGAAATTCGTTTTTACTTTCTCTACACGTACACAGTGAAACTGAACTAGAGCAAGTTCACTGCTTTTTTTTCTTCTTCTTCTTTTTTTAATGTTATTGTTGGCAGATCATCATTTAAGCTATACAGGTCATAGATAACAACAACATTAACATTTGAGGTTGACTCTAACATAAACGAAAATAGTTATTGGCACAGAAATGATAATATAACTTTACAATTGAATGAAGGTATAAGCAATAACAATAATAAATTAAAAAAAATGAAACTACATGATTGAATAATTATTAACAGGAGTCCTCTGTGTCACTGGTTAAGAAATGTTGTGGTAGTTTTCTTTTTAGTCTTTTGTGTAAATAAAATGTAAATCTTGAATTTTCTGGGAATAGTTTCTGAAAACCTTTTTATTCTGGATGAATTTTGTATAACTCGTAAACCGTAAGAGATAGACAAAAGCTTACTACACAAAAAATGTAGATCACGATAAAACAAACAATTTATGTCAAATACATTTTTTCCCTTGGAGTAGACCATTTTTTAGATATTCCTTGTTATTGGTTTCTGTTTTCTTTAGCTTTTCATATAGAGGAATTTGTCCACTCCTGGTAATGCAATTAAACGATATTTCATCCACATGGCAACCTGTTTTTAAAAGAAGTGACCATGTTTTAGCCTACTGTATTCTGTTATTTCTCTTCTATTCACAAAAAAGTATTTCTGTTAATGTTTATCTCGATTAGTATGAAGTGGATAGAAGAATAAGGTTTTTAACAATAATTTGTTACAGAGATGTAGAAAAAGTCATGTGAGTAGAACACATCAGCTTTTTTTTATTTTCTTTACATATACTTTGTAGACAGTGTGTAGAGAAAGTATTGTATTCCACCCAAAAATTCGATGCTCTAACTTCATCGAAAATATATGTTTTGAGGTTCCCTGAGTCAGAAAAAAAACATTTTAGAAAAAGGCCTCTTTGTGTGTGTGTTTCTGTCTGATGTTTGAGCATAGCTCAAAAACGAAAATGAAGTTAGCATGGTAACCACTACGCCACGGAGGGCGACTTGCTATTCATAGATACATACTCATAGGCATCTTTTTTCTTAAAATGCTTTTTTGAATTAATTGGAACTCAAAACGTGTATTTCGAATGAAATCCCGTTATCGAGTTTTTAGATCACAGTAGAGAATATGAAAACTTTCATAAGAATATCTGTAGAGCCATGAATAAACGATAGTGAGCAGAGAAAGTAATTTGAATGTGCTGTATAAAGTAGAGACGAGAATGCGCATACATGAACTGTTAACAACGCTTATCTTTGTTTTTCACCCTCGTCAGTTGTTCCGTGACCTACTTTATCAACTTGTTTGTTAAACAGTTGACGATCGCATATCTATTAAAGTGTGTACTGCGACTTTGAAGTATTTTTATAAGTCTTTGATATGAACATTTTGATGTGAATATAAAAAAACTAGTAGAGGTAGTCTTATTACTTACTTGTTTGTAAGCAGAAGCGAAATCAGTTAATGTGATAATCAAAAGCTCGTTGCTATGTGACTGAAGTTCCTTTGTTTGTATGGACACAAGTTGACAAATTCCTGTATGAGAAAAATATAAGTTTTTCAAAACTGAAACCAAAAACAAGGAATAACTCAAAAACGATCAACTCCGCGAAAAAATGTATATAACATAAATTGTATGTTTTAATGTGCTTTACATTTTTTGTATGGTAAGTTTTTCTGCATCTTTTACGGTTTAGCAGTTATGCACAATTCCGTCTTCAGAGTTTATTCCCAGAAAATTCAAGATATACATTTTATTTGTCAGGTAAATATCTTTAATTTACGCTATTTTAATCAAAATCGTTAGAGCCATTTATGAGAAATCAACATTTTTGAAAAAAGTTCCATGTGAAGGGTATTTTTGGGTGAGGGAGGGATTTTCTTGAAAATCTTCGTGTCATATCTCTGGAAATTACTAAACTTAAATACCAAGTTTGGTATTTTACCGACTTTTCGTTTTTGAAGTATCGTGTTCAGGGGGACCCAAAACATGTATTTGCGGTGAAATCTCGGTATTGAATTTTTGGGTGCAATACAATACCTTCTCTATACAGTACGTGTAGAGAAAGTAAAAATACTGTGGGAGCAAACCGTGGGATTTTTATGTCACTTGTTTCTTACATTTATTATTCTCTGACTTACTCTATAAATGGAAGTTCAAGTATAGAACTATTTCAGTTTTGAAACACGGGAATTTAATTAGATGTTGTATTATTTGCTTTGTTATTATTTTATTGATATGTGTGAATAATTGCAGAACAAATGTATATAACATGACTCGCTTGACTAACTACGTCACTTCCGCTCCTTTCGTTAGAGCAGGACCTCGTGCTGGAGTAAAGGATCTGTTTTAAATCAGTGCCATCAAGAATTGTGTGTGAGCCTTTGCAAAGGAAAACAGAAGATGTTCCAAGTTACCATTCGATGCAGCGATTCAGCAACAGGTAAGGGTTGCATATCAATATTCTGTATTGCGTAATATGGTGGAGGGAAACTCGCCAAAAATTGTCAAATGTGAACACTGTTTTACTTTCGCTACACGTACTATGTACATAGTGTATAGAAAAAGTATTGCATTTCACCCAAAAATTCGATACCGAGATTTGACATGTTCTAGGACCTCCTATATATTTTTTTATTAAAATACTGGGTAAAGCTATACGTTGGTTCCACCCATATACACACACGTGCACGCACACACACACACACACACAAACGGTCTTAACACTTTTACTGGCAATCCATGCTTGAAAGTGTTGAAAACATTAAGTTGTTGAGATGTGAAAGTTGCCAGATTGCCCAAATGTTGACTTCTTCTTGGGATCATTGGGGTTTTAGCTTCACCGATCCCTCGGCTACACTTTGCAGCTCAAGGCCCTAAATGGCCACAATAGGGCTCTAATGACAGAATAGCAAAAGTGCCCACGACTTGAAGTGGTGGAACCATCCTATACTAATAATAAGTGTATACTGTACATTAAAGATATTTACCTAACAAGTAAAATATATAGGCCGAATTTTCTGGGATTAGCCTCTAAAAACCTCATTATTCTGAATGAATTTTGCATAACTACTAAACCGCAAGAGCTAGACAAAAACTTACATAACAAAAAATGTAGAGCTTGTTAAAACACAACATTTGTTATATACATTTTTTTCATGAATTTGATATTTTTTGAGTCATTCTATGTTGTTGATTTCAGTTTTAAGATACTTCCACTTTTCTCATACGTCAAGTTGCCAATTCCTAGCCACGCAATTAAACTGATTTCAATGCCATAGCAACCGTATTTTAAAACATCGGTTCAGCCTAGTGTATTCGCTTCTACTTATAAGGAACTAAGTAATAAGACCGTTTCTACTAATGTTTATCTCGATATAGATAGAATAATAAGCTTACTAACAAGAATTTGTTACGGAAATGTTGAGAAAACCATGATCAGATTTTTTCACCGTAAAATATTTTATTTTATTTAATTATTTCATTGTAAACTGTTTTAACTCCTTTGTCAGCTCCCCGTTCTGTCACACGAGTCCTTCCTTCGACTTGCCGGGTGACAAACCAAGTACAAAATCCAAAACTGCTTCAGCAATACCATTTTCATTGATTTGGTGCAGTTGAAAGTGTTCATTCCGCAGCAACGAACAAATAAAACACTATTTACATCACGATTAAAATTCAATTCATCGAAATGAATACTCTAATAATGATAATATTTCAGTTAACGTTAGGACAGGTGGCTCATTAGACTATTATTTCCTCACGCCCTCGTGTACTCAACATCGCAGTCACTGATAAAGTCGCTTTAACCCACTTATCATATAAATAATAAATTATTTTGTATGTAATGTGAAAATTAATATATTTTGTTTCATATTACGTAAATGAACTCAACTTTTGAAGAAATCCATTAATTTAGGCATTATGATAATTCAACACCATGAACACCATAATCTTAAAAAAAAAATCTGGTGTGTTCCATTCACATGACTTTCTCTACGTGTCTGCAACAAATTATTAAACTTATTCCTTCATTTCTTTCATATAAATCAAGAAAAAAGCAGAAATTGTCTTATTACTTGCTTCCTTGTAAGTAGAAGCGAAATAAGGGAGTACCATAGGTTAAAGTGACAGTCAAAAGCTGGTTGCTAAGTGACTGAAGTTCCTTTGTTTGTATGGACACGAGTTGCAAAGTCCTGTAAAACTTCATTACGCACCTTTTCCGACAAACAAAAACGTAACCACTATGAGTTAAACGAAATTTGTTTAATTTCTGGAGCGGCTCAAGTTCTGCACTGGAACAATTTTTGAGAAAATTAAAATTTTCGAAAAAATGACCATATAAGGTAATTGGAGGGGGGAGATTTTCTTGAAAATCTTAGTATCGCATCCTTGGAAGATACTTAACTTAAATATCAAGTTTTTTGGTATTTAACTGACTTTTCAGTTTTCAGCTAGACTGCCCACAGACAAAGGTGCACACACTCGGACCTTTTTCTAATACTGTGTTTTTTGGACTTCCAGTGAAATCTCTATACCTTATGTACATAGTACGTGTAGAGAAAGTAAAACCAGATTTCCCAATTTTCGGTCCTCCTATTCTATGGGAGCGATAATGTTGTGCACAACTTGAGCCGTTATATCGAATCAAACTGACTGCGATTGAGGATCTTTTTACTTTCTCTACACGTACTATGTACATAGTGTATAGAGAAGGTATTGTAATGCACCCAAAAATTCGATATCGAGATTTCAACGGAAATATATATTTTAGGGTTCCCTATATCCAAAAAAAAAGCATTTTCAGAAAAAGTGTGTGTGTGTGAGAGAGAGAGAGAGAGAGAGAGAGAGAGAGAGAGAGAGAGAGAGAGAACACGATAACTCAAAAACGAAAAGTCGGTAAAATACCAAACTTGGTATTTAAGTTTAGTATCTTCCAGGGATGCGACACAAAGACTTTGAGAAAAATGTTCCCACCCACAACTACCCTTAACATAGAAGAAATTTCAAATATGTTGACTTTCTCAAAAATGATTCTAACAATTTAGATTAAAATCTCTTATGTATGTATGTATATATATATATAAGATATATATAACTAACCTAACAGAAAATGTAGAACTCGTTATAATACAAAATTTATGTTATATACATTTTTTCGTGGAGTTGATCGTTCCTTGTTATTGGTTCAGCTTTAAAAAATATATCAACTCCTGTCCATACAAGCAAAGGAACTTCAGTCACATGGCAACTAGCTTTTGACTGTCACTTTAACCTACTCCCTTATTTCGCTTCTACTTACAAGGAAGCAAGCAAGTAATAAGACTGTTTGTGCTAATTTTTTTTCGATTAGCAAGTAGCAGGGAAATAACGGAGTACCATATGTTAAAGTGATAGTCAAAAGCTGGCTGCTATGTGACTGAAGTTCCTTTGTTTGCATGTACAGCAGTTGACAAATTCCTGTATGAGAAAGTATTAAGTTTTTCAAGCTTAAACGAATAATTAGGAATACCTCAAAAACTATCCACCACACAAAAAATTGCATATAACAGAAATTGTGTGTTTCAACGAGCTCTACATTTTGTGTTAGGTAAGCTTTTGTCCATCTCTTACGGTGTATCAGTTATGCAAATTTCAGCATAATTCATCCATTCTTTAGAGGCTATTTCAGAAAATTCAACATATTTTATTTGACGTGAAGATACCTTTAATATACGATATCTTAATCAAAATCGTTTGAGGTATTTTTGAGAAAATAAAAATTTTCGACATTTCTTCCATGTAAAGGGTAATTTGGAGTGGGGGATTTTTTTTTATTCAATATCTTCTGGTTGGCATCCTTGGAAGATACTGAACTTAAATACCTAATTTGGTATTTTATCCACTTTTCGTTTTGGGGCTATCGTGTTCCCAGACACACTAACACACGGTCCCACACACACTCGGACCTTTTTCTGAAAATGCTTTTTTTGGATGCAGGGGTCCTAAAACATATATTTCCGATGAAATCTCGGGATCGAATTTTTGTGTGTGTAGAGAAAATAAAAATACCATATTGCGCCAATTTTGGGAAACTTGATTGAGAGTGGAGTTGGCTATATGTGAAGTGAGTTTAATTGAAAGCGGCCGGGGCCGGTTTTTCTTCCAACAGGAACGATTCCCTGCTGCTAGGCTGTCCAGCGGGAAATCTGCTAAGTGCGCTTTCAATTAATATAGAAGCTTCAAGCGTACAGGTGGGACACTCTTGTACACCCCTTACTTTCTCTACACGTACTATGTACATAGTGTATACAGAAGGTATACTACCACACCCAAAAATTCCATACTGAGATTTCAACGGAAATAAATGTTTTAGGGTCACCTGTATCAAAAAAAAAAAAAAAAACGTTTTCAGAAAAATGTCCGTGTGTGTGTGAAAACGGTAACTCAAAAATGAAAAGTTGGTAAAGTATCAAACTTGATATTCAAGTTTAGTATCTTCCAGGGAAGCGACACGAAAATTTTGAAGAAAATCCTCCCACCCCCAACTACCCTTTACATAAAAAAATTTTCGAAAATTTTGATTATCTCAAAAATGACTAACGATTATGATTAAAATATCGTATATTAAAGATATTTACTTGACAAATAAAATGTATATCTTGAGTTTTCTGGGAATAGTCTCTGAAGACTACTTTATTCTGGATGAATTTTATGGATTTTTCCATAACTGCTAAACCGTAAGAGATGGATAAGAACTTGCTACACAGAAAATGTAGAGCACATTAAAACATACATGTTATACTTTTTTTTTTCGCGGAGGTGGTCGTTTTTAAGGTATTCGTTGTTTTAGGTTTCAGTATTTAAAAACGTACCTTTTTCGTACAGGAATTTGTCAACTCCTGTCCATATAAACAAAGAAAATGGAAATGGTCTGTTATTTATGGACGCTCTTTAACTGCTTTGGTTCTCAGGGTCCCATTCTATATTGGGCGTGAAAGATCGCCTAATTTTGCTCAGAGGTCTCTCTTATCAGGCTTGAGGTTCTTTTACGTGCCGTAAATCTACGATACGGGACCCACGGCTTTACTTCCCTTCCGAAGGAAGCCATGCTAAGGATTTTTACGCCCGAAAAAATCCATCGTCCTCCGCCGGGTTTGAACCCGCGACCTTGGGTGTATGAAGTTAGCATGGTAACAATTACACCACGGAGGGCGACCCATATAAACAAAGGAACTTCAGTCACATAGCAACCAGCTTTTGACTATCAGTTTAACCTATGGTACTCCCGTATATCGCTTCTAGTAATAAGACTATTTTCTCTATTTGCATGAAGTAAATAGAAGCATAAGCTTTTTAACAATAATTTGTTACAGAGACGTAGAGAAGAAAGTCATATGAATGGAACACATTAGATTTTTTCTTTTTGTTTAATTTCTATAACCTGCTTTAAAATGTAAGGTCACATCGGGGCTTTGCACTTGAAACAACTTGTCTCTAGGTTCTTTACGTTGGGTATAAATCGTTTTATTTTCCTCAAATACATTCACTCTCATATACATACTTAAAGACTTTGTGGGGTGGGGGGTAGGGAATAATTGTGCCTAAAGAAAAATTCCCCGCAGACATCATGGATGGGGTGCAGTATTGGAGGGTGAGACGTGGTCAGCGCCTCGAGTCACCCCGGCCGCTTAATGCGGTCCTCATGACCTGGAGCCGCTACTTCTCCATCAAGTAGCTCCTCAATTGACCCCCCCCCAGGGACCTTACGAGGCTGAGTGCACCCCGGGCCAGGTCTCCCAGCGGGTGAAAAATCCCCACGCCGGTACTGGGGATAGAACCCAGGTCTCCCGCTTGGTAAGCAGCAACGCTAAGGAGACGACCTACTGTTGTTTACATTTATAAAAAAATGCGATACTCTTAAATTTTAGGATCCCTAAATAATAAACCTGACATATTCCATTCTATGACTTTCTCTAGCTGCTCTAACTTCTTACAAAAGATTCTTCTTCTTTCTACACAATGCTAATCGAGATAAACATTAGCAGAACGTTCTTATTACTTAGTTCCTTATAAGTAGAAGGCAACTAAAGGAATATGCTAAAGTGATAGTCAAATGTTTTAAAAGCTGTTTTGCGATTGTCATTAAAATTGGTTTCTTAGCTTGGTTAGAAATAAAACAAAAGATTAATAGTATAGGATGGTTCCACCACTTCAATACCTGGGTACTTTTGTCATTAGAGCCGCTTTGTAATTACTTACTGCTCTATTATAAACATTTAAGGACCTAAGCCGCAAATCGTGGCCGAGGGATATTTTTTGTAAGTAGAGGAGTGTAACAGTTGCGGCCGAAGACCAAATCTGCTAACGTTTATAGCAATTCCAGTCATTAATTTTGAATACTTGAACATTTCTTATGGCTTATATGGAATACTGTTTCTGTTCTAAGGAAAACTGCATCATTTGTGTTATACAGTTCTATTTTCTCTAACAAATACAGTGTACTTAGTAGGTAGAGAAGAGATTGTATTTCACTCAAAAATTCCATACCGAGATTTTACCGGAAATGTATGTTTTGGGTACCTAGAATCAAAAAAACATTTTTAGAAAAAAGTCCGAATATATGTGAATGTGGGCAGCACAACTCAACGAAAAGTTGGTGAAATACCAAACATTGTATTTTCCAATGAATCGGTATGAAGATTTTCAGAAAAATATTCTTCCCCAAACTTTACAGCGAACAATTTTAGAAAATTGCCATTATAATAAATTACAGATATGTACATGTCAAATAAAAATATATTGTATTTTCTGCGAATAGCGTCTGAAGCTCTCGTAATTCTGGATGACTTTTCTATAACTGGTAAACCATAAGAGAGGTTTTACTTGCTCTACACGTACTATGTACATAGTGTATAGAGAAGGTATTGTATTGCACCCAAACATTCGATACCGAGATTTCACCGGAAATATATGTTTTAATACCCCTTGAATTTTAAAAAAGCATTTTTAGAAAAATATCCGTGTGTGTGTGTGTGTGTGTGTGTGTGTGTCTGTGGGCAGCATAGCTCAAAAACGAAAAGACGGTTAAATACCAAACTTGGTATTTAAGTTTGATGTCTTCCAAGGATGCAACATGAAGATTTTCAAGAAAATCTCCCCACCCCAAACTACCCTTTACATGCAAAAATTTCGACATTTTTTATTTTCTCAAAAATGACTCCAACAATTTTGATTAAAATATCGTATATTAAATATATTTACCTGACAAATTAAATGTATAGTTTGAATTTTCTGGAAATAGCCTCTGAAGACTATTTTATTCTGGACGAATCTTACTGAATTGTGCAAACTAATAAACCGAAAGAGATGGAGAAAAACTTACCACATAAAAAATGGAGTTGATCGTTTTTGAGATATTTCTTAATTTTGGTTTACGCTTTAAAAAACTTATACTTTTCTCAAACAGGAATTGATCAACTCCTGTCCATACAAACAAAGAAACTTCAGTCACATAGCAACCAGCTTTTGACTATCACTTTAACGCATGCTATTCCTTGTTTCGCTTCTACTTATAAGGAAGCAAGCAATAAGATGAGTTCTGCTAATTTTTTATCGATTAGCATGAAGTAGATAGAAGAATAAGCTTTTTAACAACAATGTAGAGAAAGTCATGTGAATGGAGCACATCAGATGTTTTATTTGCATTCTCCGTTTGTTATGAAAGAACTTGTACTGAGCATTCAGATGCATTATAATTACTTTACAACTTTCGGCTTGGATCGGTTTTAAAACGAACTCCTCTATTGTTCTGCCAGTATTACTCTCTGAGGGTATTTCAGTGTGTCAATATTGAAATATCTGTGTGTGCCCACAAGTTGGGTCCTATCCGCCAGAGGCCAGTAATTACCCTCTCCACCATATAGATTATTTTACATTCCTGATTTAATGTAGCTGCTGCCTATCAAGGGTTGTCGCTTTACTACGTACCGAAATGTCACCAAAATAAGGTTAAACAGATAGTCAATTCTTTTAAAACATGCTTACCATATGATTGAAATACTAATCTATATATAGAGTTGACAAATTATTTTTAAAACTGAAACCAATATCATCTCGGAAATGACCAATTGCACGAAAAAATATGTATACGACATAAATTAAGTTTTAATTAGATTTACATATTTTTTTGGTGTAGCAAACTTTTGTCTATCTATTGCGGATAGCCATTTATGCAAGTTCAGAAAAATTCATCCAGAATGAGGAAATCTTCAGAGGCTGTTCTCAGAAAATTCAAAATATACATTTTATTATTCATATTAATATCTTTAATATACGAGATTTTAATCAAAATCGTTAGAGCTAATTTTAAAAATATCAACATTTTCGAAAATATTTCTATGTAAAAGGTTGTTGGAGGTTGCGGAGATTTTGTTAAGATCTTCGTGTCGCATTCTAGGAAGACACTTACTTTAAATACCATGTTTGGTATTTTATCAGCTTTTCGTTTACAGTTATTGTGCGCACATACACGCACACACGGACCTTTTCTAAAATATACATTGCATCCTAAAACGCGTATTTTCGGTGAAATCTCGGTATCGAATTTTGGGGTGGAGTGCAATATGTTCTCTTGCTATGTAAAGAAGGTTAAAAATGAACATATTTCAGAAGCACAAATCTTGTCAAATGAACCTTTAGCATGAATAGGTAGAGAAATGTGATTGGAACACATCAGATATTTTCAGTTTTTTGTTTATGTCTGAACAATGTTGTGGAGTGGAACAAATCTTTAACATAATTTTTAGTTTCCCTTTATGTCTGGCTGTGTAACCGACATTCTCAGGATAAAGAGAAGCCAGAGGAATCAGCTTACCCGAGATTCGTGTTCCTTTGTTGGAAATGAAGAGCGTTCAATAAGTCGTTACAAAATGCAACAAATTACATGTGTAACAAGAGAGAAAAGTACAGTCGTCACTTACTAGATGGCAGTTAAAGTTTCAACTGTATCCATCACGTTGCCATAGGCGATTGAATCAACAATCTTGTGCTTCTTTAGAAAGATGGGGGAAACGTCCGGTTTCGTGCACTGATTAAATACTTATATTTAAAAGCTTAACACCGAAAAACATAAAATCTTAGTTGGATCAAGTTCATGGCACATCTGCTCCTGCGTTTGTAACAATTTACCATTGGACATTGGATAAATGAATTTAAACGTGGCCGTACATCCACAAATGTTGAACATCGTTCCGGACGTCCAGTAGAAGTGACTTCCTCCGAAATTATTGAAGAAATTCAGGATATGGTTTTGAGTGATCGACAAATCAAAGTTCCCGAAATAGTAAAGGCAGAAGATCACCTAGTCGGCCGGGGTTCGATCCCAAGCGACCGCATGTGAGATTTGTGGTGGACAAAGCGGCGCTAGGGCGAGTTTTCTCCGGTTTCCCCCGCCATCGCATTCCACCGGTGCTCCATCATCATTCATGCATCATCAGTGTCACCGCCTGCGGTGCCATAACTAGTTAAAGCGGGCGTTAACCACTACCAAAAAAAAAAGAGGCAGAAGATATTCGGCAAGATGGGTGTTACGTTTGCGCTCAATGTAGAATAAACGCAATTCGGTGTGCTGGTTTGACTCTTTTCCTTCGCAATCCTAACTGTGCATGAAACACTACAGTCGAAACTTGATGTTTCTAAGGCTCCGAAGAAGGCAAAGGTTGTGAATCCTGCAGACAAGGTGATAGCCTTTTTGGGGATGCACGCGTAATCCTTTACATTGCTTACTTGCAGAAAGGAAGAACGATAAATTTACACAATTGTGTATCGTTATTTGACCGGTTTAACCGAGAAATCGGGGGAAAAAAAACTGCTAAGTTTCGATGTCGAAAACTATAGAATTAAGGTTCGTTTTACAAAATGCACCGTATTCACCAGATTTGGCCCCCAGTGACTTGTTTGTTTCGAAACTTGAAAAAGAGGCTCGGCGGAAAACGATTCACATCTAACAAAGACTTCATCTCCCAAACAAATGCCTAATTTGAGGACCTTCCGGCATCCTACTTAATACAGTTGGGAAAATGTATCGAGCTAAAAGGAGATTATGTTGAAAAGTCTGATGTGTTCCATTCACATGACTTTCTCTACGTCTCTGTAACAAATTATTGTTAAAAGGCAGATGCTTCTATTTACTTCATTCTAATCAAGAAAAAAATAGCAGAAATGTTTTTACTACTTGCTTCCTTGTAAGTAGAAGTGAAATAAGGGAGTACCATAGGTTAAAGTGATAGTCAAAAGCTGGTTGCTATGTGACTGAAGTTCCTTTGTTTGTATAGACGGAGTTGATAAATTCCTGTTTGAGAAAAGTATACGCTTTTCAAAGCTGGAATCAGCAACAATGAATATCTCAAAAACGACCAACTCCACGAAAAAACTGTATATGACGTAAATTGTGTGTCTTAACATGCTCTACGTTTTGTGTGTGGTAAGTTGTTGTCTATCTCTTACGGTTTAGTAGTAATGCAACATTCCGTAAAACTCGTCCAGAATAAGGCAGTCTCCCAGAAAATTCAAGAAATACATTTTATTTATCAGGTAAATATCGTTATGATATGATATTTTAATCAATATTGTTAGAACCATATTAGAGAAAATGAACATTTTCATAAAAAGTTTCATGTAAAGGGCAGTAGCCGGGAGTTGGGGATTTTCTTGAAAATCTTATTGTCGCATCCTTGGAAGATAGTTAACTAAATACCAAGTTTGGTATTCAACGGTCCTTTCGTTTTTGAGCTATGATGTCCACACACACGCACGAACACACATGAACCTTTTTACTAAAATGCTTTTTTGGATTCAGGGGCACCCAAAACGTCTATTTCCGGTGAAATCTCGTTATCGAATGTTTGGGTCCAATACAATACCTTCTCTATACACAATGTGCATAGTATGTGTAGAGAAAGTGAGAATACAAAAAAATCTAGCAAAAGTGATTTGATCTTCTATCCTTTACTAAGGAGTTATTAAACGTCCTTGATATTTTAATAGGAAATACAAAGTGGGCAGATTGATCCGAAGTTTAAAACAATTGCAGCTGCTAATAGCTTCATTACGACTTCTGTTGGGGATATTTAATTAGATAAGAGCGGGGAGATATGGACCAAGCTCAGCCTCTCTTGGGAATGGACCGCCGCTCACATTAAATCTAGCGCTTCACTTGCCCATGGCATTCAAAACGTATTAATTCTGCGAAAAACGGAGAGAAAAAGTAAATGGAATATATACGTCGTTTTTAATTAGGATGCGCATGGTTGTTATTATCTGTAACTGGTCCATACAGATTACAGGGACTTGAGGCTGGCTACGTTCATGACCACCAATTATTACATTTAGTGCGTAGAAAAGGTATTGCATTCCACCGAACACTTCTAGAGCGACAATAAATATTATGAGGACCCTTGAACAAAACCTTTTAAAAAATCTAATGTGTTTATTCTTCTACATACTTCCTCGTTGGTATACATTGTGTGTAGAAGGGAATACACTACACTAAAGCGATAGTCAAATGTGCTTGTATGCAGGGCCAGGAGCTTACAGCTTTCCTGTCAGAAGCATTTCAGTATATTAAATGTGAAACAAATAACAAGGAATATCTCAGAAATGCTCAATTTCACAAAAAAAATCTGATGTGTTCCATTCACATGACTTTCTCTATATCCCTGCAACAAATTATTCTTAAAACGCTTATACTTCTATTTACTTTATGCTAATCAGAAAAACATTAGCCATATTACTTGCTTTCTTGTAAGTAGAGGTGAAATAAGGAAGTACCATAGGTTAAAATGATAGTCAAAAGCTGGTTGCTATGTGACTAAAGTTCCTTTGTTTGCATGGTTAGGAGTTGACAAATTCCTGTATGAGAAAAGTATATTTTTTAAAGCTGAATGCAAAAACAAGGAATATCTAAAAAACGATCAACTCCACAAAGAATATAAAATAAATTGTGTGTTTTAACGTGTTCTAAATTCTTTGTGTGGTTAGGTTTTGTCCATCTCTTACGGTTTACCAGGTATGCAAAATTCAATAAAAATAATCTAGAACAAAGATCTTTTCAGGTATTCCCAGAAAATTCAAGAAAATCTTCGTATCGCATGCTTGGAAGATATTAACTTAAAAACCAAGTTTGGTTTGAAATTGTCTTTTCGTTTTTGAGCCACACACGCACACACATACACACACACACTTTTCTAAAACTTTTTTTATTTAGTGCGTCTCAAAACATATATTTCCACTGAAATCTCGGTATTGAATTTTTTGGTGCATTTTAATACCTTCTCTACACACTGTCTGCATAGTACGTGTAGAGAAAGTAATATGATATGTGATATAAATTGTTTTGTGAAAGTCGTCATTGGTTTTTTATTTTTCACCCTTTCTGAAGGAAATCTTTTAAAACATTTTGCTATCGCTTTAACCTAGCCTGTTTCCTTATTTCTATGCCTACTACCTACAAGCAATGAGTAATGAGATTTCCGGTAAGCTTTATCTTGACTTGCATGAAGTGGATAGAAGAATAAGCTTTTTAAAGAACAGCTTGGTACAGAATATCTAGACAAAGTCACGTGTATGTAACACATCAGATTTTTACTTTCTCTGCACTACTATGTACATAGTGTATAGAGAAGGTATTGTATTCCACCCAAAAATTCCATACCGAGATTTCACTGGAAATAGAACCAAAAAAAAAGCATTTTCAGAAAAAGGTCCGTTCATGTGTGTCCGTGTGTCTGTGAACACGATACACAAAAACGAAGAGTCGGTAAAATACGAAACTTAATATTTGGGTTTAGTATCTTCCAAGGATGCGACACGAAGATTTTGAGAAACCCCCTACCCCAAACTACCCTTTACATGAAACATTTTTCGAAAATTGATTTTCTCAAAATAGCTCTAACAATTTTTATTAAAATATCATATATTAAAGATATTTACCTGGAAAATAAAATGTATATGTAGAATTTTCTGGGATGAATTTTCCGGAATTTTGTATAACTGCTAAACCGTAAGAGACGGACAAAAACTTACCACACAAATAACATAGAGCACGTTAAAACATATTATTTGTTATATATATATTCATGGAGTTGATTGTTTTTTTTTAGATATTCCTTGTTTTTGGTTTCAGCTTTAAAATACTTATACCTTTCTCATATAGGAATTTGTCAACTAGTGTCCATACATACAAACAAAGGAATTTCAGTGCCATAGCAACCAGCTATCAGTTTAACCTATGGCACTCCCTTATTTCGCTTCTACTTACAAGGAAGCAAGTAATAAGACTGTTTCGGCTAATTTTTTCTCGATTATCATGAAGTAAATAGAAGCATTAGCATTTTAACAGTAAGTTGTTGGAGAGATGTAGAGAAAGTCATGTGAATGTAACACATTCTATTTTTATAGTTATGATTATTAATTGATATTATGTAGTTTGGTTGTATTCATTGCTGAATGTTTCTATGTTTTTTTTTACGAGAGAGTGTCTATGAAGTGGCTTTAATTAACCGGCGGTGGAGCTAAATGTTGATTCACAGAAACCGGGGGATGCTGTAATCAATGGTCCAATTATTTTATAACGAAGGCTCTCGTCATCAAAAAGTGGCGTTGTTTGCCTTTTGCTGCTGCGCTTCGTAATGAGATTACTTGGTCCATCAGTTTTGTTTATCTGCTTGCTTAGAGCGATTCGTGAGGCCAGAATTATGTTCTTATTAACTACCAACATTCATGTTTCCCATACTTACCTTACCTCGCATCTGCTCTTGTTGGCCGCTGCCAAAATTTTACTTGCTCTACACGTACTATATACATAGTGTATAGAGAAGGTATTATGTTGCACCCAAAAAATTCGATACCGAGATTTCACTGCCACTGAATCCAAAGTCCGCGTGTGTGTGTAAAATCCCCAACTTGGTATGTAAGTTTAGTATCTTGCAAGAATGCAACACGAAGATTTTCAAGAAAATGCCCCCACCCCCAGTATGTGTTAAGAAGTGCGGCAGACTTTCTCATTTGTCTCCACCCACGATGAAGCGTCTGTTTTGTGTGAGTCGCTGCAGATCTTGAGGTTTGTGTAGCTGCTAGAGCATCCCCTGGGACACGTCAACGGGAACGGTGACTGGAGAAGACACGTGCACTCTTCTGCCTGTGTTCCACTTCCTTCTACAAGCCACTCGTCCATGTGCTCCATTCACATGACTTTCTCCACGTCTCTGGCACAAATTATTGTTAAAAAGCTTATTTAATTCATGGTAATCCAGAAAACATTAGCAGAAACAGTCTTCTTACTTGAATCCTTGTAAGCAGAAGAGAAATAAGGGAGCACCATATGTTAAAGTGATAGTCAAAAGCTGGTGGCTGTCACTGAGCTTCCTTTGTTTGTATGGACAGGATACAACATAAATTGTGTGTTTTTACGTGCTCTACATTTTTTGTCTATCTCTTACGCTTTAGCAGTTATGTCAAATTCCGTAAAATTCATCCAGAATAAAGTAGTCTTCAGAGGCTATTCCCAGAAAATTCAAGATATACATTTTATTTGTCAGGTAAATCTCTTTAATATGACATTTTAATCAACGTCGTTACATCCACTTTTTTTTTTTTTTTTTCAAAAGTAGCGCTATTTACATGACAAATAATATACATAAGTCTCCTATCTCAAATGACTTATTTAAGTAATCGACATATTCTGTGAAAATATTTCGGTAAAGTTCTTTAACACCCTGTATATATAAGCAATTTGAGATAGCAGACTTATGGCCTGTTTATTGAAATGTTGAAGTAACGGCTATAAGTTTCTGAAGTGCCAGTACGCCACGTATCGCGGCACTTCGTCTGGAATGACAAAAATAATAATGAAAAACATGTGCTTTATGACGGGAATCGAACTCATGACCTTTGGGATAGCAGCTTCCCGCCACCAGAGCATTTGAAAAAACGCCTCCAGAGTAGGTTACGTACTCAAGAACGTAGTTTATGAATGCTCAGTGTCGCACTGTTGGAGATTTTATATATTTTAGCGACATTAAATCTTGAGAACGCTAGTAACGAGCTGCTAAAAATCGATATTTCTATACTCGGAGGGCAGCAGTTTTAAAGACTTTTTCAAACTGCTTTGCGACTTATCAGCACCTGATACCCACACGTTTAACGTTATGTTTATCCGGGGACCTTGCATCGCCTATCTCAAATTGCTGATGACTACTTTATTCTCGATCAATTTTACGGAATTCGGCATAACTGCTAAACGGTAAGAGATGGACAAAAACGTATCACACAAAGTGTAAAACACATTAAAACACAGAATCTATGTTATATACATTTTTTCATGGAGTTGGTCGTTTTTGAGATGTTCCTTGTTTTGGGTTTCAGATTTAAAATACTTATACTTTTCTCATACAGGAATTTGTCAACTCGTGTCCATACAAACAAAGGAACTTCAGTCACATAGCAACCAGCTTTTGACTATCACTTTAACCTATGCTACTCCCTTATTTCGCTTCTACTTACATGGAAGCAAGGAATGACACTATTTCTGCTAATTTTTTTCTCGATTAGCATGAAGTCAATAGAAGCATAAGGTTTTTAACAATAATTTGTTGCAAAGATGTACAGAAAGTCATGTGAATGGAACACTCTAGATTTTTTGATATGTCATCAAAGCATACGGTTTTGGTGAAATGTTGGTATTGAATTTTTGAGTGAAATAATATGCCTGTATGTTTTCATATAGACCAGAGTGTGCCGCAATGTACGATTAGAGTGTGGACATTTGCAGTGTTTAGTCCAGACCATGCAGGCAATAACTTTACATAAATACGGCTTTGGAACTTTCATGAGCCATTTCCTGTGAAATACACGAGTGAAGTAACAAATACAAGTTCAGTCTGCTCTATGCACTCGCTGCGGAAAACAATGCGTGAGTAAAAATCTTGTGACTTTTTCTACATCTCTGTAACAAATTATTGTTAAAAGGCTTATTCTCTATTTACTTCCTGCTAATTGCGTCCTTGTAAGTGGAAGGCAAATACACTAGGCTAAAACGATAGTCAAATATGTTAAAAGCTGGTTGCTATAGGATTAAAATCCATTTCTTTGCATGGCCTGGAGTTTACAAATTCCCGTATGTGAAAAGTTATGAAACTAATAACTTAGTTGGTCAACTCCAGAAAAAAAAATCTTATGTGTACCATTCACATGACTTTCTCTACATCTCTGCAACAAATTGTAGTTAAAAAGCCTATGCTTCTATTTACTTCATGCTAATCGAGAAACATTAGCAGAAATAGTCTTATTATTTGCTTCCTTAAGTAGAAGGGAAATGAGAGAGTACCATAGCTAAAATGATAGCCAAAAGCTGGTTGTTATGTAACTGAAGTTCCTTTGTTTGTATGGGCAGGAGTTAGCAAATCCCTGTATGAGAAAAGTATGTATTTCAAAGCAGAAACGAAAAACCTAGAATATCTTAAAAAGGGTCAACTCCACGAAAAAAATATATATATGATATAAATTGTGTGTTTTAACGTGCTCTACATTTTTTTCGTGTTAAGTTTTTGTCCATCTCTTACGGTTTAGCAGTTATGCACAATTCCGTAAAATGCATCCAGAATAAAGTAGTCTTCAGAGGCTATTCCCAGAAAATTCAAGATATACATTTTATTTGTTAGTTAAATATCTTTAATATACGATATTTTAATCAAAATAGTTCGAGCCATTTTTGAGAAAATCAAATTTTCGAAAAGTTTCCATGTAAAAGGTAGTTTGGGGTGGGTTGATTTTCTTAAAAATCTTCCAAAGAAATTTTCATTTTGCGCTAAGCTGTACAGAGAGATAGAGAGAGAGGGAGGGAGGGAAGGAGGGGGAGAGAGTCCTCTTTTAGAAAAAATGTTTTTTCTTTAATTCATGGGTTATCAAAACATATATATTTTGGATGAAATTTCGTTGACGTATTGTCTGTTGACGAAACGACGTGTAAGCAATATTTGTCAGTAATTGTGTAGAAATACTTGTCTGTAAGGAAATCGAGTCGACTCATTAAAACTGCCTTTAACGAGCGCTGGAACAGGCCTCGGGCCTTGTAAAGAGCAAACGACAGAAAGTTTTACGTTCATTTGCTGAATAAAAGTTATTTCAAATTTCATCTTCTATCAAAGAAAGTTGTAATGATGCCAGCAGGACTCAATCTCGATAGCTGTAATTTTATTTCGTTATTACCAAATACCAGAGGTTTATTTAGATCTTCACCTATTTTCACTTTCTCTACACGTACTATGTGCATGATGTTTAGAGAAATTCAATACCGAGATTTCACCGGAAATATATGTTTTAGGGTCTCCTTTTTCCAAAAAAAAATAATTTTTAGAAAAACGTCCGTGTGAGTTTGTGTGTGTATGTATGTCTGTGGGCAGCATAGCTCAAAAACGAAAAGACCGTTAAATAGCAAACTTGATAATTAAGTTTAGTCTCTTCCAGGGATGCGACACGAATATTTTGAGATAAATTCCCCACCCCAAACTACCGTTTACATGGAACCTTTTTCGAAAATGTTGATTTTCTCAAAAATGGCTCTAATGATTTTGATTAAAATTTCTATATTAAAGTTATTTACCTGACAAGTAAAACGTATATCTTGAATTTTCTGGGAATAGCCTCTGAAGACTGCTTTATTCTGGATGCATTTTACGGAATTTTGCATAACTGCTAAACAGTAAGACATGGGGGAAAATTACCGCCCATAAAATGTAGAGCAAATTAAAACACACAATTTATGCTATTTACATTTTTTTCTGGAGTTGATCGTTTTTGAAATATTCCTTGTTTTGGTTTCAGCTTTAAAAAACTTGTACTTTTCTCATACAGGAGTTTGTCAACTCCTGTCCATACAAAGAAAGGAACTTCAATCACATAGCAACCAGCTTTTGACTATCACTTTAACCTATGATACTCCCTTATTTCGCTTCTACTTACAAGGAAGCAAGTAATAAGACGTATTTCTGCTATTTTTAGATTATGACGTGGAGTATCCTACTTCTACTGTGTAGGTATATAATATTGGTACAGAAGGTAGGAAGCTGCTGTTTCATTTCTCGTGAAGAGATGTTGCATTGTGAAACAGCACAAAAGACGCTGTGATTGGAACGTCCCTCAGGCATATTGGATTTCTTTTCAATGGAATTTTACTTATGAAGTGAATCGGAGCTCAGGAAGATGTCCAAAGTTCATTTCTTCTCCAGGTTACCTGTGTTTTGTGGGTTGCTCTTTCACCACATCTGCTCTTTTTCTCATCATATTCTATATCGGAAACTTTCTCTACAAGTTACACAGGGTCCTTGAAACTTATTCCAGAGAGAGAGAGAGAGAGATTTAGTAACCACAACCTTATAGCGAACAAATTTGGTTTCCCTGCGTTTATCGGTTTATTTTGATATTCAGTTCTTGTTGATAGAGACACACATTAATATTACTGCACGTATTATAATGTAATAGCTACCACCACTACTACTACTAAGAATAACAACAATTCTAAACTGATGATTCATTTTATTAAAACTACTTGCCTATAATGTTCACGAGCTCTTTGTGACAGCAATATAATGTCTTATATTACTCTTATTCCAGGGTTGGGGCAAAAGTCATGGACACTAGTTTTTCTTTTTTTCTTGTAGATATGTGAACGGATCATAAACGTATATGTGTTCGTGTGGAAGTTCTGGAGGAATAGTGTGTATGCAGAACAACAGATGGCTCTGTGATAGCTGATACTAGCGCAGCGAGGGCTGTGATATGTCAATTGTTGAGTGTCGTGCGAGATGGAAGTAAATCGTATTGAGCAGCGCGCTTACATTAAAATAGCCGTTCTCCGAGGGAAAAATGTGATGGAATGTCACAGTGAATTAGTGGAAGCCCTTGGGAATAATGCCGTACAGTAGCACGGTGGACAGGAAAGTCTCAGCAAGAAAGTGTCAACCAGTGATGGGCAGGGGACTACTTTGAGGGTCTTTAGGCCCAGGTCAGCTGTATGTGTACTGTGCTGTCATTCTTTTACACCGTGAAGGTCATATTCAGTGCTATTCATTGTCCATTCATGTAGTTAACAACTTTCGTCTGCTTATGTCCCATTTTCCAACCGGACTGATATATCGGGAAAATAAATATTTGCCATTACTTTTGCCCCAACCCTCGTGTGTCTCCCGTTAACTCTCGGAACAAATAAGACACCTTACATTTCGCCAGAAGCAGTTCCATTCACATGACTTCCTCTAGTTGTTCCGCAAACAAATCTATCTCCTTCATGCTAATCGAGATAAACATTAGCAGAAATGGTCTTATTACTTGCTTCCCTGTAAGTAGAAGGGAAATAAAGGAGTACACTAGGCTAAAGTGATAGTCAGGTATTTTAAAAGCTGGTCGCTATGTGAAAAAATAATTGAAATTCCAATCTCTTTGCTTGCCAGGAGTAAACAAATGAGAAACGAGAAGAACGATGTCGTTATCATTAAGATTCCTTAAACATGAAGTATTTTAATCAAAATTGTTAGCCATTTTTGAAAAATCAAAATTTTCGAAAAATAGTCCATGTAGTTGGGGATATTTTTGAAAACACCAATCTTGATATTTAACAGACTTCACCTTTTTGAGTTATGCTCTCGGTACGGAATTTTTTGTTGCAATACAATTCTTTCTCTATGTACAACTGCACGTCTGTCAGAAGGGGTGAATGGACTGTAACGCTACGTAATAGTTCACACGTCCTCTCCTCATTCAGGGACTGTATTCGCGAGTACAGTTTCGGAAACGTTGGCCTACCGCCTATCATGTATGGGGGATGAGACGTGGTCAGCGCTTCGATCAATTGGTCACGAGGCTGAGTGCACCCCGGTCCAGGTCTTCCGCTTGGCAAGCAGCTAAGGAGATCATCATGTGTAAATGACGCGCATAATTATTTACATTATATGAAATTAGTACTCAAATCTGAATAAATTTTAACTCAATTTTCAGTTTAGTTTTACTTCTGAACGTAATGCTGACACTCGTGAAATTTGGGTTTGAGAGTCGTGAGATCCGACCTAAAGTCGATCCATGCAGATCCACAATAAGGATTTACAGGATGAAATTCAGTTGAATGATTCTTTTTTACTTTCTCTACACGTACATGCACATAGTGAATAGAGAAGGTATTGTATTGCACCCAAAAATTCCATACCGAGATTTCACGAGAAATGCATGTTTTGAGACCCCTGAACCCAAAAAAAGCATTTGTAGAAAAATGTCCGTGTGTGTGTGTGTGTGTGTGTGTGTGTGTCTGTGGACAGCATAGGTCAAATACGAAAATACCGTTAAATACCAAACTTGGCAATTAAGTTTGATATTTTCCAAGGATGTGACACGAAGATTTTCAAGAAAATCTCCCCACCGCAAATTACCCTTTATATGGAAAAAATTTCAAAAATTTTGATTTTCTAAAAAATGACTCCAAAGATTTTGATTAAAATATCTTATATTTAAGATATTTAGATGTTAATTAAAATGTATATCTTCAAATTTCTAGGAATAGCCTTTGAAGATATCTTTATTCTGGATGAATTTTTCCGAAGAGATAGGTAAAAACTTGCCACACAGAGAATGTAGATCTTGTCAAAACACACAATTTGTTCTTTAAGTGTTTGTTGTAAACTGCTTCCAAGGTATTCCTTGTTATTGGTTTCAATTGTGAAGTACTCTTACAGGAATTTGTCAAGTGCTGTCCATACAAACAAAGGAACATCAGTCACATAACAACCAGCTTTTGACTGTCACTTTAACCTATGCTACTCCCTTATTTCGCTTCTACTTACAAGGAAGCAAGTTAAGAAGAATACTTGTGCTATTTTTTCTGAATTAACATAATAGAAACATAAGGTTTTTAATAATAAAGCATGTAGAGAAAGTGGTGTGAATGGAACACATCAGATTTTGTGTGGAAGGTATCCAGTTGGACGGGAGAGTATGATAGCAACGCCACCTGGCGATTAATCATTTACACCAACATGGCTCCATGGGAGGTCCCAAGTTCGATACTCGTCCACCATCAGTTGCGGTTGTCGTGAGCAACACACGAGTTTTTACTTTCTCTACACGTACATAGTGTACCCAAAAATTCCATACCAAGATTTCACCGGAAATGTATGTTTTAGGGTCTCCTGTATCCAAATAAAACATTTTCAGAAAAAGGTCTGTGTGTCTGTGAACACGATAACTCAAAAACGAAAAGTCTGTAAAATACCAAACTTGTTATCTCTCAGAGATGCGACACGAAGATTTTGAGAAAAATCCCCTCACCCCAAACTACACTTTATATGGAAGTTTTTTCGACAATTTTGATTTTATCAAAAAATGACTATCGATTTTGATTAAAATATCATATATTTAAAATATTTACCTCAAAAATAAAATGTATATCTTGAATTTTCTGGGGAGAGCCTTTGATGACTACTTTATTCTGGAGGAATTTTACGGAATTTTGCATAACTGGTAAACCATAAGAGAGACACACAAACTTGCCTTTCAAAAATGTGGAGCACATTAAAACACACAGTTTGTTATATAATTTTTTTCGTGGAGTTGGTCGTTTTTATAATATTCCTAGTTATTGGTTTCAGCTTTGAAAAACTTTTCTCATACAGGAATTTGTCAACTCTTGTCCATACAAACATAGGAACTTCAGTCACATAGCAACCAGCTTTTGACTATCACTTTAACCTATAGTACTCCCTTATTTCGCTTCCACTTACAAGGAAGCAAGTAATACAACTATTTCTGCTAATTTTTTCTCGTTGAGGATGAAGTAAATAGAAGAATAAGCGTTTTAACAATAGTTTGTTACAGAGATGTAGAGAAAGTGATAGTGATCCATTCACATTAATTTATCTGTTCTGTAAACAAACTATTTTTACAAAAGCTAATTATTTTATTTACTTCATGGTAATGGAGATAAACATTAGCAGAAACTTTCTTATTACTTGCTTCCTTGTAACAAGACAGGAAATAAGGCAATACACCGGGCTAAAGTGATAGTCAAATCTTTTAAAAGCTGTCGCTATTTGATGCAATTGAAATTCCCTTTCTCTCTGCATGAATAACGACTTCCCGTTTGAGAAAAGTTTTAAGTATTGGAAATTTAAGGAAACAAAAACTCTCAAATGTTAGCTGCACAACATAACAACATTTCTCTTGTAGCTAAAATATGTTAAATAGGTTATAATGACAAAATCTGATGTGATGCACTCACATGACTTTCTCTACATCTACACGGGTGGAAAAACTGAAACAAAATCTTCCCTTTACAATACGACCAAATAATGAAATAAAATTACAATTAAATAATATGCCCATACTTTATTTGTAATGTCTTTTAATGCACAACTTTCCATCCGGAGAGAAAACAAACAATGCCACTTTGGAGCAGGTAACGTACAACTGCCCATGCGAAAAACACGGCAGTCCAAGGTACATTTCACACACATCTACAGATTGACCTTGGGATTTATTGTCATTGTGAATGCAAGGCGCGCCGAAAACTGAACACTCTTAAATTCAAAAAGAAAATCGGTTGGCATTAGTGACATTCTTGGAATAAGCACATCCTCACCTTTGAACTTTCATTCCTTTAGTTTCCTTCTTCTTATAAGGAACTAAGTAATAAAAACATTGTGCTAATGTTTATCTCGATTAGCATTGTGTAGAAAGAAGAAGAATCTTTTGTAAGAAGTTTGTTTGTAGAGCCGCTAGAGAAAGTCATGTGAGTGTAACACTCGTCAGGAAGAGAAACGCTTACAGACAAGGGGCTGTTCACTTTCCCCTGAAATGTGGGATGTCATAGCCAAGTGTATCAGATAAGAGATATACCACCAGCACGAAACAAAAGATGAGCTAGTGCAGGTCTAGGCAAGGAAACTTGACCCTTATGCAGGTACTTGTTAACACGAGATCCTTGCGAACGATTTGCCAATAACAAAAGTTATCAACACTACCTTACTCTATTTCTCATTGCTATCAAGGTGTCACGTCGTACCGGGTTTTGCTCTCTGTACATAGAGAAGTTATTGCATTCCACTCAAAATTCGATTTACCTTTTAGGGTCCCCTGTATACAAACAAATCTCTGTTCCATTCACATGACTTTCTCTACATCTCTGCAACAAATTATTGTTATTATTATTGTAGCTTACCGTCCTTTAACCTGGTTGGTCATATCGGACGATGAATAAAATTGGTGAAAAGACGTTCAAATGATCTCGGGGTCTATGGAGCTTAAAGTTACTTGACATTCGTCTTCTCAGGATAAGGCAAAACCATCCTAAGCGAGTTTCGAACTCACGACCTTTTGAATGTGAAGCAGACACGCTACTCAGGCGGGCAACAGATTATGGTTAAAAAGCTTATGTTTCTATTTACTTTATGCTAATTGAGAAAACATTAGCAGGAATGTCTTATTACTTGCTTCCTTGTAAGTAGAAGAGAAATAAGGGAGTACCATAGGTTAAAGTGACAGTCGAAAGCTGGTTGTTATGTGACTGAAGTTCCTTTGTTTGTATGGACAGGAGTTGACGCATTCCTATATGAGAAAAGTATAATTTTTTCAAACCTGAAACTAAAAAGAAGGAATATCTTAAAAATGATCAACTACGCGAGAAAAAATGTATATAACATAAATTGTGTGTTTTAAAGTGCTCTACATTTTCTGTGTGGTAAGTTTTTATCCATTTCTTACGGTCGTAAAATTTCGTAAAATTGATACAGAATAAAGTAGCCTTCATAGGCTGTTCCCAGAAAATTCAAGATATTCATTTTATTTGTCAGGCATCTGTATATACGAGATTTTAATGAAACTCATTACAGCCATTTTTAAAAGAATCAAAATGTTCGAAATTTTTTCCACGTAAAGGATAGTTTGGGGTGGGGGGATTTTCTTGAAAATCTTCGTGTCGCCTCCTTGAAAGATACCAAACTTAAATACCAAGTTTGGTTTTTAACGGTATTTTCATTTTTGAGCTATACTGCTCCACCCCCCCCCCACACATGAACAACTTTTCCATAAAGTGATTTTTTTTTTGGATTCAGGGTGTCTCAAAGCGTATACTTCCCGTAAAATCCCGGTATTGAATTTTTGGGTGCAATGCGATACCTTCCCTATACACTATGTACACAGTGCGCGTAGAGAAAGTAAAAACATGTTTAGAAAAAGGTCCGTCTGTATGTGTGTGTGTCTGTGAACAAGATAACTCAAGAACGAAAAGTCTGTAAAATACCAATCTTGGTATTATGTTAGTATCTTCCAGGGATACGACAGGAAGATTTCCCCCACCCCAAACTTCCCTTTATATGGAAAAAGTTTTGAAAATGGCTCTAATAATTTTGATTAAAATATCGCATATTAAAGATATTTATGTGGCATATAAATTGTAGAATTGAATTTTCTGGGAATAGCCTCCAAAGGCCTCTTTATTTTGAATGAATTTTGCTGAAATTTGCGTAACTGGTAAACCTGTAAGAGATAGACAAAAACTTATTACACAAACATTTGATCACCTTAAAACACACAATGTATTTCATACACGTTTGCTTTTTTCTTCGTGGAATTGAGCATTCCTGAGTTATTCCTTGTGATTTCTTTCAAATTTAAAATACTTGACAACTTCCCGTGTGAGAAAAGATCAACTGTTGTCCCTGCATAGAAACGGATTTCAATCACATAGCAACCAGCTTTTGCCTATCACTTTACCTTAGTCTACTCCCTTATTTCACTTCTACTTACAAGGAAGCAAGTAATAAGACTTTCTGATAATGTTAATCTCCATTAGCATCAAGAAGAGAGAAGAAAATGTTTAACAATAATTTGTTACAGGGATGTAGAGAAAGTCATGCGATTTTCAAGCAGATGTTCTACTTTTCCATCCGTTTTTCTGAATGCACAAAATGTTTGGCCAGTCGAATGTTATAGACAAATAACGCAAGTGTATAGTGATAATACAATGAACGAGTCTTCAGTGAAGAAATGTACGACTAATCAAGGAAGAACATAACAGTGTGTATGATAAAGACCGGAGTGGAAGTTCATCAATCGTTATGGAGCAGTTGAACGCAAATGTTGATAAAAGAATTCAGAAAAACCGGTGTTCCACATTAGACACCACACTTGACTTTTTGGATGGAAGAGATTTGCCAGCCATGAAGACCTCAAAGTGACGGTGACATCTGGGCTCAGATGTTTAGCGGTGGAAGAGTATAACATGTGTACCACGTGACAATAAATACCTTGGTAGCAATGACGATTACGGTGAGAAATACAGTAAGGTAGTGTAACTTTGTAAATAAAGTTCTGTGTTGATAACTTTCATTATACCAAATCGTCTGTCACTTTCTGGATGACCCTCGTACATAGACTATTCATGTAAAATAAGGAAATGCCTAGAATATTTGCATTCCAAGCTTTAGTACAAATGTATCGATATTTTACGCGTTTTCCACCAGTGTTGTGTAATTATGGGTTTGCAGTGTCGTAGATCAAAACCTTAACTTCTATTCGAGTGTACAGTTTTAAACCGACAGGGCAATGCCTTCAAGAATGCATTAAAAGCGAAGAACATCGGTGAATTAATAGTTGTGAAGTGCTTAAAAACATAATTGTTTGTGTGCCTTGTTAAATGCATACATTTTAATCTGCTGTAAGCGCAGGACTATAAAAAGATAAATAATAAAGTAGTTACTATTATGATACAAGTTGTAAAAATGGTGTGTTATACTGTGAGTAGCAAGCTACGAACAATATACACGTGTGCCATACACTACTCTCAATATTTATGGACATTAATAGATTGTTTTGACTATTTCACACAGTTCATACTTAATGGTGTGCGATATTCAGTTGTTTTCTTGCATAGCATCAGTGCTGACAACATGATGACTTACTTGGAGACAGTGTAGCAGTTGTAATTTTGCTCTCTCTGCTGCTTGCATAATTTCGTCTGGTTCATCATCCGCCATTTTATGGATGGATACGAGCTTTCAGAGTCATGGCCTACTTGAATGAGGCCGTAAACACATAAACCAAAGTTATTTTAATTTTATAGCACTGAGCGACAGAGTTTTCTAGTTTTAATATTACTCACTTCAGCTGGTAATTAGCATCAACTGTCTAAACAAACTTCTATCTGCTGATCCGAGATAAAGAGTAGCAGAAATGGTCTAAGGCAATGCTTATATCCTAACCACAAAATCTGCCGACATTTTGTGCATTTCATGTCATTTTTATAATATCTGATGTTCAAATGTTTTTGTTCTGTTGCATTGCGAAGTTGAAATCGCTGGATGCAAATGTTTATTATTCCGTGTGCTTTCGTCGCATATAAGTGTTTTGATTTTCTCTATGCGATTTTGTTTTCCAACAATAAGTATCATAGTTACGTGTTGAAGCCAGTTGTCAAAAGAAAGAGGCTTTTTCACAAGCATGGAAAAGGCCACTTGGAGATTACGCGTACATTAATGTATTCGCGTGGAATTATATGCGTACAAATATTTGCAGCATTCAACAAAGCACATGGAGCGATTGCAGTTTCACTTTAGAATTGTACGAAATGACTACAAAATAAACTAGTACAAAGAAAATCCCAAAGATGTATTAATCAAGAAATCGCCAGGTCTGTGAAGCCCTCAGAGAAGAGTCCATTGCTACTCCAAACTAAACAAACATAAGCCTGAGTAGACTTTTAGTTCAAATTTAGCGCGCACGTGAAGAGGATCTCATGCTTATTACTTGCTTCCTTATTAGTAGAAGGGGAATAAGGGGATACACTAGGCTAAAAGGAATATTTTAAAATCTGGTCGCTATGTTGATTGACATTGACACTGGTTATTTTTCTATAAGAGACCTGAAACCGATGAGTATTTGAGACAATTTTAAGTAATTTAAAATTGAAGCCAGTGACAGGGAATATCTCTAAAATGGTTAACTTTACAAAAAAAATAAAAAATTAAGTTAATGAATGACATAAATTGTGTATTTTAACAAGATCTGACCGCGTCTTTACACTACTCTCTTCTCACCATGGCGGCGTGGGGTCGAACGCATGCGATTGGTGGTGGACAAAACGGGGCAGGGACGGATTTTCTCCAGTTTCCCTCGCCTTTGCATTTCATGGCGATTCATGAAGTTATTTGGGATGGGAGATTTTCCTCAAAATGTTCGTGTTGCATCCTTGAAATGTCCTAAACTTAAATACCAAGTTTGATATTTAACGGTATTTTCGTTTTGGAGATATCATCTCCACACACACACACACACACACACACACACACACACACACATTTTTCTACAAATGTTCTTTTTGCATTCAGGGGTCTCAAAACATACATTTACGGTGAAAACTCGGATACGAAATTTGGAGTTCGTTCTTTCAGCACGGCCAACAGTAAAACAAAAGAAATGTAACGAAAGGTGACTTCCCGTTTGAGAAAAGTTAACTAGTTTAAATTTGCAACCAAAAACAAATAATATCTCATAAACTGTTTAATGTAGACACAAAATAATATTGTATCACATAAATTGTGTAGTAAGTGTTGGTATTACTCTCTCTCTCCACCTACTATGCATATAGTGTATAGAGAAGGTACTGCATTCCACTTAAAAATTCAGTACCAAGATTCCACCGGAAATATATGTTTTGGGTCCCCTGAATCCAAAAAAGCATCTTTGGAAAAAGGTCCGTGTGTGAGTGTGAGTGTGAGTGTGTGTGTGTGTGTGTGTGTGTGTATATATGTGTGTGTGGACAGCATAGCTCAAAAACGAAAAGTCCGTTAAATACCAAACTTGGTATTTAAGTTTGGTATTTCCCAAGGATGCGACGGAAGATTTCCAAGAAAATCCCCCTATCCCCAACTACCCTTTACATGGAACTTTTATCGAAATTTTTGATTTTCTTAAAAATGTCTCTAATGATTTTGATTAAAGTCTCTTACATTTAAGATATTTACGTGCCAAATAAAATGCATATCTTGAATTTTCTGGGAATAGTCTCTGAAGATCTCTTTATTCTGGGCGATTTTTATTGAATTTTGCATAGCTGGTAAACCGTAAGAGAGAGACAAAAACTTGGCATAAAAATGTAGATCACGATAAAACACACAATTTATGTCATATATATCTTTTTTCGTCGAGTTCGTCGTTTTTGAGATATTCCTTGTTTTTGGTTTCAGCTTTGAAAAACTTACACTTTTCTCATACAGGAATTTGCCAACTCGTGTCCATAGAAACAAAGGAACTTCAGTCACATAGGAACCAGCTTTTGACTATCACTTTAACCTATTTTACTCCCTTATTTCGCTTCTGCTTACAAGGAAGCAAGTAATAAGACTATTTCTGCTAATTTTTGTCGTTTAGCATGAAGTAAATAGAAGCATATGCTTTTTAACAATTTGTTGCAGACATGTAGAGAAAGTCCTGTGAATTGAACACATCAGAATTTTTTTTTCAGTTTACCAGCTTAATTAACGTTGTATGAAAGTCGTCGAGAATGAGGAAGTCTTCAGATGCTATTTCCAGATTTTTCAGGAAGTAAATTCTATTCGTCAAGTAAATATCTTTAATAAACAGTATTATAGAAAACGTAAGCTATTTTTGAGAACGTCAACATTTTGAAAGTCATGTCTATGTCAAGGGTAGTTTAGGGTGGGGAGATTATGCTGAGAATGTTCGTGTCGGATCTTTGGAAGATACTAAACTTGAATACCTGGGTTGCAATCTCGGATACGAATTTTTGAGTGGAATACGTTGTTTGTACGTGCTATGCATGAAGACAAGATGTTATGATAATAGCGTGACGACATGGAGCGCGCTAATCTGAAATGGCACAGCAGATTTCTCTCGAGTATTACTGCACAACAATAACACCTGATGCTGCCGCCACCTTGGGGCAACAGTCGACTATCTCCACCAACCTCTATATACTAGGGTCGGCTGATAAGTCCCGAAAACAGCATTAAAACCCTTTCTTTTTACCTTTATTTCTCAACATAATCTCCAGAAAGGCTAATACATTTGTCATACTGGTGTTCTAATTTAATTAAACCACCTCTGTTTTCTGCAAGAATGTCAAGGATTGGCTTTTGTTGATAATTCAAAGGAGTGCTTGCTATACATAATGGAAACCATATCCTTTAGCCCATGCAGTTAGTTTGAAGGAAAGTGATCACTAGGGCTCGGATTTTTAGGTGCTAAAAACTTGCGAAATATTTATTTGTTTATGTGCCAAAACAAATAAAATATGTTTTTAAAGATGTGAATGGCTGCTATAACAGAAATGTCATCATTCGCGCGAGGGATCATCAAATGCTGTTCCATCCCGAGAGATTCACGATTGTGACGAAAAGGGCCTTGAATTTTGTGCTGCACAACCAGAAAGAACATAGTTTTTTCGACATCTTGAACTGCTTAAAAAACTATTGGACTTGAATGCTATTGAGGTTACGAATATTCAGATTTGTCAGATGCTGAATTTGTTTCCAGGTTAGTGCAGTGAATTTAAGTTCCACAAATAAAGTTTAACTTTTCTTAAGGATATGCCTACACAATCAAATTGGGGTTTACAAGATAGCGCTTCCCTTATGTTAAATCCACTATTTTGGAACACTTCTTTGCAATTTAAAGGCCCTGCTGTGGTACTGCACAATTAATAAAATATTGTTTGGTTTTGTTTTTGTAAAACGCGAAATAGCTGCCTTATGTTTGTTAAAACTTAAATGTTGGTCTGCCGTTATAGCTTTACCACATGACAGACAATACAGGAGTTTACCATCAGAACTGAAAATATCCTTAAATTCCGCTGCATATTCTTGCACTACTTTTCAGTCTGGGCAAGTTTAATCCACTGTGAAGTGAAAACTGTCGATATGTAACTTCCCACTTTGTGGAGTCATGACAAATGACTGACTATATCGGCAGCTTAACAAGTATCAGTGTACACGCAAGTCGGGCTGGGAACGATTATTTCAAGCTTATGGTAGTGCCGTTGTTATCTTGCGAGCTCATTCATATAACTAAGGAAAACAGGATGTTCCTATTTTCTTCAGTTGCTCCAATAATTGCGTCATCTGAACTTTACAGAACCTGTTAAAAACAATTCTGAAATTATGTGGAAATTACTTTATAAAAAGGTTCCTTTATGCGACTTTTGTATAATTGATGTAAATATACGACAAATATGTATTTAGATACAAAAAACAGAAAATATGTATTTTATGTGCAATAAAAGTTGAAATGTTTGGTCTAGTGTACATATCCAGAACATTAAACTCAGTTTCAAGGTCATATTAGGACGCAAACAAAATGTGTTTACCTAAAGATGCGAGCGCTAGTTATCACTCTCCGGCATATAACCATCTTCCTGCGGTTATAGCTTTACTATTCTATATTTTGCTGCTTCTTGGCATAGTAGAAACAAACTTAATCATTATATTAAAAATTGATGTTACACTCAAACAAACATTAGCAGAATGTTCTTATTAAATAACTTTCATATAAAAAGAAGGAAACTATCGCTATGATAAGGCGATAGCCAAATATTTTAAAGGTTATCGTAATGCGACTGTCATTGAAATTGGCTTCTTTGCTTGGCCAGAAGAAGAATTAAAGAAAAACGGACACTTCCTTTCTGAGAAAAGTATTTGGACATTGAAAAAATCGACGAATACTTTAGAAACTTTACATCAAAGCTGTATTTATGACATAAATTATGTTTTAAAGAGCTCTACACAACTTTTGTTAAGTAAGTTTTTGTCTATCTTATACGGTTTACCAGTTATGTAAAATTCCTCCAGGATAAACATGTCTTCAGAGGCTATTCCCAGAAATTTTAAGATATACATTTTATTTGTCTGGTAAATAGTTTTAATATACGACATTTTAATCAAAATTGCTAGCTATTTTTGAGTAAATCAACATTTTTGAATTCCTTTTTCCATGTAAACGCTAGTTGTGGTTGGATGGATTTTCTTGAGAATCTTCGTGCCGCATCCTTGAAAGATGTTTAACTTAATTACCAAGTTTGGTACTTAACGGACTTTTCGTTTTTGAGCTATGCTGACCCCCTCATACACACACACACACACACACACACACACACAAACCATACACTGACAGACATATGCACTTTTTTCTAATTTTTTTTTTGATTCAGGGAGTCTCAAAACATATATTTCTGGTGAAATGTCGTAATTGAATTTTAGGGTGGAATACAATATATACTATGCAGTACATAGTACGTGTAGAGAAAGAAATAAGTTCCCAAGTATCAGTGAAGTTAAACTAAGAGAGGGAATATTGGTTTTCCCTGAAATAAGGGAACTGACGAAACATCCTACATAATTTGAAAACCAGTTAAATATTGAGGAAGCAGTTGCAGGCAATCTTTCCAAAAGGTTGTCAGAAACTTCAGGTCTGATCACGGCCAGAGCTTGTCAGAGAGAACTAAAAGATATGCCATTAAAAATACATCTGGATGTCTACCCTGAGAACCCAGAGGCTGTGAACGTTTCCATGAGGACGTCGCGGAAATGGAAAGACGCTGCCAGGGGAAATGATGTTGTCTGTTGATGTTCCTCAAGCGAAAATCAGTTCACACAACTTTTAGTAACAAAATGTAATTTCAACTCATAATACTGTAAAATATAGACAAGAAAAATGTTTGTCATCTGATTACTCGAAAACCGCGAGTGATGGAAAAAAACCTGATGTTCCATTCACATGACTCTCTGCAACAAATTGTTCTATTTACTTCATGCTAATCGACAAAAATTAGCAGAAATACTCTTATTACTTGCTTCCTTGTTAGTAGAAGCGAAGTAAGGGAGTACCTAGGGTCAAGTGATAGTCAAAAGGGGTTGCTATGTGACTGAAGTTCCTTTGTTTCTTTGAACAGGAGTTGACAAATTCCTGTATGAGAAAAGTATATTTTTCAAAGCTGAAACCAAAAACAAGGAATATCTAAAAAAAGAAAAAAAAAAAAAAACTCCACGAAACAAATGTATATAACATAAATTGCCTGTTTTAATGTGCTTTACATTCTTTGTGTGGTAAGTTTTTGTCCATCTCTTACGGTTTAGCAGTTATGCAAAATTCTGTAAAATTGATCCAGAATAAAGTAGTCTTCAGAGGCTATTCCCAGAAAACTCAAGATATACATTTTATTTGCCAGGTAAATATCTTTAATATACGATATTTTAATCAAAATCCTTAGAGCCATTTTTAAGAGAATAAAAAATTTCAAAATTTTTTCCATATAAAGGGTAGCTTCGGGTGGGGAGATTTTTTTTTGAAAATCTCCGTGTCGCATCCTTGGACGATACCAAACTTAAATACCAAGTTTGGTTTTTAACGGTCTTTTCGTTTTTGAGCTATGCTGCCCACACACACACACACACACACACACACACACACACACACACGGACATTTTTCTAAAAATGCTTTTTATGGATTCAGGGGTCTCGGAAGATATATTTCCGGTTAAATCTCGGTATCGAGTTTTTGGGTGCAATATATAATACCTTCTCTATACACTATGTACATAGTACGTATAGAGAAAGTAAAAATTGCGTCTGTCACGTGTGGGCCACGTATGTGACGTTCCCCACTGTGTGTGTGTGTGTGTGTGTGTGTAACCCTACCTAATTACTTATAGCATGTCACTCCCCACGTACCTGTTTGTAGTGACGACTGCTATAGTTGCCTCAGCTCCGCTCAAATCTCCGATGACGTCGGCCGGTGAGCATGAAATTAACTCGCTCAGGTTGGAGTAACAGTAGGGGTAGCTAGGAGTTATGAATATTACAACACACTTCAACTTGTATATCTTAATTTATTTGTGACTAGAACCTTTAAATATAACAAGCACTTATGCCTTACATACTAAAGTTACTAGCACTTCCTGCAACTTTATATCTCCAACAACTGAGCTTTACATTGCATATCTAGCAACTGAGCATTGCGGTCTGCGCAAACTGTCTTCAGGCTGTTACTTGTATAGGAAAATATGGTGTCATTGCTGCTTTATTTCTATTGGTTAAAAAGACCACGAACTTGGCGTCTATGCGTCCCATAATGCAGTTTTTCTTACGCATAATTCACTATACCTGGTGACTACATTTGTACAATGTAGAAAAACTCATTTCATTAGAGATTTCCCCCAGTTCACCTTCACTTGTTGCTCAGTTGCACGCACGTACATTAAGGAGTACGTGACTTTTACCAACTTCCACCTTGACAAAGAATCTTCCCTTTATGCAGTGACTCAGTTTTGTAAACGCCCTAATCTGCGCTTGCTACACATATAGAGAAATATTTTATTTGTACATTAAATAATAACCAATAATTAATATGATGATGATAATACGGACGAGGCCAACTAACGGTCTCAAAATCTGATGTGCTCCATTCACATGACTTTCTTTACATCTGTGTAACAAATTATTGTTAATAAGCTTATTTTTCTATTACCTGGTAATCGAGATACACACTAGCAGAAATGGTCTTATTACTTAGTTCGATGCAAGTAGAATAGAAATAAGGGAATATACTAGGCTAAGGCGACAGTCACATGTTTTAAAATATGCTTGCTATGAGATTGAATTCCTTTAGTTTGCGTGGCCAGGAGTTGACAAGTTCCTGTATGAGAAAAGTTTAAGTATTTTAAAACTGAAACCAATAACAAGGAATATCTCAAACGGTCAACTCCTGGGGAAAAAATGTATATGACATAAATTGTGTGTTTTAAGAAAGTGAAACATTTTATGTAGTTAGTTTTTGTCTATCCCTTACGGTTTACTAGTGCTGCAAAATTAAAAAAGAAAAAAGCATGCAGAATAAACATGTCTATAGAGGCTATTTCCAGAAAATTCAAGATATACATAATTATTTGTCAGGTAAATATCTTTTATATAAGACATTTTAATCAAAATCGTTAGAACCATTTTCCATAAAAGTAATAATTTTCTATTTCTTTTCCATATAAAGGGTATTTGGGGGTGAGCGTATTTTCTTGAAAATCTTCTAGTCACATCCTTGGAAGATACTGGACTAAGATACCAAGTTTGGTATTTAAGACTTTTCTTTTCTGAGTTATGCTCGCCACAAATTCTCACATAGACCTTTTTATAAAAGTCTGATGTGTCCCATTCACATGGCTTTCTCTACCCATATTATTGCAAAAATATGTTCTTATTTACTTCATTCTAATTAGGATAAATATTTACAGAGCTTGTGTTGCTGCTTGGTGCCTTATAAGCAATAGGGAAATAAGGGAATGCACTAACTTAAAGTGATAGTGAAATGTTTTAAAAGTCGGTCACTATGTGATGTTCGGTTCTCTTTACATGGCCAAGGAGGTAGGAAACAAAAGATAGCTTCCAATTTGAGAAAAGTCTAGTAGTTGGTAAACGATTAACTCTACATAAAATGAACATGGGTAATAGAGCCCGTTTTAATGAGGTATGTGTTTATCGTGAGCAAAGTTCTTGTCTTCTGCTTTACCAGTTATAGAAAAATCATCCAGAATAAACATGTCTTCAGACGTTATTCCCAGAAAATTCAAGATCCACATTTTATTTGTGAGGTAAATATCTTAAATATACAATATTTTAATCGGATTCGTTACTCATGTTTGAGGCAGTAACATTTTTCGAAAATATTCAAATGTAAAGGGTAGTTTATCGTTGGGAAATATTCGAAAATCTTCAGTTCATCATTATTGGTAGATGCTGAACTGAGATGTGTTTAACAGACCTATCGTCTTTGAGCTATCGGACAGAAGTACACTCACGTATATTTTATAATACATTTTCTTTGGATTCAGAGGACCCTTAAAACGTGTATTTTGCATAAAATCTCATTAACGAATTTTTGGGTGGAATTGAGTTGGGAAAGTAAAAATATGATGTGCTCCATTCACATGACTTTCTCTACATCTCTGCAATAAATTGTTAAAAAGCTTATGCTTCTATTTACTTCATGCTAATCGAGAGAAAATTAGCAGAAATAGTCTTATTACTTGCTTCCTTGTAAGTAGAAGCGAAATAAGGGAGTACCATAGGTTAAAGTGATAGACAAAGGCTGGTTGCTATGTGGCTGAAGCTCCTTTGTTTGTATGGACACGAGATGACAAAGTCCTGTGTGAGAAAAGTATAATTTTTTAAAGCCAAAACCCAAAACAAGGAATATCTAAAAAATTATCAACTTCTCGAAAAATATGCTTAAAAATAAATTGTATGTTTTAAAATGCTCTACATTTTTTGTGTGGTAAGTTTTTGTCTATCTCTTGCGGTTAAGCAGTTAAGCAAAATTCCGTAAAATGCATCCAGAATAAAGTAGTCTTCAGGGGCTATTCCCAGAAAAGTCAAGATATACATTTTATGTCAGGTAAATATTTTTAATATATGATATTTTAATCAAAATCGTTAGAGCAAATTTTGAGAAAATAATTTTCGAAAAAAATTCCATGTACAGGGTAGTTAGGGGTGGGGGCATTTTCTTGAAAATCTTCGTGTGGCATCCTTGGAAGATACCAAACTTAAATACCAAGTTTGGTATTTAACGTCTCTTCGTTTTTTGTCCACACACACACACACATACACACACACACACACACACACACACACGCGCGCGCGCGCGAACGCATTTTTTTTTCCCCAAGGTGTCGTAAAACATGTATTTCCGGTGAAATCTCAACATCGAAATTTTGAGTGGAATACAATACCTTCTCTATCCCTATGTAGATTGTACATACGGGGCTATAGAAAGTAAAAATGGATAAAGAAGATAGGCATGAAAATGTGTTTAAGAAGAGAATCAATAATGCAAATAGTATTCTGTAGAAGAGACATGTAAGAAAAATAATATAATAGTGAAGGGGAATGTCACATTTTAAAACAAATTGGATTTAACGCCAGCAAGATGTTCTAGATTGGTAACAAATAATATTATAAAACATATCTGATGTCTTCCATTCACATGACTTTCTGTTCCACAAACAAAGCTTTTATTCAAAAATTAATATTTTATCTACATGATGCTAATGAGATAAACATAGCAGATTGTCTTATTATTTGCTTCTTTGTAATTAGTAGGGAAATAACAGGCACAGGCTAAAGCGATAGTTTCGTCCTTTAAAAACCGGTTGCTATGTGAAACAATTGAAATTACGACTCTTTGCTTGCCAGGATAAAGAAACGAAAAGAAAGACGTCTTCCCGTTTCAGAAAAGATTTTAAGTGGCTTAAAATTGAAATCAAAAATCCAGGACATCTCGAAAATTGTTAACAAAAAAATTATATAGCATTTAAATGTGTGTTTTAATGAGATGTACATTTTTTGTGTGGTAAGTTTTTGTCTATCTCTTATGGCTTGCGAGTTATAAAAGTCATCCAGAATGAAAGAGATCTTCAGAAGAATGCAAGATATACGTTTCGTTTGTCTTAAACATAAGGTGTTTTAATCAGAATCGTTCGAACCATGTTTTAGAAAATACGTTTAGTATTTAAGGACTTTTCGTTTTTGGGATATGTTGTCCACAGATGCTGACACACAGACCTTTTTCTAAAAATACTTCTTTTGGACTTAGGGGACCTCAATGCATATATTTCCGGTGAAATCTTGGATATAATACAATTCCTCCTCTGTACACTATGTACATTACGTGTAGAGAAAGTAAAAATATGACGAATTCCATTTATTTTGGGGGGATTCAGGGTTCCTTAAAGCATGCATTTCTGGTGAAATCTAGATACTGAATTTTTGTGTGTAATGCTTTAACGTGACTTTGGCAGATAGCCACTGGAAATTGTATCACTCTGTACGAGAGAGGGGGAACACGTCCTCTTGTAACAGGCTTCTCCAGAAAACCATAAAACCACGGAGTGGACTGTTTGTTGGGTTCCGGAACTCTGATGTAGACCTTCAAGCGTTTAGCAAACAAACTGTTCAACTCGACGCTACTTGATAACAGCCCCTCAAGTTCAACCAATGTTCAGCAATATTTATAGTTTCTGTACCGTTTTACTTTCTCTACACATAACTATGTACCTACATAGTGTATAGAGAAGGTATTGCATTCCAACCAAAATTTCGATACCGAGATTTCACCGGAAATGTTTTAGGTCTCCCTGAATCCAAAAAATGCATTTTCAGAAAAAGGTCCGTGTATGTGTGCGCGTGTCTGTGGACAGCATAGCTCAAAAACGAAGAGATCTTTGAATACAAAACTTGGCATTTAAGTTTGGCATCTTCCAAGGATGGACACGAAGGTTTTCAAGAAAATCTCACCACCTCCAACTATCCTTTACATGGAACTTTTTTCGAAAATTTTGATTTTTTCAAAAATGGCTCTAACAATTTTGATTAAAATATCGTATATTAAAGCTATTTACCTGACAAATAAAATGTATATCTTGAGTTTTCTGGGAATATCCTCTGAAGACTGCTTTATTCTGGATGAATTTTGCGGAATATTTCATAACTACTAAACCGTAAGAGATGAACAAGAAGTTACCACACAAAAATGTAGAGCACGTTAAAACGCACAATTTATGTTATATACAGTTTTTTTTCGTGGAGTTTATCGTTTTTGAGATATTCCTTGTTTTTAGTTTCAGCTTTGAAAAACATACTTTTCTCATACAGGAATTTGTCAACTCGTGTCCATACAAACAAAGAAACTTCAGTCACATAGCGAGCAGCTTTTGACTATCACTTTAACCTATGGTACTCCCTTATTTCGCTTCTACTTACAAGGGAGCAAGTAAAACTATTTCTGCTAATTTCTTCTTGATTAGCATGAAGTGATAGAAGCATAAGCTTTTTCGGTGGTGGTAAAACATATATATTTCCACTGATGTCGATAACGATTTTTGGGAGGAATACAACACCTTCTCTATCCACTATGTACATTGTAATATAGCTGCTAGAGAAAATAAATTGTACTGTTGATAATGGAACTATGGTTCAGAACCTCACGTGACAAATATCGTTTCAGCGACGGATGTTATCAAGAAACAGAATGCAAAGGGTCGTGCGAAGGAGAGCAGCAAATGTGATCGATACAGTGAGAGGGGGGGGGGGGTCTCTGAAATAAAGCCAGCCCTAAGTAAACAAAACGTAATTTGAAACAAAATGCTTCCGCAAATGGAAGGCAAGGTTTCGTATTTCGTCACTTCTCTTCGCTCAAGTTTTCCTATGGAAAAGAAAAGTCTGATTCTTTCATATTTGTTTCCCTATCCGCTATTATACATTGCATTATTTACTTTCTCTACACATACTATGGTGTATAGTGAAGTTTTTTTTTGTAGTGTTTAACGTCCGCACCGGTGGAATGAGATGGCGGGGGAAACCGGAGTACCCGGAGAAAACCCGCCCCAGCGCCGCTTTGTCCACCACAAATCTCACATGCGGTCGCTTGGGATCGAACCCCGACCGTCTAGGTGAGAGGCAAGTGGCCTAACCACTCGGTCACGGCGCGGCCCATAGTGAAGGTATGCACTCCACCCAAAAATTCGATACCGGGATTTCACCCGAAAGATATGCTTTAGGGTCACCTGTATCCAAAAAAAGCATTTTCACAAAAATGTGTGTGTGTGTGCCTGTCGACAGCGTAGCTCAAAAACGAAAAGACCGTTAAGTACCAAACTTGGTGTTTAGTTTTGATATCTTCCAAGGATGCGACACGAAGATTTTCAAGTAAATCCCCCCCACCCATAACTACCCTTTACATTGGAATATTTTTCGAAAATGTTGTTTTTCTTAAAAATGGCTAACGATTTTCATTAAAATACCACATATTAAAGCTATTTCCATCACAAATAAACTGTATATCTTGAAATTTCTTGGAATGACTTTTAAAGACCTGTTTATTCTGGATGAATTTTGCTGAATTTTGCATAACTAGTAAATCGTAAGAGATAGACAAAAACTTACTACCAAAAAATGTAGATTTCGTACAAATACACAATGTTTTAGACATTTATTTCGTGGAGTTTGCCGTTTTCAAGAGATTCCTTGTTATTAGTTTCAATTGTAAAGTACTTATACTTTTCTCAGACAGGAAGATTCCGTTTTTATTTTGTTTTACTGCTGGTCCAGGAAAGAAGCGATTTGCAATGACAGTCGCATAACGAGAACTTTTAAAACATATGACTATCACTTTGGTGCATTCCTTTAGTTCCTTTATACTTATAAACAACTAAATAATAAAAACATTCTGTTAATGGTTTAGTGTAGCTAAAAGAATAATCTTTTGTAAGAACGTTTGAATTTGGAGCAGCAAGAGAAAGTTATGGGAATGGAACACATCAGATGGACCCTAAAATGTGTACATTCTTGGTATCGAATTGTTGGGTGGAATGCAATATCTTCTCTACCTTTGTACTAAGCAGGGAAATAAAGATAGCATAAGTAAACTATAGGCTTAAAGCATTGGGCGCACAATGTAGTAAGCGTTCCCTTTAAGGAAACAACTGAGTTAGCTAAGGAAATGAATAAGGCGATCGTAAGCACGTCTTGGAGAAAGAAAAACAAAAGGGAAGCGGAAATGAGAACTCGCATCTCTCACACTCATGAAAATGAGAGGAGGTAAGCTAATTTTTGTGCACAAATTAAAAAAGCAGTTCCTCAGCGCCCAGCGTATTATATAGTTCCTTTGTGTTGTTCGATGTTTGAAAAGGAACCAAAAAAGTTCTCAAGTTCATCTTCAATTATATTTACATGAAAATACCAATGAAATGTGCATCTATATTTTCCAGGAATAGACTTAGTAGTATTCATTCTGAATGAATGTTTTTACTTTCTCCAGCGCATATGTAGAATATACATAGTAGATAGAGAAGGTATTGAGTTCCATCTAGATGCTACCGGAATACACGTTTTGAGACCCCTTGAATAAAGAAAAAAAACTTATGGAAACATGTTGATTTTCTGAAATGGCTCTAACCATTTTCTGGAAATAGCCTCTGAAGACAAATTTATTCTTCATAGACTTTTGCATAACTGGTAAAGCGTCAGAGATAGACAAAAGGTTACCATAGGAAAAATGTAGGTCTAAATAAAACACACAATTTATTTCATATACATTTTTACTTTCTCTACACGTACTATGAATATAGAGTATAGAGAAGGTATTGCACTCCACCCAAAAATTCGATACCGAGATTTCACCGGAAAAATGTTTTAGGTCCTCTGTATCCAAAAAAAAACAAAAACAAAAACAAACAAAATTTTCAGAAAAATGTCCGCGCGCGCGCACGCGCATGTGTGTGAGAGAGAGATTTTGTGTGTGTGTGTGTGTGTGTGTGTGTGAGAGAGAGAGAGAGAGAGAGAGAGAACTGCATATCTCAAAAACGAAAATACGGTTAAATATCAAACTTGGTATTTAAGTTTGGTATCTTCCAAGGATGCGACACGAAGATTTTCAAGAAAATTCCCCCACCTCTAAATACCCTTTACATAAAAACATTTCGAAAATTTTGTTTTTCTTAAAAATTGTTCTAATGATTTTGATTAAAATACCACATATTGAAGCCATTTCTATTAAAATTAAAATGTATATCTTAAATTTTCTGGGAATAGTATCTAAAGACCTGTTTAGTCTGGATGAATTTTCCTCAATTTGGCATAAATGATAAACCGTAAGAGGTAGACAAAAACTTACTACACAAAAACTGTAGATCTTGTTAAAATACACAAGTTATGTCATATACATTTTTTTCAAAGAGCTTCCCCTTTTCGAGGTATTCCTTGTTATTAGTTTCAATTGTGAAGTACTTTTTTTCTCAGAAGGAAGTGTCTGTTTTTCTTCTGTTCTACTCCTGGCCAAGCAAAGAAGCGATTTGCAATGACAATCGCATAGCGACATCTTTTAAAACATTGACTATCACTTTAGCCTAGTGCATTCCCTCACTTATAAGGAAGTAAGTAATAAAATTCTGGGTGTTGAAAGAAGAAGGTTATTTGTAGAGTAGCAAGCGAAAGTCATGCGAGTTACATACATCAGCTTTTTTAAGAACAGTCTGTTACGAGTAGGCAGAGAATGTCATGCGAATGGAAGACATCAAATGCTTTTGATTAGGGGTTTGAAAACCTGAATTTCAAATGAAGTCTTTGTATCAAAATGTTGGGTGGAATGGTTTAGTTAGATGTGTAAGGTATATGAGATTGAGAAGTTTGCTAGTAGAATGGTGACCCCACTACGTCAGGGCAATAAAATGAGGGAGCGCTTTCTCCCTGGCAGGAATCAAAACGATTACTGACAAGAGAGTTAATTGAAATCGGGGGAGACTATGCGCATTTGTCCATTCCCTCTAAATAATCCCATGGAAGCAAAGCGAAAATATCACACTAGTGACGTAAACTTGCTTCGCATGACGCCGAGAACAGAACTTGTAGAAGGATAAAGTGACAGTCAAATGTTTTAAAATGTGGTTGCTATGTGAAACACGTGGAATTCGGTTCCCCTAGCTTTCTAGGAGTAAACAACAATTGATGAAAAGATACATGACTTCCCGTTTGAGAAAACTTCAGTAGCTTAAAACTGAAACCGATAATACGGAGGAAAAAATTACATGTACCACGTTTTGTGTGGTAAGTTTGTGTAACTCTTACGGTTTAGTAGTAATACGACCAAGAATGAACAGAAAATCCGATATATACAGGCTGTTAATGAACTCTACCACCGAAATATTTTCGCAGAATATGTAGATTACTTAAATGGGTAATTTGAGATAGGAGACTTATGGCCTGTTTATTGAAATTTCAAAGTAACGGCTATAAGTTTCTGAAGTGCGAGTACGCCACGTATCGCTGCACTTCATCTGGAATGAAAAAAAAAAAAAAAAAAAAAAAAAATAATTACTCTATGACAGGAATCGAACTCAGACCTTTGGGATAGCAGCTTCCCGCCACCAGAGCAGTTGAAAAAGCGCTTCCAGTGTAGGCTACACTCAAGAACATAGTTAATGAATGCTCAGTGTCGCACTGTTGGAGATTTTTGCGACATTGAGAACGCTAGTAACGAGCTGCTAAAATCGATATTTCTATACTCGGGGGGCAGCAGTTTTAAAGACTTTTTCAAGCTGCTTTGCTTTAACACCGACTTATCAGCACCTGATACCCACACATTTAACGTTATGTTTATCCGGGCATCGCCGATCTCAAATTACTTATATCAGTCACGTGCACAATCTCGCAAATTATTTCCGTGTACTTCATTAGCACCCTGCATATATATGTGTGTGTGTGTGTGAAGACGGGTTATTCCTTTTAGCTACACAGCAGAAAGATTAAAACTAAAACATTTAAACAGCACTACATATCCGGCCATGGTCCCTACGGTACATATTGGAAAAAGAAAATAAAACGTCACAAGATATCTGCAGGAAATGTTCTCAACATGACACGTTCTCTTTGAATGCGCAAAATGCTGTTCGTTCATCACGACTCAAGAAGGAACCGACCTACAAGGGCATTATATTTATCATATAATAAGAGATAAAAACTTATTTACAACTTTAGGATCGTCAGCTAGTGTACACGCTAAACACGACCTATCAACCAAGACCTTATAAGTTAACATGCAGAAACAATGAAGCTAATAACTCAATTGGGAGAAGAGGAAGAAGAAGAAAATTGAGGAGGAGAGGTCAGCGAATCATCACACCGGCCATGCTAGAGAGAGAAACGCTCACGCTCTCACACTCACATGACATTTTTCAATTTTTTTTTGTTTTGATTCAGAGGACCCTAAAACATGTCTTCCTAGAAATCTCGGTATCGAATGTGTTTGTGGAATACAATACCTTCTCTAGCTACATACGTATAAGAGAAACACTTGAGCTTACCCGGAAATGCAACGAGTATTTTTATTTTCTCTGGGTCGTACTTGTAGGAATAGGAAGGGGACTCGAAACAGAGATTCGTGTTGGTTATTTAACTTTTTCCACACCGGGCGGCCGGAACCAGGAGCACAGCAATGACAGTCGCCAGATAGAAACACACAGACCAGCGGGCGGTAACCCTTAAAGAAACCAATAGGACAAAGGTGAATGAAATTACAACGAAAATGACTTGGAAAGACACGAAATTCAGGGGATGAAAGAAACCTATCCAGTATTCGCTTGGCCAAAACCTCAACTCGGGTACACCAGCCACGGGAATCGAACCCGCGACCTCCCGAATGTGGACTAAGACATAACCGCCTGAACAATCCCGCCGCTCGGTTACTTGGACGGTGCGATTTGGCAGGGAAGAAGATGCTCAAGTGTCTTATCTCATCTCCTCTCCCAACTCCGCCTGGTTGCTCCTGATTCCGGCCGCCCTCTCATTGGATTTAGGTGCAATACCCTTATGTTTGGTGGCAATCGTATCCTATTAGGTACTGCAATTGTTTAATGTACAAACTGCACTTACAGACCACGGTGTTTCGACTGGGTGTGTCACAGCCGACTTCGCTCCTCATAAACTCCGCACGTAAAGCATAACTAGAGCCCGGACTTTTATGTAATTACAATCCCTTATCATGTTTCAATGAGAACTAAAGTTGGCAAATTACGTCATTTGGGACTCCTTTACAAACTTCCATTTTACATTTTTTTACATATTTTCTGGGTTTCGTTACAATGTTATTGTTTAAAAAATATTGTAGTCACATTATAAAGTACTGTTTTCACGAGTTTTGCTGAAAGCAACAAAAGTCAATGTGCGAAATTAAATTAAGAATGCGACAATAACCGTCTCGCCTCGTTCTGACTGTTGTCCGTTTATATGAAAGCAGGTGCCGCTCGACAATGTTGACCTCCAGTGTCACGCTTCTCGTAGGGGCATTCTCAAGGGCTGGAGAAATTGATTGTTACCATTGTTGGCATCTTGTAATATAACAGCTGCGAGGAAACAAACGTGAGCCGCTCGACAACCATCGAATACAGCGAGGCGACAATACTGCAGTTAGTTTCTTGCTAGTCTTAGTAAAATGGCACCAGTTGCGTCCTCGCTATCCTGCAAGTGGAAGTCGTGGGTTAAATTAGATAGCGCCTTTACAACCGACGGAAAAATAACAGTCTGTCAAGCTTACGGTAAAGGAATTCGCTGTTCCATGAAATCTCAATTAGAACAATATAGAAAGAAGAAAAGACTCAAAATGAAAATGCCTGATTGTTCATTGTATGTCAAGAGATAGAAAACTGAAAATGCATCCCCATTGAAAAATGTAATTATTTTGCATTTATTGTTTTACTCATTGATAAATTGGTTGACTATTTCAACATTGCTTTAGCGTCAAAAATCTCAGTAAAATAATTATGTGAAATGAGTAATTTTAATAAATATAATCCATATTTCTTATTTCGTAATTACCTACTTGAAAATAAATTTTAGGTATATTCTACATAAAACAAAACATTTTCCCTATAATTAATTCTATATTTACTGTTTACATTTTAACTTATTGTAATTAATTTACGCACAGACCCATCAACTTATAAAATTCTGGGTAATTTGCAGTCTGCATTTAGATTTGAGTTGGTAATGTTAGTATTGAGAATATTTTGTTGATATTGCATAATAAAAACGCGGGCTCTATTTATAACACTGCGCTTGTAGCGCTAACACCAACTTCCCGATCATAATTAGGAGGGATTTCTTGACCGCGATGCGAGGCCAGAAGCATCTTATAGGGTTGGATGGGCTTCCCCCGGAAGTTTTTAAAGCCGCAGCCAATGTTAATGAGTTTGGTAGGAGTATGCTCCAGATATGTAACAGATTGTTTATTGAGGGGAATTACCCTACCTGCTGGGGAGAGGGCATTATTCATCCCATTTATAAAGGGAAGGGAACTATTGGAAATCCGGATAACTATAGGGGGGTTACTCTGTTGCCAATTATGGAGAAAATTTATTGTAGAGTGTTATATAACCGGATAAAGGACTGGGAATCTAAATTTGGCAAACTTTCAAAATTTCAAATGGGTTTCAGAGAAGGACACAGTACCATAGATGCCGCTTTTATATTAGACCCTTTAAGGACGAAGCAACTGTTAGTTAAGCGGGGAAAGCTTCATTGTGCTTTTGTGGACTTTAAGAAGGCATTTGACTCTATCAATCGAAATGCATTATGGTACAAACTAGGCAGAAAGGGGTTATCAAGTAAAATGGTTAGAGCATTGCAGGCAATGTATCAAAATGTCCAATTCTGTGTAAGTACGACAGAAACAGAGTGTCGGAGAGCTGCCTAAGCTATAGGGGTGCGAGGCAGGGTTGTATTTTATCTCCCTTGCTATTTAATCTCTTTGTGGATGATATTACTGATACAATGATAGCAGAGAATATTCAAGCACCAGTAGTAGCGGATTTGCAGATTCCAACACTTTTATACGCAGACGATTTAGTATTGTGCTCTACGACAGTAAACGGATTGCAACGAGGACTGGACAAACTTAAGAACTATTGCGATGAATGGCTACTTACAGTTAATGTGAATAAGACTAAGGCAATGACTTTCAAAAAGGGTTGTGTTTATAGCAGGGAGGAGACTTGGACATATGCAGGACAGATACTGGACAATGTTAAATCTTTTGTGTACTTAGGACTCACATTTACAATGAACGGAAAATGGACAAAACACATTGACATTACGAAACACAAGGCAAGGGTGAAAGCGGCGGAAGCTCTCCGGATACGCTGCAGAATTCCGAATATCTCCATAACCTTAATGGAAACTGTATACGGAGCGACAGTTAGATCCACGATGACATACGGAGGAGAAATATGGGGGTGGGAACAAACAGGGAATCTGGATCAAGTGAGGACCCAATTTTTGAAAGGAATTCTGGGTGTAGGGAGGGGTACGGCAAACTGCGGAATAATGAGGGAATTCGGGGTACATAGTGAAACGATAGAGTGCAAAATCAGAGCAGTTAAATATTGGATGAGAATCGTTCACGGAAACCAATCTCTAATTAGGGCAGTCTGCTACCGTGAACAGTTGCGAATGGAAGGTAATTTGACGTGGGCATCAAAATTAAAGAAAGGGTTGGAAACCATTGGGATGGGAGACATTTGGATGGCGGGGCAGGAAAACAGGCGAAGTATTTGGAGAAAAATTAAGAAACGTCTCTGTGATATAGACAGACAGCAAATAATTGCGCAATGCACAGAGAAGGTGTCATTAGAAGTACAGTCTGGGCTGAAATCGGAGTGGGGTATGGAGCAATACATCAAAACAGGTACCAAACTCATTAGAGAGGGGCTCGCGTGGATTAGACTAGGAGCATGGAGGAGCACGAAAACTTCTGACGAGAATGGTACGAGAATCTGTCCCATTTGCGAGGAGGAAGAGTCGTGGACTCACATCTTGGCAGGATGTAGGGGTACGGAGGAATGGCGGGAAAAATATTTGCCGCGATTTTTTACCACTGCGAATGTAGGGATAGAAGCATGTTGGACGCTACTGGCAGGCACGGAAAACATGGACGGGCTAGGTAAATTTATACTTAAGGCAAGACAGCTGAGATCTGAGGAGGCTGCCAATAGAGAAGGGGGGGGGGGATAAGATCAACTAAACAAAAGTGACTACAATGTTCTACATACATGTATATTATATCATACTTAGGTCACTGTTATGCTAGGGTTGTATATATTATGTGTATATATGTCTTTTAAGTGTAATTATCTATTATAAGAGGGTGCATTTATGAAGGTTTACTCTGTGCTGTAAATTTAAATTGTTATATTTGAATATCTTTGTATCTTTATTTTCGGATTCACTCTTAATTTTTATTGCTGTTTAATATTGCTTTTGACTGTGTATTTCCTTTGTCTTTTTATTTTCGTATTTACTCTTTTAATTCTTTGTTGTGGTTGTTGTTTTAATATTGCTTGTAATGTGTATTACAAAAGCACGTACGGTCTGTAGACCCGTGCGACTTTTCAAATTCTATGTATGATATTGCTATGTTAATAAATACACTTATTCATTCATTCATTCATTCATCTTATGAGTGTTGACACCACCACCTCGTTGGAAAAGAAACCACAGAAGTGTTCGCCTTGTCAGATAGAGTTGAACTCGGAACCTCTGGGATTCAAGCCTCGGGGAGACATCTACCGGTTGGTGTAGAAGCCAGGAGCACGTGAAAGTTTGTCCAGAAACCGCAGCAATTTAAGAGAAAATGTATCGAGCGATCGGTCATATTAAAAGTTGCCCACGGGGAGTAAACATCTAATATTTGCTGGTCGGAGATTCCTTTGTGAAGGAAGGCTATTAAAAACTTGAGCACAAACAAAGTGTACAGGAAGCCTTGGTATTTCACCAGCCGGGTGGGTCTGTTTCAAATGCTTCAGGATGTTTCATTCCTCTTACTGCACTCCACGACAGCTTTATTTTATTTTTAGTATAAATATCTAAATTGAACACTTGACATAAATGCATTCTTGATAGACAAAATTTAGAGTATATACATCCTGTAGTTATTTTTTTGGGCTGTAAATTTAATTAGTTGAACGTAAAAAGAAAAATCTGGTCTTCCAGTCACAGACATCTCTTCAATTTTTTGTTCTTAAAAAGCGTATTGATAATCAAGATAAACATTAACAGAAATTGTCTTATTACTTGCTTCCTTGTAAGTACAAAGGAAATAAGGGAATACACTAAAGTGATAGTCAAGTCTTTTAGAAGTTTACGGCACACGCTCAATTCTTGCGGGAGTACCACAAGGTTCTATTCTCGCTCCCTTACTCTTCAGTATCTATTGTTATGATCTTCCAGAGATAGACCCCACGTGTACTGCAGGTGACACGGTGATATTTTACTCCAATTCCAACTTGAAAATGGCAGACTTCTCTCTCGCTACACAACTTGGCGTGTATCACTGAACACAACAAAACTGAGTCCTAAATCTTCTCAGCAACATTACACCTCCTACATCTTCCATTAGCGTGGCTTCCAACTGAAGCACCAGTAGAGTCCTGCTTGACCTACCACTACCCGCGCAGTCTTCTCGAATCACCAAGTTGGTCCAAACTTGGGCTGGATGCTCAACGTTCTTATACACGTCCTCTCATCACATGTGCAGCTCTGCCAGCAAAACTTCAACTACAGATAATACAAAATAAATTCATTCGAACTGCCACAACTTCAGCTTGGTACGTAAGAAACAATCAACTGCACCAGGAACTGGGAATTCTTCCATTACAACAGTTCATCAGGGAACTATCAAAGTCTTTCTGCCCCAAGTCTCTGGATGAGCCCAGACTATCACATAGGAACAAAAACCCGAAAAGAGAACAAGGTTAGAAAGGAAATTACCCCACGACAGTCTCTCTCTACCAATCCGATGACAGCGGCTATTCTCACCTTGAATAAATGATAGTGCAGCAAATGTTTTGTAAATATGGATTTATTTTCATTACTTAATTTGTTAGCACACATTTACTTAATGCCCAGTATTCACCTTATAATTATGTAACATCAGTGAACATGTTATGTACAATACACATTTTGTTTTTTACGATAGAGGAGCCTCGTAATTTGCTATTGTTAATTGTTCTCAATGGCCTGTAAAGCGATGCTGCTAATCGGTCAAAAATAAATTATTATTTAAACAAAACTTTTAGAACTGGTTGCCATGTGGGTGAAATCCGTTCCTGAGCATTGGCAGCAGTTGGCAATTTCCCTTATGAGAAACGTTTATTTTAAAACTGAAACCAATAACCAGAAATTTATAAAAAATAATCAGCTCCGCGAAAAAAAAAAAGTAGAACATAAATTGTGTGTTTTATCGTGATCTACATTTTTTGTGTAGAAAGATTCTGTCTTACGATTTACTAGTTATGCAAAATTCAGCAAGTCCGACTGGGTAGCGTGTCTGCTTCACATTCAAAAGGTCGCGAGTTCGAATCTCGCTTAGGGTCAGTTACCCGGATAAGGGTTTTTTCGGGGTTTTCCATTATCCTGAGAGTGACTTTAAGCTCCATGGACCCCGAGATCATTTGAGTATCATTTCACCAATTTCATTCTTCGTCCGATATGACCAACCAGGTTAAAGGACGTAAATATTCAGCGATGTTCATTCAGAGTAAAGCATTGTTCGAGGCTAGTCTCAGAAAATCAAAAAACATATATTTTATTTGTCATGTAAATATATTTAATATACGAAATTTTAATCCAAGTTGTTAGAGCCATTTTCGAGAAATTCAAAATATCAATGAATAAAACAAAATATAGCAATAACAAGAAATATCTCGGAAATTGTCAGCTCTACGAAAAAATTTGATATGAATCATGTTTTAAGGAGATCAGCATTTTTTGAGTAAGTTTTTTGTATATCTCTTACGGTTTGCCAGCTATACAAAAGTCATCCAGAATGAAGACGTCTTCAGAGTCTACTCCCAGAAAATTCAGGATATACATTTCGTTTCTCATAAAATATCTTAAACATATGGTGTTTTAACCAAAATCGTTAGAGCCATTTTTTGAGAAAAAGAACATTTTAAAAAATAGTTGCATGTAAAGGGTAGTTGGGAGTGGGGGTATTTAATCTTTGGAAGACACTGATCATAAACACCAAGTTTCGGTTTTTGAGTTATGCTGTCCACAATCGGACCATTTTCTAAATTGGTAATTTTTTCCCCAGATGAAGTTAAAATACGAGTATTTATTTCCGGTGAAACCTCGGTAAGATTTTTGGGTGGAATGCAATATATTGTGTATAATTAAGTACATATAGCTTGTTGGCGTTATGATGCAAATCCTTAAACTGCGCGTGCGTATCAGGCAGCTGTCAAAGAATGAGAACGTTCTTTGTTTCAGCTGAAACAGATTGTTGTTCCGCTGAGGGTTCATGATTCGACAGCAATTCTATTATCTATCGGAACATCGCAAAAATGGCATGTGGCATGCACAAAGGGCTGTATCAGCTACTGAACCTATTGTGTGTTTAGGGGGGGGAGTTAATTATTCAGTGCAATTTGATTTTATCCGCTCATCGATGTAACCAACCATGTAAATGAGGTCAACATTTGAAATGCAGTCATGCGCTGCTTCTTGGCCAGGTTGGGGCTCCAGAATGGGCACGGACCCTGCCTTATTCCCAATACTACAGGGTGTTAATGAACTACACGGAAATAATCTGCGAGATTGTGCACGTGACTGATATAAGTAACTTGAGATCGGCGATGCCCGGATAAACATAGCGTTAAACGTGTGGGTGGAGGCGTTTTTACTTTCTCCATACGCACTATGTACATAGTGTATAGAGAAAGTATTGCACCCCACCAAAAATTCGATACCGAGATTTCACCGGAAATATATGTTTTAGGGTCCCCAATATCCAAAAAAAGCATTTTCACAAAAAGGTCTGTGTGTGTGTGTGTGTGTGTGTGTGTGTGTGTGTGTGTGTGTGTCCGTGGGTCTGTGAACACGATAACTCAAAAACGAAAAGTCGGTAAAATACCAAACTTGTTTAGTATCTTCCAGGGATGCGACACGAAGATTTTGAAAAAAATCCCCCCAACCCCAACTACCCTTTACATGGAACTTTTTTCGAAAATTTTGATTTTCTCAAAAATGGCTCTAACGATTTTGATTAAAATTTCGTATATTAAACATATTTACCTGACAAATGAAATGTATATCTTGAATTTTCTGGGAATAGCCTCTAAAGAGTAGTTTATTCTGGATGAATTTTACTAAATTTTGAATAACTGCTAAACCGTAAGAGATGGATAAAAATTTACTACACAAAAAATGTAGAGCACATTAAAACACACAATTTATGTTATATACATTTTTTCGTGCAGTTCGTCGTTTTTGTGACATTCCTTATTTTTGGTTTCTGCTATGAAAAACGTATACTTTTCTCATAATGGAACTTGTCAACTCCCTTTGTTTATATGGAAAGAACTTCATTAACATAGCAACCAGCTTTTGACTATCACTTTAACCTACGGTTGTCCCTTATTTCGCTTCTACTTACAAGGATGCGAGAAATAAGACCTTTTCTGCTAATGTTTTTATCTGATTAGCATAAAGTAAATAGAATTATAAGCTTTTTAAGAATTATTTGTTGCAGGGATATGGAGAAAGTCATGTGAATGGTACACATCAGATTTTTTCAACTGCTCTGGTGCTGGGAAGCTGCTATCCCAAAGGTTATGAGTTGATGCCTCTCATAGAGTAAACGTTTTTACTTTCTCTATACGTACCATGTACATAATGTATAGAGAAGGTATTGCACTCCACCAAAAAATGCGATACCGAGATTTCACCGGAAATATATGTTTTAGGGTCCCCTGTATCCAAAAAAAGTATTTTCAGAAAAAGTTCCGTGTGTGTCCGTGTGTGTGTGTCCGTGTGTGTGTGTGTGTGTGTGTGTGAACACGATAACTCAAAAACGAAAAGTGGGTAAAATACCAAACTTGGTATTTAAGTTTAGTATCTTCCAGCGATGCGACACGAAGATTTTGAGAAAAATCCCCTCACCCCAAACTACCCTTTACATGGAACTTATTTCGAAAATTTTGACTGTCTCAAAAATGGCTCTAACGATTTTGATTAAAATATCATATACTAAAAATATTTACCTGACAAATAAAACGTATACCTTGAATTTACTGGGAATAGCCTCTGAAGACTACTTTATTCTGGATGTGTTTTACGGAATTTTGCATAACTGCTAAACCGTAAGATATGGACAAAAACTTACCACACGACAAATGTAGAGCACTTTAAAACACACAATTTATTTTATATTCGTGGAGTTGATTGTGTTTGAGATATTCCTTGTTTTTGGTTTCAGCTATAAAAAACATACTTTTTTCATACAGGGGACTTTGTGAACTCGTGTCCATACAAGTAAAGTAACTTCAGTCACATAGCAACCAGCTTTTGACTATCACTTTAACGTATGGTATCCCCTTGTTTCGCTTTTACTAACAAGGAAGCAAGTAATAAGACTATTTCTGCTAATTTTTTTCTGGATTAGATGAAGTAAATAGAATAATTTGTTGTAGAGATGTAGGGAAAGTCATGTGAATGGAACACATCAGATTTATCATTATAATTTTCATGCCAGACGAAGTGCCGCGATACGTGGCGTACTGGCACTTGAGAAACTTATAGCCGTTACTTGGAAATGTCACTAAACAGGCCATAAGTCTCCCATCTCAAATTACTTGTTTAAGTAATCTATATATTATTGTGTGAAAATATTTCGGTAAAGTTCATAAACACCCTGTATATTTAGCTGATTACGGAGATGACTAAAAAGGACATATAAGTTTTCCATCTCTCTGTCTCTGCCTTTTTACTTTCTCTGCCACAAACCTAAAATAAGTTGTGGAAGTAAGGCATTCCAGACAAAAAAAACTCGACACCAAGGTTTAAATGGAAATAGTACTCCTTTTGAGACATCCTGCATTAATAATAAAAAAGCATTGTTACTTTCTCTACACGTACTATGTACATAGTGTATAGAGAAGGTATTGCACTACACTCAGAAATTCGATACTGAGATTTACCGGAAATAAATATTTTAGCCTCATCTCGGGGAAAAATATCAATTTAGAAAAGGGTCCGCGCGCGCGTAGTAAAATAAATTTTTAAAAACAATTGCACGTGGGCGTGATGAAAAAAACATTAAAATACAGAGATAATGAGTTCCGATTGGTTGGAATTTTACACGCCAATGTACCGGATTGACCACTTTCTACAATCACGTGTCATGCATAAAAGTCGTGAAAATATCTTAAACATATGGCATTTCAAAGAAAATCTTAAGAGCATTTTTGAGGATACAATATTTGCAAAATATTCCACGTTAAAGGATAGTTGAAGGGGAAGCGATTTTCTTGAAATGATTCGTGAGGCATCGTTGGAAGACACTGAACTCGAAAACTCGGTAAAATACCAAACTTGATATTTGAGTTGTGGAGCCCACAGACACATTTTTCTAAAATTGCTCTTTTTGGATTCAGGAGGTGTCAATAAGTATATTTTCGGCGAAATCTCAGTACGGAATTTTTGGACCTTCTGTACACATTATGTACATAGTCTTTAATTCACTGCCAACAACAAATCACTTGACAGGTAGGTAATTTCTCCGTCCGTGGCTTGCGCGCCCCTGTGTATACACCAACTACATTTGCTATTTGCAGCTATAAAATGACGCCAACAATCTTTCTGGAAGCGTGTTGAAGTTGCTAGCACGTGTCCGTTCCAAAGCCTCCGCTTACGTCGCACCGCACTTCCCGTTTTTAGTGTTGCAAGGTCCGCACACTCTAAAACTGAAACATCTCAAATAGTCATTTCCGCGAAAAAATTATATGTGACCTAAATTGTGTGTTTTAACGAGATCTACATTTCTTGTGTGCCAAGGGTTTTGTCCATCTCTTACGCTGTACTAGTTATACAAAGTTCATTCAGAATAAACAAGTCTTCAGAGACTATTCCCAGAAAATTCAAGATATACATTTTATTTGACATGTAAATATATTTAACATACGGTATCTTAACCAAGATTGAGGGCCATTTTTCAGAATATCAAATATTTCCGAATGTTTTTCATATAAAGAGTAGTTTGGAATGCGGGGATATTCCTCAAAATCTTCGTGTTGCATCCTTGGAAGATAACTTAAACACAGGTTTGGTATTTTACTGACTTCCTTTCTGAGTTATCGTGTTCACGGACCTTTTTCTGAAAGTGCTTTATTTGGATACAGGGAACTCCAAAACAATACAATATTTTCTCTATGCACTATGTACATAGTACATGTAGAGAAAGTTAAAATAAAGTTTGCGATCTGAATTACGCTTGATCTAGAAAAAAGTCTTATCGGTTATTGGATAATTTCATAAAGAAGTGGTTGAAGGTAAATACAATTAATTAAATGATTTATTTGAGTTTATAAGGGTAGCCTGGCAACATGAGGTAGTTAATTATATTGAGAAACATTAAATATCCTGAGGGATTTAATTCGAGCAGTAGGACAACAAGAATTGGGTAGATCAAAGGCTCGCTAATACCGAGTCAACTGAATCGTGAAATACAATCCCATATTAATTTCCGCCGTCAGTCACAGAGAATGACTCAGTTAAAAGCTAACCACGTACACCTATGTATATGGTTACTGGGGGCCTTAAAACTCCCACAAATTGCACTCGTAAATTGCGAAACGGTTTGTATTTAGTAACCGTCGTCTCTTACTAGATGCCAGTTAAGTTTCCATCTCGTGGTTTCGTTGCTATAGGCGATTGAATCAACAATCTTGTGCTTATTGAATAAACCTTCTTTAGAAAGATGGAAAAAAAACGAGTTTCAGGCGGTGATTAAACACTTCTATTTAAAATACTTAACACCGACAGAGATGAAAGGCGAGTTGAATGAAGTTCGTGGCACATCTGCTCCTGCATTTGTAACAATTTACAATTGGATAAATGTACATCTACAAATGATGAATATCGTTCCGGACGTCCAGTAGAAGTCACTTCCTCAGAAATTATTGCCAAAATGAGGATATGGTTTTAAGTGTCAACAAATCAAAGTTGACGAAATAGTAGAGGCCACAGGAATATCACAAGATACAGTGTTTTTAATTTGCACCAAAAATTAGTGTGACAAGATGGGTGCCACGTTTGCTCTCAATGCAGAATAAAGGTAATCATGTGGTCGCAATGCTGACGAGTTTCTGTGTCGATACATAACTGTGGATGAAACATGGATACACTCCAGAGACAAAAGTACAGTCGAAACAGTGCGTTTTTAAAGGCGAAGAAGCGAAGGTGATTTTTTTGGGATGCACCCGGAATCATCTATATGTTTACTTGCAGAAAGGAAAAACGATAAATGGAGAGTAATATGCATCACTATTGCACCAGTTGAACGGAGAGATCAAGAATATGGATGCATTTTGCATAATTGTTAAACCATAACCGTACCAAATATGTACATCTCGGTAAAACACACAGTTTGCTGTATACATTTTTTCGTGGAGTTTACCATTTTCGAGATATTCGTTGTTATTGGTTTCAATTTTAAACTCTCTTTTCTCAAAGCGAAAGGAGCCTCAATTGTTTCACATAACGACCAGATTTAAAACTATCACTTTATCCTAGTGTACTCCCTTCTACTTACAAGGAAGCAAGTATTAAGACATTTTCTGTTAATGTTTATCTTGGTTAGCATGAAGTAGGCAGAAGAACAATACAGAATTTTTTAATGTCTTTTGAGTGTAAATTGAACACTCGCGCTAGAAGAAGTAATAAACAGTTAGAACAGATGAATATTTGAGTTCGACTTAAGTGCCTATACAAATGAAGTGGTAGAGATCTCAAAGTTTTAGGCAAGTATTTTAGTGAGGGGCCCCTTAGTTGCCGCAAGGTTTCGCCCTTACCTGCGCCCTATTTATCGCCACTTTGTTAGCTGCTACTTGGACAAGGGTACCTGTCGTTTAGCTCCTGTCCAAATCTCATAAGCTCAAATTATTTCCGGGTTTCTGCTATTTAGAGTTAGAGCGGGCGTTCCATCTTGTAACTTGTATAATAATGTTTCAAACTTATCATACAGTTCATAACGTGATCGGTCTGTCAAAAGTTGAAACAATGTAAAACTATTTTTACTTTCTCCAGCCCGTATGTCAATGTACATAGTGGATTCAGAAATTATTGCATTTCACCCAAAAATTCTATACCGAGATTTCATCCAACATAATGTTTTGGGACCCTCTGAGCATTTTAGATAAAGATCCATATGTCTACGGACAGCATAGCTCAAAAGCGAAAAGTCCGTTAAATACCAAACTTGGTATATAAGTTCAGTGTCTTCCAAGGAAACGAAAACTATATCCCCCACACCCACCTACCCTTTACAAGGTACATTTTTCGACAATTTTGATTTTCTCAAAATCGGCTCTAACCGTTTTGACTAAAATCCCGTATATTAAAGATATTCAGATCACAAATAAAATGTATATTTTGGGAATAATCTTTGAAGAGCTCATTATTCTGGTTGAGCTTTGCGTTTTTTCGTAGAATTGACCATTTCTGAGATATTCCTTATTTGTTTCAGAATCAAAATACTTAAACATTTCTCACACGGAAAGTTGTAAACTCCTGGCTCTGCATAGAAACTGATTTCATTCACATGTCAGCCAGCTTATAAAAGATTTGCCTATCACTTTATCCTAGTGTATTCCCTTGTACTTACAAGGCACCAAGCAATAAGACAATTTCTGTTAATGTTTATCTTGATTATCATTAAGTAGATAGAAAGTGTGCTTTTTAACAATGATTTGTTACAGTGATGTAGAGAAAGTCATGTGACTGGAGCACATCAGATTTTTAAATAATTCATAGGAATTTTCAGAATGGTTATTAAATAGCTGCATTCTGAGATGGTGGTGTAACTATAGAATGTTTATTTTCTTGTCGAGTTTAACTGAAACAAATGGTCTTCTTGTTTCATGTTTCTCGAGTACGTGAGGCCGTTCCTTGCAGAAGCTGCTAATAACATTTATCTTATTCAAAATTTTCTTTCTTTACATTTACTTTTGGGTGAAGTACCGCCTTCGTTTAATTTCAAGGTCACAACTACCTTATACACCTATCAGCCGAAATGGTAATGACGACGGTATTATGTCATTGTGCAGAAGCGGCACTGGACGTGTCAAGGGTACGTTTATCAATTGCTAATTGTTTCAGTCGTCGCTTTGTATCTGTGTTTTGGTGTATGATTTCCTTACGGGGTGTTACTCTCTTATTAGTCCACAGAAATGCCTGACCGTAAGAACTTAAAAAAAATCTGATGTGCTCCATTCACATGACTTTCTCTACATCTCTACAACAATTATTTTTAGAAAGCTTATGCTTCTATTTACTTTATGCTAATCAGCAGAAATAGTCTTATTACGTGCTTCCTTGTAAGTAGAAGCGAAATAAGGGAGTACCATAGGTTAAAGTGATAGTCAAAAGCTGGTTGCTATGTGACTGAAGTTCCTTTGTTTATATGGAAGGAGTTGACAAATTCTTGAATGAGAATAGTATAAGTTTTTTTTTTAAAGCTGAACCAGAAAAAAGGAGTATCTCAAAAACGACAAACTCCACGAATAAAATGTTTATTACATAAATTGTGTTTTAACGTGCTCTACATTTTTTATATGGTTAAGTTTTTGACCATCTCTTACGGTTTAGCAGTTATGCAAACTTCCGTAAAATTCATCCAGAATAGTCTTCAGAGACTATTCCCAGAAAATTCAAGATATGCATTTTGTTTGTCAGGTAAACATCTTTAATATAACATATTTTAATCAAAATCGTTATTGCATGTTTAAGGAAATCAAAATTTTCGAAAAAAGTTCCAGGTAAAGGGTAGTTGTGGGTTGGAGGATTTTCTTGAAAATCTTCGTGTCACATCCTTGGAAGATACCAAACTTAAATACCAAGTATGATATTCAACGGTCTTTTCGTTTCTGAGATTTTCCTTATTTTTACTTTCAGCTTTGAAAAACCTATACTTTTGTCATTGAGGACTTTGTCAACTGCTGTCCATACAAACAAAGGAACTTCAGTCACATAGCAACCAGCTTTTGACTATCACTTTAACCTATGGTACTCCCTTATTTCCCTTTTACTTACCAGGAAGCAAGTAATAAGACTATTGCTGCTATTTTTCCCTCGATTGGAATGAAGTAGTCTTCAGAGGCTATTCCCAGAAAATTGAAGATATACAATTTATTTGTCAGGTAAATATCTTTAATATACGGTATTTTAGTCAATGTTGTAAGTACTTTAAGTTCCAGGATTCTTAGTATAACCAACTATTGTGGTCAATTGGTATTGGATTTAAAAAACAACAATTAATCGAATGCCAATTGCCCATAATAGTTGGCTATACTATGAATCCTGGAGCTTAAAGTACTTAAAACATTGTAAGTCACCATTGGGGTTGTCATCTCAAAATAATTTGAGATCTCATTGTGGTTTACCGGGAAACATGCGAGTCAGTTGAGAAATTCAATGCTATGCCGGCATGTTGCCATGGTAACTCAGTGGTAGAGCAACCGGCTAGAGATCGGGAGATCCGTGGTTGAAATCCCGGCTATGGCATTGAACTTTCCAGTCTGACTCTACTCACCCAACTCTTGGCCTACACACGGCTTGTGTGAAAATAATTAAATCGAAGAAGTAGATATTAATACACTCAATTTAGGTCATATACATTTTTGTTGAAAAGTTGATCGTTTTCGAGATCTTCCTTGTTATTGGTTTCAATTTTAGATTAAGCATCTTCTCAAACATTACCTTTTCCTCTTTTGTTTATCTGGAAATATAAAACGAACCGAACTTCAATTGTTCACATGTCGAACGGTTTTAAAAGGTTTGCCTCGCTATATTCCAGTGTATTTCCTTATTTCCTTCCTACTTACAAGGAAGCAAGTAATAACACAATGTCTGCTAATTTTTTCTCGGTTAGCACGAAGTAAATAGAAGCATGGGCTTCTTTAACAATCATTTGTTGCAGAGATGTAGAGAAAGTCATGTGAATAGAACATTTCAGAGTTTTTTGTTCCAATTTTCCAATATTTTTAATTTTCTGAAATGGGAAGTGGTCATTGTCTAGTGTAATCCGTTATTCCTGTGAAAGTTTTACGAAAACAGGTGCGTTACTAAAATCAATTGTGTGGGATGTTGAGTCAAGTTTTGGTTGCAGAAATTCATGTGAGTGTAAGATATCCGAACGCTCCCCATGTATAGACAAGGGAATATGTGCAAGAAGTATCTCTTGCTTGAGTCGCTTTATCGAAACTATTCGATATAGAGGTGCAGAGGAATGTCAGATCGAAAAGTCGATATCTGCGAGGGCGAAACGTGACATAAATTACTTGAAGGGCAGATTTGCTTCAAGCCGAGCTGATCGACCCGGGCCAACAAACATGTCACCTCAAGCCACCACTTTTTGTTCCAACTTGAAACTCAATACCAATTAAATAAAAGTTTCTTTATAAACATCTGACGTGTAACATTCACGCGACTTTCTCTACTTGTTCTGCTAACAAAGTATTCTTACAAAAGCTTATTCTTCTATCTACTCCACGATAACCAAGATGAACATTAACAGAAATAGTTTTATTACTTGCTTCCTTGTAAGTAGAAGGGAATACACTAGGATAAAGCGAGGCAAGTGACTCGGGCGTTTCGTCTGTCACTTGGGAGGTCTTCGGATCGGTTCCCCGCGGCCCAGGTCACTAGGCGAATGCTGGAGAGGACTCTTCATTCCGCCAAACTTTGTCTGTCCATTTCCTCTCAACCAGTCTCTTTCACCATTCACGAGCACTGAGACAGAGGCATTTAACTCTTGTTACTTTCTCTACACGTACTATGTACATAGCGTATAGAGAAGGTATTGTATTGCATCCAAAAATGCAATACCAAGATGTCACCGGAAATGTGGGTTTTAGGGTCCCCTGTATTAAAAAAAAAACATTTTCAGAAAAAGCTCCGTGTGTTTGTGTGTGCGTGTGTCTCTGAACAAGATAATTCAAAAATCAAAAGTCGGTAAAACACCAAACTTGGTATTTAAGTTTAGTATCTTCCAAGGATGCGACACGAAGGTTTTCATCAAAATCCTCCCAAACTACCGTTTACGTGGAATTTTTTGATTTTCTCAAAAATCGGTCTAACGATTGTCATGCCGAATGAAGTTCAACTGTAACTCGTATGTAACTGGGGAACAAAAACAACATAAATATGCAGATCTCGCTAAAGTACACATTTTACATGTTTTTATAGTTAACTATTTCCGAAATTTTGCTTGTTTTCTGGTTTCAATTTTAAAATACTTCTATTTTTCTCAAGCACAAAATCGTAGTGTTTCCTTTGTTTTACTTCTGGTCAGTTTCAATGACAATCGCATAGCGACAGCTTTTAAAACATTTGTTTGTCGCTGTAGTCTAGTGTATACTTTTAGTTCGTTTCTAATTACAACAGACCAAGTGATAAGACCATTCTTCTAATTATTTGCTGCACTTTGTATGTAGTACAAAATGTGTTACAATCCAACAAAAAAAAATTGATGTTCCATTCACATGACTTTCTCTACATCTCTGCAACATATTGTTAAAAAGCTTATGCTTCAATTTACTTCATGCTGCTTGAGAAAAAATCGTATGTGTACCATTCACATGACTTTCTCTATATCCCTGCAACAAATTATTCTTAAAAAACATACTTCTATTTACTTCATGCTAATCAGTAAAACATTAGCAGAAATAGCCATATTACTTGCTTCCTTCTAAGTAGAAGTGAAATAAGGGAGTACCATAGGTTAAAGTATAATCAAAAGCTGGCTGCTATGTCACTGAAGTTCCTTTGTTTCCATGGACAGCAGTTGACAAATTCCTGTATGAAAAATGTGGTCTTTCATAGCAGAAACCAAAAATAAGGAATGTCACAAACTGACGAACTCCCCGAAAAAAATGTATATAACATAAATTGTGTGTTTTAACGTGCTCTACGTTTTTTGTAGAGTAAGTTTTTGTCCATCTCTTACGCTTTAGTAGTTATTCAAAATTCAGTAAAATTCATCCAGAATAAACTACTCTTCAGAGGCTATTCCCAGAAAATTCAAGATATACATTTTATTTGTCAGCTAAATATCTTTAATATACGAAATTTTAATCAAAATCGTTAGCCATTTTTGAGAAAATCAAAATTTTCGAAAAAAAGTTCCATGTAAAGGGTAGTTGTGGGTGTGGGCATTTTTCTCAAAATCTTTGTGTCGCATCCCTGGAAGATGCTAAACTTAAATACCAAGTTTGGTATTTTACCTACTTTTCGTTTTTGAGTTATCGTGTTCAGGGACACACGGACACACACACACACACACACACACACACACACACACACACACACACACACCTTTTTCCAAAAATTCTTTTTTTAGATAAAGGGGACCCTAAAACATATATTTCCGGTGAAATCTCGGTACCGAATTTTTAGGGGGAGCGCAATACCTTCTCTATACACTATGTATAGAGTCGTATTACTTGCTTCCTTGTAAGTAGAAACGAAACATGGGAGTAACTTAGGCTCTTTTTTAAAGCTGAAGCCAAAAACAAGGAATATCTAAAAAAACGATCAGCTCCACGAAAAAAATGTATATAACATAAATTGTATGTTTTCGTGCTCTAAGCAAAGGAATCAATTGCAATGACAATCGCATAACGACAGCTTTTAAAACATTTGACTATCACTTTAGCATAGCGGGTTCCTTTAGTTGTCTTCTATTTATAAGGAACTGAGTAATAAGAACATTCTGCTAATGTTTATTATCTCGATTAACATGGTGTAGAAAGAAGAGTAATAAGAAGTTTGTTTGTAGAGCAGTTATAGAAAGTCATGTGAGTGTAACAGTAATATAGAGTGTAGGAATAAAGGTTAAGAGCGCTAATTGGATCGCTGTTAGGTCTAAAGATAGAAGCGTATGGAAATGTGTGCAGTGGCAGATAATTAGATTACCAAATGGCTGTGTTTATTCGCACACTGTTTCATTAGTGCTGACTGACGTCACATCCAAACCTCACCTCTGCTTCTTCAATATTAAGTCAATGACAACATGCATGTATTCTCTGCCATTGGGCAGAGTTACAATGTACAAAACACTTTTGCAACAGTTGGAATGGATTCCTGATATCCAAACAAGAAAATAAGCTCTGAAACACTTCGTTTTTGTGTTATCAATTTTTACTTTCTCTACACGTACTATGTACATAGTGTATAGAGAAGGTATTGTACTCCACCAAAAAATTCGATAGCGAGATTTCACCGGAAAATATACGTTTTAGGGTCCCCTGTACCCAAAAAAGCATCTTCAGAAAAACGTCCAGGTGTGTGTGAACACGAAAAGTCGGTAAAACACCAAACTTAGGTTTAGTATCTTCCAGGGATGCGACAGAAGATTTTGAGAAAAATCCCCCCCTCTCCAAACTAGCCTTTACATGGAACTTTTTTTGAAAATTTTGATTTTCTCAAAAATGGCTCGAACTATTTTGATTAAAATATCATATACTTAAAATATTTACCTGACAAATAAAATGTTTATCTTGAATTTTCTGGGAATAGCCTCTGAAGACTACTTTATTCTGTATGTATTTTACGGAAGTTTGCATAACTGCTAAACCGTAAGAGATCGAAAAAACTTACCACACAAAAAATGTACAGCAGTTTAAAACACACAATTCATGTTTATGCATTTTTTGGTGGAGTTTATCCTTTTTGAGATATTCCTTGTTTTGGCTTCAGCTTTAACACACTTGTACTTTTCTCATACAGGAATTTGTCAACCCCTGTCTATACAAAGGAACTTCAGTCACATAGCAACCAGCTTTTGACTATCACTTTAACCTATGGTACTCCCTTATTTCGCTTCTACTTACAAGGAAGCAAGTAATAAGACTATTTCTGCTGATGTTTATTTCGATTTGTATGAATTAGAAGAATAATCCTTTGTAAAAATAGTTCGTTTGCAGAACAGGCAGAGAAAGTCATGTGAATGTAACACGTGAAAAACCTTACTAAACCTAATTAATAAATAAACTGCTGTATCCAAGGTCGAAGAATGAGCTGTTGGAATAAATCGTAGACCTTTTGATGTTTAATTTCTCTACACGTACCATGTACATAGTGTATAGAGGAAGTACTATATTCCACCGGAAATATGTTTTGAGGTCCCCTCCAAAGAGCATTTTTAGAATAAGATATATGTGTGTGTATCTGTGGGCAGCATAGCTCAAAATCGTCGGTAGAATGCCAAACATGGTATTTAAGTTTGCTATCTTCGAAGGATGCGACACGAAGATTTTCAACAACAAAAAATCCTCCGTAAGCTACCCTTTACATGGAACACTTTTCGAAAATTCTGATTACAATTATTGGCTCAAACAATTTTGATTAAAATACTTTGTTTAAAATATATTGATGACAAATGAAATGTTTACCTTGAATTATGTTGAACTGACTTGTGAACACCTATTCATTCTGGATGAATGTTTTTTTGAATTTTGCCTAACTGCTAAACCGTAAGAGAGACAAAAACTTACTATACAAAAAATGTAGATCACGATAAAACAAACAATTTGTCATGTACATTCTTTTCATGGAGTTGACCATTTCTCAGATATTCCTTGTTGGTGTCAGTTTTAAATACTTTAACATTTCTCATACGGAAACTTGTCAACTCCTGGCCACGCAAAGAAGCTGAGTTTAATCCCATAGCAACCACATTTTGAAACATTTCGAAGAATAAGCTTATTAACAAGAATTTGTTAGAGATTTAGAGAGTCATCAGATTTTTTACTTTCTCTAGCCCCGTATGTACAATGTACATACGGACAGAGAAGTATTGTATTCCACCCAAAAATTTGATGACGAGATTTCACCGGAAATACATGTTTTAGGGTCCCCTGATTAAAAAAAATCATTTTCAGAAACAGGTGTGTGTGTGTGTGTGTGTGTATGGACAGCATAGCTCAAAAACGAAAAGACGGTTAAATACCAAACTTGGTATTTAAGTTTGGTATCTACCAAGGATGCAACACGAAGATTTTCATGAAAATCCCCCCACCCATCTACCTTTTCGATGGAACTTTTTTCGAAAATTTTGATTTTTTTAAAAAATGGCTAACGATTTTGATTAAAATAAGACATATTAAAGCCATATCTATAACAACTAAAATGTATATTTTTAATCTTCTGGGAATAGCTTCTAAAGACCTGTTTATTCTAATTGAATTTTGCTTAATTTGGTATAACTAGAAAACCGTAAGAGATAGACAAAAAATGTGGATCTTGTTAAAATACACATGTTATGTCATATTTTTTTTTTCGTGGAGCTTACCGTTTTAGAAATATTCCTTGTTATTAGTTTCAATTGTGAGGTACTTATACTTTTCTCAGACTGAAGCGTCCGCTTTTCTTTTGTTCTACTTCTGGCCAAGCAAAGAAGCGATTTGCAATGACAAACGCATAACGACAGCCTTTAAAACATTTCACTATCACTTTAGCCTAATGCATTCCCTTAGCTCCATTCTACTTATAAAGAACTAAGTAATAAAATTCTGCTAATGTTTATCTCGATTAGGATGGTGTTGGAAGAAGAATTATCTTTTGTAAGAAGTTTGTGTGTAGAGTAGCTAGAGAAAGTCATGTGAGTGTAACACATATTTTTACTTTTAAATAAAGTGGCACTGAATCCTCGAGAGAATGCTGCACATTTGGCCTCGTGTTGCTACTCGACCACCGTAAACAGAATAGCATTGCGCAATGACACGATCGATTTCCAATCAAAAGTTATATCCACGGCATTTTCAGCAGCAGTCACCTCTCTACAAGGTGTTAAAACAACCTCACGTGACTTTCTCTGCCTGTTCTTCTGTCTACAAAATACTAATCCAGATAAATACCAGCAGAAATTACTTGCTTTCTTTAAATGATATTTGACAAAGGAGTAACGAAAACAGTTATAACGTCGTGAATTAAGCAAAAAGGCGACTATGCGATATAAACAGACAGGAAATACTACATGATTGTAGAAAAAATCGCCTTTGCTCTTACAAAACGAAATACAATTTGGGTGGGGTAAAGAAACATGTGTGGGTATGAAACAAAGATCGGGAATAGAATGGGAGGGTAGTTGATGAAGCTGGTAGGCGGATTTGCCCATAAAGCGGGCATCAGGAAGACTGGACACATATTTTGGCAAATTGTGTGCAGATGGAGGATGCTAGGAAAAAATTATTGCCGGAAGTATTTTTAGCTTCAAACAAACGGACAGCATTTTGGAATTTGATTCTAAACAAGCAAAACTGGCCAAGCCTGGGCACATAAGAGATAAAATATTTGTGTAAATATTATATACACTTAATTGGTGTTTGAGTAATATGTATGGTGTAGTTTTGTGTGTGTGTGTGATATCGGAGTGTTCTTTCTTTTATTGTTCTGCGATTCTGTTGTCGTAGCGCGCCAGTATATGCTTGAGTGTGTATTTCTAATGTTGTTAAGATATATAAAATATATATGTAGGTAATATATTTGTATTTAGAAAGCATTTCAAAGAACGAGTGAAATCTCGGTAGGGAATTTTTGGATAGAATGCAATACTTTCTTTACCCTGTATATGCGATAGGGAAAATAATAGAAGAGTGGATATGACAAGTCATGTGAATGTAAAAGCTCACAATATTATTAGAAGGCCTAGAAATGTTCATTTTAAACGAAATGAATGTGTCCTCCATTGTTAGAAAATGCAGTGCTGTTATACAGAAAGTGATTTTGAAAGAACGACCGCGGAAGTGAATACTTTATAAAGGAACATGATACTGGGATTCCCCGACATAAAGAGTTTACAGCCCCTGGTGGACAAAAACTGAAACAAAAGGGAAGGAAACGGGACATTAGAGTGTAGTGCGAAAGTTTGTAATTTATCGTGTCCAAGAAGAAACGGAAAGTTGTCTTGACGTCACTGGTGACTTCTCTCTGCTGGTATAGGATGTTTCAAAAATATCTCACATGACTTTCTCTGGTCTATTTATTTCATGCTAATCAAGGAAAAGTTAGCAGATACAGTCTTATTACTTGCTTCCTTGTAAGTGGAAGCGAAATAAGGGAGTAGCATAGGTTAAAGTGATAGTAAAAAAATTGGTTGCTATGTGACTGAAGTTCCTTTGTTTGTATGGACAGGAGTTGATAAATTCCCGTATGACAAAAGTATCATTATTTTACAACAGAAACCAAAGAAAATTCACAAAAACGGCCAACTCTACGAAAAAATGTATATTGAACATAATTGTGTGTTTTAACGAGCTCTACATTTTCTGTTGCATAAGCTTTGTCCATCTATTAGGGTTTAGCAGTTGCACAAAAATCCGTAAAATTCATCCAGAATAAAGAGATCTTCAGAGGCTATTCCCAGAAAATTCTAGATATACATTTTATTTATATCTTTGATGTACGATATTTTAATCAAAATCGTTATACCCAATTTTGGGAATCAAACTTTTAGAACTTTCTTGACAATCTTCATCCTTAGGAGATACTAAACTTAAATACCAAGTTTGGTATTTAACGTTCATTTTTTAGCTAAGCTGCCCACAGATACACACACACACACACACACACAGAACTTTTTCTGAAACTCAGGGGACCGCAAAACATATTTTCGGTAAAACCATGGCATGGAAATGTTGGTTGGAATACAATACTTCTCTATCCACTATGTAATTTGTACATGCGAATCAGAGAAAGTAAATGTGATTTCTTTTAGATTAAGGCTGCCTCAAAAGATGTACCATATCTTCTCTACGTGCTCGGTACTCGTAGAGAAAGTAACCATCCAAGTATGATACAGTTAAAACGGTTGTCGTGCAGTTGGAACTTGAAAGGGCAGCTTTTCCCGCCAGAATACAAACGTGAAGAAAGACTTTTTTTCAAAATCTTCGTGTCACATCCTTGGAAGAACTAAAATACCAAATTTGGTATTTTACCAACTTTTTGTTTTTGAATAATCCTGTTCATAGACACAGGGACACACACAAGGACACACACGGACGGACCTTTTTCTGAAAATGCTTTTTTTTGGATACAGGGGACCCTAAAACATATATTTCCGATAAAATCTCGGTATTGAATTTTTCAGTGGAGTGCAATACCTTCTCTATACACTATATACATAGTACGTGTAGAGAAAGTAAAAAAGATGTTCGCACAATGAAGTTTAAATGTAGTTAAACCTTGGGGATGAGCTAAAAACGAGCGAGGAAACCTTCTGAAAGGGAATTAGGGGATTAAACGGGCAAAAACAGCAGAGTAGCGAGGGAAACAAAACAAAAACGCTCTAAGGAGATTATAGATTTTGGAAGTCCTTAAAGCAGACGAATTCGTTCGGTGTGTCAACCTTCTGGCTAAACGAAAAGTCGGTAAAATACCAAACTTGATATTTTAAGTTGGGTAGCTTCCAAGGATGCAAGAAACTTCCCCCACCCCCAATTACCCTTTAGATGGAACTTTTTTCGAAAAATTTTATTTTCTTAAAAATGGCCGTAACGATTTTGATTAAAATACCACATATTAAACCCATTTCTATCACAAATAAAATGTATATCTTGAATTTTCTGGGAATAGCTTCTAAAGACCTGTTTATTCTGAATGTATTTTAAGTTGTGATAATTAGTAAACCGTAAGAGATAGACAAAAACTTACACTACAAAATATGTAGATCTTGTTAAAGTACACAAGTTATTTCATATACATTTTTTCGTGCAGCTGATCGTTTTCGGTGTTCCTTGTTATTAGTTTCAATTCTGAAGTACTTATACTTTTCTTAGAGGGAAGTGTCCGTTTTTCTTTTGTTCTACTCCTGTTCAAGCAATGACAATCGCATAACGACACCTTTTAAAACTTAGCACAGCGCATTCCCTTAGTTCCCTTCTACTTATAAGCAACTAAGCAATAAAATTCTGCTAATGTTTATCTCGATTAACATGCTGTTGAAAGACGAATTATCTTTCGTAACAAGTTTGTAAGGTAGCTAGAGAAAGTCATGTGAGTATTACACATCAGATTTTTATTTCCTGTAACCTGACGTCATCCAATGGTTGACCGTCAAACGGAAAAAGCCCAGAGTTAAATTCCCTTCTCATTAAGCTACATCCCAAAGTAATTTCCTGTGAGCTCGTCTCCCGCAGGAAGCGTTTAGCTGCTCAGCTTAAAGCTATCCTGCACTAAGGAGGATAATGTCTCGTACCTTACAGGCTGTCTCAAATACGCGTGTTCCATTCACATGACTTTCTCTTCATCTCTCCAACAAATTATTGTTAAAAAGCTTATGCCTCTATTTACTTCATGCTAATCGAGAAAACATTAGCAGAAATAGTCTTATTACTTGCTTCCTTGAAAGCAGAAGCGAAATAAGGGAGTACCATAGGTTAAAGTGATAGTCAAAAGCTGGTTGCTATGTGACTGATGTTCCTTTGTTTGTATGGACACGAGTTGACAAATTTCTGTACGAGAAAAGTAAAGTTCTTACTTTCTCTGTACGGACTGTGTGCACATTGTATAGAGAAGGTATTGTAATGCACCCAAAATTCGATACCGAGATTTCAACGGAAATACATATTTTGGGTACTCTGAATCCAAAAAAAAGCATTTTTAGAAAAATGTGTGTGTGAGTGGGGGGGGGGGGGCAGCATACCTCAAAAACGAAAAGTCCGTTAAACACCAAACTTGCCATTTAAGTTGGATATGTTCCAGGGATACGACACGAACATTTTTCAAGAAAATCCCCCACCCCAAACTACCTTTTACATGGATATTAAAGATATTTACCTGAATAATAAAATGTATGTCTTCATTTTCTGGGAATAGCCTCTGAAAACTACTTTATTCTGGAATTTTACATAACTGCTAAACCGAACGAGATGGACACTAACTTTCCACACAGAAATTTAGTGCCCCTTAAAACACACAGTTTATATTACATTCATTTGTTTCGTGGAGTTGATCGTTTTCAAGTTGTTCCTTGTTTTTGGTTTCACCTTTATAAAAACATAATTTTTTCATACAGGAATTTGTCAACTCGTGTCCATACAAACAAAGGAACTTCAGTCACACAGCAACCAGCTTTTGACTATCACTTTAACCTATGCTACTTTCTTACAAGGAAGCAGGTAATAAGACTATTTCTGTTAATTTTTTCTCGATTTGTATGAAGTAATTAGAGGTATAAGCTTTTTAGCAAGAATTTGCTGGAGAGATGTAGAGAAAGTCTTATCTTTTATTCAAGGGATTGAATTTTTGTGTACAATACTTTGTGTATAGACTATGTACATAGAACGTGTAGAAGAGAGTGCAGCGTGCTTAAAGAATGAGATGGTTCATGAACGACCGCATGTAGAGCTAAACTCAGCCTGCCTGTGGTGGTGGGCAGAACATTGTGAGCCAAAGGTCTTACCTTAATGCACAGCCACATGTGTAATCACTTAGCGTTCAGCACTAATTACATCTGAGAACACTCGACAGAAACGCAGGCAACTGCCAATGACAGTTCTCTGCCCTACAGGGTACATGTAGTACAGTGTGTTTCTTTCTCTCCTGGTGGCACAATCAAATTATTGTTAAAAAAGATTATGCTTCTCTCTACGTCGTGATAATCGAGAAACATTTCTGTATGAGAAAACTAATTTTTTCAAAGCTGAAACCAAAAACAAGGAATATATAAAAAACGATCAACTTCACGAAAAAACATTATAAAACATAAATTGTGTGTTTTAACGTGCTGTGCATTTTTTGTGCGGCAAGTCTTTGTCCATCTGTTACGGTTTAGCAGTTATGCAAAATTCTGTAAAATTGTTCCAGAATAAAGTAGTTCAGAGGCTATTCCCATAAAATTCAAGATATACATTTTGTCATGTAAATATCTTTAATATACCATATTTTAATCAAAATCGTTAGAGCCATTTTTGAGAAAAATCAAGTTTCTCTAAAAAAAAGTTCCGTGTAGAGGTATTTTGCTGTGGGGGAATTTTTCTCAAAATCTTCGTTTCGTATCCCAGGAACATACTAAACTTGAATACCAAGGTTGGTATTTTACCGACTTTTCGTTTTTGAGTCATCGTGTTCACGGACACACGGACACACACATGGACCTTTTTCTGAAAATACTTTTTTTTTGGATACAGGGGACACTAAAACATACATTTCCGGTGAAATGTCGGTATCGAATTTTGGCTGAAGTACACTCTGTACATAGTACGTATAGAGAAAGTAAGAAATGTTTGAGTGGCTGGAAGATATGGTTCACAACGGCAAGAGTCCGTCTCGTATTGGTTTGAGGTCACTCGAGCATTAACCTAAGAACAGAGTGAGACCCCGTCGTGGTTTACTATTTCTTTACAACATGCTCTCGACTGTACAAAGGCTGTTCATAAAGTTACTTCTACTTTTTGCAGTCCGTAGGTAGAGAAAATATTTTATTTCCTCCAAATGTTACTGGAAATAAGTTTTTGAGTCCGCTGATTCATGAAGAAAGAAAGAAAAAAGAATTTTCAGAAAAAAAAAGTGATGTGTTACAATCACATGACTTTCTCTAAACCTCTGCAACAAATTATTATTGATATGGTAATCGAGATAAACATTAACAAAAATGTTCTTATGACTTGCTTCCTTGTAAGTAGAAGGGAAACATTTCAATGTGTTCCATTCCTCTAGCTGTTCGGCAAATAAACCTTTTATTCAAAACATTAATCTGGTATCTACATCATGCTAATCAAGACAACATAATCAGAATTAATCTTATTAATAGCTCCTTGTAAGTAGAAGGGAAATAGGAAAATGCACAGGCTAAAGCGATACTCTCGTGGTTTAAAAGCCGGCCTGTCTGTATGTCAAACAATTGAAATGTCATTCTCCTTGCTTCCAAGGAGTAAAGAAACGAGAAAATGAGAAGAGATGTCTTCCCGTTTGAGAGAAGTTTAAAATTGAAACAAATAATCCGGAATATCTACACCACGATTCCATGCTCTCGACTGATAACTTACTTCCTACATAGTATGTCGGAGAGAAGACATTGCATTCCGCCTAAACATTCCATACCGAGATTTCTCTGGAAATAAGTATAACAAATTGAAAACAGATCCATGTGTGTTTGTGAACACGAAAACTCAAAAAGAAAAACTTGGTTAAATACCAAACTTGATATTTATTTTCCGTATCTTCCAAATATACGAGGAGCGTTCAAGTTATAACAAGTTGTTTTAAAATACACGTGGACTGTTTGTGAATGCGTGACAGATGGCAACACTGTACTCTAGTGGCAGCGAGGATGATACCAATTGAAATTGATCGGCAGTTGAGTGAGGCATGCGGTGATGGTCCCATGGGTGCAACAAGCAGAACATGCCGTGACGACATGATCCAGCGAGTGGAGAACCTTGTTTTGGAGGATCGCCGATTGAGCGTTGCAGACATCGCCTCCAGAATTGGCATTCCCGTGGGATCTGTGCACACAATCCTGCAGGAAGATGCGTGGGTGCCACGAATGCTGACGGATGATCACTGTCCGGCATGAATGGAAGTCTCTTTCAATCGATTGTGACAATGGATGAGACGTGGATGCCCTTTTTGAACCCTGAAACGAAGCGGCACTCACCGCCAGTGCTGACAAAACGATGGTGGACAGCAGTGGTGTAACCATTGCATCCCAAAGGGCACTACGTGACAGCTGGAACCTACCAACGTGTTTTGAAGAATAAACTCCTCCCAGTATTGCGTGAAAAGGTTGGACGTGTGCTCTTCCATCGAGACAACGCGACACAGGGGTTTCTTCGTGACAACAACTTTGAAGTGATTGCTCATGCTCCCTACTCACCTGACCTGGCTTCTAGTGACTTTTGGTTGTTCCTCACGATGAAAGACACTCCGTGGCCGAAGATTCACTAGTCGAGCCGCTATTGCCAGTGGTCAAAACACACTCGTCCGCAGCGGCCATGGACTCGTGGCGTCAACGTTGTGGAAAATGTGTACGACTAGAGCGAGATTACGTTGAGAAGTGACACTAGTTTCACATTTTTCTTGTCATTACTTTGTGAGAACAAAAATAGGAGGTGTTATAACTTGAACGCACCTCGTACGAAACGAAGGTTTTCAAGAAAATCCCCCAACACAAGCTAGTCTTACATGGACACTTGATTTTCTCAAATGGCTCTTAACGATTTTAATCAAAACACGGTGTATTAAATGTTTATCTTACTTTTCTGGCAGCAACCCTGAAGCCCTCTTCGTTCTGGATGCCTATTGTACAAACTGTAAGAGAGAGAGACAAAAACTTTCTTTCTTGCCCTGCCCATAAGTAGGAGCTACACCGCCAAGCGTCACTAGACAGCTCAGGATCAGAGAGAGCCCAGGATGGATGATCAGATTATAGCTCAGTTGGTGGGTGCAAAGGAATTCCAGGGATGCGACACGAAGATTTCGAGAAAAATCCCCTCACCCCAAAATAAGCTTTTCGTGGAAAAAAAAATCGAAAATTTTCATTTTCTCAAAAATGGCTAACGATTTTCATTAAAACATGGTATATTATAGGTATTTATATGGCTAATTAAATGTATATCTTGAAGTTTTTGTAAACAGCGATTAAGAACGTCTTTATTCTGAATGAATTTTGCTTAATTTGGTGTAGCATATAAACCGTAAGAGATAGACCAATACTTATTACACAACAAATTTAGATCGAGTAAAACACGCAATTTATGTCATATGCTCTTTGTTTTTTTTTTTTCGTAGAATTGATAATTTCTGAGATATACCTTATTTGTTTCAGTTTCAAAATGCTTGAACTTTTGTCAACACACAAAGTTGTAAACTCTTGGCATTGCATAGAAACGAATTTCAATCATACGGCACCAGCTTTTAAAATATTTGACTATCGCTTTAGCCTAGCGTACTCCCTTATTTTTCTCCTACTTGCAAGAAATTAAGTAATAAGACAATTTCTGCTAATGTTTATGTTGATTATCATAAAGTAGATAGAAGAATATGTTTTTAATAATAATTTGTTACAGAGATGCATAGAAAGAGATGTTTTTGGAAAACATTTGATTTTTGACTCGGGCTTCTCAATGCATTTGCTGTGAAATCTCGGTATGTAATTTTTGGGTGCAATAAAATACTTTTTCAGTACATAGTCCGTGTAGAGTAAATAATGTTGAAATAAACCACAAGGTTTCAAAACTTATGGTGTTCACGTGCCGCACTGATCCCAATAGAGGTATGTGTTGAAATTCCTCTCCGTTGAACAGACATGCTATAACTCTGTGTGCAAACTTTGGAGACAGAAATGCAACTAACTATTCCTGGGTGCGTCACTAACTTCGGCTTCTGTGGTTTTACTGCATAACTTGAGTGTCACGTGACTTTCGTCATTACCTCTACAAAGTTATGGAACAGGACCGACCTGGTCGTATAACATGCTAAAGTATATGACTAACGCTGTTACAATATTTTCCGATGACCGACTTGCGGCGTGAAAGTTTGGGAAATAAATACTAGGGCCGTTCAATAAGTCGTTAGAAAATCCAAGTATCGAAAACAGTTAGAATTTAGTAACCGTCGTGTATTACTAGATGGCAGTTAATGTCAGCTGTATCCCACATTGCCATTCTATACATCTCTAGAACAAATTATTGTTAAAAATATTATGCTTCTATTTACTTCATGCTAATCGAAAAAAAATTAGCAGAAATAGTCTTATTACTTGCTTCCTTCTAAATAGAAGCGAAATAAGGGAGTACCATAGGTTAAAGTGAAAGTCAAAAGCTGGTTGCAATGTGACTGAAGTTCCTTTGTTTGTATGGACACCAGTTGACAAATTCCTGTATGAGAAAAGTAAAGTTTTTTTAATGCTGAGACCAAAAACAAGGAATATCTAAAAAAAAAAAATCTATCAACTCAACGAAACAAATGTATACAACATAATTTGTGTGTTTTAACGTGCTCTACATTTTTTGTGTGGTAACTTTTTCTCCATCTCTTACGGTTTAGCAGTTATTCAAAATTCCGGAAAATTCATCCAGAATAAAGTAGTCTTAAGGGGCTATTCCCAGAAAATTCAAGATATACATTTTGTCAGGCAAATATCTTTAATATATGGTATTTTAATCTAAAAAATCGTTAGAGCCATTTTTGAGAAAATCAAAATTTTCGAAAAAAGTTCCACGCAAAGGGTAGTTAGGGGTGGGGGAAGATTTTTCTCATAATCTTCGTGTCGCATCTCTGGAAGATACTAAACTTAAATACAAAGTTTGGTATTTTACCGAGTTTTCGTTTTTAGTTATTGTGCTCACGGACACACACGGACCTTTTTCTGAAAATGCTTTTTTTGGATGCAGGGAACCCTAAAACATATATTTCCGGTGAAATCTCGGTATCGAATTTTTGGGAGGAGTGCAATGCCTTCGCTATACATAGAAAGTAAAAATGAAGACTCCCAGAAATATGTTTTCTGTCTTCTTCTAAGGGTTTATTGAGCGCCCTCGGTTCTTAAATTTAAACCCTTAATTGGCGTAGAAATCTAGAAATCTTGTCCTTATTTTACAGAAGAAAACATATTTAATTCTGATTGTTGAAACAATAGTTACAATTGTTATAAACTTGGTTACTGTAACGAAAAATATCTTTATTAACTCAACATCTTTATTTTTTCCAATGATTGAAAATCTGTTAACAAAGTGAAGCTTTCCCAAAAATTGTGTCGTGGAGTTTGCTTTCAACGTTCGCTGCGCTATCTACTAAGAATCTGACTCGGTTGTTATATTGTCAGTCGAAACTGAGGTCTCTGCGCAGGTGCGAGATCTGGTAGACTCGTGCTGAGCATAGGATAGCTGCTGTGTACCTGCTTAACCGCAGGAATGTAGGGGATGGGTTAGTTTGATAGTGTAGCGCTCCTCAACGCTTGCCTGTATCAGGACAGTATCCTTGCCGCTGCTCCCTTAGTGTCCTCCTACTTTCTCTACACGTAACATATAGAGAAGGTATTACACTCCACCGATACCGAGATTTCACCGGAAATATATGTTTTAGGGTCCCCTGTATCCAAAAAAAGCATTTTCACAAAAAGGTCCATGTGTGTGTAAACACAAAAGCTCAAAAACGAAAAGTCGGTAAAATACCAAACTTGGTATTTAAGTTTAGTATCTTGGAGGGATGTGACAGGAAGATTTTGAGAAAAATCCCCCCACCCCCAACTACCCTTCACATGGAACTTTTTTAAACTTTTGATCTACTCAAAATAGCTCTAACGATTTTGATTAAAATTTCGTATGCAAAATGTATATCTTGAATTTTCTGGGAATAGCCTCTGAACACTACTTTATTCTGAATGAATTTTACGGAATTTTGTATAACTGCTAAACCGTAAGAGATGGACAAAAACTTACCACACAAAAAATGTAGAGCACTTTAAAACACATACTTTATGCTATACACATTTTTTGTAGAGTTGATCGTTTTTAGAGTTATTCGTTGTTTTTGATTTCACCTTTAAAAAAAACATACTTTTCTCATACAGGAATTTGTCAACTCCTGTCCATACAAAGGAACTTCAGTCACATAGCAACCAGCTTTTGACTATCACTTTAACCAATGGTACTCCCTTATTTCTGTTCTACTTACAAGGAAGCAAGTAATAAGACTATTCCTAATACTTTTTTCTCGATTAGCATGAAGTAAATAGAAGCCGAAACATTTTTATAATAATTTGTTGCAGAGTTAGAGAAAGTCGTGTGAATGGAACACATCAGATTTTTATTACAAACAAAATGTACATCATGAATTTTGTGGGATTGGCCTCTGAGCACAGTTTCTTTCTGGATGGCTGCTCAGAAGTTTGTATAACTGTAAGAGATGGACGAAAACGTAGTGCACACAAGTGCAGATGTGTTAACGTTTCCAAGATATCCCGTGTTATTTCTTTGTTTTAAGCTACTTAAAAGTTTCTTAAACTGGAAGTCAGCTTTCTTTTATGTCTGTTTGGTTTCACTCCTGCCAAGCAAAGAGAACCGAATTTTAATTGTCTCTCATTGTAACAACTACATTTGACTATCACTTTATCCTAGTGTATTGCCTTCTACTTACAAGGAAGCAAGTAATAAGACAATTTCTGTTAATGTTTATCTTGATTAAATAAATTAAATAGAAGAATAATCTGTCGAAGGAATGTTTGCTTGTGGAGCAGTTGCAGAAAGTTTTTTTTATTGTTTCATTTATGTAGCCCCCTTTAACATCTAAGGTCATATTGAGGGCCTCGAATTAGAAACAACTCGTTGTCTGTAGGTTTACGTTGCCTTTAAACCATTTTGTTTTCTCAAACACATTCACTCTCGCATACATACTTCCAGACTCTGTGGGGGATAGGGAATCGAACCCGGGACCTCGCTGACCACTCGACCACGGAGACAGTCTCCATGTTTATGTTCAAACCACTACAATTGTACTTTATTCCGTGTCACTAGGCAAACTCATTTATGAACTAGACCAACAAATGAAATAACAGATTATTTTTTTTAATATATCTTAAAACTACATTTAATTTTAAAATCTCAATTCATTCTTACAAAAAAAATCTGGTTTGTTCAGTTCACATAACTTTTTGATTTCCATTTGAAATTATGGTTATAAAGCTTATTCTTCTGTCTACTTGATGCTAATCGAGATAAACATTAACAGAAATTGTCTTATTACTTGCTTCCTTGTAAGTAGAAGGGAATACACTAGGATAAAGTGATAGTCAAACGTTTTAGAAGCTGTTGCTGTGTGATTGATGTTCATTTGTGGGTTGAAAAATTCCCGTATGATAAAAGTGTAAATATTTTAAATCTGAAACCAATAACAAGGAATGTCTCGGAAACGGTCAATGCCACGAATAAAATGGATGCAGCATAAATTGTGTGTTTAAACGAGGTGTACATTTATTGTGTAGTATGTTTTATGTATCCCTTTGCATAACTGGTGAACTTATGCTAAATTTAGTAAAATTCTTTTCACAATAAAGAGGTCTTTAGAGACTACTTCCACAAAATTGAAGATGTACAGTTCATTTCCATGTAAATAACTGTAATATTTTAATCAAATCGTTAGTTCCGTGTTTGAGAAAATCAAAATGTTTGAAAGTTTTTCCATGTAAAGGGTAGTTGAGGTGGGGGGATTTTCTTGTTGCATCCTCGGATGATACTGAACTTAAATACCAATTTTGGTATTTAACGGACTTTTCGTTTTTGAGCTATGCTATCCACACATACACACGGACATTTTTCTAAAAATGTTTTTTTTTATACAGGGAGTCTCAAAAGATGTATTTCTGGTGAAATCTCGTATTGAATTTTTAGGAGCAATTGAATAGCTTACAAAGGGTAGTTTAAGATGTTAAAGGGTTCTTGTTGAGTACTCTCGGTCCTAGAGAAAGGTGCTAAATGTTTACGGTCTCCCAGATTATGTCAGCTGCTGTATCGATCCGCTACATTTCATTTACGACGTATGTGTATGCAGCGCTGGAGAGACGCAGATAAGCAAACAATGAGGAATGTAGAATCAGTTCTCGGGTAAATCCCCGCTATCGCCGAGCCTCAGCTGGTGTAGGTCACGTGACATCGTGTTTTTCTCCTCTTCCCTGTAACAAATTAAAGCTTATTCTCCTGTTCATCTAATGCTAATCAGGATAAGCATTAGTATAATTTGTCTTATTACTTGAAGGGAATACACTATAATAAAGTGATATTCAAGCATTGTAAAACACGTACTATGTACATAGAGAAGGTATTGTATTGCACCCAAAAATTCAATACCGAGATTTCACCGGTACACGCTTTAGGATCCCCCGTATTAAAAACCGTTTTAGAAAAAGGTATGTGTATGTGTCGCAGAACACGATAAATCAAAAGTCGATAAAATACCAAACTTGGTATTTAAGTTTAGTATCTTCCGGGGATGCGACACGAAGATTTTGAAGAAATAAGTCCCTCCACCTCAAACTAACCTTTACATGGAGAAAATTTAGACAATTTTAGTTTTCTCAAAAATGAATTTAACGATTTTGATTGAAATACCACATATTAAAGATATTTGCATGGAAAATAACATTTATACCTTGAATTTTCTGGAAATATCCTTGAAGACATGTTTGTTCTGGGGAATTTTGCATAACTAATAAACCGTCAGAGATAGACAAAAACTTACGACACTAAAAATGTAGATCTCGTTAAAAGACAACTTTGTAATATACAGTTTTTGGTTGGTCATATCGGACAATGAATGAAATTAGTGAAACGTTACTCCAATATTCTCGGGGTCCATGAAGCTTAAAGTTACTCGATATTCGTCTTCTTTGGGTAAGGGATAACTCACCCTAAGCAAGATTCGAACTCACGACCTTTTGAATGTGAGGCAGACACGCTACCACCACACTACCCAGGCGAGCATTATATGTTTTAGTTTTAAAAACTTGACAAATTCCCGTACGTGAAAAAATTTAACTCCTGGTAATGCAAAGAAATTGATTTCAACCACATGACAACCTGCTTTTAAAACATTTGACTATCACTTTAGCCTAGTGCATTCCGTTATTTCCCTTTTAGTTACAAGGAAGCAAGTAGTAAAACAATTTTTGTTAATGTTTATCTTGATTAGCTTGAGTAAATAGAATACGCTTTTTAACAAGAATTTGTTGCAGAGAAACTCATGTGAATGGAACACATCCCATTTTTAAAACGCGATTGTAAATGTTCTGTGGAGCAAGTTTTTGTTAACCTTTCCGAGTTGTACAAATATTATGTAAAAGTTATTGCGAAGGAAGAGGAATTTTCACCCTAGTGTCAGAAAATTCAAGTACGAGGGTTACGAAGCCTTCAGTGAAAACTGCACATTTTATTTTACTTTATCTATTAATTTATTTATTTTTTGTAGTGTAACGTCCTTTAACCTGGTTGGTCATATCGGACGATGAACGAATGATGCTCAAATAATAGTACATTAGGCGATTTTTTTACTTTCTCTACACGTATTATGTACATAGTGTATAGAGAAGGTATTGCACTCCACCCAAAAATTCCCTACCGAGATTTCACTGGAAATATATGTTTTAGGGTCCCCTGTAACCAAAAAAAGTATTTTCAGAAAAAGGTCCGTGTGTGCGTCCATGTGTCTGTGGTTTTAAGTACTTTAAGTCCCAGGATCCATTGTATAGCCAACTATTATGGTCCAATGCCCATTGTAAGTCGCCAATGGGGTTGTCATGTCAAAATAAGTTGATCACCTTGTGCTTTACCGGGAAACATGCGAGTCAGTTGAGAAATTCAATGCTATGCCGGCATGTTGGCATGGAAGCTCAGTGGCAGAGCAACCGGCTAGAGACCGGTAGATCCGTGGTTCAAATCTCGGCTATGTCATTGAATTTTTCAGTCTGAGTCTACCTATTAAAGTTGTTTGGGAAAGGAGGGTGTTTCCACTGTTGATTATCGTCCACGTAGTAGTGGATCCGTGTCTCAACGCTGGTCACAGTGTGCTGAAGGAACCTGTTCACTTCCGTAGAGAAAGAGTTGCAGACTTGCGGGCCTCCTTCGTGGAACAAAGTTTCCGGTACTGTAGAATGCCGTGGACGAGTGTCCTTGAGTGCTGCTGTATTGACATTCCCGCAGTAACATGCTAAGTCTCTCAAAATATTCAAATTTTGCAAAATGTAATTCACCAGGAAGATAGGAAGTAATGTTCGTAGTAGAACCATAAAAACCACAAAATTTTAGGTCAAATAGTTTTCATAATACACATGAATATACATTATGCTCAGTGTGCGAGTGAGAGGGAAATACGAAACGGCGACCTGGCAACGCAGAGCACGATAACACTTTTCATTCGCTGCAGAGTAGAACTCTTCCATTTGAAAAACATTATAGATAGCTAGCGGCCGCAGGTGAAAGCGGCTCAGGGCCAGGTTTCCCCCGCCATGTATGATCAGTGCCATTGCCTGCGGTGTTACGAGTACCAAAAATCCCCGTGGTGTGGTGATATAAGATCACTTGTTGAACGGCCCTTGTATTCACTACAAAGACTGGTCCTGAGGGAACACTTGCAGTACAACTTTGTGGGAGCATTACAGTTTTACAACTGCGGATGTTCCTTACAGGCAAACATGTTTACTGTGTATCTCGCGGGGCAACGAAACCTGCGTTAAATACTCTCTCCATCTCTGCCCCGTCTCCTCTTGTATCTCCTACTCTCTTCTATTTCACTGCCCCGTCAGCCCTTGCCTCTCTCTCTCCCACTACTTCTTCTCTTCCTATTTCTCCCTCTCTCTAGTCTTATACCTCTGCTCCGTCTCCCCTTGTATCTCCTACTCTCTTCTATTTCACTGCCCCGTCAGCCCTTGCTTCTCTCTCTCCCACTACTTCTTCTCTTCCTATTTCTCCCTCTCTCTAGTCTTATACCTCTGCTCCGTCTCCCCTTGTATCTCTCCATCTTTCCCTCCTTCTCTTCACATTTGTCCCCCTCTCTCTAACCTTTTCTCTCTCCCTCCCACCACCTCTCTTCTTCCTATTTCTCCCCTCTCTCCGCATTCCTGTTGTCACCCCATGTCTCTCCCCTTGTTCTCTTACATTTCATGTTTTCTTCTCCTGGTCAAGCAAAGAGAACGGGATTTCAAACCTGTAACACAGCGACAAGATCTTAAAATACTTTTGCAATGTACTTTATTTTACGTCACTTTAAATTCTTTCTCAAGTCGCGAAGAATCTGTTTGGTAAGGCCCCTCCTTGACTGTACATAGATACTTCTTACCGTCTAATAGTTTTTGAAAACTCATCCAGAATAAAGAGGACTTCACAGGTTCAAGATATACTTCATATTTTTATGTAAATAACTTTAATATACGGCATTCTAATTAAAATCATTAAGAGTCATTTTTGAGACAATCAAATTTAACGAAAGCTTTTCGATGTATAGGGCAGTTGGGGATTTTCTTGAAAATCTTCGTTTCGCATCCTTGAAAGGTACTGACTGAACTTAAATACTAATTTTGGTATTTAACGGAATTTCAGTTTTCGTAACCGGTGAAATCTTGGTATGTAATTACTTTCTCTACACGTGCTATTTACATAGACAGAAGGTGTTGCATTGTACCCAAAAACTCAATGCCGAGATTTCACCGGAAATACATGTTTTGAGACCCACTGAATAAAAATCCTATTTTAGAAAATTGTCCGTGTGTGTGCGCGTGTGTGTTAAGTGTGTGTCTGTGGACAGCATAGCTCAAAAACGAAAAGACCGTTAAATACTAAACTTGGTATTTAGGTTTGGTATGTTTCTAGGATACGACATGAAGATTTTCAAGAAAACGCCCACCCTCAAGTACCCTTTACACGGAAAAAATTTCGAGCATTTTGATTTTCTCAAAAAGAGCTCTAACGTTGTTGATTAAAATATCATATATTAAAGACATTTACCTGACAAAAGCTGTGTCCTGAATGTTCTGGTAATAGCCTCTGAAGATTACTTTATTCTGGATGAATTTTACGGAATTTAGCAAAACTAGTAAACTGTAAGAGATAGACAAAGCTAACTTGATAAAAAATGTAGAGCTTGTTAAAACACATGTTTTATACATTTTTTGGTGGAATTGATCGTTTTTGAGACATTCGTTGTTGTTGTCTTTAGTTTTAAAATAATGGTATTTTTGTCATACAGGAATTTAACTCGTGTCCATACAAACAAAGGAACTTCAGTCACATAGCAACCAGCTCTTGACTATCACTTTAACCTATGGTACAGAGAAGGAAGCGGAGAGTGTGTACAGAAGCGAGGTTATCTTGAGGCACATGCAGGATTAAAAGCACCCCATTTGTGTGTTTTATGGGCAGCTTACAGGAGCAGAAGCTTTCATTACACAGGGGATTTATAAAAAGTTAAAGTTGGAGAGGGTCGAGTCCCAAATTGCTTTCCTCTACTTTTATAATAAACACTATAAGTAATTGCAAATTAATCTCGCAACTCAGAACTATAGCATTAAGAAAACCTCTTTCAACTTTTATAACTACGTCATAAAAAGTTGTAACCCTAGAATACGTCATATGGAGTCCCGTTAGATACCAGGGTCGGCTCGTAAGTCCCACGCCTCTCAATGAAAACAGAATTTAACCTTTTTTTTTACTTTCTCTACACGTACTATGTGCATAGTATAAAGAGAAGGTATTGTAATGCACCCAAAAATTCAATACCGAGATTTCACCGGAAATATATGTTTTGAGAAAATGTTTGTGCGTGCGTGCGTGTGTGTGTGTGAGTGTGTGTGTGTGCGTGTGAGTGTGTGTGTGCGCGTGCGCGTGCGCGTGTGTGTGCGCGTGTGTGTGCGTGTGTGTGTGCGTGCGTGTGAGTGTGTGTGTGCGTGCGTGTGAGTGCGTGCGTGTGAGTGCGTGCGTGTGAGTGTGTGTGTGCGTGCGAGTGTGTGTGTGCGTGCGTGTGCGTGTGCGTGTGCGTGCGTGTGCGTGTGCGTGTGCGTGTGTGCGTGTGCGTGTGTGTGTGTGCGCGCGTGTGTGCGTGCGCGCGTGTGTGCGTGCGTGCGCGTGTGTGTGCGTGCGTGCGCGCGTGTGTGCGTGTGTGTGTGCAGCATAGCTCAAAATCGAAAAGGCCGTTAAACACTAAACTTGGTATTTAGGTTTGGAATTCTCCAAGGATGCTCCACGAAGATTTTCAAGAAAATCCCTCCACCCACAACTACCCCTTACGTGGAATATTTTTTCGAAAATTATGATTTCCCTAAAAATGGCTCTAACTATTTTGATTAAAATACTATATAAAAGATATTTACCTGACAAATAAAATGTATTTCATGAATATTATGGAATTTTGCACAACTGCTAAACCTTAAGAGATGGACAAAAACTTAAAACACTAAAAATGTAGTGTACATTAAAACACACAATTTATGCTTTATGTATTTTTTCGTGGAGTTTATCGTTTTTAAGATATTCCTTGTTTTTTGTTTCAGCTTTAAAGACTTATACTTTCCTCATACAGTAATTTGTCAAATCGTGTCCATACAAACAAAGGAATTTGTCACATAGCAACCAGCTTTTGACTGTCACTTTAACCTATGGTACTCCCTTATTTCACTTCTACTTACAAGGAAGCAAGTAATAAGACAATTTGTGGTAATTTTTTCTCGGTTAGCATGAAATAAATAGAAGAATAAGCTTTTAAACAATAATTTCTGGTAATGTTCTAACCCTTGTGATCAGCTTTTCTATGGGTTCTGCATAGAAACTTTTCCGCCACGACTCCACTTGCTGAAATTCGTTTGAAAGCATTCTCCTGGATTTGTTCATCAACTTTCCTTACCAAATTATCGAGACAACAGAAGGCCGCCCACTCCGAGCCTCATTGTGGACCTTCATTAAACATTGTAACCCACTTTCTCACTCATCGCGTCTTGGCGATAAATTTCACATTCCTTGCGTTCAAAAAGCACAATAGGAGGGATCAGTAACACTCTTAAATGTTTAAAACGTGCACATTAAAAAGAAAACATAACATTACGTCATTTGAGAGCCAGCCAACAACAGACTATTACACGAAACACCGACAACAGCGCTGCGGCGACGCTAGAATGAAGCAGTGCTTGTCTCGTATTCTGCCATATTTAAGTAGGTCACTTAGTGAAAACTTCTGAAAATTCCCTTCCTAATAAATCTCGATTTGTGATATAAACGGCTGATATATGTTTCCATTTCCTGCTCGCCAAAAGGTCAGTATGAAATACTTTGTAGACAAGGTAGAAGAGGATGGAAAGTCAGTTTATATTTGAAGAAGAAAAGCCGCCATATCTGGAGGAAAGTTTTGAAAAGAAAAGAAGACGAGCTCATACTTGTCCTGGTTTATGACGCGACCGGAAGTGTTTCTTTGTTATCTACAAGATTGGAAACCATTGAGCTTGCTGCCATCTAGAGCCTGTATCATCATACTGCGGCTATTGTGTGCAGCGATGAAAGGCCTCCAACTTTGGACAAAACACTCTAAAAGTACACTCACAACAGTCTTTGTTAAACAAGATTAATTCTTTAATACAGCAATAAATTTGTTTTGCTTTTTGAGACACGATTTAATTTCCAAATGCTACATCTTCCATTATTTTCTTGATGCTTGTAGATTTTAACTTTCTCTACACGTACTATGTACATTGTATATAGAGAAGCTATTGTAATGCAACCAAAAACTCAATACCGAGATTTCACCGGAAATACATGTTTTAGAAACCCCTGAATACAAAAAAGAAAAAAAAGCATTTACAGAAAAATGTCTGCGTGTGTGTGTATGTGGGCTGCATAGCTCAAAAAAGAAACATCCATTAAATACCAAACTGGGTATTTAAGTATGGTGTCTTCCAAGGATGCGACACGACGATTTTCAAGAAAATTCCCCCACCCCAACTACCCTTTACACGGAACCTTTTTCGAAAATTTTTATTTTTTCAAAAATGGCTGTAACGATTTTGGATAAAATATCATATATTAAAGATATTTACCTGACAAATAAGATGTAGATCTTGAATTTTCTAAGAATAGCCTCTAAAGACTACTCTATTCTGGATGAATTTTGCTGAATTTTTCATAACTGCTAAACCGTAAGAGATGGACAAAAACTTGTCACACAAAACACGTAGAACACGTTAAAACACACAATTTATGTTATATACATTTTTTTCGTGGAGTTGAGCATTTTTTAGTTATTCTTTGTTTTTGATTTCACCTTTAAAAAACGTACTTTTTTCATACAGGAATTTGTCAACTCCTGTCCATACAAACAAAGGAACATCAGTGACATAGCAACCAGCTTTCGACTGTCACTTTAACCTATGGTACTCCCTTATTTCACTTCTACTTACAAGGAAGCAAGTAATAAGACTATTTCTGCTATTTTTTTCTCGATTAGCTTGGAACACATAAGATTTTTGTTTTATTAAGAGCAGTAAAGTTATTGCTGAATATACATTGTAATATTTAGGTTAAACATTTGCTCCAGATATAGTACTGGCCATTTCGACTGCACCTGTGTGATGCTCATTTGTTATATCTGAGCTTGTGCACCTGGAAACGCTTAGCTTCGGTTGCCAAGCACGTCATCTGCACCTAACGGTTGTTATTGCACAGTTTTTACGATACTAGCGCTGTAATCGTTTAGTTCCTGTGTTTACACAACGAATGTGAGGCGTGTGCTATATTATTGTTACGAGTTAAAATCGTCTGCTTTTTACTTACTTACAGATATTTCATCGGAAATACATGTTTTAGAGTCCTCTCAATCAAAAAAATCTGATGTTCCATTCACATGACTTTCTCTACATCTCTGTAACAAAGTATTGTTAAAAAGCTTAGGCTTCTATTTACTTCAAGCTAATCGAGATAAAAACAGCAGAAATAGTCTTATTACTTGCTTCCTTGTAAGCAGAAGCGAAATACGGGAGTACCGTAGGTTAAAGTGATAGTCAAAAGCTGGTTGCTATGTGACTCAAGTTCCTTTGTTTGGATACGAGTTGACAAGTTCCTGTATGAAAAAGTGTAAGTTTTTCAAAGCTGAAACCATAAACAAGGAATATTTTAAAAACAATCAATTCCACGAAAAAAAATGTATATAACATAAATTGTGTGTTTTAACGTGCTCTACATTTAGTTTTTGTCCGTCTCTTACGGTTTACCACTTATGCCAAATTAAGCAAAATTCATTCAGAATAAACAGGTCTTTATAAGCTATTCCCAGAAAATTCAAGGTATACATTTTATTTGTGATAGAAATGGCTTTAATATGTGGAATTTTAATCAAAATCGTTACAGCCATTTTTAAGAAATACAAAATTTTCGAAAATTTTTCCACGTAAAGGATAGTTAGGAGTGGGGGGATTTTCTTGAAAATCATCATTTCGCATCCTTGGAAGATACTTAACTTAAATACCAAGTTTGGTATGTTACCGACTTTTCGTTTTTGAGTTATCGTATTCATGGACACACACACGGATCTTTTTCTGAAAATTCGTTTTTGTTGTTTATACGGGACCCAAAAACATATATTTCCTATGAAATCTCGGTATGGAATTTTTGGATGGAGTGCAATACCTTGTCTATATACTATGTACATAGTACGTATAGAGAAAGTAAAAAATACAAATTAAAAACAATATTATTTTATTTTCTGCCATTGCGCAAAGCCGGGTATTTCAGTTATTTTCGTAATGAAAAACCTTGAAACATAATATTTATTGTAATTAGAATGAAAAGCCAAAGAGGTTATTTCTGTTTAATAGCAAAGTTTGAGGCCCAATTAAAATAACTTAAATACATATTTTCCGTGATATTTGATCCTAAAGGTGAAACAATGGCGCAGAGCTATAATTACAGTTTTCACGTTTAGCGTTCATTAATGAAATGATTACACGTCCCTACCTCATTTTCAGAACGTTAATTATCATTCAATTACCTCTTTCACGGCTGCCTCATCAATTAATTCAATCTATTTGCAGCAAATCTGCTAAACGTATTATTTTACACCGAGTAGCGAACAATATCGATCGATGAGAAATTTGTGCAAATATTATAGGATATGTAAAGCCTGTCTTACCTCCCAAACTACTGTCACTAGTGTGTTACAAACTTGAGTAACACCTTAGCAGCATGGTATTGGTATCAATGCAAAGAGGTACTCAAATAGTTTTATGTTGCATATTCATAAATTCCGTTGCTAGGAGACGATATAACGGAAAAATCTGGCGTTTTGCACTCACATGACTTTCTCTAGCTCCTCTTCTTCTTTCTACACAATGCTATTCGAGATAAACATTAGCAGAATGTTCTTATTACTAGAAGGGAACTAAAGGAATGCGCTATGCTAAAGTGATAGTTAAATTTTTTAGAACTTCGATTTGCAATTGTAAGTAATACAATTAAGTAATAATACCACGAGTTTTTCCTAAGAGATGAAAACACGTTGTATTTGATGAATACAACTCATTGACTTCTCACCCGGGGGTCCCGGGTTCGATTCCCGGCTAGGCGGGGAACTTTCTTTAACCGGAATTATTCCCTATCCCCCAGAGTCTGGAAGTATGTATGTGAGAGTGAATATGTGTGTGTGTGTGTTTGAGGAAAAGAAAATGAGTTAATCCTACAGACGAGTTGCTAAAGTGCAAAGCCTTCGATATGAACTACTTGTTAGATGATAAATGAAAAAAAATTCAGAGAAATAGACTATTAATAATTTATAATATATAGGAATTAGTTCTCAAATGGCTCATGACGCATTCGACCATGTTTATTTACCGATTGTTTTTTTTTCTTCACTGCCGCCTGAATTAAACAAAGGATCGTCAGGTGCAACAATGAACATCATCTGAGATGAGAGGTTTCGACAATATCATTAAATGTGTCTAATCTCGGCCCTTTCATTGGCGCTTTAATGGTCGAGCTGAATTGTCATTGTAAATCGCTTCTTTGCTTGGCCAGGAGTAGAGCCAAAGAAAAACAGACACTTCCTGTCTGAGAAAAGTTCAAGTGCTTTACAATTGAAACTAATAACAAGGAATAATTTGGAAACTGCAAACTACACGAAAAAAAAATATATTGTGTATTTTAACGAGATCTATATTTTTGTGAAGTAAGTTTTTGTGTATTTCTTGCGGTTTACTAGTTAATGCAAAATTCATCAAATTTCACCCAGAATAAAGAGTTTCTTAGAACCTATTTCCAGAAAATTCAAGATATACATTTTATTTATGATGGAAATGGCTTTAATATGTGGTATTTTAATCAAAATCGTTGGAGCCATTTTTACGGAAAACAAAATTTTCGAAATTGGTGTCGCATTTTTGGAAGATACCAAACTTAAATACCAAGTTTGGCATTTAATACCAAGTGCTTGAGCTACGCTGTGTACAGACATGCAGACTTTTCTAAACATGCTTTTTTGGACTGAGGTGAAATCTCAGTATCGAATTTTTGGGTGGAATGCAATACTTCCTCTATACACTATGTAGAGTGGCTGTCCCTGAGGTACCCGACCTGACGTATAGATAGCGCTTCTTGTTTCAAACAACAATGGTAAAAGAAAGCTTAAGTTTGAAGTTTGACGATTTTACATTGGTTGGCAGCCATGAACGCTCTCAGCGAATTTGTAAACATGGATGTTAATACTGGTCATCGTTATGTAATACAATACTTTCATTTGAAAGGTCTTAGTCCAACTAATATTAAAGCTGAGCTAGATTCTACCTTGGGGGGGGGGTCTGCTCCTTCGTTTACAACAGTGAAATATTGGGTGGCAGAGTTAAAGCGCGGCCGTACGAGCTGCCAAGACGAACATCACAGTGGCCGACTAAATGAGGTTACCAGTCCATACACCAAACAAATTCTGGCGGATGATACCGGAGCGGTAGATCGGCTTTTAAAATTTTTATCATCCCTACCTTTTATATTTGTTATATAGTTTTTAGTTTTATTTTATTTATTCTGTTATGCAGCTGGTGTGGTAGCTGCAGTTCTTTTATTTTAACCTTTTCAATTTTAGGTACATGTGCCTATTGGTTTAGGTATTTGGTTTTAGCTCACTATTGTTTTAGGGCTTTGCTTTTGGTCGTACCATTTAGCTCCCATGTTTTACTTGTTTTAAGCTCCCTTTGGTGCTCTAACATAGGAAGCTTTATTTGTTTTTTTAAACTTTATTTGGAGTTTTAGTCCTTTTTTAAGATTCATTCCTTGCGTATTTTAACCTTTGACCTCATTACCTGGTTATAGTATTGACTGTTTCTGGTGGGCGCTGATGACCGAGGCGTTGAGCGCCCTAAAACCTACCATCATACCAGCCCAGAAATTGTAAAGAAAATCCACAAAATGGTATCGGATGACCGTCGACTGAAAGTGCGCGAGCTAGCAGATATTGCAAGCATTTCAAAAGGTTCTGTACATCGCATACTGACTGACAATTTGGAAATGAGAAAGCTGTGTGCAAGGTGGGTGCCGGGTTGCTCACAAACAACATTCAGTCGAGTGTTTGGCTGCAATAAAGCTGAGTTTATGCGGCTATTCATAACAATGGATGAAACCTGGGTCCATCACTTCACACCTGAAACCAAGGAACAATTAAAACAGTGGATTGGAAGGGGAGGATCGGCTCCAAAGAAGGCGAAGACACTTCTATCCGCAGGCAAGGTCATGACGTCAGTTTTCTGGGACGCACGCACGATAATTTTCATTGATGATGTCAAAAAAGGTAAAGTAATCAATAGCGAATATTATGCGAACTTGTTACAGTGTTTGAGTGATGAAATCGAGCAAAAAACGGCCACATTGAGCGAAAAAGAAAGTTTTGTTTCAACAAGACAATGCACCAGTTCACACGTCCGTTATCGCCGTGGCCAAAATAAATGAGTTCAAGTTGAATTGCTTCCTCATGCACCCTATTGGCCAGATTTAGCCCCCTGTGTTTCCAAACCTGAAGAAATGGTTGGTGGTAGGAGACTTGCCAACAAGAAAGAGGTGGAGTCTGCAGACCTCGATAGTTCTCACTATAAACATGGTATCGAGGCTGGGAAAAGTGGAACGAGCTGAAGGGAGAAACAAAGATGTTCTTCCCGAAACGTGTTTTCTTCTGGGACAGTCCTCGTACCATTTTGTTTTCTAACACGTGCAAGTATGTCAACTGGTACAAAAACTAACGAGAATACAAATGCTTCTTGAGCATTGTACTGCAACACGGGAGGCAGAAGTTGCTGTTAATTAAACGCGTGCCGCTGCGAGGTTGTTTTCTCGCTTCCGCTACATTACATCGTGTTTGCCGGAGCACGAGATGCGGCTTAAGGTGGTTGTGACGTCACCTTTAAAGCGATATAATGATGTGGGACAGCAGCAAGTACTGTCGATGCCAGCCACGTGTGCTACAAAACCTGTCTCGCTTAGGGCGAGTTTCCCTTATCCTGAGAGTAACTTTAAGCTCCATGGACCCCGAGATCATTTCACCAATTTCATTCATCGTCAGATAGGACCAACCAGGTTGCTTGCTTGTAAGTGGAAGCGAAATAAGGGAGTATCACAGGTTAGAGTGATAGTCAAAAGCTGGTTGCTATGTAACTGAAGTTCCTTTGTTTGTATGGATTGGGGGTTGACAAATTCCAGTATGAGAAAAGTGTAAGTTTTTTAAAGCTGAAACCAATAACAAGGAATATCTCAAAGACGGTCAACTTCAAGGAAAAAAAATATATAACATAAATTGTGTGTTTTGACGTGATCCACATTTTTTGTGCGGTAAGTTTTTCTCTATCTCTTACGGTTTAGCAGTTATGCAAAATTCATACAGAATAAATATGTCTTCACAGACTATTCCCAAAGAATTGGAGATATACATTTTATTTGTCATATAAATATCTTAGGTATCAGAGATTTGAATCAAAATCGTTAGAGCCATTTTTGAGAAAATCAAAATATTCGCAATTTTTTCCATATAAAGGGTAGTTCTTGAAAATATTCATGTCGCATCTTTGGAAGATAACGAACTTAAATAGCAAGTTTGGTATTTATCGGTCTTTTCGTTTTTCAGCTATACTGTCACGTACAAGACACATACACACCGACATTTTTCTAAAAATCCTTTTTGGGGGGGGGGGGGATTCACGGAGTCTCAACACATGTATTTCCGGTGAAATATCGGTATTGAATTTTTCGGTGAATTACAATACCTTCTGTATACATTTATGCACATAATACGAGTAGAGAAAGTAAAAAACTAAAAGATCGTTAATTACCATACTTGAATTTTTTAAAATTTAGTCTTTCTGAAAATTGGCACTAATGTTTTTGATTAAATGCCGTATAGTAAAGATATTAACGTCACAAATAAAATGTCCGTCTTTAATTTTCTGTGAATAGCCTTTAAAGACGGCTTCATTCTGGATGAATTTGATATAACTGGTAAACCGTAAGAGATATACAAAAACTGACAAAAAATCTGATGTGTACCATTCACATGACTTTCTCCATCTCCCTGCAACAAATAATTCTTAAAAAGCTTATACTTATATTTACTTTATGCTAATCAGAAAAAAATAGCAGAAATAGTCCAATTACTCGCTTCCTTGTAAGTAGAAGCGAAATAAGGGACAACCGTAGGTTAAAGTGATAGTCAAAAGCTGGTTGTTATGTTAATGAAGTTCTATCCATATAAACAAAGGGAGTTGACAAGTTCCAGTATGAGAAAAGTATACGTTTTTCATAGCAGAAACCAAAAATAAGGAATGTCACAAAAACGACGAACTCCACGAAAAAAATGTATATAACATAAATTGTGTGCTTTAATGTGCTCTACATTTTTTGTGTAGTAAATTTTTGTCCATCTCTTACGGTTTAGCAGTTATTCAAAATGTAGTAAAATTCATCCAGAATAAACTACTCTTCAGAGGCTATTCCCAGAAAATTCAAGATATACATTTTATTTGTCAGGTAAATATGTTTAATATACGAAATTTTAATCAAAATCGTTAGAGCCATTTTTGAGAAAATCAAAATTTTCGAATAAAGTTCCATGTAAAGGGTAGTTGGGGTTGGGGGGATTTTTCTCAAAATCTTCGTGTCTCATCCCTGGAAGATACTAAACTTAAATACCAAGTTTGGTATTTTACCGACTTTTCGTTTTTGAGTTATCGTGTTCACAGACACACGGACATACGGACACACACACACACACACACACACACACACACACACACACACACACACACGGACCTTTTTGTGAAAATGCTTTTTTTACTTTCTCCATACGCACTATGTACATAGTGTATAGAGAAAGTATTGCACTCCACCAAAAATTCGATACCGAGGTTTCACCGGAAATAAATGTTTTAGGGTCCCCAATATCCAAAAAAAAAGCATTTTCACAAAAAGGTCCGTGTGTGTGTATGTGTGTGTGTGTGTGTGTGTGTGTGTGTCCATGAACACGATAACTCGAAAACGAAACGTCGGTAAAATACCAAACTTGGTATTTAAGTTTAGCATCTTCCAGGGATGCGACTTGAAGTTTATGAAAAAAATTCCCCCACCCCAAACTACCCTTTACATGGAACTTTTTTCGAACGTTTTGGGTTTCTCAAAATGGCTCTAACGATTTTGATTAAAATATCGTATATTAAAGATATTTACGTGACAAATAAAATGTATATCTTGAATTTTCTGGGAATAGCCTCTGAAGACTACTTTATTCTGGATGAAGTTTTCGGAATTTTACATAACTGCTAAACCGTATGAGATAGACAAAAACTTACCACACAAAGTAGAGCACATTTAAACACACATTTTATGTAAATACATTTTCTTCGTTGAGTTGATTTTTTTTTTTTTAGATATTCCTTGTTTTTGGTTTCAGCCTTGAAAAACTTATACTTTTATCACACAGGAATTTGTCAACTCGTGTCCATACATACGGACAAAGGGACTTCAGTCACATAGCAACCAGCTTTTGACTATCACTTTAACCTATGCTACTCCCTTATTTCGCTTCTACTTACAAGGAAGCAAGAAATAAGACAATTTCTGCTAATTTTTTTTTTTTATTAGCATGAAGTAAATAGTTTGTTAGTTTTGTGGTACGGGTTTGAAGGTTTTTGTTTTGCTGCTGTGGCAGCAGTACTGTTGCTAATGACCAGTCTCCTCCAGGAGTCATTGTTCTCACCAGCCTCAACTCCGCTCTTGCGTATTAACGAGAACCATTACTGCTTCGTAAGGAGGTGCGAAATTACTCCGGTCACGTGCTTTTCTGTACTTAGTTCCTTATAAGTAGGAGGGAAATAAGGCAATACACTAGGCTAAAGTGATAGGCAAATCTTTTAAAAGCTAATCGCTGTATGAAACAATAGAAATTCGGTTTTCTTTTGGATTGCCAAGAGTAAAACAGAAGAAACGAATGTTGACTTCCCGCTTGAGAACATTTTAAGTAGTATAAGATTCAAACCAATTACAAGGAATATCTTTGAAATGGTTAACTGAGCAAAAAAAAAAAAAAAAAAAAAAAAATATATATATATATATATATGTGTGTGTGTGTGTATATATGACTTAAATTGTGATCTATATTTTTGTCTATCTCTTACGTTTTACGAGTTACACAAAATTCATATAAAATGAAGTCTTGAGACTATTAGCACAATATGCACGTTTTCTTTGTCATAAAGATATATCAACATAATTGGTGTTTTAATCAAAATCGTTAAGCCATTTTTGAGAAAGTTAATATTTTCACAAATGTTCCATGTGAAGGATGGTTGACGTTTGGGGAATTTCCTTGAAACGTCCAACGGACTTTTCGTTTTTGAGTTATGATGTCCACAGAGACACACGGACGTTTTTTTAAAGATTGTTTTTTAATTCAGGGGTTCCTAAAATATGTATTTTCGGTGAAATATCGGTATCGAATTTTTGGGTGGAGTACATACATACTAGAGGAAGTAAAAGGTAAAAATGTTTGTTATTAATGAATTATCATACTAGCCCTTGCACATTGAAACACGCGTCTGCCCATTACAGGCAGTAACCTTCGCTTTTGTGTAGTGCCAGCTTCCGGCCCTCTGTTGCTCAACTACAGGCTTATTTATATAGAGCTGATACATTTCTTGTTTCAAAACGTGTTGTGCTAGCGACAACTTATTATTACACCTAAATTGTAGAAGAATTTTGGAGATTATTTACCTCTATAGCAAATGTCCTCCATCCTGCATAAGACACAACTCAACACGTCATACTGGCCACTCGTTGGAGGGCTCTGTTGTCAATAACTTGAACTTCCTTTGTGATATTGTGCTCTAGATCGGCCCATGTCTGGGGAAGTCCGGCGATGTCAAATCCGGAGATATCGGTGGCCACAGGTTCCTGGAAATTATCCGGTCGTCAAAGAAACTTACAATTAGAGTCATGCATTCATTTGATGTATGGCATGTAGCGCCATCTTGCTGGAAATTTCCTCGACTTAGCTCCACATCGTCCAGTTGCTCAACAAACTCCATGAAAATCAGTCGGTACTCTGCAGTGTTCAGTCTGGTTAAACATCTGCGCATCTAGTGACAAGTAATCGAAACTCCAGAACATTCTGCTTAATTTGGTGCTAAAATTGGGTCATTGAATGAATTACCAACGGAATAATTAAAGAAAGAAATGTGTCAGTCCAATATAAACCACTCTGTACTACGAGAGCCGTTTGGGTATAGCTAAACAACAAGGAAAGTTATCAACACAAAGTTACACTACCTTACTCTGTTTTTTAACGTAATCGTCATTGCTAGCAAGGTATTTATTGTCACGTGGTACCGGTGTTTCAATGCAGACGTTTTGCTCTTCTACCGCCAAAGAACTTATTCGTTATTTTGAATGCCAAAATGTTCCGGCAATCCAGTTTTATAGACAAATAACACAAGTGTATTGTGATAATGCAATGAACGAGGAAATGGCACATAATTTGCGAGTAATCAAGGAAGAACATAACAGTGTGTACGATAAAGACCGGAGTGGAAGTTCATCAATCGTTATGGAGCAGTTGAAAGCAAATGCTGATAAAAGAATTAAGAAAAACCGGTGTTTCACTTTGGACAAAGTACATGACTTTTTGGACGGAAAAGATTTGCCAGCCATGAAGACCTCAAAGTGACAGTGACATCTTGGCTGAGATGTTCAGCGGTGGAAGAGTATAACATGTGTACCACGTGACAATAAATACCTTGATAGCAATGACATTGAGAAACAGAGTAAGGTAGTGTAACTTTGTGTTGATAACTTTCGTTATTGTTTACTTATACCAAAAGGTTTGTTACTTTCTGATGATCCTTGTATATTTAAGCTTGTACACTTTTACTGTTTGATGATTTGTGGCTTACAGAGTATATCATTGCGCGTCATGATATGTACTGCTCTGAAACGTTGGTCATTTGTCAGTTGTGTTTCTTTGATACCCATTATTGCAGTCTCGTTACTAAGATGTTTCATTCTTTCATGGACGTTTACCTCACTCGAACACAAATGCTGGTCTCGATTATCAGGAAGTAGATCTCAAAATGAGGTTTTCGTAAGAATAGTTTATTAAAGAATGGGTAGAGATAGGCGTATGAATGTACCAGGTTCTTTCAGAGTGAGATGAAACTTGGTGCACAAGTTCAGGATTTGCTGCTCCCAGATCACTGGGCTATCATTTGCAATTTAAGTCTCGTTTAAAATCATGATCAATTTTGGATTTAGGCCGCCTGGTTCTGCCTCTCAGTCAACAGGTCGCGAGTTCGAATCTCGCTTAGGGTGACTTACCCGTAAAATGCTTTTTCGGTGTTTTCGAGCAACTTTAAGCTCCATGGACCCCGAGATCATTTCACCAAATTCCATTCATCGTCCGATATGACCAACCAGGTTAAAGGACGCTCAGCAAAGAAAACAACTGAAGTGCTCCATTCACATGACCTTCTCTACAACAAATTATTGTTAAAAAGCTTATTCTTATATCTATTTAATGCTAAAACATTAGTAGAAACGGTCTTATATTTTAAAAGGGAATACACTAGACTAAACCGGCAGGCAAATGTTTTAAAATGTGGTTGCTATGAGATTGAAATCCGTTTCTTTGCGTAGCCAAGAGCTGACAGGCTCCGTATGAGAAAAGTAAGTATTTTAAAGCTGAAATAACAAGGAATATCTCGAAAAACGCCAACTCCATGAAAAAAAAATGACATAAATTATGTGTTTTATCGTGATCTACATTTTTTGTGTAATAAGGTTTTGTCCATTTGTTACGGTTTACCAATTATGTAAAATTTCGCAAAAAATAACCTAGAATAAACAGGACTTCAGAAAATTCAAGGCATATATTTTATTGGAAATATCTTTGATTTAAGACATTTTAATCAAAATCGTTAGAGCCATTTTTCAGAAAATCAAAATTTTGGAAAATTTTTCCACGTAAAGGGTAGTTGGGAGTGGGGGGGATTTTTCTTGAAAATCTTCGTGACACATCCTTGGAAGATACCAAACTTAAATACCAAGATTGGTATTGAACGGTATTTTCGTTTGTGGGCAATGCTGTCCACAGAAAAACACGGACATTTTTCTAAAAATGCTTTTTTTTTTGGATTCAGGGGGTCTCAAAACATATATTTCCGGTGAAATATAAGTATCACATTTTTGGGTGACGCTAAAAGGCGTAAAACACATAGGTTAGTCGCATTATTTAAAGCTTATACTGGTTTAAATGCATCGGTGGACGTTAGAAAGAGGTTAGAAAACCCAATATATACATAGGGAAATTTTCTTTTTTTTAATAGGACCATTGAAGAATGGAATGAATTGCCTGTAGTAGCCTTTCAGTGCTGCCCTCTGACCTTAAAGAAGTTTAGGGATAATTTAAAGAGAATAAATGTTAGTTAATTTGAGTAAATATTGTGAAGTAATTAAGGATCTGAAAACCTGTATTAGTGTATAATGTTGAGGCTCTATAGACCAGCTGGTAATTGTTATACTCAATAATAAGTAGTTAGGCATTTAAAAAGCATGTATATGTAATATGCTGTGTTACTATCCTTAATTTAACTTGAGATTATTATTGCAAGTGAATGTTGTACATTTAACTGTGCCACCGGGCAGTCCAAATTGCAGAGAATACCTACCTACCGTACAGAGTATGTGTAGAGAAAGTAATAATAGCTTTGGTAAGACTAGTTTATAAAAGAATGAGTATGAATGTTTGAGTGAGATGAAACTAGCAACTTAACTCTCGATTCTGGATTTACTTCAACACTGCAGCGAGCAGTTTCTGTGACGTCATGCAGTTGTATCAGACATTTTAATGGTAGCTGGTGTTGAGAAGATCGTGAACAAGGAAGCGAAAGGGAAGGTATTTTTCGAGCATGTTGCTTTAACTTTTCTCCGGCAACAGCGTCTGGTAATATGTTTCTTATCGCTCGCTCGCTCGCTACTTTTTAACTTGTTAGCCCTTCCTGGCGAATCAGCGCACTTCCAATTTTCTGTCGAGCTTGTTTTTCAACAGGTTCCGCCCATAAACACACTTTGTTCAAAACAAAACTCTCTACATCTCTGCAACAAATTATTGTTAAAAACCTTACGCTTCTATTTACTTCACGCTAATCGAGAAAAAATTAGTAGAAATAGTCTTATTACTTGCTTCCTTGTAAGTAGAAGTGAAATAAGGGAGTACCATAGGTTAAAGTGACAGTCAAAAGCTGGTTGCTATGTGACTGAAGTTCCTTTGTATGTATGGACACGAGTTGACAAATTCCTGTATGAGAAAGGTATAAGTTTTTTAAAGCTGAAACCAATAACAAGCAATATCTCAAAAACGATCAACTCTATGACAAAAATGTATATGACATAAATTGTGTGTTTTATCCTGACCTACATTTTTTGTGTGGCAAGTTTTTGTCCATCTCTTACGGTCTAGCAGTTATGCAAAATTTCGCAAAGTTCATCCAGAATAGTCTTCAGAGGTTATTCCCAGAAAATTCAAGGTATACATTTTATTTGTCGGGTAAATATATTTCATATACGATATTTGAATCAAAAAGGTTAGAGCCGTTTTTTAGAAAATAAAACATTTTGAAAAAAATGCCTATGTAAGGATAGTGGAGGTGCGGGATTTTCTTGAAAATCTTCGTGTCGCATCCTTGGAAGATACCAAACTTAAATACCAAGTTTGGTATTCAACGGTTTTTTTCGTCTTTGAGCTATGCTGCCCACAGACACACACACACACACACACACACACAGATATTCTTTCTAAAAATCTTTCCTTTTTTATTCAGGGGATCTCAAGACGTGTATTTCCGGTGAAATCTCGGTATTGAATTTTTGGGCACATTGGCATACCCTCGATACACACTATGCACATAGTACGTGTAGAGAAAGTAAAAATTACACTTTTAGATTCGGGAGTCCTAACATGTTGTATTTGCGGTGAAAGATTTGTATCAATTTTTAGGTGGAATACAAGCCTTCTCTGCCTACTATATAATACTGCGTAGAGAAAGCAAAAAGCTTTCCGAGTTTGTCTGTATGCGGCTGTATTTACATTTAAAGGTTGGCAGCCCTGCTGTTGTAATTATCGGAACAATCTGCTTGCAGGAGAAATTGCCAGAGCTAATAGATGTTCACAGAAATTTCATACGCAGATGTTGGTAACATATTGGTGTCGAGGGAAATGATTTTCAATATCATTCATTACACAGGTAGCCTGATGTTATTAATTTTAGATGAAAGTTTATGGGTTCAGTAAAAAGTAGTTACTTTATGCGCGGCGCTGCTAGACCCCCCCCCTTCCCGTGTCTGGGATTACTCCATTATTAGATCCATGTGAGGTCAAACTCCTACAGCTTACAATAGTATCTATATACTGTACGAGTACGTCTCCTATTGGTATGACGTTATTCTAACCTTAACTTGTGAACAAAGTTCAGACCTAGTGAGAGGAGACATTTCACCTGAGTGTCTTGTCTCGTATTGGTTTGATGTTACACAAACGTCAACCTATGAACAAAGGTCAGAACTAAGTGAGTGGAAACGTTTCACCTGGGTAATAGGAAGATATATTCAGAACGACCACAATCCGTCTCGTATTGGTTTGTCACTCACCATTAACCTATGGGCAAAGGTCAGACCAACGTGAGTAGAAATATTTCACAACGACCAGAGTCCGTCTCATATTGGTTTGAAGTCACTCACCATTAACCTATGGGCAAAGGTCAGACCTAGATGAGTGAGAACATTTCACCTGAGTGGCTGGAAGACATGCTTCTCTACGACCAGAGTCAGTCTCGTATTGGTTTGATGTCACTCAAAGGTTAACCTATGAACAGATATCAGAACTAGGTGCGAGAAAAAGTTTCACCTGAGTGGTTGGAAGACATGCTTCACAACGACCAGAGTCCGTCTCGTATTGGTATGATGTTATTCAAGCATTAACCTATGAACACCGGTCAGATGTGAGAGAAAACATTTCATCCGAGTGACTGGAAGACAAGTTTGGCAACTTCTAGAGTCACTTTGATGACGTGGTACCCTAGAATCAGGTAACGTTGAGGTTTAGTATTTCCTTACCAACATAAATGCCTTTACTAGGATTTCTTGGAATAAACTGCGTCTGGTAAATACATTGCGGCAGTAAACCTAATAACCTGTTTTAAAGGTGGATCCAAACTAAAAATCTGATGTTCCATTCAAATAGCTTTTTTTTATCTGTTCTTGCTAAAGATTATCCTTTTATCTACATCATGCCAATATAGATAAACATAAAGGTGCTACTGCTTAGATCCTTTAGAATAAACTAGGCTAAAGTGACAGTCGAATGTTTTAAACTGTCGTTGCTATGGAATTGTCATTCATTCCTTGGCCAGGGTTAAAACAAATGAGCTTAATGTAGGTATTTTAAAATTGAAAGTAATAACAGGGAATAACTGTGAAATGGTTAGTTCTAGAAAAGGCTGTAAATGTCATAAATTGTGTGTTTGTGTTTTGTCTCTCTCTCTCTCTTACGGTTTAGTGGTTCAGAATGAAGAGGACTTGGCGTTATTTCCAAGATCAAATGTTGGACATAACTTTTATTTGCCCTGGCATTTTAATGAAAACCTTCAAAACCATTTTTAGAAAATAAAAAATTCGGAATGCAAGATTAGTTTGGGGAGGATAGATTTCCTGAAAAGATGCAAAACTTGAATACCAAGTTTGCTGTTTTAGGGACGTTTCGTTTTTACTTTCTCTACACGCACTATGTACATAGTGTATAGAGAAGGTATCGTACTGTACCCAAAAATTCAATAGCGAGATTTCATCGGAAATATTAGGGTGCCATGTATCCAAAAAAAAGTATTTTCAGAAAAAGGTCCGTGTGTATAAGTCCGTGTGTCTGTGAACACAATAACTGAAAAGCGAAAAGTTGACAAAACACCAAACTTGGTTTTTAAGTTAAGTATCTTCCAGGGATGCGACACGAAGATTTTGATAAAAAAAATCTCCACACCCCAAACTACCCTTTACATGGAAACATTTTTGAAAATGTTAAGCTGGTAAACCGTAAGAGATGGACAAAATCTTACTACACAAAAAATGTAGGTCACGATAAAGGACACAATTTATGCCATATACTTTTTTTGGTGGAATTGACCATTTTTGAGATATTCCTTGTTATTTGCTTCAGATTTAAAATGCTTTTAAGTTTTTTGACACGGAAAGTTGTAAACTCCTGGTCCTGCATAGAAACGGATTTCATCACATAGCAACGGCTTTTAAAACATTTGACTATCGGTTTAGTCTAATGTATTTCTTTATTTTCCTTAATTAAGGGAAATTCTCTTAATGTTTATCTAGATTAGTATAAAATAGAAGAATATGTTTTTAACATAACTTTGTTACAGCGTTGTAGAGAGAGTCATATGAATGGAACACATAAGATTTTTTAGAGTCAGGAGGCATACGTGCTAGAGAAAGGAACAAGCTTTGTTAAGTATATTTTGTTTGGGTCTAGTATTTCGGGAGGTCATTAGATCGATTCCCCGCGACCTTCTCCGACCCAGTGGTCACTAGGCGAATGCTGGAGAGATACCTTCATTCCCCGCAACTTCCTGTCGGCGCTTTGGAACCTCAGGGGCTCGTCGGTATACTCAGACTGAGGCACGGGCTCCGACTGCCCTCTGTGGTTACTCTCCTCCCCGTTACATTTCTGTGGTGTTTGGCGCCCGCTTTTCCCACACAGGCGCACTGAAAATACAGGGAATGAAGATGGAGCAGCGGTTGAATGCAATGGCAGGGGAACCGGAGAACCTGCCGCTTTATCCAACATGCGGTCGCCTCGGTGGTCTAACCAAAAATATCTATCGCTGACTGAGGTACGGAATCCTTTCCGGTACACTACAGACTAAAATGGGACTGTAACACATTCTTGTCGTTTGTCATCCATCTGACTATCGTTATAACAATGGCGTATAGAAGAGTGAGGTGAGAATGTACATTTGACCAGAATCGTGTTATTTCAGCTCGCTGTGTCGAGCGATTTCTGTGATATTCAAATGCTGAAATGTGTTTAAGGGTTGGTGCACATGAGTACTGAATCTACTCCGTTTTGCAGGCAGCAAGCGTGTTTAAGAACCAGATATCTAGTATTCATGTTTTACTGTCTCTAATGGGAACACTTGCGAGCACAAAAAGTGGCACATTCCTGAAGATCCCTTTGTATGAACGCCTTTTTTTTTTTTTTTTTCAACCTCCGGTAGGATATAAATAAACGACAAGTTCAAGTATTTTATTACTAAAAGTGTTGTACACTTATGGTTACTTTTCAACATAATCACCGAAAAGATTGACACATTTATCGTACCTGTGCACAAGCTTTGCAATACCCGCTTCAAAAATGTTGCCGCCAATATTAGTTAGCACTTTAATTTTACTAATATATTAAAGACTTTAAGTTAAAATGACTAATATCCTTCAAAGTTATAAATAAAGAATATTCATCTTTAAGTCTTAGTACAATTAATACACCATTAGAATTGCATTCTAATATCATTTCATGACTATAATACCCAAATATTCCTGGTAAAAATTGAGTACACAAAAACTGTAGATCACGTTGAAAAACGCAACTTTTTTTTTTTTTTTTTTTGAGTTAACCATTTCTGATATATTCACTGTTATTGGTTTCAATTTTAAACTACTTAAATTTTCACAATCTGGAAGTCTTCATCTCTTTTGTTTTACTTCTAACGCAAAGCGAATCCCATAGCAACCACATTTTAAACATTTGACTATCACTTTATCCTAGTGTATTCCCTTATTTCCCTTTTAAAATGAAATGGAGTTTTATTTATGAACGCTCTTTAACTGCTGTGGTTCTCAGTGAACCATTCTATACTGGTCGTGAAAGACCGCTTAATTTTGCTCAGAGGGCTCTCTATCAGGCTTGAGGTTCTTTTACGTGCCGTAAATCTACGTCACGGGACCCACGGCTTTACTTCCCTTCCGAAGGAAGCCATGCTAAGGATTTTTACGCCCGAAATAATCCATCGTCCTCCGCTGGGTTTGAACCCGCGACCTTGGGTATATGAAGTTAGCATGGTAAATTTCCCTTCTACTTGCAAGTAATAAGACAATTTCTGTTCATGTCTAATGGAACATATCAGATTGGTTACAATTTAACATTTTTTTTATTTATAGTTAAAAACAAAAACTTTTGCCTATATTTACAAGTTTTATGAATTAAATGTTAATTTGAGTTTAATTAATACATAATTTAAATGGTAAGGAACTCTCCGTTCTAATTACGCAGCTGTTATATTACCATTTCGTACAGTTTTGTGAATCTCTCATTAAAAGTAGAACAAATTAAATTCTCGTTTTCCACTGCACTTACCTTTATGCGTAATGAGGTCAGAGATCCTTGTTGTCCATGTATGGCGTCAGAACCTTGCTGCAGCAACATAGATGTAATTATTTCAGAGATGTGACTGTCGCTCTATCCAAGTGTCTTCTTCTTGAAGCTACAAAGATTATCTGTATTTATAAGAACAAGATTGTTTTACTTTCTCTAGCACAAATGCACATTGTATATAATAGATAGACAAGGTATTGTATTCCACCGAAACATTTTGATGTCTTCCATCCATATGACTTTCTCTAGCTGTTCCGAAACAACTTTACTTTTTCTACACGTATGTACCTAGTGTATAGAGAAGGTATTGTATTGTACCCAGAAAATTCCATACTGAGATTTCACCGGAAATATATGTTTTGAGACCCCCTGAATAAAAAAAATATTTGTACAAAAATGTCCGTGTGTGTGTGTGTGTGTGGGCAGCAGAGCTCAAAAGCGAAAAGATCGTTACATACCAAACTTGGTATTTCAGTTCAGTGTCTTCCAAGGATGCGAAATGAAGATTTTCAAGATTTTTTTTTGATTTTCTCAAAAATGGCTGTATCGATTTTGATTAAAATTTCGTATATTAAGGATATTTATATGACAAATAAATATATATGTTGGCTTTTCTGAGAATAGCCTCTGAAGATATCTATTCTGGATGAATTTTTGGGAATTTTTGCATAACTGGTAAACTGTAAGAGATAGGCAAAAACATATATAATAGAAAATGTAAAAGTCGTTAAGACACAATTTATGTTATAAACATGTTTCTGGTGGAGTTGATCGTGTTTTAGATATTCCTGGTATTAGTTTCAGCTTTAAAAAACGTATACTTTTCCCATACAGGAATTTGTAAAAAAATATATCTTTTATTCAGAAGAACAATATATTATCTACTTGATGCTAATCAAGATAAACACTAGCAGAATTAGTCTTATTACTTGCTTCCTTGTAAGTAGAAGGGAAGAAAGTGAATACACTAGGCTAAAGTGAAAGTCAAGTCCTTTAAAAGCCGGTCGCTATTTAAAACGTTGAAATTTCAATCTATTTTCTTGCAAGGAAAAAACTACGAGAAACGAGGAGGAGGATGTGCTTGTTTGTGAAAATGTTACGTGGCTTAAAATTTATAGCAACAGTGTGGAACATCTCGAAAACATATACATATATAGCGTTAATTGTGTGTTTTAATGAGATTTGCATTTTTTGTATCTGTTACGGTTTGCTAGTTACCTATATAGAGGTCCTCAGAGACTGTTCTCAGAAAAATCAACATATACATAGGTGTGTTAATGAAAATCATTGGAACATTTTTCGAAAATTGTAATATTCTGAAAAAATGGCTCTATGTAAAGGATAGTTAGGGGTGAGGGATTTTTTTTTGAAAATCTTCTTCGTATTGCATCCTTGGAAGATACTCAACTTGAATACCAAGTTTGGTATTAAACCGACTTTTTGTTTTTAAGCTGTGCTGTGTACAGACACACGCGCGTTTCTAAAATAGCTCATTTTTGAATTCAGGAATCTCGAAAATTGTATTTGCAGTGAAATCTCGATATTGAATTTTGGGTGGAATACTATACCTTCTCAATGCACTATATGTGCTACAGAATGTAACTGGATATTCACGGGAAAAAGTAATTTTATAAAAAAGTCCGTGTCTGCGGACAGTATCGCTCAAAAACGAAAAGCCGTTAAATACCAAACTTGGCATTTAACCTTGTCATTTTCTAAGGATGCAACACAAACATTTTCAAGAAAATACACTACCCCCAAGCACTCTTAACTCTGGAAGGTTTTCGAAAGTTTTGTTTTTCTAAAACTAACATTCTAACGATTTTTGTTAAAACACCATACGTTTGTGATACATTTTATGACCAAGAAAATGTATATTTACTTTCTCTATACGTACTATGTACATAATGTATAGAGAATGTATTGTAATGCACCCAAAAATTCAATACCGGGATTTCACCGGAAATACATGTTTTGAGACCCCCTGAATCCAAAAAAAAAAATTAGAAAAATGTCCGTGTGTGTGTGTGTGTGTGTGCAGCATAGCTCAAAAACGAAAAGTCCGTTAAAAACCAAACTTAGTTTTTAGGTTTTTGTATCTTCCAAGGATGCGACACGGAAGAAGATTTTCAAGAAAATCCCTCCCATCTCCATCTACCCTTTATATAGAACCTTTTTCCGAAAATTTTGATTTTCTCAAAAATGGCTCTAACGATTTTGATTAAAATATCATGTATTAAACCTTACAAATAAAATGTGTATCTTTTATTTTTTGGGAAATAGCCTCTGAAGACTACTTTATTCTGGATGAATTTTGCGGAATTTTGCATAACTGCTCAACCTTAAGAGATAGACAAAAACTTACCACACAAATAATGTAGAGCACGTTAAAACAGACAATTTATGTAGTATATATTTTTTCGTGGAGCTGATGGTTTTTGAAATATTCCTTGTTATTGGTTTCAGTTTTGAAAAACTTATACTTTTCTCATACAGGAATTTGTCAACTCCAGTCCATACAAACAAAGGAACTTCAGTCACATAGCAACCAGCTTTTGACTATCACTTTAACCTATGGTATTCCCTTATTTCGCTTCTACTTACTAGGAAGCAAGCGATAAGACTATTTCTGCTATTTTTTTTTCTCGATTAGGCTGAAGTAATTAGAAGCATAGGCTTTCTAACAGAGATGTAGAGAAAGTAATGTAAATGGAACACATCAGATTGTTTAAATTTCTGGGAACTATCGTTTCTGAAAATGCTGTTATTGGATTCAGAGGGCCCTAAAATGTGTGTTTGCAGTGAAATCTCTGAATCGAATACAATACTTCCTCTACCTATGTACGAAGTAGAGAAAGTACCAGAGGAGCATATACAGGTATCTGTTGGCCAGGTTTGCGGGACGTCACTAAAAGCAAACTGCCGGAGCTCCATCTACTTAATTTAGTGCTTCACTTGTTGACACTTCCTTTTTCTCACTAAGTGATTTTAACGTAGATTGCGTTACATTTCTTTTCTAAGCAAAGCTCGCAATTTCAGAGCTAAAAGCAAATTCTGTTTGCTGCCAGTGGAGGCAAATTATCTGTCAGGAACTCTTTTGAAATGTTCCCTGATTAATTTACCATCAACAATGTTCTTTATAAAAAATATACAACATAACAAAAACAACGTAATCAGCTGTAGAAACAGTTTATAAAAAAGTTGTGTGTTTAGTTTTCACCACTTTCTCTACCTACCTACCTATATAACAAGATTGTCTTATTCCTTGCAAGTAGGAGCGAAATAAGGGAATACTAGGCTAAACTGATAGTCAAAGTTTTTTAAAGCTGTCGCTATGAATAGATAGAGTCGAACTGAAAAATTCAATGCCATAGCCGGGATTTGAACCACGGATCTCCCGGTCTCTAGCCAACTGCTCTACCCCTGAGCTACCATGGCAACATGCCAGCATAACATTGAATTTCTTAACCGACTCGCATGTTTCCCGATAAACATTATTTTGAGACGACAACCACAATGGCGACTTACAATGCAAGTTTTTCAGTCTGACTCTACCTGTGCAACTCCTGTCCTTCACACGGCTTGTGTGAAAAAACAATTGATCCAATACCATTTGACCATAATAGTTGTCTATACTATGAACCCTGGGACTTCCAACATTGCAGGTCGCCATTGGGGTTGTCATGTCAAAATAGTTTGATATCACCTTGTGGTAGAACAACCGCCGGGAGATCCGTGGTTCAAATCCCGGCTATAACATTGAATTTTTCAGTCTGACTCTACTTATCGAACTCCTGTCCTACACACGGCTTGTGTGAAAAAACAATTAAAACAATACCTGTCGCTATGAGTTTGTGTAGAAATTCGGATCTTTTTCTATGGCCCGCATAACACAAAAGAGAGATGAAATGAAAGATGACTGCTGTTTGAGAAAAGTTTAAGTAGTTTAACATTGAAAGCAATAACAAAAAATGTCTCGCAAAAGGCTTAATCTAGAAAAAAGGTACAGGATGTTTTTGTGCAGTATGTTTGGTAGTTATCCAGAATGAAGAGTTCTTCAGCGACTACTCGCTGCTGTGTCCCTTCACCTCCATACCGCATAATCCTAACAATTTTAATATTTACATACAAGTCATCAGAATCATTATTCGCTTCATTTTCTCTCACCATGTATAGATTGTAATGCACAACATACATTCGTAACGTCTCAAATGCTTAACGTCTCCAATTGGCACGTGAACAGGCTTTATGTTGTGAAAAACTTCGGTCCACATCACCAGATGTGATTGGAGCAAAGCAGAAACAGGACACATCATCGACTATTGGGTAGGATACTCCATCAGCAAATATTTTCGTAGCAACACCTTGTAGCACATTTGTGTTCACTTTGTTTTTCGCACGGTCTGAAACTGCTGTCACGAGCCTCTGATTAAGTTCATGGTTGTTGTTGTTGTAGATATATGTGCAAAGTTCTTCTTATGAATTGTAAATATAACATACAAAGAGAATAGCAATAGTTAAAAATTGACTTATCATTTTTACTACTTACCGAGAAGAAATGTTCTACTCTACGAAGAAACTGGATACCAGAAATTCCCGTTTGGAGGTTCCCTGTAAAAGAAATTCAAGAGTATTAAAAAAGCTCTGGTGTATTCCATCCACATGACTTTCTCTACAGCTCTGTAACAAATTGAAATAAGCCTATTCTTCTATCCACTTAATGATAATCGAGATAAACATAAGCAGGAATAGTCGTATTACTTGTTTCCTTATAAGTAGAAGGGAAATAAGGGAGTACCATAGGGTAAAGTGGAGTCAAATGTTTTATTTAAAATGTGGTTGCTAGGGATTGAAATCTGTCTCCTTGCGTGGCCAGCAGTTGACTGGTTCCCATATCAGAAATGTTTAAGTATGTTAAAACTGAAACCAATAACAAGGTTGTCCAAAATGCTTAACTGCACGAAAAAAAAATTGTATATGACATAAATTGTGTTGATTAACGAAGTGTGCGTTCTTTGTGTAGTCAGTTTTGTCTCTTAGCTTATCAGTTACTTCAAAATTAAACAAAATTCATTGAGAGATCTTCAGAGCCTTTTCCCAGAAAATTCAAGATATACATTTTTGTCATATAAATATATTTAATATACGGTATTTTAATCGAAATCGTTAGTCATTTTTTAGAAAATCTTTTCCAAAATTTTGTCCACCTAAGGGGTAGTATGGGGTGAGGGGATTTTTCTCAAAATCTTCGTGTCGCATGTTTGGAAGGCACTAGACTTAAATACCAAATTTGATATTTTACCTACTTTTCGTTTTTGAGTTATGTCTACAGACACACGCTCGGACCTTCTTCTAACTTTTTTGTTACAGGGACCCTAAAACGTGTATTTCCGGTGAAATCTCAATATTGAATTTTTGGATGTAATACGATACCTTCTTTACCTACCTATCATGTACAATAAAAGACATTAAAATCTGATGTGTTAGATTCACATAACTTTCTCTACATCTCTGTAACAAATTATTGTTTAAAAGTTTATTCTGCTATGTACTTGCTGCTAATCGAGATAAACATAAGTAGAAATGCCGATTTGTAAGCAGAACGGAAACAATGAAATACATTAGGTTAAAACGTTAGTCAAATCTTTTAAAAGCTGATTGCCATGTCAATGAAATCGTTTCTTTGTATTGACAGAAGTTGACAAATTACCGTATGTGAAAAATTTTAAAACTGAATACAGTAACAAGGAATTGATCAACTACGTAACAAATATATATCTGTATTTTAAGGAGATCTACATTTTTGTAAAGTCAGTTTTTGTCTATATCTTAAACGGTGTACTAGTTATGAAAAGTCCAGCAAAATTCATCCAGAAAAAACAGATCTTCAGAGGCTATTCTCAGAAAATTCAAGATATACATTTTATATATCTTGTTAATATCTTTAATATACGGCATTTTAATCAAAATCGTTAGACATTTTTGAGAAAATAAAAATTTTCCTAAAGTTTTCCATGTTAAGGGTAGTTTGGGGTTGTAGGATTTTCCTCAAAATATTCGTGTTGCATCCCTAGAAGACACTAAACTCGCATTCCAAGTATGGTATTTTACGAACATTTTGTTTTTGAGTCATGTGCACAGACACACATACACACACCGGACCTTTTTTCTAGTAGTTTTTTTTTTGTATACAGGGGACCCTAAAACATATATTTCCAGTAAAATCTCAGTATCGCATTTTTGGGTGGAATGCAGTACCTTCTCTATACACTATGTACATAGTATATTTAGAGAAAATAAAAATACGCCTGGGGTTGTGATTTTGCGGAAAATGTTGATTCAACTTTCCTCTCTAGCAAGATAAAGCAAAACCAATTGGCCATTCCACCCCTCAGCCCCGCTCGACGCTCCCACAGAACAGTTAGAATGGTTACCATGCTAACCTCACATACCCAAGGTCGCGGGTTCAAACCCGGCGGAGGACGAAAAAGTCCATTGCATGGCTTCCTTCGGAAGGGAAGTAAAGCCGTTGGTCTCGTGTCGTAGATTTACGGCACGTAAAAGAACCTCAAGCCTGATAGAGAGGCCTCTGAGCAAAATTAAGTGATCTTTCACCCCCATTATAGAATGGGACGCTGAGAACCACAGCAGTTAAAGAGTGTCCATAAATATAACGCCATTTAATCTAGAACAGTTGACTTCTATAAGCAGTGCATTAATTTAGTCCACCAAGTGCGCGAATTACCTTGACATAACTTCAGTATGTAGAGCAGAGAAAAGATTAATCTAATTTTGTATCACCCGGTGAGAGCTGATTATTGTCCAATATCAGACAGTTTATGGCTGGGCCGGCAAGATAAACACCCGCAATGTACCCCTTCTTTTTTCCTTGCACCTGACAGAGAAGCGGAGACGTTACGTGTGTAATAGTGGCGGTTGCTCATCAAGGACAATAAAATATTTGTCCTGCCAGTCCCATTAAAAATTCGTTCATCATATTGCGCATGTAAGCCACCACGGCACTGAATGAACCGGTTTCTTTGGCTCTACGAAGAGTGAGCTCTCGCCTCTTGCCAGGCCTAGTTTAGAGATCACTAGTTCGCAAGTTCACTAGTTCAGAAGTTACGTGTCATGTCTATCTGCTTCTCTTCAGTATCGTGACCTGCATAGCAAACCAGACATGGGCAGTGTCGCGAAAAGACCCCGTCTCACGATAAGTATTTCCATTCGTATTTTTTGCTTTCTCTACACGTGCTATGTACACAGTGTATAGAGAAGGTATTGCACTCCACCGAGATTTCACCGGAAATACATGTTTTAGGGTCCCTGTATAAAAAAAAAGCATTTTCAGAAAAAGATCCGTGTGTGTGTGTCAGTGTGTCTCTGAACACAATAACTCGAAAACGAAAAGTCGGGAAAATACTAAACTTAGTATTTAAACTTGCAAGTATGCGACACAAACATTTTCAAGAAAATCCCACCTTCCCAAACTACCCTTTACATGGAACTTTTTTCGAAAATTTTGATTTTCTCAAAAATGGCTCTAACGATTTTGATTAAAATATCGTATGTTAAAGATATTTACCTGACAAATAAAATGTATATCATAATTTTTTGGGGAATAGCCTCTGAAGACTGCTTTACTGTGGATTAATTTTATGGATTTTTGCACAACTGCTAAACCGTAAAACATGCGCAAAAACTTACCACACAAAAATGTGCAGGACGTTAAGACCCACAATTTATGCTATATTTTTTTTTTCGTGGAGTTAAATCATTTTTTAGATATTCCTTGTTTTTCGTTTCAGCTTTGAAAAACTTATACTTTTCTCATACAGGAATTTGTCAACTCCTGTCCATACAAACAAAGGAACTTCAGTCACATAGCAACCAGCTTTTGACTATCACTTTAACCTATGGTACTCCCTTATTTCGCTTCTACTTACAAGGAAGTAAGTAATAAGACTATTTCTGCTGATTTTTTCTCGATTAGCATGAAGTAAATAAAAGTATTAGCTTTAATAATTTGTTGCAGAGATGTAGAGAAAGTCATGTGAATGGAACACATTAGATTTTTAATGTCTATGAGTGTACTATATAGAGAAAGTATAGTGTTTGAAATCTATAAGCATATATTTTATTAATTGTCTCTGCTTGCATATATCGGAGTGAGAGATTATAGAAAATGGATTTATCATGTTACGTAGTCTGAAGGAAATATTTCATAAATCACGCGAAACAGCGATGATTATTATTATTATAATTTGCCATATGGATATTCACACGTTTTTTACGATAAAATGGAACTCTGGGAACGCGCTGTTCCCCGAATCGTCGTGCAACCAATTAACACTGCACGGATGAAGTTTAGCGCGCTCAATATATAATCACACGTTTAGTAAAAACTTTGTGCACTCGTGAAGTACAAGCTGTGTGTTATAGCACAGTCATCTTGTGTTTAGATCTCTTTAATTAATAGCTTTGACTAAACATAGGAATTTTAGATGTTGTACCTTAAGAGTTTTACTTTCTCTAGCATGTATGTTCGACATACTTATGTAGAGAAACCATTGCATTTTACTCAACATTTTATTCTGAGAGTCCACCGGAAGTAGGTATTTTAAGGACACCTGCCAAATAAGTGTTTTAGAAAAAGGTTCGTGTGGGTGAATAGAAAGGAAAAGTCGGTTAAATACCAAACTTTTTGTTTAATTTTAGTATGTTCTAAGAATGCGACACAGGAAAATCACCTCACTCTCAACTACATGGGACATTTTTCGAAAGTTTCAATTTTCTAAAAAAATGACTAACGATTTTGATAAAAAAAATAGCGTGCGGTAAAGATGCTTACATAAAAATAAATTGTATCTTCATTTTTGTGAGACTAGACTCTGAGGACCTCTTCATTTGGTCAGCTGGTAAACAAGAAAAGTTACAGGACCAAAAGGGGAGGCATCTGTGAAAATTGCTAAAATCCGTAGTTTTTGTCACAGAGATTTAAAATTGTGCCAAAGAGTGTCTAGTAAATGCACCAAATTTCTAATTAAGATGGCTTTTCCAAAACAAAATATTTATTGTGTTTTGTTCTGCAATGTTTGTTATATAAGAAATGCTCCTTGCAAAACAATATTAGTTATAAATAAAGTCTGACTATATATACAAAAATGTGTATTTTTATTAAGCTATGCAAAATATTTTTGGAGGAAACAAAACATTGAATGCATAGATAACCTGTTTTTGCCAAATTATTAAGAATTTTCAACATCAAAATTTAATAACAATTAACCTATTCCATCTAGAATATAAAAAATACAAATTTTTATGCATCAACTATTTAAGAATATGTGAGAAAAGTGTCAAGCAATTCATTAAGAATTACATTGCAAGGAGCATTTTGTACAATTATGTCACATATATTTTTGGGAGTTAACCATTTCCGAGGCATTCTTTCTTATGTTTCAATTTTAAAATATATAAACTGTTTTCAAACGGAAAATTGACATTCCTTTTATTTTTGTTTGTTTGTTTGTTTCTTTCATTATCTCTTTCCTTCTTTATTTTTTACTACTCGCCATTCAAAGATCACATAGCAACCTACTTTTTTTTTTTGTCGGGTTCTGTGAAATTTAGTTATTCAGCATTCGTCTTCTCAGGATAAGTTAAAACCCAGAAAAAAAATTATTCGTACAACTTGCCATAAGCGAGATTGAAATACCAAGGCGGGCTTTAAAACAATCCACTATCGCTTTAGCCTACTGTGTTCGCAAGTAATAAGACAGTTTCTGTTAATGTTTATCTCGATTAGCATGAAGTAGATATTTGTAAGAATAGTTTTGTTATAGAGATGTAAAGAAAGTCTTACGAATGGAACACACCACTATTTTCAGAATCCTGTAATATATATATAGAATTTTGTATAGTACTTGCTCTATAATAGAGACCGTATTAAAGTTGCAGAAAGAGGCACTTTGAATGCCAACATTCCCTAGGGACTGTAAATAACTCAGGTTGGAGAGTTAACTTTACCACAGGCTCATCATCATTTCTGCAAACAGAGAAGGCGACCCAAAGTTCCATTTTATTCACTTTTTGAGTCCAAAACCTACTCCATCTTAAATGTATTTCATTTGTTTTTACTTTTCCTTGCTCATAATTGCAGTAGGCAGAGATGGTATTGTATTCCACAAAAAGTTGATAGCAACATTTCACTGGAAATAAATGTTTCGAGTCCTCGGAGTCCACAAGTGTATTTTTGAATAAGGTACGCGCGCGCGTGAGTTTCTGTGAACAGAATCATTTAAAAAAAAAAATTAAAACCAAGCTTGGTATTTTCAGGAAAATCCCTAATTTTTTCGATAGTTTTGATTTTCTCCAAAATGGCTCTAACAATTTTGATAAATTCTATATATTTAAAATAATGTTATAACAAAGAAAATGTATAGATGTGTCTGAAGCCCACCTCGTGTTCAGGACAGCTTTTGCATACGTTAAACCGTAAGGGATAGATTCAAAGTCGCTAACAACAACAACAAAATAGAAAGTAGATCTGCTTAATACACAATTTATGCCATATAATTTCTTTTTATTACTTGTTATTGGATTAAAACTACGTAAACACTTCTCAAAAGGAAGCCTTCTCTTGTTTTACTTCTGGTCAGTCAAAGAGAGCCGAACGTCAATTGTTTAGACGGCTTTTGAAAAATTTGCCTCGAAAAAGTATATGAATGTTTTCTTTAATGTACTTTGAGGGTACTTATAATACTATGAAACAAATTCGTAAAAACTGCATTTTCAGTGTGGGAAAAGTTTGTGAGAAAATAAGATTTAGAGTTGGGAGTATGTATTACTAAGCTTGCGGCTGCCCCTCTATACCTTCAAGATAAAATCTAATTTTACATTCACACGACTTTCTCTACCTATTTGTAAAAAGCTATTCTTGCAAAAGCTTATTCTTGTATGTACTTGATGCTAATCAAGATAAACAGTAACAGAAATTGTCTTATTACTTGCTTCCTTGTAAGTAGAAGTGAATACACTAGGATAAAGTGACAGATATTTTAAAACCTGTCGCTATGTGAAACAGTTGAATTCGGTTCTCCTTGGAGTAAAACAAAAGAGAGCTTAAACGAAATATGACTACCTGTTTGAGAAAGGTTTAAGCACTTTGCAATTGAAAAAGTAACAAAGAATATCTCGGAAACTGTTAACTCTTTTAAGAAATAGAACATAAAGTGTGTGTTTAAACGAGATGTACATTTTTGTGTAGCAAGTTTTCGTCTGTGCCTTACTGTTATACAAGATGTACATTTTGTCTTCTAAATATATTCAATACGCGGTATATTAATCAAAATCGTTAGAGAGATTTTTGAGAAAAACATTATCGAATTGTGTTTCTTTTAAAGGGCAGTTTAGCGTGGGTGGAGTTTTCCGAAAATCTTCGAATTGAAACTTAAATACTATGTTTGGTATTTAACAACTGTCCACAGACACACTCATATTTTTCTAAAAATAATTGTGGTCCCAAACATGTATTTGCGGTATTAGATTTTTACTTTCTCTAGCCCCGTATGTACAATGTATTGTATTCCACCCAAAAATTTGACGTCAAGATTTCACCGGACCCCCTGAATAAAAAAAAAACGGAAAAACCATTTTCAGAAACGGGTCCGTGTGTGTGTGTGTGTGTGTGTGTGTGTGTGTGGGTCTGTGGACAGCATTGCTCAAAAATGAGAAGACGTTAAATATCAAACTTGATATTTAAGTTCCGTCTCTTCCGAAGATGCGACACGAACATTTCCAAGAAAATCCTTTTCACATGGAAATTTTTCTTAAAAATGGCTCTTAAGGATTTTGATTAAAATACCACATATTAAAGCCATTTCTATCACAAATAAAATGTATATCTTGAATTTTCTGGGAATAGCTTCTAAAGACCTGTTTATTCTGGATGAAGTTTGCTTAACTATTAAACCGTAAGAGATAGACAAAAACTTACTATACATCTTGTTGAACTACACAAGTTATGTCGTAGAACTTACCGTTTTCGAGGTATTCCTTGTAATTAGTTTTAATTGTGAGGTGCTTATACTTTTCACAGACGGAAGTGTCAGTTTTCGTTTTGTTCTACTGGTGCACAAGCAAAGAAGCGATTTGCAATGACAATTGCAAAACGAGAACTTTAAAAACATTTGACTATCACTTTAACCTAGTGCATTCCATGGACTATTCATTTGGCACATTTTATATTGGTGAGTTAGAACTTGAAATGTCTCGAGGTTTCCAGCTGTACTTTTCTCTGTTATTAAAGTTTTGTCTTGTCGTGCAGGAAGATGAATGAAATGAATTAATTATAACATAAATGAGCTGAGAGGACTTGACATTTAAATATTCCTGGGGAGAAACTGTATTCAGAACACTCGTAATGTCATATTCATGTCTGAAGTTAAGACATGCATAATTATATTTGCTGTCATCCACTTCAACCTTATTTCATATCATCGACTTCCTTACTTTCATACGAGGCATGGGCTGATCACCCTTCCTGGCTTCTCTTGATGCATGCCTCAGCACACGACTGATCTCAAGCGCAGAATATTGTTAAAAAGCGTATTCTTCTACCTACTTCATTCTAATCGAGACAAATTAGCAGAAATAGTCTTATTACTTGCTTCCTTGTAAGTAGAAGTGAAATAAGGGAGTACCATAGGTTAAAGTGATAGTCAAAAGCTGGTTGCTATGTTGACTGAAGTTCCTTGTTTGTATGGACACGAGTTGACAAATTCCTGTATGAGAAAAGTATACGTTTTTCAAAGCTAAAACCAAAAACAGGGAATATCTAAAAAAACCAATCATCTCCACGAAAAAAATGTATTTGACATAAATTGTCTTGTTATAAATGTCTATATTTTTTGTCTATCACTTAGGCTTAACCAGTTTAGTAAAGAATGTCATCAGATGCCATTTCCAAAAAATGCAAGATATACATGTAAATATCTCTAATATACAGTATGGTAACTAAAATCGTTAGCCATTTTTGAGAAAACCAAAATTTGGAAACTGTTTCCATGTAAAGGGTAGTTGGAGTGAGTGTGTAGATATTCATAACTTATGTCACGAGTGTTTCCATGATGTCAATAATTCTCGACCGGAGCGAAGCAACGAGTTGTATTTGATCAGACAAATAGAATATTAATAATTTATAATATAACGTAGGAAAGTTATCATTGTAATACTTACATTAGTTCTCAAATGTTAGATGACTTATTCCACCATCTTTATCTACCGAATACTTTTTACTTTCTCTACACGTACTATGTACATAGTGTATAGAGGAGGCATTGCACTCTACCCAAAAATTCGATACCGGGATTTCACCGGAAATACATGTTTTGGACCCCCCTGAATCCAAAAAAAACATTTTTGGAAAAAGATCCTTGTGTGTGTGTGTGTGTGTGTGATCCTTGTGTGTGGGGGGGGGGGGACAGCATAGCTCAAAAACGAAAGACCCGTAAATACCAAAGTTCGTATTTAAGTTTGGTATCTTCGAAAAATGCGACAAGAAAGTTCTTCCACCCCCAACTACCCTTTACATGGAATTTTTTTCCAAAATTTTGATTTTCTCAAAAATGGCTAACGATTTTAATTAACGTATCGCATATTAAAGATATTTACCTGACAAATAAAATGTATATCTTGAGTTTTCTGGGAATAGTCTCTGAAGACTACTTTATTCTGGATAAATTTTACGGAATTTTGTATAACTGCTCAACCGTAAGAGATGGACAAAAACTTACCACACAGAAAATGTAGACCACGTTAAAACACACTATTTATATTATACACATTTTTTTCGTGGAGTTCATTGCTTTTAAAATATTCATTATTATTAGTTTCCGTTTTGAAAAACTTTTATTTTTCTCATACAGGAATTTGTCAACTGCTGTCAATACAAAGGAACTTCAGTCACATAGAACTTTTTGAACCTGTTTTGCTTTAACACCGACTTATCGGCATCGCCGATCTCAAATGACTTATCAGTCACGTGCACAATCTCGCAAATTATTTGCGTGTAGTTCAGTAACACCCTGTATATTTAAGGCGAAATTCTGAGATCGAATTTTGGGTGGAATATAATACCTTCTCTAGCTATTGTGCACATACGTGCAAGAAAAAGTAAAATTTTGGCAATGACCAGAGCTCGTAGCGTTGAAACAGCAACAGGTGTTATCCATGCAGCGCTCGCTCTTCCCTTTTTAATCCGGAGAATTGACTTTTAAAAGTGTTTAAATGCAGAGCCACAAAATAAAAGTGCTCCCATTAGCAGAAAACTGGCATTACAAAATAGCATCAAAAATCTTGTGTGTTCCATTCACATGACTTTCTCTACATCTCTGTAACAAATTATTGTTAAAAAGCTTATGCTTTTATTTACTTCTTGCTATTTTTTATTTAACAATAATTTGATGCAGAGATGTAGAGAAAGTCATGTGAGTGGAACACATCAGATTTTTTTTTTAAGGTGAAGTTTGAGTAGTGATGGTGAGGGAAATTGTTAAGTACACGGAATTTGAAGCCATGTTCTCCAGAATGTGCACCACAGAAGATAATTAATGTATAGTCTGTGAAACAAAATATATGAAGTACATAGCCTTAAGGGCACACGGAACGCCAACAAAACAAAAGAACAACACTGCCTAAAAGCGGAGGAATCCTAAAACAAAATGTACGTCCCAATTTATCATTCCATCTCCACAACACCAAACAAGTTGCAGAATTTAATTAAAGATAGCAGCACAAAAATATGTACATTAATTACATAAAGCAATATTCATGGAAGGCAGGCAGATACCGGAATATATTCGCTTTTGTTTTTTCTCTCTTCTCCATATTGCGCATTGCAGCGGCGGATGCCCTCGCGTATGTATGTAATTAAGAGCATGTTTGTAAAAGCAGCGCGTAAAAATACTGGCAAATACAATAAAAATACATATTTTACTCTTCAACCTCTCGACTGTTACACAAGGTACACTGCCGTGGATAAAAAGTGGCCCGCAATGGAACACTCTGTTGTATGTTGCTGCTGACAAATATAGCCCCAGCCTCTGTCAGTGTCTTCTGTAGTCTAGGCTGAACGCGAGATCGCGGGTTTAGACCCGGCGGAGGGCGGTGGATCTGTTTTATTTTCTCTACATACCTAGTACATAGGTAGAGAAGGTATTGCATTCCACCCAAAAAATCTATACTGAGATTTCACTGGAAAGACAAAAAATTCTTTTTAGAAAAAGGTCCATGTATATCCGTGAACACGATAACTCAAAAATGAAAAGTCGGTAAAATACCAAACTTGTCATTCAAGTTTAGTATCTTCCAAGATGCGACGCGAAGATTTTGAGGAAAATCTCTATATGGAACAATTTTAGAGAAGTTTGTTTTTCTCAAAAATGGCTCTAACGATTTTGATTAAAATACCGTATATTAATGACATATATAGCAAATGTATATCCTGAATTTTTTAGGAGTAACCTCTGAAGACCGCTTTATTTTGGATGAATTTTTGCTGAACTTTGTAAGAGATAGACAAAAACCTAGTGCACATATATATATATATATATATATATATATATATATATATATATATATATATATATATATATATCGTTTAAACATGTCATTTATGTTATACACATTTTTGTAGACTTAGGCGTTTTCGAGATATTCCGGATTGTTGATTTCAATTTTGCCACTTAAACTTTTCTCAAACAGAAATACATCTTTCTTCTCGTTTGTTTATTTCTGGCTTTAGCTGTGAATTTTTTTATTTCTCTTCTACTTACAAGGAACTAATTGTGCTTGTGTTGATAAAACATTAATCTTTTGAATAAAAGCTATAAACACATGATATGAAGGAACAATTAGATTTTTGCCCTTCTACTTACAATGGGCCAATAATTAGGACAATTTCTGGTGACGTTTATCTCGATTAGCATGGTGTAGATAGAAGAATCATCTTTTTAACAATAATTTGTTGCAGGGGTGTAGAGAAAGTCATGTGAATTGAACACATCACATTTTTGTTACTTTTGGATTTCGGACGATATTTTTGTATCAGAGGGAGGTTTCTTAACACTGTTGCTTCAATCAGGGTAGTTAATAGGTGAAGTGTCTGTCAATCCAATTAAAACAGCGGTAAGTCTTGACGAGACTGAACACCGGAGTTACTTGGCATTTCCATAACTTTGTATTCTTTTAGTAAAGAAACTGACTTGAAAAGACCATTTAGTTTCCAAAGCTTTTGGACCTATTTGGTAAGACATGGGGCCCAAAACTCAAATTGAAATATTGGATATACACCACAATGGTTAAGACCTTTTCTCTTATGCTAGAATGCATTGGTTGCAAACAGCTGAATTAAGGCAGTGAAAAATTATTTTAGCAAGTTGTACAGCGTGTTTTGCATTGCATTACAGGGAAATTGAGAACAACCCCACTGTAGGTATAGAAATGGTATTGGAACTCGCCCCTTTATACATCTGGGGGGAGGCAGAGGCATTTGGGGCATTCTATAGTTTAAAGCATCAAATTGAAGTTCCCCTAGATGAGCAATTATATCATCTCAAACTACCCTGAGACAAAAATAGTTTTGAAACTCGGTATGAGAACAAAAATTGTGAAAACATGATATTTTTGACAAAACTCTCGCTGTTTCTTAACGTTAGCGCAGTGAGGAGCAGCTTAAACCTAACGATAGTGAAGGCGCAATCTGGTACACTAGCGACTCTTAAATTGGATGGAACAAATGTTGCACTCTGGCAGTGGTATCAAATGAATTCTCTTGGCTGATACCATCCATTCCAGAAAGGCAAACAGTTGTCTTCAGAAAGAGTAAACTTGTTGTTCAACGAACATTATTTATTTGGCTGATATCAGCAAGACATCCATTTCAGAAAGGCAAACAGTTGTCTTCAGAAACAGTAAACTTGTTGTTCAACGAACATTATTTATTTGGCTGATATCAGCAAGACATCCATTCCAGAAAGGCAAACAGTTGTCTTCAGAAACAGTAAACTTGTTGTTCAACGAACATTATTTATTTGGCTGATATCAGCAAGACATCCATTCCAGAAAGGCAAACAGTTGTCTTCAGAAACAGTAAACTTGTTGTTCAACGAACATTATTTATTTGGCTGATATCAGCAAGACATCCATTCCAGAAAGGCAAGCAGTTGTTTTCAGAATCAGTTGTTCAACTAAATAAATCTATTTGACTTATATTAGCAAGTGATCAATTTCAGAAAGAGTAAACTTGAGTTGTTCAACGAACTATATTTATTTGGCTGATATCAGCAAGACATCCATTCCAGAAAGGCAAACAGTTGTCTTCAGAAACAGTAAACTTGTTGTTCAACGAACATTATTTATTTGGCTGATATCAGCAAGACATCCATTCCAGAAAGGCAAGCAGTTGTTTTCAGAAACAGTTGTTCAACTAAATAAATCTATTTGACTTATATCAGCAAGTGATCAAGTTCAGAAAGAGTAAACTTGAGTTGTTCAACGAACTATATTTATTTGGCTGATATCAGCAAGGCATCCATTCCAGAAAGGCAAGCAGTTGTCTTCAGAAAGACGCACTCTCTTTTACCGCACCTAACTGTACACGATTTATCTGCCGGGGGAAAAAATCGCATCCTGAGGAAACCTTTATTGCGGAACATTCATCACCGGGCCTCGTCGGAACGAACCTTTCATGAGGGAAGGCGCACAACTCCCATTTATTTGAAGTTCACGGTCTCCTTCACCCTCGCTCGACGATGATCACTCTCTCACTACGCATGGAAATTCCTGGACGAAATGATGTCAGGTGAATACTGCTGGAAAATCTCGTGCTGGGGGAGAGCACTGTTCAGACACGAGAGAATGAAATACTCAATTGCACGCATCGGAGAATTTCCATCTTTTCTTTCCTCTGCCCGCTTCTCCACCTCATCAAATAACCTCTCTCATCTCTTAACATTCAATTATCTCTAAGGCTCTTCGAAGTAAACTATCACGCTCTCAGAATACACCACTTTAATTTAGTTCTGGTTAACAATGGTCTCTATATGGGTAGAGCAAATATTGACTTTCTTTTAGATTACAACGTTTATCAGTGATGAGAACTGTAAAGGATCATATACAGGTAGGAGATGGATAAGTACAAAACTTTATATCAACATTTCAGGACAATGTGATAATACAATATTTGCACTTGTTCGCTATTTTCTAAAGTTATATTCATGAGAAACATTTCATGATGTTTTAGAATGGATATAATTCCCTATGAGAGGCGTTTAGTAAATCATTGGAAAATTCAAAAAATTACATTCCCAGTAGCGAAAAAAGTTTATACTTGGCAACCGTCGTCTCTTACTAGATAGAAGTTAAATTTCAACTTTATCCTTCACGTGGTTTCGTTGCCATAGACGATTGAATCAACAATCTTGTGCTTCTTTGGCAAGATGGGAGGGGGGTGAGTTTCGTGCGGTGACTCAACACTTTTATTTAAAAGACTTAACACCGAAAGAGATAAAAGCCGAGTTGGATGAAGTTCATGGCACATCTGCTCCTACGTTTCCCAAATTTACAATTGGATAAATGAATTTAAACGTGGCGGATGAACATCTTCCGAATGTCCAGTTGAAGTGACTTCTTCCCAAATGGTTGACAAAATACAAGAATATGGTTTTGAGTGATTGACGAATCAAAGTTCGCGAAATATTAGAGGTCACAGCCATATTACAAGGTACAGTGTTCTCAATTTGCACCAAAATTAGGTCTGACAAAGGTCTCGGCAAGATGGGAGCCACGTTTGCTCTCAATGGACTGATAGATTCGGAAGCTGGTTTGGCACTTTACGGTCGCAATTCAGACGAGTTACTATGTGGATACATAACTGTAAATGAAACATGGATGCACTACTACACAGGTACAGTCGAAACAGTGGCATTTTAAAGACTCCGAAGAAGGCAAATCTGCAGACAAGGTGATGGCCTCGGTTTTGGGATGCACCCGAAATCGTCTGTATTGATTATTTGCAGAAAGGAAGAACGATAAATGGAGGGTACAATACATCGTTATTGCACCAGATGAACGGGGAATTCAAGAAAAAAGAACCCTCATTTGGCAAAGAAAAAGCTACTCTTCTATCAAGACAAACAAAGGTGTACACCTGCGAAGTTTCGATGGCAAAAATTCTATATTAAGGTTGGAATTACTACAACATCCACCGTATTCACCAGATTTGACCCCGTGACACTTTTATTTCCAAACTTGATAGAGAGCCTCGGCGGAAAACGATTTACGTATAACGAAGAGATCTCCCAATCAGAAGCCTGTTTTGAAGATCTTTCGAAACCCTACTTTTTGGAAGGACTAAAGCAGTTGAAGAAACGCTGGGAAAGGTGTATTGAGTTAAAAGGAGACTAGGTTGAAAAAATCTGATGTGATCCATTCACATGACTTTCTCTACATCTCTGCAACAAATTATTGTTAAAAAGCTTATGTTTCTGCTTACTTCATGTTAATCGAGGAAAAAATAGCAGAAATAGTCTTATTACTTGTTTCCTTGTAAGTAGAGTAAGTAGAAGGGAAATAAGGGAATACCGTAGGTTAAAGTGATAGTCAAAAGCTGGTTTCTATGTGACCGAAGTGCCTTGGTTTGTATGGACAGTAGTTGACAAATTCTGTATGAGAAAAGTTTTTCAAAGCTGAAACCAATAACAAGGAATATCTCAAAAAGGATCAACTCCACGAAAAAAAAAAATGTATATAACACAAATTGTATGTTTTAACGTGCTCTACATTTTTGTATGTTAAGTTTTTGTCCATCTCTTACGGTTTATCAGGTATGCAAAATTCCGTAAAATTCATCCAGAATAAAGTAGTTTTCAGAGGCTATTCCCAGAAAATTCAATATATACATTTTATTTGTCACGTAAATATCTGTAATCTACGATATCGAAAAACGAAGGGTCGGAAAAATACCAAACTTTGTATTAAGTTTAGTATCTTCCAGGGATGCGACACGAAGATTTTGAGGGGAAAAAACTCCCCTAACTACCCTTTACATGGAACTGTTTTTGATAATTTTGATTTTCTCAAAAATGGCTCTAACGATTTTGATTAAAATATCATATACTAACAATAATTTGTTACACAGATTTAGAGAAAGTCGTGTGAATGGAATACATCGTCTGGAATGAAACACCTCTTCTGTTAACTATGTGTGGAGCTTTTTTTAATCGTTTCATTTCTATAGCCCCCTTTAACATATAAGTTCATATCGGGAGCTTTGCACTTGAAACAACTCGTTTTCTGTAGGTTTTGTCTTTTTTTTACGTTTGGTAAACGTTAATTTTACGTTTATTTTCCTCAAAAACACACACACACATTCACCCTCACATACATACCTCCAGACTCTGTGGGGGATAGGAAATAATTTTGGCCCAAGAAAAATTTCCCGCCCCAGCCGGGGATCGAACCCGGAACCTCCTGGTGAGAAGTCAGCTCACTAATCACTCGACCATAGAGCAGTTTTTGGAGATATTGTTCCGCGCTATGGAGGCAGACAGCAATATGCAGATATCAGCTAGTGAGATAGGTAAAGGCGGTTAACTCTAATTGCACGGGTGAATGAATGCCTTTATAAAATCCTGAGCCCAGCAATATGTTACAAAAGTCTGAAGCCAGACACTTTTAGTAGCCTTTAACGCTGCTTCTATTGAAAAAGTTCTTGAGATTGCCGAATGGAGTGAATAAAATAATGACGTAGATATTTCACAGCGCTCGGAATTTATGTCGAAGGCAAGTCCATAAAAAAGCTGACACAAACAACTGAATGCCACATCGGATAGTAAGTAGCGGTATATCTGTTGCTAGTAACGGAAGCTTTGCATTCCACCCAAAATTCAATACCTGCGCAAATATTGGTCTTCTGATGTCGGTAGATATGCTGGTGTGTTAAATAACATCATTCCGGCGCTGAATCATCTTGACAATTGAGAGAGTCGAAAAGAAATTATTGTTTTGAGGATCTTGAATCCAGAAAAACTTCATGTTCTCTACGGAATATACCAAGCAGAGGGTGTATTACATCACACTCAAACATTTATATGCTTAGATTTCACCTGAAACACTTGTTTTGAGGACCCCTTAATTCAGATTTTTTGCTTTTTCTACTACATATAACCAGACTAAGTATTACATTCCACGAAAACATTTAAATAGCAGAAATACTGTTGTGAGGACCCCTGAAACCACAAAAGACGATTTTAACTTTCTCTACTGCGTATATTAAGTAGAGAAAATATTGCATTCCACCAACACGTTTAAATCCTGGAAATACCTGTTGTGAGGACCCCCTAAACCACAAAAGATTTCACTTTCTCTACTGCGTATATTGGGTATAGGAAGTACCGCATTCCACCAAAACATTTACACACTGGAAATACCTGTTGTGAGGAACCCTGAAAGCAGAAAAGACTATTTTTATGTCCTCTTTGGTGCATTATGTACAGGAAGTATCGCGTTCCACGAAAAATGTATATTAAATCGAGATTTCACCGAAAATATTTTTGAGAACCCCTGAATCCAGAAAAGAGTATTTTCGCTTTCACCACTACGTATTGCAAGTAGGGGAAGTATTGCATTACACTAAAAAATTCGATGCCAAGATTTCAACGGAAATGCATGTTTTAAGGACCCCTAAATATAGACAAGAAAATGTTTCTTTTCCTACTACAAATAGTAAGTAGGGGAACTATAACATGCTACCGATGTATCACAAGAGTCCTGGTTGCAGAAAGAGTTATGTTCCATCCAAAGCTTCAATACCGACATTTCAGCGGAGCTACTTGTTTTAAGGACCCATGTATCCAGAAAAGTACATTTTTAGAAATGTGAACATCATAATTATAAAACTAGAGTAAGTTAAATTCGTATTTACCAGAGGATGTGACAGAAGAGTCGCAACAAAATATAAAGGTTTTACTTTTTTTTATTTTCTCAAAAACCGTTCTACTGATTGATTAAAATGCCATATATTTACATTATGAACAAAATAATTGTTATACGGGAGGGATATATAAAGGGTATACTATAAATTAGGGGCAGAAACAGTACCATGTATTAGAGATAACTGTTTTGTGACGCCATTCCTGAGATGTCCGCATTGGTTTGAACTTCTCAATTCTTTTGTCATTTAAGTGATGTTATGGGAACAGTATGATGTTCAAGGCCATCCTTTACTTTCTCTAGCCCCATATGTACAATGTTTGCTTTTTATAGCAGTTGTAGTGGAACACAATACTTCTCTATCTCTATGTACATTTTCCAACATATTTCCATGGTAGTTTTGCATGGGGCAGATTTTCTTGAAAGCCAGTGTGTCGCGTGGTTGGAAACTACGGAACTTAATATCAAGTTAGGTATTTATATTTAACGACTCAGTCGGACGTTTTTATAAAAATGTATATTTTCATTCAGAGGACCTCAAAACACATTTCCGATGAAATGTCGGCACGGAATTGTTGGGTGGAATGCAATATCTTCTTTACGTACTATGTACATTATATATTATACATATGTGCTTGAGAAAGTAAAAGAAAAATCTGATGCGTTCCATTCACATGACTTTCTCTAGCGTTTCCACAAACTTTTCTTAACAAACGATTATTCTTTTGACTACTTCATCAAGATAAACGTTAAGATAAATTGTCTTATTACATGTTTCCTTGTAACAGAGAGCTAAAGCGATAAAAAGCCAAATTTTTAGAAAGCTTTCGCTCTGTGAAACAATTGCAATTCCATTCTATTTGCTTGCAAGGAGTAAACAAGACAGATGAAAAATAAAATGACCTGCCGTTTGAGAAAACTTGAAGTAGCTTAAGATTGAAACCAATAACACGAAATATCTCGGAAACGGTCAACTCTACAACAAAAATATATTTTGACATAAGTTGTGTGTTTTATGGACTTTTTTTTTTGTATAGTAAGTTTTTATCTATTTTTGCGGTTTACCAATTACGCAAATTTCAGCAAAATTCTTCCGGAATTAAGAGGTTTTTAGAAGCTATTCCCAGAAAATACAAGATACATATTTTGTTATGTAGATAGTTGAATATACTGTATTTTAATGAAAATCGTTGGCTATCTTTGATAAATTACAATTTTAAAACATTTTTCCATGTAAAAGGTAGTTTGGCATTGGGAGATTCTCTTGAAAATCTTCCGAGTCGTATTCTTGGAAGATACCCAACTTAAATACCAAATTTGGTGTATTATGGTATTTTAAAGTTTGAGCTATGCTGTCTACACACAGAGCTTTTTAAAAAAATATATTATTTTGGACTCGGCGAACATCAAACATATATATCTCCGTTAAAATCTTGGTATACAATTTTTGGGTGCAATATAATACTTTCACTATACACTACGTACATGGCACTTACGTGTGGAGAAAGTAAAACTAGACAGAGCAAGAGGTCGTGTAGCAATAATTATAGTAATGTTATAAAAGAGTATTTCGAGACAGTTTTATGAATGGAACACAACACACATTGTGTTTTTCTCGCGATAGATGAAGTAGGATCAATACCGGCCACAGCGGTATGGGTGAATCAAATCATGGCTACAGCATGATGGTACACCTGTGTGGTTAAAGTGGCAGAACTGATCTGTGGGACAACAGCTCAGATTTTAATTACCGTATCTTTAATTTCTCTACACGTACTATGTGCTCAGTGTATAGAGAAAGTATTGTACTGCACCCAAAAACTTGATCCGAGATTTCACCGGAAATACATGTTTTGGGTCCCCCTGAATCCAATAAAAGCATTTTTAGTAAAATGTTTCTGTGTGTTGGGGGGAGGGAAGCAGCATAACTGAAAGACAGTTAAACACCAAACTTGGTATTTGGGTTTGGTGTCTTCCAAGGATGACACGAAGATTCTCAAGAAAATCCCCCCACCACAAACTGGGCTTTACATGGAAATATTTTCGAAAATTTTCATTTTCTCAAAAATGGCTGTCAAGATTCTGATTAAAATGTCGTCTATTAAAGACTGACAAATAAAATGTATATCCTGAATTTTCTGGGAATAAGCCTCTGAAGAGTACTTTATTCTGAATCAATTTTATAGAATATTGTGTAACTGGCAAACCCTAAGTGATAGACAAAATCTTACTAGAGAAAAAATGTAGAGCACGTCAAAACACACAATTTGTATCGTATATATTTTTTTCATGGAATTGATTAGATTTTAGATATTCCTTGTTATTGGTTTACTTTTCTCATACAGGACTTTAACTCCTGTCCATACAAACAAAGGAACATCAGTCACATAGCAACCAGCTTTTGACTATCACTTTAACCTATGGTACTCCCTGATTTCGCTTCTACTTACAAGGAAGCAAGTAATAAGACTATTTCTGCTAATTTCTTCTCGATTACCATAAAGTAAATAGAAGTATAAGCTTTTTAACAATAATTTGTTGCAGAGATGTAGAGAAAGTCATGTGAATGGAACACATCAAATTTTTAAAGCATGTGTAGTTTACATTGCTAATAGCTGATATGTTTTATTAAGTCATTCTGTTGACAAAAGAACGGTTACTAAGTCTACTATTATCCCGGGAGTCTTTGAACCCGACAATGGAGCAGTTTCCTTTCAAACTCGTCAATGGAAATGCGTAAAGGATTATAGAGCTGATAATATAGAGAGGGACGAGTGATCGATGCTCAGCTCTAGTCATTTGCGCTTCACCAGAACCACTCCAAATCTCAAACACACATATTTCCCTTTGTCCAATTATATTTCTATTACAAAACATCCATGTAATGTTTACTTTCTCTACACGTACTATGTACATAGTGTAGAGAGAAGGTATTGTACTGTACCAAAAAATTCAATATCGAGATTTCACCGCAAATATATGCTTTAGGGTCCCCTGTATCCAAAAAAACAAAAAACAAAAAAACAAAACAAAATCAGAAGAAGGTACGTGTGTCTGTGAACAGGATAACTCAAAAACGAAAAGTTTGTTAAAAACCAAACTTGATACTTGGTTTGGTATCTTCCAAGGATGCGACACGAAGATTTTGAGAACAATCCCCACATCCCAAACTGTCCTTTACATGGAACTTTTTTCGAAAATGTTCATTTTCTCAAAAATAGCTGTCATGATTTTGATTAAAATATCGTACATTAAAGATATTTACCTCACAAATAAAATGTATATCTTGACTTTTCTGGGAATAGCCTCTGAAGACTACGTTACTCTGGATGAATGTGACTGAATTTTGCATAACTGCTAAACCGTAAGAGATGGAGAAAAAGTTACCACACAAAAAATGTAGAGCATGTTAAAACACACAATGTATGTTATATACATTTGTTTCGTGGAGTAGATCGTTTTTGAGATATTCCTTGTTTTTGGTTTCAGCTTTAAAAAAACTTTACTTTTCTCATACAGGAATTTGTCAACTCATTTACTCATTACTGAGCGTGTCACCTTACTCCATGTGACTGTTATCCTTATATATAAGATTGAGTAGAGAAACTTGTATGAATGAAGCATCAGATTTTCACTGTTAATATATTACATATATAAAATAGAATCCGCTCTCCCAAGGTTCGGCTTTAGAATTTCGTTTTCCTTAAGATCACGTGACTTTCACTAATTGTGGTATTTTGAGGTAGGCATTACATGAGCAATTCATCATTTTGTAACTGGCAGTTCCATCCATCATCATTTGGTGGCGCTAAAAGCCTTGTTAAATTAAAACATGTGACAAGCGTTTCCAATCGATATTGTGCTTATTCTCACAAAACAGGAGAGGAACATCGGCCGGGCTTTAACACTAGCTCGTACTTGGTAAACGAGAAGTTAATACTGTGTAGAGATATTCCGATCGAGAGCTAGAGGGTTCTGTATGGGGTGACCTTGGGTTCGATCTCCGCCTGATTTCGTTCCTTCATTTACTTTTATCTGCTTGTATCATATTGTCCAACTTGAAATTCAGTTCAGATTTGTGTTTAACGGTCTTTTAGTTTTGAGATATGCTGTCACCCCCCTCCTCACACACACACACACACACACACACACACACCATAATGCAGACACGCACGGATAGACACACAGACAGACTGGGGCACACGCAGGCAGGTTTTTTCTTTACCGTGGAGGGGGAAAATGTATTCCTTTAGTGCAATGGCTCGGGGGATATGTGGAGCTCCCCGCCGAGTGCGCTATATCCACTAAAAAAACTGTCCATGTGTTAAACGTGACATGCTGAGGTCATCGGGGTGCCGCATAGCACCCCGGTTAGTAAGTGTAAGCTGACTGGGATTGCCATGAGAGCGTTTACTAAAGTATCGCGCTACAATCCATAGTTCTGTGCCTGCTTGTCACATTATCCTCGAAGACACAACAGACCCACACGCCCGCCTTTTTCTAAAAAATACTGCTATTGAATTCAGCGTACCTGAAGAAAAAATATATATAACGACAGGTCACGCAACGACATATGAAATCTCGGTATCGAATTGTTGGGTACACTATGTGCATAGTGCCTGCAGAGAAAGTAGAAACAGTAACGGCCTGAGCTGGTTTTATATTATTTGTGACGTGCAGCAGCAACTTTTATCACTTCCTTTGAAAGAGGGCGTCTTGTCAGAGTGAAGCATATTGTTGAAACATTTCGCAGCTGGCAGTGACAGGAACTCGCACGTGTGCGGTGACATCAAAGGGATCAAAATATCAACACAAAGTTCGCCGCACCACAATTGTAATTTACCGCTCTCTTCATTCCATACAAAATAAACCTAGCGCGTTAACCTCAATCCGAAACTCTGAAAACAGCGCGCAAAGCCTAAATCCAAGAATTTCATCTATTAGATTCCATAACTCTTTCCTTTGGGTACAGAAAAGTTTAACTCCATCCAAATTTCAATGCACATTGAATACTTTGTTTTTCCATTCAGAAATTTCAAAAAAAAAAAAAAAAAAAAAAAAAAAAATCTGATGTGTTCCAGGGAGTAGCATAGGTTAAAGTGATAGTCAAGAATCCTGGACTTTTGTTGCGTTTTAGTTTTAGTTTACTTTCTCTATAAGTACTATGTACATAGTGTATAGAGAAGGTATTGTATTGCACCCAAAATTCGATACTGAGATTTCACCACAAATATATGTTTTAGGGTCACGTGTATCCAAAAAGAGCAGTTTGAAAAAAAAGGTCCATGGGTGTGTCTGTGAACACAACTCAAAAACAAAAAGTCGGTAAAATACCAAAACTTGGTATTGAAGTTTAGTATCTTCCAGGGATGCCACACGAAGATTTTGAGAAAAATTCCCCCACCCCAAAGTACCCTCTACATGGAATTTTTTCGAAAATTTTTATTTTCTCAAAAATGGCTCTAACGATTTTGATTAAAATATAACATATTACAGATATTAACCTGACAAATAAAATGCATATCTTGAATTTTCTGGGAATAACCTCTGAAGACTACTTTATTCTGGATGAATTTTACGGAATTTTGTATAGCTGCTAAACCCTAAGAGATAGACAAAAACTTAATGCAAACAAAATATAGAGCACTTTAAATCACACACTTTACGTTATATAATTTTTTTCGTGGTGTGGATCGTTTTTTAGATATATCTTGTTTTTGGTTTCAGCTTTAAAAAATGTTTACTTTTCTCATACAGGAATTTGTCAACTCCCGTCCATACAAAGAAAGGAACTTCTGTCACATAGCAACCAGCTTTAGACTACGACTTTAACCTATGGTACTCCCTTATTTCCTCTAATTTTAATCTCGATTTGCATGAAATAAATAGAAGAATAAGCTTATTAATAATAATTTGTTACAGAATGTAGACAAAGTCATGTGAATGGAACACATCCGATTTTTTAGTTATTTCACCGAGTGTTTGTAGAATTATATTTGTGTGTGTATAGATGGGTCCATAACTTCAAATATCAAGGTTATATTAATGCTGTAGATATTCAGTCATAAGGAAGGGAAAAAAACCAACTAAGAACAATCAGAACAAACTTTGAACATAGGAACTTATGAGTGGAAGCAAGGCGTTGTTAACCTCTCGGCCATCGGAACCTTATTTCGTAACCTGTTTTCAACACTCATAAATTAAGCTTTACGCTGTCCGTCAGAGACCATTGTGAACATAGCTTTTACGAAGATACTCGAAGCTCTTCGATCGACGCTTGGAATCTGAGGATGACTCATTTTTTGTGTCCACGAGCGTACAAGTGGCGCTCCCCGGTGCAGGACTGCACTCGCCTTGACCGACTTATACAAAGTTACACTACCTTACTCTATTTCTTGACGTAATTGCTATCAAGGTATTTATTGCCACGTGGTACAGATGTTATACTCTTCCACCGCTGAACATCTGAGCCAAGATGTCACTGTCACTTTGAGGTCTTCATGGCTGGCAAATCTTTTCCATCCAAAAAGTCATGTACGGTGTCGAAAGTGAAACACCGGCTTTTCTGAATTCTTTTATCAACATTTGCTTTCAACTGCTCCATAACGATTGATGAACTTCCACTCCGGTCTTTATCATACACACTGTTATGTTCTTCCTTTATTACTTGTAAATTATGTGACATTTCCTCACTGAAGACTCGTTCATTGCGTTATTACTATACATTTGTGTTATTTGTCTGTAACATTCAATTGGCCAAACATTTTGTGCATTCAAAAAAACTGCGGTACCACGTGACAATAAATACCTTGACGATTACGTTGAGAGCTGAGTAAGGTAGTGTAACTTTGTGTTGATAACTTTTGTTATTGTTTAGCTGAGCCACATCGTCTTGTCAGTTTCTGTTTTAAGCAGATTGTGAGGAAACGTTGCTCAAGATAAATGAATACAGCTGCAGCATTAACAAAACGTGGGAACAAGGACACTGGATCAATAAGCCGCTCTGAATACATTTACAAGATTGAGAGAGAGAGAGAGAGAGCTTTGAAAGGTTTATTCAACACCCCCCGGTCATAACAACCACGAGACAGATATTTCTCTGGAATTACCAGAACCAATAAAACCTCGTGTCTTTCTTCGCTATTCTGCAACAAACATTGTTACAAAAGCTTACTCTTCTGTCTACTTGATGCTAATCAAGATAAACATTAACAGAAATTGTCTTATTACTTGCTTCCTTGTAAGTAGAATATAGTAGGCTAAAGTGACAGTGAAATCTTTTAAAATGTGGCTGCTATTAAATTAAAATCCGTTTCTTTGTGTGGCCAGGAGTTGACAACTTCCCGTATAAATAACAAACTAATAAAAAGGAATATGTAGAAAACGATCAATTTGGGGGGGGGGATCTGACATAATTGTGTGTTTCAACGAGATCTAAATGTTTGTGTAGTAAGTTTTTGTCTATTTCTTACGGTTTACCAGTTATACAAAACTCACCAAAATTCATCCAGAATAAAGTAGTCTTCAGAGGTTATTCCCAGAAAATTCAAGATATACATTTTATTTGTCAGATAGATATCTTTAATATACCATATTTTAATAAAAACCGTTAGAGCCATTTTTTTAAAATAAACATTTTCAAAAAATGTTCCGTGTAAAGGGTATTTTGTGGTGGGGGATCTTCTTGAAAATCTTCGGTTAGCATCTTTGGAAGATATTCAACTTAAATACTAAGTTTGGTATTTAACGGTCTTTTCCTTTTTGAGCTATGCTGTACACACACACACACACACACACACACACACACACACACACACACACACACACACACACTTTTCTAAAAATGCTTTATTTTACTCGGGGGACCTCGAAATATATATTTCCAGTGAAATCTCGATATCGAATTTTGGGTCGAATACAATATTTCCTCTATGCATTATGTATAAAGTACGTGTAGAGAAAGTAATTAACAGAAACAGTGTTATTACTTGCTTCCTTATAAGTAGAAAGGAAATAAGAGAGTACACTAGGCTAAAGAGATAGTCAAATGTTTTAAAAGCTGCCGCTATGTGGTGACTTTGAAATTCCGTTCTGACTTTTTAATAATCTAAACAGCGGAGAATCATGCAGACTGTTGACTAGTCGAAGATATGATAACATGTTTATAAAAAGTGTTAATGTTTACTTTCTTTAGCACGTATGTACATACAGTGCATTAGTAGCTAGCGACGGTATACATTCCACCCAAAATTTCGATGTCGAGATTTCACCGGAAATATGTCTTGAAACCCCTTAAATAATAAAAAAAAGAATTATGTTCGTGTGCGTCTGTTGCAGGGTACCTAGAGAAACTCGTGTGAAGGAAAGACATTACATGTTTTGTTTTACTTTCTCTACACGTACTATGCACATAGTGTATAGAGACGGTATTGTATTGCACCCAAAAATTCAATACCGAAGTTTCACCGTAAATATATGTTTTCAGGACCCCTGAGTACAAAATATAATTTTTAGAAAAAGGTCCGTGTGTGTCTGTGAACAGGATACCTCCAACTAAAAGACTGGTAATTACCAAACTTGCTATCTAAGTTAATATCTTCCAAGTTTGTGACAAATATGTTTTCAAAAAATCCCTTACCAGCAACTACCCTTTACATGGAACATTTTTGGAAGATTTTTATTTTCTCAAAACGGCTCTAACGATTTAGGTCAAAAACGGATATGTTTAAGATAAGAGTTTTATATAACTGGTAAACCGTAGGAGATAGACAAAGTAAATTAATGCAGAGCTCGTTAAAACACGCAATTTATGTAGCATACAATTTTTGTGTAGATAAACATTTTAGAGATATTCTTTCTTGCTGGTTTGAATTTTAAAGCATGGGATTTTGTGAACTCCTGGCCATACAAAGAGAACGAATTTCAGTCGTACAATTTGACTATCACTTTATCCTAGTGCATTCCCTTCTACTTACAAGGAAGCAAGTAATAAGACAATTTCTGTTAATGTTTATCTCGATTATCATGAAGTAAATAAAAAAATAACCCTTTTTAGAATAATTAGTTATAGAGATGTAGAGAAAGCTATATGAATGGAACACAATAGATAAATCACTGGAACATTCTAAAACCTGGTTTCTGAAAGTCCTCAGGAAGAGTGACGTCATTGCTTTAAGGATTTAAGAGGAAATGCTTTGAAAAAAAAATCTGATGTGTACATCGCATGCTGTTCTACAAATAAACTTCTTACAAAAGATTATTCTTCTTTCTACACAATGCTAATCGAGATAAACATTAGCAGAATGTTCTTATTACTTAGTTCCTTATAAGTAGAAGGGAACTAAAGGAATGTGCTGTGCTAAAGTGATAGTCAAATGTTTTAAAAGCTGTCGTTATGCGATTGTCATTGCAAATCGCCTCTTTGCTTGGCCAGGAGTAGAACAAAAGAAAAACGGACACTTCCTGTCTCAGAAAAGTTTAAGTACATCGCAATTGAAACAAATGACAAGGAATAACTCGAAAACGGTAAGCTCCACGAAAAATGTATGACATAACTTGTGTATTGTAAAAAAAATCTACATGTTTATATAGTAAATTTTTGTCTATCTCTTACGGTATACTAGTTATGCCAAATTAAAGAAAATTCATCCAGAATAAACAGGTCTTTAGAAGCTATTCCCAGAAAGTTCAAGATATACATTTTGTTTGTAATAGATGTGGCTTTAATGTGCAGGACAATCAAAATCATTAGCCATTTTTAAGAAAATAAAAAATTTCGAATTCTTTCCTTGTAAAGGGTAGTTTATGGTGTGGGATTTTTTTTAAAATCTTCGTGTTGCATCCTTGGAAGATACTAAACCTAAATACCAAGACTGATGTTCAAGATTCTTTTCGTTTTCTGGCTTTGCTGTCCAGACACACTCGGACGTTTTTCTGAAAATGCTTTTTCTTTTTTTTTTTTTTTTTGATACAGGGGACCCTAAAACATGTATTTGCGGTGAAATCTCGGTATGGAATTTGTGGGTGCAATACAATAGCTTTATGTACATATTACGTGTAGAGAAAGTAAAAAGCAACAACATAAAAGCATTGCGATACAAGTGTACTGCTGCAGAATGGAGGAAACGTCTGAAAAGATGAAACCAAGTTGAGATTCTAGCTAACACAGGTGTATCGCACACCATTTTTGGACGAAGAGCATTAATATTAATTAAAATATTGATGATTGAATGCAAACGACTTGGTAGTAGCTTATAAACAAGGTTTGTTGCTTGTGGACTCATTTTACTTTCTCTACACGTACTCTGTACAAAGTGTATAGAGAAAGTATTGTATTACCTCCAAAAATTTGATACCGAGATTTGACCGCAAATATATATTTTAGGGTCTCCTGTATCCAAACAATTTTTTTTTAGAAAAAGATCTGTGTCCGTGTGTTAGTGAACACGACAACTGAAAACTAAAAATCTGTGAAATACTAAACTTGGTATTTATGTTTAGTATCTTCCAAGGATGCGACACGAACATTTTCAAGAAAATTTCCCATCCCTACTACCCTTTAAAAGGAATTATTTACTAACTTTGTAATTTTCTCTAAAGTAGCTAACGATTTTATTTAAATTCCGTTTATTAAAGATGTTTAACTGACAAATAAAATGTATATCTTGAATAGTCTCTGAGGACCTCTTTCTTCTCAATTTTGCATAACTGCTAAACCGTAATTCATTTAGTTTTTACTTTCTCTAGCCCCGCATGTACATAGGGATACACAAGTATTATATTCCACCCAAAAATTCGATGTCGAGATTTCACCGGAAATATATGTTTTACTACCCCCTGAAGCCAGAAAAAGCATTTCCAGAAACAGGTCCGTGTGTGTGTGTGTGTGTGTGTGTGTGTGTGTGTGTGTGTTTGTGTGTCTGTGGACAGCTTAGCTCAAAAATGGAAAGACGGTTAAATGCCAAACTTGGTATTTAAGTTTGGTATCTTCCAAGGACGTGACACGAAGATTTTCAAGAAAATCACCCCACCCCTAACTATCCTTTACATGGACAATTTTTCGAAAATGTTGATTTTCTTAAAAGTGGCTGTAACGATTTTGATTAAAAATACAACATATTAAAGCCATTTCTATCACAAATAAAATGTATATCTTGAATTTTCTGGGAATAGCATCTAAAGACCTGTTTATTCTGGATGAAGTTTGCTTAATTTGGCATAACTAATAACCTTTAAGAGATAGACAAAAACGCACTACACAAACAATATATATCTTCTTAAAACGCACAAATTATGTCATATACATTTTTTTTCGTGGAGCTTACCATGGAGCATTCCTTATTATTAGTTTCAATTGTGAAGTACTTGCACTTTTCTCAGACGGAAGTGTCCGTTTTTCTTTTGTTCTACTCCTGGCCAAGCAAATAAGCGATTTGCAATGACAATCGCATAGCGACAGTTTTAAAACATTTGACTATCACTTTAGCATAGCACATTCCTTTACTTCCCTTCTACTTATAAGGAACTAAGTAATAAGAACATGTTGCTAGTTTGTCTCGATTAGCATTGTATTGAAAGAAGAATAATCTTTTCTAAGAAGTTTGTAGAGTAGTTAGAGAAAGCCATGTAAGTAACTCTTTTTTGTTCTGTAGAGGTAACCGTTTACGAGATATTCTTTGTTATTGGTTTCACATTTAAAGAATTTAAAACTTTTCTGATACGGGAATTTTTCATCTCCTAGCCATGAAAACAAAGCAATTTCTATCACATAGCAAGCAGCTTTTAAAAGATTTGACTATCACTTTAACCTGGTGTATTTCCCTTATTTCTCTCCTACTTACAAGGAAGCAAGTAATAAGATAATTTCTGTTAATCTTTACCTCGATTAGCATGAAGTAGATAGAAGAGTAAGATTTTTAACCATAATTTGTTCCAGAAAGTCGTGTGAATGGTACACATCAGATTTTTGTTTTGTGATTAATTCTTTTTTATTTTTAAAATTACCAGGATGTGCCTTTTAATAATGATGCGTTACTATGACTGCCCAGACATCTCTCACTGTACCATTTAGGTTTATGAACAAAATGCCAAAACCTTTTGAAAGCCTGTCCCTTCTGGTTAACATGAATGTTGTGCCTGTCGATATTTACACTTCGCTGTTCAGTTGTTTTTGTAGGGCGCAGGTAAACCGTGTTAATTGCAACTATATAAACGCTAATTTATTCTCCTTTTGTACCATGTAATTAATTTATTCGCTTCGACCAAAATAAAACAACGCTTTGATCCTTTCAAACATTAAATACTACTGCATCTCTTAACTGGAATTGAAGGTTGCTTTTTAAAGCTCAAATGTGTATTCGCTTGATCAACAGCAAGACTTTAACGTGACGTCACACTCTTTAGGCGTACTCACATTTGTGAAAAACAGTGGGAATACTTTCACATTAAAGATATAATTCCCAGAAGTGTACACAATTGTTTCCTGCACTTGATGAGTCAACTCTTACTAATATGTACATAGTGTATACAGAAGGTATCATATTCCAACCAAAAATTCGTTACCGAGATTTCACCAGAATTATATGTTTTGAGACCTCCTGAATCCAAAAAAAGTATTTTTAGAAAAATGTCCGTGTATGTGTGTGTCTGTCTGCCTGTGGGCTGCATAGGTCAAAAATGAAAGGACCGTTAAAAACCAAACTTGGTATTTAAGTTTGGTATCTTCCAATGATGCGACATGAAGATTTTTCAAGAAAATCCCCCCACCCCAAACTACTCTTTACATGGAAAACATTTCTAAAATTTTTATTTTCTCCAAAATGGCTCTAACGATTTGCATTAAAATATCGTATATTAAAGATATTTACCTGACAAATAAAATGTATATCTTGAATTTTCTGGGAATAGCCTCTGAAGACTACTTTATTCTGGATCAATTTTACGGAATTTTGCATAACTGCTGAACCGTACAAAAAGTTGCCACACAAAAAATGTAGAGCACATTAAACAGACAATTTATGTTGTATACATTTTTTTCGTGGATTTGGTCGTTTTTAAGATATTCCTTGTTTTTAGCTTCAGCTTTGAAAAACTTATACTTTTCTCATAGAGGAACTTGCCAACTCGTGTCCATACAAAGAAAGGAACTTGAGTCTCATAGCAACCAGCTTTTGACTTTAACTATGCTACTCCCTTATTTCACTTCTAATCGTAGAGACTATTTCTGCTAATGCTTTCTCGTTTATCATCAAGTAAGTAGAAGCATAAGCTTTTTAATAATAATTTGTTGCATTGATGTAGAGAAAGTCACGAGAATGGAACACATCAGATTTTTACTTTCTCTAGCAAAATGTACATAGTGGATAGAGAATGTGTTGCATTCCGCTCTACAAATCGATACTGAGATTTCACTGTAAATTTGTATGCCTGTGGGCAGCATAGCTCAAAAAGTCAGTTAAATATCCAACTTAGTATTTCAGTATTTTTGAAGGATGCGACAGCGATACAAAGGTTTTCAAGAAAATGCCCACACATGCAACATTTTTAGAAAAGTTTGATTATTTCAAAAGTGGTTCTAAAGAGTTTTATTGAAATGTCATATGTGTGAGGTATTTTTCTGACAAACGAAATGCACATCTTGTATTTTCTGGGAATAGTCTTTGAGGACCTCTAATTTGTATAGCTGGCAAACCGTAAGAGACAAATACCTAATAGGAAAAATATAATGCTTATATCCTTAAAACACACAATTTATATAATACCTATACTTTTCTGTCGGATTAACTGTTTTCGAGATATTTCAAGTTATTGGTTTCAGTTCCAATGGGAAGTCATTTCTCCTTTGTTTACTCATTGCAATCAATGAGAACCGATGTTCAATTGTTTCACACAGCGACCGGCTTGTTTAAAGATTTGAATATTGGTTTAGCCTAGTGCATTCCCTTCTACTTGTAAGGAAGCAAATACTAATAGAACTTATATTAATGTTTATGTTGATTAGCATGAAGTATCTTGTTTAGCTTTTGTAAGAAAAGTTTGTTTATAGAACAGCTAAAGAAGGTTATGTGAATGGAACACCTTTATTTGTTTTTCTTCTTTGTAGAGTTGACTGTTTCCAAGATATTGTTATCTGCTTCAATTTTAAAGTACGTAGCTTTTCTCAAAAGGGAAATCACTTTTCGTTTCATCTCTCTTTTGTTTTAATGCTGGCCAAGCAAAGCGAACCGAGCTTCAATTATTCACATAGCAACCAGCTTTTAAAACATTTGACTATCGCTTAGGCCTAATATGTTCGTTTGTTTTCCTTCCACTTACAAGGAACTAAGTAATGGGAGCATTTCTGCTAATGTTTATCTTTATTGCTCTATTTACTTGATACTAATAATATTTTGTAAGAAGTTTGTTTGAAAAAAGATAAATATTCAGGTAAACGGAAGGAATCAGATTTTCTTATCTACGGACCTCATAACATATCTACAGAGTGATTTATTTAGAACAGACACATTTCTTTCTTTAATTATTCCGTTGGAAATTCATTCAAAGACCCAATTTTAGTAGAATGTTCTGGAGCTTCGATTCCTGTCACTAGATGCGCAGATGTTTACGTTTTATTCCTAATTGGCAGCTGTTTCGACATTTTGTTCTTGTAGTCAACATGAAAATGCATTACGATGTAGAGCTGAGTCAAGATGGCGCTACATCAAATGAAATGTGTCAGCTTGTATGTTTCCGATGTACTGCAGGTACACGGCATTACATTAAGACAGTCTAGACCTATAACCGTGGCGTCGTTAGTAGTAATTAGCTTGGGACGCCCGACGTCACGTGACAGCGCCGTGTGGAGAAAACATGCTCAGTTTTAATTATTAGCAACATCAAGCTTTTGGCGCCGGTTTCGCCTTTACATCCCTCTCAAGTGATAAAATATTAAAATAGAGCTGTAATTTTTACTTACTCTACCACTATGCACATCAATATATGTATAATACCTATGGAAGGTATTGTATTCCACCCAAAAATTCAATTCGAGATTTCACCCCAAATATCTTTTGAGGTGCCTTAAGTCCGAAGAAAGCATTTTTAGAAAAAAGTCCGCGCTTCTTTGTGTCTGTCTGTGAACAGCATAGCTAAAAAAATGAAATATTATATTTAGCTTTAGCATTTTCCTAGGATGCGACACGAAAATTTTCAAAACAAAGAAAAACACCACAAGTTACCCTTTACGTGGGCAATTTTTTGAAAATGTTGTTTTTCTCAAAATTGGCTCTAACGATTTGGATAAGTATACCGTATATTAAATACAGGGTTACTACAAAAGAAAGACAACTTCAACTGCCTGTAAAACAAAAACTATTAGAGACAGCAACCTAATTATTTTGGAGGTATGTTGAGAAACTCTCAAAGTTTCGTTTGTTACTATTGGTAACGCTGTAGTGTTTTGTTTGTTGTTGCAGAAGCTGAAATGGCGGAAAATCCTGTGGAAAAGGCATATTGCGTGTTGGAATTTGCTAGAACGCAAAGAGCAACTGTTGTCCAATGACATTTTAGAACACGTTACCACAAAACGCCACCGACAAGACAATCTACGACTGGTATAGAAAATTCGAGACAACGGGATGTTTGTGCAAAGGGAAGAGCTCGGGAAGACCAAGAGTTTCGGAAGAAAACGTTGAACGTGTTCGTTCTGCCTACATAAGAAGCCCACAGAAATCGACATCTAGGGCAAGCATGCAATTACAAATTCCACAGCAAACTGTATGGAAAATCTTGCGGAAGCGACTGCACATGATGCCATACAGATTACAGATGTTGCAGTTTCTGAGTGAAGAAGATAAGGTCATACGGCGTGACTTTTGCATCGACATGTTGCGACATGATGAAGACGATGCTGGTTTTTGTGAGCGCATCATTTCATTTTTGTGGTAACGTGTTCTAAAATGTCGTTGGACAACAGTTGCTGATTGCGTTCTAGCAAATTCCAACACGCAATATGCCTTTTCCACAAGATTTTCCGCCATTTCAGCTTCTGCAACAACAAACAAAACACTACAGCGTTACCAATAGTAACAAACAAAACTTTGAGAGTTTCTCAACATACCTCCAAAATAATTAGGTTGCTGTCTCTAATAGTTTTTGTTTTACAGGCAGTTGAAGTTGTCTATTTCTTTTGTAGTAACTCTGTATACTTATATCGCAAACAAATGTATCTTTTGAATTTTTTAACAGAAAACGTCTTTACTCTGGATGAGTTTTGCCTAACAATTAAACCGTAAAAATTAGACAAAAACTTAATACACAAAAAATGTACATCTCTTTAAAATAATTATGCCATGTACGCGTTCCTGTAGAACTGACCGTTTTTATGGAATTGCTTATTATTCGTTTCAATTTTAAACTAACTTTTCTGAAACCGAGTCATGCAAAGCGAACTTCAATTGTTTCATATAACAACCACATTTTAAAACATTTGACTATCACTTTATCCTAGTGTATTCCCTTCTACTTACAAGGAAGCAAAGTAATAAGACAATTTCTGTTAATGTTTATCTCGATTAGATAAACTACATTTCATGTCGTATCCTTGAAAGATGCAGAGCTCAGATGTGAACTGTGGTGTATAACCGACTCTGCATTTTTAAATTATGTTGTTCACACACACACACACACACACACACACACACACACACACACACACACACAACTGCGCACGCGATTTCTAAAACGCTTTTTTTTTTTTATTATTCAGAGTGAAATGAAAACTTGACGTCAAATTTTTAACTGGAATACAGTATTAGCCTGCTAGCTTCACATACTAGAGAAAGTAAAATGAAGGAAAGTGGCTAAAGAAAATCCCATGAAATTAAACTGAGTGCTATGGACACTTTCACAACGTCCTATTCTATATTGACGTGAAAGACCGCTTAATTTTGCTCAGAGGCCTATTTATCATCCTTGAGGTTCTTTTACCTGCCACGGTCTCAACAGCTTTACCTCCCCCTTCCTAAGGAACTCGTGCTAAGGATTTTTACGTCCGAAAAATACTCATCACCCTCCACCGGGTTTGAACCCGTGGCCTTGGGAAGGGAGGACTAGCATATAACCTCTCGACCAAGAATGGAGTATGCAGGATCCAAATGCATCCGAACCGCTACCCGGTGTTTTTCCAGTGTGCTCAGGGAAACATAAGGTTATGCATTTGAAAGTGAGTTTCAGGACAGAATTATTAGTGGCCTCCTTGTTCCCCTGATCTAACCTCCTGCAACTTAACTTCTATCTCTGGAAGAATTAAAACATCATCCGCGCCTTTCTATGAGAGCGCACACAGAAACTAGCGCCGACGACAGGCAAAACACCCCGCAGTTGGATCAGCCGCTATATGTTTGGATTTACAAGAATAATAATAGTTATAGAGCTATTAACATTATCGGTTGTCTAGCGTAATGAAGGAAATGAAAACACCGCAGCGAGCGTTATGTAAATGGCACTTCCATTAGTGGAGTTATTCTGTTGCATGTTGGTAACGCAAGTTGGATCGTTAGCTACTCTGATTGATTTGTTTCATATCCCGATGAACAAGCCAGCCGAAAATTGCGTTCACGGCCTGTACGATTGTTCTAGATAAAGATGTAGCAGGGCAAACTGGAAAGTAACTTCCCACTCCGTTATGCGAAACCGAGGTTTCACTGGAAATACATATTTTGAGGACCCCTGAATAAAAACAGTCTGATTGTTCCATTCACATGACTTTCTCTAGCTGTTCCGCAAACAAACCTTTTATTCAAAAGAATAATCTTGTATCTACATTGTGCCAAAGAAGATAAACAAAAGCAGAATTATCTTATTACTACCTTCCTTGTAAGTAGAAGGGAAATAAGGAAATACTTGAGTACTGTTAAAGCAATAGTCAAGCGCTTTAAAAGCCGGTCGCTATGTGAAACAAATGAAATTCCATCTCTTCGATGCCAGGAGTAAACAAACGAAAAACTAGAAGAAAGAGTGTTCCCGTTTGAGAAAAGTTTAAGTGGCTTAAATTGAAACCAATAATCCGGAATATTTCGACAACGATTAATTCTACAAATAAATGCTTATACCATTGTGTATTTTAATGATATCTATTTTTTTCTCTTACGGTTTACGAGTTATAAAAGTCTTGCAGAATGAAGTCTTCAGAGGCTATTCCAAGATATGCCATAAAATATCTTAAACATTAGGCATTTTAATCAAAATCGTTAGAGCCATTTTTATAAAATGAAAGTTTACGAAATATGTTTGCATGTAAAGAGTAGTTGGGGTTGGGGATACTTTTTGTTTTAAAATCTTTTGTGTCGCATCCTTGGATGATACTCAACTTGTATACCAATTTTGGTATTTAACCCACTTTTAGTTTTCGAGCTATGATGTCTAGACACAGACACACACACTTTTCTGAAAATGCTTCTTTCGGACCCAGGGAACCTGAAAACATGTTTACAGTGAAATCTCGGTTCAAAAGAGAGAAAGAGAAAGTAAAAAGAAGTTTTGAAAATGTCCGTGCGTATGCACGTGTTTGTTTGTAAACAGCATAACTCAAAAACTAAGAGATGGTATTTAAGCTCATATTCTTTCAAGTATGCTGTAGGAGCACATGCTCACAAATAATATAGAAAAAAAGAAAATGTACATAATATTACTAGCTTATAGAAAGTCAGGGCGAATAATTGTAAATATTCCAGAGTAGAAATATGTACACATGCAAGTTATAACTGAGGTAATTAGGCGAGGCGGGCTAGCTCAATTCCAGGTATAAGTTCACCAAACACCACCTGCTAATGAGCTCAGGGTTTAGGCTAAAGGATGCATGATAGAAGAGAACAGACATAAAAAAGTGAGACACGAAGAGTGACTTGTCTTCCTAGTAGCACAGGGAGTTGGAAAGACAGACAAAGAAAGCTTAAAGTGAGAAGGAACTAATGGGTGTTACCAAACGCGTCATGGGCACGCTATGACGTTAGAAATAGACACAATTTATTCTCTCATAACCTGTAAGGTGGTGCTATCTAAGAACCAATAAGAGCTGCTGTTACATTTATGGCGCGAAAGTTAGCGTCAGCCAGGTTTACTATTTAGGAAGCAGCAGATCTCTTGTGTGGTTACTCTTACTCTACAAGTGATAGTGTGTGCACGTGGTGGGGGAGCGACGTGCAGGGGGTTACATCAGGCTCCTCAAATGGTGGGATGGTGTTTGTAAGGAACAAAGTAGCCGCCCGTTTAAAATCTATATTACAATAAATTAATGTCGTGTTTTTAATATATTAGCATCACCCACAAACCTCTGAGATAAGTGAAATTAGGAGTGGAGGCTACATCAACGCCGGAGCTGAGGACACTGCAGGTACGAGACGCCGATCCCGCGACACGAAGACTTTTAGGAAAACCCTCTCACCCGCAACTACCCTTAACGTCCAATATTTTCAGAAAAGTTTTATTTTCTCAAAGCTGGCACTAACAATTTTCGTAAAAATACCATATGGGGTCGCCGTGCCAAGGCAACTGACGCGCTCGTATCTCCAACCAGACATTCTCTGTGAGAGAGAGTATTCGACTAATGTCTTTTAACCTGGTTCGTCATACCGGACAATGAATGAAATTGAAGCTCAAATGATCTCGGGGTCCATGGAGCTTAAAGTTACTCTCAGGATGAGGGAAAAACCTTATCCAGGTAACTCACCCTAAGCGAGATTCAAACCCACGACCTTTTGAATGTGAGGCAGACACTCAACTTTCGTTGTAGCCTAGTATATTCCCTTATTTACCTCCTACTTACAAGAAAGCAAGTAATAAGGCAATTTCTGTTAATTGTATCTTGAATAGTCTGAAGTAGATAAAAGAATCTTTGTAAGAATAGACTGTTTGCAGAACAGGTAGAGAAAGCCATGTGAATAGAAGCCATCGGATTATTTTAAGTTATGCTGTACACACATACCGACATATTTCCATTTTCTTCTATTTTTTCTGTTGAAATGTTTTTCTTCTACTTGTTTTCTACCAAAAAGACAAGGAACATTGTATTTCACTGAAATTTCCGTCAAGATTTCACAACAATAAAATTATTTTTGTATGTGTAACAGTAGACAAACTGGTGGAGGGAAGTTACTTTCCGATTTGCCTCTTTTGTTCATGTCGAGGTGGATAGTTAATTAGCTTAGCGATTGCTGGTAAAGACTTCTTGTTATCAAGTCTTAGTGAGATAAGATGCTGACAGACAAGCGACTGTAACAGCTGCTCACGTCACTATTTGTTGACTTAAAGCTGACATTGCCATAGTTTCTAAAAAATTAAATACTTAACAGCCTTTTCTCCAGCCGTCCAGTAAGTCGTTAGAAAATCCAAGAAGTTACATTCGTAGCTTAGAAAAGAGTTTATATTCATCAGACGTCAACTCTTACCAAATGACTGGAAAAGTTTCAACTATATCCATCACGATGTCTTGTTGCCATAGGCGATTGAATCAACAATCTTGTGCTTCTTTAGAAAGTTGGAAAAAAGAGAGTTTCGTGCGGTGATTAAACACTTAAAGGTTTGAGAAAATTCCCCCCACCCCAAATTATCCTTTACATGGAAAAATTTTCGAAAATTTTGATTTTCTGAAAATGAGCTCTAACGATTTTGATTAAAATATCATTAGTTAAAGGCAAATAAATTGTACATCTTGAATTTTCTGGAAATAGCCTCTGAAGACTACCTAATTCTGGATGGATTTTACGAAATTTTGCATAACCTCTAAACCGTAACGAGCTCCACAAAAAATGTAGAGTACATTAAAACACACGATTTATGTTATATACAGTTTTTTTTTTTCGTGGGTATATCGTTTTTGAGATATTCCTTGTTTTTGGTTTCAGCTTTTGACTATCACTTTAACCTATGGTACTCCCTTATTTCGTTCTACTTACAAGCAAGCAAGTAATAAGACTATTTCTGCTAATGTTTTCTCGATCAGAATGAAGAAAATATAGAAGCATAAGCTTTTTATCAATAATTTGTTGCAGAGACGTAGAGAAAGTCATGTGAATGGAACACATTATATATATATATTTTTTTAATTCAAAGCATGTGTTTCCGATGAAATTTCGTTATCGAATTTTGAGTGTAATACAATACTTTCTTACCTAATGCAATTTACCTGAGTGAACAAATTGTAATATATGAGCAATGAGACAATAGGTTTAAAACAACCAGAAAAGACAAAGGGTTGTGTTGTTATGTAATGAATCGTTGTTATTTTGAGAAGTTTTTGTTGTGGACGTGTCTGTGTATTTAACTGTTCTTTTGTTTACGTAACCAGATCCGTTTGCTAGCTATATAGAGCGCAAATGAAGCTCGCTTCCCTCAATAAGTGCTTACAAAAACATAAAGCATCTGACGTCTTCCATTCACATGATTTTCTCTACATCTCTCTTAGAAATTGTTGTTAAGAAGCTTATGTTTCTATTTACTTCATGCTCTTCGAGAACAAATTAGCACAAATAGTCTTATACTTGCTTCCTTGTAAGTAGAAGTGAAATAAGGGAGTAGCATAGGTTAAAGTGGTAGTCAAAAGCTGGTTGCTATGTGACTGAATTTCCTTTGTTTGTATGGACACGAGTTGACAAATTCCAGTATGAGAGAAGTGCAAGTTTTTTAAAGCTGAAACCAAAAACAAGGAATATCTAAAAACAATCAACTCCAGGAAAATAATGTATATAACATAAATTGTGTGTTTTAACGTGCTCTACATTTTTTGTTACATTGAAATTTAGTTCTCTTTGCTTGGCAAGAGACGAATAGAAAGATGCTTTCTGTTAGGAAAAATGTTAAGAACCTTAAAACTGAAAGCAATAACTCGGAGTATCTCTGAAAGGATCAACTCTACGAAAAAATGTATATGATATAAATTGTATTTTTAACGAGAACTACATTACTTGTGGAGTAAGAATTTGTCTCTTTCTTACGGTTTACCAGTTATACAACAGTCCTACAGAATCCATTCACAATGAAGAGGTCTTCAGAGAGTATTCCCATAAAATTCAAAACATACATTTTGTTTGTGATGAAGATATCTTGCAAATGATAGCACCTTGATGAAAATCGTTAGAAAATTATTTTTCCTACACGTACTATGTACACAGTGTATAGAGAAGGTATTGTAATGCCCCCAATAATTTTATACCCAGATTTCACCGGAAATACATGTTTTGGGTCCCCCTGAACCGAAAAAAAGCATTTTTGGAAAAAGGTCCGCGTGTGTGTGTCTGTGGATAGCACAGCGCAAAAACTAAAAGACCGTTAAATACCAAACTTGGTATTTAAATTTGGTATCTTCAAAGGATGCGACACGAATATTTTCAAGAATATCCCCCCACCACCAACTACTCTTTGCATGATATTTTTTTTTTCGAAGGTTTTAATTTTCTCAAAAATGGCTGAAACGATTTTTATTAAAATATTGTACATTAAAGAATACCGACAAATAATATGTATATCTTAAATTTTCTGGTAATAGCCTCTAAAGACTATTTTATTCTGGATGAAATTTATAGAATTTTGCATAACCGTTAAACCGTAAGAGATGGACAATAACTTACCACACAGAAAATCTAGAGCACATTAAAACAGGAAATTTATGCTATACACATTTTTTTCGTGGAGTTGATCGTTTTTGAGATATTCCTTATTATTGGTTTTAGCTTCGAAAAATGTATACTTTTTTCATACAGGAATTTGTCAATTCCTGTCCATAGAAACAAAGAAACTTCAGTCACATAGCAACCAGCTATCACTTATTTCACTTCTACTTACAAGGAGGCAAGCAATAAGAGTATTTCTGATATTTTTTTCTCGATTAGCATGAAGTTAATAACATAAGCTTTTTAACAATAATTTATTGCAGAGATGTAGAGAAAGTCATGTGAATGAAATACATCAGATTTGTTAAAAATGATCTATGTAAAGGGTAGTTGGTGGTGAGGGATTTTCTTGTCGTATTCTTGGAAGGTACTAAGCTTATTTGGTATTTATCAGACTTTTCGTTTTTCAGCTATGCTGGCCCCCTCCCACACGCACGCACGGGGATTTTCGGCTTCAGGGATCTTAAAACATATATTTGCCGTGAAATCTCGGTATGGAATTTTTGGGTGCAATACAATACCTTTTCTATACACTATGTGTAGAGATATTTCCCTTTTGCATTACAAAATGTTGTAATATTTTTTTGGAAGATGGTACGAAATCCCACGCACTTGTTGCTTTCAGAGGTCGTTTGTATGAAAGAGAAGGTGGTGGTGTGCTGCCTACCTTCAAACGTTTCTCTCGTGTGTTAATGAGGATATTCTAGTGGAACACAGACGTGTGCAAATTTACAGCTCTAGGTTTGTAACATTCAAGTTATCTGATAAGACGTGAAACTTGAAAGGTGTCGCTAATAACCTCACTCTATATACTTTACTATTCAATAGACAGGGTTTACTTTCTATACCACATTTATATCAGGTAGAGGAAGTATTCAATACCGAGATTTTACCGGAAATACTGTTTCGAGAACCCCTGTATGCAAAAATTATCCTTATAGAAAAATATCTGTGTTTTTGTGGACAGCTAAACTCAAAAACGAAAAATCTATTACATATTAAATTGATATTTGACTTGTGTATCTTCAAAAGATGTGACAAGAAGAATGTCACCCTAACTATTCTTTACTTGCAAAGGTTCTGTTGATTTTTTCAAAAATGGCACTAACGATTCTGTTACATTTATATTGCTCCCTTTAACACGTATCAGAAATAGCTCGTTTTCTGTAGGTTCTTAATGTTGCGTTTAAACCCTTTTTTCCTCAAATACACACACATTTGCTCTCACATACATACTTCCAGACTTTTTGGAGGTTAGGGAAGAATTTTGGCTAAAGAAAAGTTCCCCGCCCCAGACGGGAATCGAACCCGGGTGAAAAGTCAGCTCGCCGACCACTCGACCATGGAGGCAAGCTCTAACACTTTTGATTAAAATATCATACATTAAAGAAATAGACACGGTTGCTAAGCAGAAACGACATAAGAAAACTTGGAATTTAAACCAAGGTGACAGTTTTAGTGCCATAAAGCAAACAAAATTCAGAAGAATCACTTCTTCATTGATGCCCTGAACATTTCTTCGTATGTGCCAATCCTTAAGTTGCTGAAGCTCTTTTTCGTATAATTTCCGTGAAGTCGACGGAAATAAAGCCTCAACTGTTTCTTTTGCTTCATTTGGAACCGGTATATTAACAATTTGAAACTACCAGCAATAAAAACTAAAATTAGTATTCATACATAGCCTACAATATTTTATAACTATAACAACGCGGCAGTTCAATACCTTATTAAATTTATTGCTATCTATTGTAAAATCATTAACCGAATATTTGTCATATTGTACTTGTAGAATAAAATAGTGTATTATACAAGTGGACAAACCTCTATTATCCCCTTCGGATCGCGCTTTAAATTGTTCCACTCGTGGATAAACTCTCTGTTTATCCACTTGTGTAATAAATAATGCACAACAAATAAAATGTATATCTTGAATTTTCTTGAAATAGCCTCTGAATACCTCGTTATTCTTGATGAATCTTTCATAACTGCTTAACTGCAAGAGATGGACAAAAACTGTAGAACACGTTAAAACACACAATTTATGTTAAATACCTTTTTTTTCGTAGAAATGATCGTTTTTTAGATATTCCTTGTTTTTGGTTTCAGCCTTAAAAATTTTTCTCATACAGGAATTTGTCAACTCCTGTCCATACATACAAAGGAACTTTAGTCACATAGAAACCAGCTTTTGACTTATACTTTAACCTATGCTACTCCCTTATTTCGCTTTCTACTTACAAGGAAGCAAGTAATAAGACTATTTCTGCTAATGTTTTCTCGATTAGCATGAAGTAAATAGAAGCATAAGCTTTTTAGCAATTTGTTGCGAAGATGTAGAGAAAGTCATGAGTGAATACATAAGATTTTTTTAAAGAGCTTATTCTTCTATTTTATGATAATTGAGATAAACATTAGCAGAAATTGTTCTTATTAATTGGTCCCTTTAAGTAGAAGGAAAAAAATGTAATTTTTTCTATTGACATGATCGGTAAACAAACCTTTTATTCAAAACATTAATCTGTTAACTACATTATGCTAATCAAGATAAATATTAGCAGAATTAGTATTATTACTAGCTCCTTGTAAGTAGAAGGGAATTAAGAAAATGCACAGGCTAAAGCGATAGTCTCGTCCTTTAAAAGCCGGTCGCTATGTGAACAATTGAAATTGCAATCTTTTTGTTTTCCAGAAATAAACTAATAAGAAACGTAGAAGGATGTGTTCCCGTGTGAGAAAAGTTTTCAGTCACTAGAACTGAAACCAATAATCCGGACTCTACAAAAGAATGTGTATTTTAATAGCATCTAAACTTTCTTGTGCGGTTTGTCGGTCATCCAGAATAAAGAGGTCTTCAGAAACTATTCCCAGCAAATTGAAGAGGTCATAAGAATACCTTATACACAAGATATTTTACTCAAAATCGTTAGCTATTTTTGAGAAAATCAATGTAAAGGGTAGTTGGGGTGGAAAGATTTTCTTGAAAAGCTTCGTGTCGCCTCCTTGGAAGATAGTCAAGTTTGGTATTTAACCAATTTTTCGTTTTTGAGCTATGCTACACACGTATACACGGTTTTTTTTTCGGACTCAAAGCACCTCAAAACATATTTCCGTTAATATATAGCATTTGCTCCAGGTCACTACTACATACGATTCTTGTACAGTTAGCCGTTTCCTAGGTATTCGCTGATATTGATTTCAGTTTTAAATATTTAAATACTTCTCAAACGGGAAGTAAACTTTCATTTCATCTCTCTTATGTTTTACTACCAGGAGAACTAAATTCCAATTGTTTCACATAGCAACATCTTTTAAAAATGTGACTATTACTTTATCATGGTATTCCCTTATGTACCTTCTACTTACAAGGAAGCAATCAATTAGACAATTTCTGTTAATGTTTATCTCGATTATCATGAAGTGGATAGAAGAATAACACATCAGCTTTTTGGTTTAATGTGTAAATGATCGATGATTGTTAATGAGTTAATGTGCAGGAAACGAGTGTCTGGTAAACAGCAATTACCTCACAAGTGGAGTCTTGGAGATGTACGCAACACAACAGGGTTTCATCTCAAAGCTGCAGCAAGCGGGTCACTCTGCCTTTCAAATGCCACGCTTTTTGCCCTACCACCACACAAAAATGAAAAACCTGGGCCCATGGTTTTTATGGAGTTCCACGAAAATGCTAGCAAGTTTTTTACTTTCTCTGCACGTACTTATGCAGGTAGACAAGGTATTGTACATACCAAGATTTCACCTGAAATGCATGTTACGAGACCTCGTAAATCCAAAATAAGTCATTTTTAGAAAAACGTCTGTCTGTCTAAGCAGCATAGATCAAAAAACGAAAAGTCGCTAAATACCAAACTTGGTGTTAGTTCTGTATCCTCCAAGTGTGAGATACGAAGATCTTCAAGAAAGTCGCTCCACCCTAACTACTCTTTACATGGGACATTTTTCGAAAAATTTGATTTTCGCAAAAATGTGTTTAACGATTTTGATTAAAATGGTATACGTTTAAGATATCTTCATGACAAACGATATGTATATCTTGAATTTTCTGGGAATAGACCCTGAAGACCTTTCATTCCGGATAACGTTTCTATACATTTTGTATAACCGATTACCTATAAGAGATGAACAAAAACTTACTACACAAGAAATGCGGATCTCATTACAATACACAATTTATGTCGTATACATTTTTATCGTAGAGTTAACCGTTTTCGAGCTATTCCGAGTTGCTGCTTTCAATTTTAAGCTACTTATATTTTTCTCAAACAACGTCGCTCTTTGTTTACTCCTAGCAAGCAAAAAGAACCAAATTTCAATTGTTTCACATAGCGACCGGCATTTAAAAGATTTGACTATCACTTAGGCTAGTGTATTCCCTTATTTCACTTCTACTTACATGTGAAGGGAACACACAGTTTGTTTACTTTCCCTACGCATATGTTCAAGGCACATAGAAGGAAGAAACGGTATTACACTGGAAATTCATAATTTTGAGACTGGAAACAAAAATGTAGTAAAAGGTGCTTGCGTGAGCGCGGTTGTCTCGGAGAGATGGCAGGAGTGTGTACGTAAGCTGCCCACAACCGAGCCGTGCGACTCTGGGGTTTCGTCTGCGATTGACATCCGCGAGGTCCGGGTTCCTACCCGTTGACTCCTGGGTTTTTCCTGTGTGTGTACACCACGGTTCATTTCCCTTTGTTCCTTCATTTCATTTCGCTTGTTTATCCTCCAGGTCGACAGCAGGTGTGGCTTGAGGTTTTGCAGGCAGATGGCATTGTTGCTTGCTCTTCCGGTAGGCTTGTGGTGAGCCTGGTAAGGGTTTAGCCACAGGAATGGGGAGAGTGGTTTAGGTTCGGGTGATGATGTTAAGAGGTAGCGCTAGATAGACTCCTCGAGCTGTTGCAGGAGCAGCATGCTTTCCTCTGCTCCACTGGTGTTTGATTTGTGAAGAATTGTTTTGGTTGGAGAATTTTGATTGTCCAGTCCCAATGGTGGGAGGGGGCAGTACTTAGTTCAGCTGTGGGCCTCCCGGCGCCTGTATAGTCGCGGCTGCCACCCAGTGAACCTTTAGTGACTTCCGTGCGTCTCTGCGCTTAGCTTCGTCGTGTTCTGTGTGCCGGTTTCCCCTCCTCCCGTGGGAGGTAGGCTACTTGCTGCCAGTTGTCGAGAGGTGTCCCCCGCTGTTAACATGCTCTACCCTCTAACCTACCTATGTTCACCTGGTGTAACACTAAGGGACAACACAAAAAACAACTAAGGGACAAGTAGGGCAGCCCCTGGGGGATCAAATCCGCCCCTGGACTGGAACTGCGAACCACCAAATGTTGAAATAGTCGCTAAAACTGAATATTAAAAGGAAACACTGCAGTGGGCTGATATAGAAATACAATAAACATTACAGTTCAAAAGTGATAAAATAATTTCTCTCTATTAAAACTGTTGATATTCAGGCGCGGCACGATATGCAACCCGCGCTACATATTTACGACCCAGGAACATGTATATTTGTTTATGTTTAGTAACGGAGGCAAACAAATCAATGTTTTTGTGTCCAACAAACAAAGCAGAAGCAAACCAACATACCAGTCTGTTTTCCTGCACTCTGTACCATCCAACTGTTCTTATAATACCGTATCCATACATCTACCTCTTACCACACCACGCTCAAGTGATAGTAATATTATTTTACCTATTCAACCACGTTTATAGGCTTCTACAGGTATTGTATTCCACTCAAAACTTTATATCGAAATTTTAATGAAAATATATATTTGAGGTGAGTAAAAATATCGATGGGTTCCACGCACATAACTTTCTGTACATCTCTGTAACAAATTATTGTTAAAAAAACTTATGCTTCTATTTACTTCATGCTAATTGAGAAAAATTAGAAGAAATAGTCTTTTACTTGCTTTCTTGCAAATAGAAGCTAAATAAGGGAGTAGCATACGTTAAAGTGATAGTCTAAAGCTGGTTGCTATGTGACTGAAGTTCCTTTGTTTGTATGGACAGGAGTTGACAAATTCCTGTATGAGAAAAGTATAAGTTTATCAAAGCTGAAAGAAAAAACAATGGATATCTAAAAAAAAAAAAAAACAATCAACTCCACGAAAAAAATATATATAACCTAAATTGTGTGTTTTAACGTGTTCTACATTTTTTGTATGGTAAGTTTTTGTTTATCTCTTATTGTTTAGCAGCTATGCAAAATTCCGTAAAATTCACCCAGAATAAAGAAGTCTTCAGAGGCTATTCCCAGAAAATTCAAAATATACATTTTATTTTTCAGGTAAATAACTTTAATGTACGATATTGTAATCAAGATCGTTAGAGACATTTTTGTAAAGGTAAAAGTTCCATATTAGGGTGGGGGGGGGTTTCTTGAAAATCTTCGTGTCACATCCTTGGAAGATGCCAAACTTAAATACCAAGTTTGGTATTCAACGGTCTTTTTCTTTCTGAGCTATGCTGCCCAAAGACCACAGACACACGGACCTTTTTCCAAAAATCTGATGCGTTAGTCACATGGCTTTCTCTATCCATTTTAGAAAGGTCCTACAAAGAGTTATTCTTCTTTCTACAGTACTAATCGAGTTAAATATTAGTAGAATGTTCTTATCACTTAGTTCTTATAAGTACAAGGGAACTAAAGGAATGTACTAGGCTAAAGCGATAGTGAAATGTTTTAAAAGCTATCGTTATGCGCTTGTCATTGCAATTCGCTTCTTTGCTTGGCCAGATGTAGAACAAACGGAAAATGGCCACTTCCGTCTGAGAAAAGTATAGGTACTTTACAATTGAAACCACCAACAAGGAATACCTCGAAAACGGTAAGCTCTATGAAAAAAATGTATATACATAACTTCCGTATTTTAACAAGATATACAGTTTTTATAGTAAGTTTTTGTCTATCACTTACCTTTTACTAGTTACACCAATTTAAGCAAAATTCATCCAGAATAAACAGGTCTTTAGAAGCTATTCCCTGAAAATTCGGGATATACATTTTATTTCGGATATAAATAGCTTTAATATATGGGATTTTTAAAAGAGTTCAATGTAAAGGGTAGTTGGAGGTGGGGGATTTTTTTGAAAATCCTCGTGTCGCATCCTTGGAAGTTACCAAAACTAAATAGCAAATTTGGTTTTTAACGGTCTTTGCGTTTTTGATCTATGCTGCCCACAGACACACACACGACCTTTTTCCAAAAAATGCGTGCAGAGAAAATAAAAAGATACCTTGATCCTCAAATTACGATCCAAAGCTTCTCCAATTAAAACCCAGCAAATGCTATTTACTTTCCCTCATTATATGAAGCGACTCTTGTTAATTAGTTTTGTGGATATTCTACAGTCTCAATGTAAATGCTGTATGATCCAGGAAGTGAAACATTGTTATTTTAATACACTTAACGATTGTAGAAGACGCTATCATCTAGCCAGGAGCCAGATGGGGCAAGCTCCAGCAACCACCACAACATTAGCCAGGAGCCAGACGGGGCAAGCTCCAGGAACCACCACAACATTAGCCAGGAGCCAGACGGGGCAAGCTCCAGGAACCACCACAACATTAGCCAGGAGCCAGATGGGGCAAGCTCCAGCAACCACCACAACATTAGCCGGGAGCCAGATGGGGCAAGCTCCAGGAACCACCACAACATTAGCCAGGAGCCAGATGGGGCAAGCTCCAGGAACCACCACAACATTAGCCAGGAGCCAGATGGGGCAAGCTCCAGGAACCACCACAACATTAGCCAGGAGCCAGATGGGGCAAGCTCCAGGAACCACCACAACATTAGCCAGGAGCCAGATGGGGCAAGCTCCAGCAACCACCACAACATTAGCCAGGAGCCAGATGGGGCAAGCTCCAGGAACCACCACAACATTAGCCAGGAGCCAGATGGGGCAAGCTCCAGGAACCACCACAACATTAGCCAGGAGCCAGATGGGGCAAGCTCCAGGAACCACCACAACATTAGCCAGGAGCCAGATGGGGCAAGCTCCAGCAACCACCACAACATTAGCCAGGAGCCAGATGGGGCAAGCTCCAGGAACCACCACAACATTAGCCATGAGCCAGATGGGGCAAGCTCCAGCAGAACAGGAACCACCACAACATTAGCCAGGAGCCAGATGGGGCAAGCTCCAGGAACCACCACAACATTAGCCAGGAGCCAGATGGGGCAAGCTCCAGCAGAACAGGAACCACCACAACATTAGCCAGGAGCCAGATGGGGCAAGCTCCAGGAACCACCACAACATTAGCCAGGAGCCAGACGGGGCAAGCTCCAGGAACCACCACAACATTAGCCAGGAGCCAAATGGGGCAAGCTCCAGGAACCACCACAACATTAGCCAGGAGCCAGATGGGGCAAGCTCCAGGAACCACCACAACATTAGCCAGGAGCCAGACGGGGCAAGCTCCAGCAACCACCACAACATTAGCCAGGAGCCAGATGGGGCAAGCTCCAGCAGCCACCACAACATTAGCCAGGAGCCAGACGGGGCAAGCTCCAGCAGAACAGGAACCACCACAACATTAGCCAGGAGCCAGACGGGGCAAGCTCCAGCAGAACAGCAACCACCACAACATTAGCCAGGAGCCAGATGGGGCAAGCTCCAGCAGCCACCACAACATTAGCCAGGAGCCAGATGGGGCAAGCTCCAGCAGAACAGGAACCACCACAACATTAGCCAGGAGCCAGATGGGGCAAGCTCCAGCAACCACCACAACATTAGCCAAGCAATCTGCAAAAACCCGAACAATGCTTTATCACAGAGTGTCTGTATATCCAAGTAGAGGAGCGTAACAAAGACTTCCCATTCCGTCACCTTTTGTCTTCAAACGACAACTAGGTTATCTCAAAACAGCACGCTGAAAAACTAATAAAACCAGCATGTGACGTATTCAAGTCATATGACCTTCTCTATTGTTTCTTCCTACAAAAGCCTGTTCTTGTATATACGTATTTCTGGTTGATCCAGATAAGCATTTACGTGATGGATCTATGAAGTTTATAAAAAATTGTTCAAAATTTAAAAATTACTTGTTTTCATAACTTGTCTCGCACCTAAGCGGCTCGGGTTCGATCCCAAGTGCCCGCATGTGGGATTTGTGGTGGAGGAAGTGGCGTCTGAATGGGTTTTCTCCGGGGGCCCCGGTTTCCCCCTCCACTCATTCCACCAGTTGCTCCATTATCCACTTCCTCACACTCATGCCTGGCTACGGGCCGGGTCCTCCATTCTGTTGTTTCGTGCCGTTGGCTCCCCGACAGTCTTCTGGCCTCTACACATCCGCTTGCAAGTCCTAGGGGAGTGTCAGTCCTAGATATATGCAGAGGGTAAGCCAATAGGAAAACAAAATAATACAGATACAGAATATATATAGTTATTCTCGCTTACAGAAAGTTTCAACGTTTACCTTTTGTTTGTCGTGAAAATACTTTATATCCAAGATTTTTGTTTCGAGTTCTTGGAAACTCCTAAACTTATACACAAAGTTTGTGGGTGAGGTATATGGGTACCAGAGGTCAGAGGTTCAAATCCCGGGTATGCCGTTGAATGTTTTTGGTCCGAGACTATGTAATCCACTTTTGCATAAATTGTACACAAACACAGTCGGACATTTATCTAAAAAATGACTGATTAGAGGACCACAAAACTTATTTTCGGAGAAATTTATACGTATCATTTTTGGGTGGAATACACGTTTAATACTTCTACTTTACGTAGTATAGAAAAAATTTTAATGTGTTACATTCACATGACTTTCTCTGCATCTCTGCAGAAAAGTATTAATTACAAATATTGTGCTTCTATATACTTCATATTAATAGAGAAAAAAAAATAGCAGAAGTTGTGTTATTACTTGCTTCCTTATAAGTAGAAGGGATATAAAGGAATACAATAGTCAAAGCTTTTAAAAGCTGGTTGCTATGTGATTGAAGTACCTTTGTATGGACAGGGATTAACAAATTCCTGCATGAAGAAATTATAAATATTTTAAAGTTGAAAATAACAAGAAGAAATATCTCAAAAACGGTCATCTACACGAAAAAAATGTACATAACATAAATTGTGCGTTTTAACGAGCTCTACATTTTAAGGTTTTGTCTATGTCTTGTGGTTTACCATTTATACAAACTTCCGCAAAATTCATCCTGAATAAGCATGTCTTCAGGGGCTATCCCTAGAAAATTGAAGATATACATTATATTACATATATCACATAAACATCTTAAATATGAGATAAAATCCTTAGTCATTTTTTATAAAATCAAAATTTTCGAAACTTTTTCCATGTAAAGGGTGTGGGGGTGAGGGATTTTCTTGAAAATCTTCGTGTCGCATCCCTGGAATATAGTAAACTTAAATACCAAGTTTGGTATTTTATCGACTTTTCGTTTTTGAATTACCGTGTTCACAGACACTGGCACACGGACCTTTTAGAGAAAATACTTTTTTTGGATTCAGGTGAACGTAAAACATATATTTTCGCTGAAATTTCGGTATCGAATTTTTGGTTGGAATACAATACCTTGTGTAAACACTATGTACATTGTTCGTGTAGAGAAAGTAAAAAACAAAAGGCTCCTTTTTTGGTTCAGTGTACGTGAAATATCTGTTTTCGGTGAAATGTTCATACCAAAATGGAACCATTTCTTCCTTTACTTACTATGTAGAGTGTAGAGAAAGTAAAAACATCAACACTAGCTTGTGTTACGAGAGTGTCTGTCTAAAGACACACACACACAGTCAAGGATCCAGTGTCGTATGATAGAGTCCTGCCTTACAATTAAAACAAGTGACGGTGCTAAACCATTCCCATTACAGAAAAACTGACGAAGTCCGCTTGAAGCAGAAAGCCAAGTTCCTTGCTCGGCTTCCCCTTGTGTATATACAACTTCTCCTGCGTCTCTGTGAAAACGATCACATATTCTCCGCACAGGACAACAAATTCTCTTGTGACATTCGCATGGGGCGGCACCAATGGTTAGGCCGCTCGGTTCCCATCTAGGGTTCGATCCCAAGTGCCTGCATGTATGATTTTTGGTAGACAAAGCGGCGCTGGTTGGGTACTCCGGTTTGCCCCGTCACTCATTTCACCAATTGCTACATCATTTCACCGTTCCTATCGCTTGCATTTCATATGATCCACTTCCTCATGCTCACGCCGTGTCTTTGACCTCTGACTCCGCTTGTAGGTCCTAGGTGGGTGTCAGTGCTAATATGGGAATGTAAGGTGACTACATTCACATGACTTTCTCTACCATCTCTCGTCTATTAGTATCATTAATAGAGATAAACATATAAACATTTACCATTACACATATCCTTATAAATACAATGAGCAAGATAAACAAGACGGATAAAACGAAAATGTATTGACCACATACGAGTGTTAACTTGAAATAGCACCGTTGAGTACTGCAACTCTTTTAACGCACGAAGGAATATTAGTAGTACAGTGGTTGTCCCAGAAGTAGCCGAGATAGCGCTTCTTGTTTCAAACAACTACAATGGTAAAAATTATCAACCTTAGAGACCTTAAGTTTGAAGTTCGAGGATTTTAAATTGTTTAGCATTTGTTTGGTAACCATCATTAGTGAATGCTCTCAGCGAATTTGTAAACATGGATAAAACTGGTCATCGTTATGTGATACAATACTTTCATTTGAAAGGTCTTAGACCAACTAATATTAAAGCTGACCTAGATTCTACTTTGGGGGAGTCTGCTCCTTCGTTTACAACAGTGAAATATTTGGTGGCAGGGTTTAAGTGCGGCCGTAGGAGCTGCCAAGAGGAACACCACAGTGATCGACTAAATGAGGTTACCAGTCGAGAAATTGTGAACAAAATTCACAAAATGTTTTTGGATGACCGTTGACTGAAAGTGAGCGAGCTAGCAGCCATTGCAGGCGTTTCAAAAAGTTCTGTACATCGCAAACTGACTGAAAAAGTTGTGTGTCGCGTTTGCTGACAGTAGAACAAAACAGCGTCATGATGACGTTTCAGTCGAGTGTTTGGCTGCAGAAAGCTGAGTTTTTGCGTCGATTCATAACAGAGGATGAAACCTGGGTCCATCACTTCACACCTGACACGAAGGAACAATCAAAACAGTGGATTGGAAGGGGAGAATCGGCTGCAAAGAAGGCGAAGACAGTTCCATCTGCAGGTAGGGTCTGGACGCACGCGCCATAATTTTCATTGATGTCAAAAAAGGTAACATAATCAATGGCGAATATTATACGAACTTGCGGCCGTTTTTGCTCGATTTCATGACTCAAGCGCTGAGTCATGAAATCGAGCAAAAACGGCCGCATTGAGCGAAAAAGAAAGTTTTGTTTCATCAAGACAATACACCACTTCACACGTCCATTATCGCCGTGGCCAAAATCAATGAGATGAATTGCCTCCTCATACACCCCATTGGCCAGATTTGCCCCCCTCTGTTTCCAAACCTGAAGAAATGGCTTGGTGGTAGAAGATTTGCCAACAACAAAGAGGTGGAGTCTGGCTACATTGCACACAGTTCTCACTGTAAACAGGGTATCGAAGCTATTGAACATCGCTGGGAAAAGTGTATCGAGCTGAAAGGAGAATATGTAGAAAAACAAAGATGTTCTTCCCCAAAGCTTTTAGTACTTTCTCTGCTGGGTCGGGTCCTTCTGGAATAGTCCCCATACACGTCAAATTCGGAGCATTTGGGCCACCTATACTTCATCTTATCTATGACGTCCCGAGGAATAAGAATTAAATATACTTCGGATAGGGCTTGTGCATAAAAACGCATTTAGAATATATCGTGTGTTTTAAAGAGTATAAATTGAGTAGAACTTTTTCGTTAATACTTACCTTTTACTAGCTATACAAAATTATAAACATCTGATGTGTTCCAGTCACATGACTTTCTCTACATCTCTGCAACAGATTAATGTTAAATAGCTTGCTTCCTTGTAAGAAGGAGCGAAATAAGGGAGTACCATAGGTTAAAGTGATAGTCAAAAACTGGTTGCTATGTGACTGAAGTTCCTTTGTATGGACACGAATTGACAAATTCCTGTATGAGAAAAGTATAAGTTCTTCAAAGCTGAAACCAAAAACAAAGAATATATTAAAAAATTCCCTGCTCTACAAAAAAGTACGTAACAAATTTTATTTTATGTAAATATTTTAATAAGATCTACACTTTTAGTTTAGTAAGTTTTGGTGTATCTGTTAGGGCTTAGCATTTGGCAAAATTCAGTAAATTTAAGGTAGAGCTAAGAGTTCTTCAGAGGATATTTCCACAAAATTCAAGATATAACTTTTATTTGTCATGTAAGCATATTTAATATGCCCTATTTCAATCAAAAACGTTAGCCATTTTAAGGAAATAAAAACTTCCCAAATATTTTTCATGTGAGGAATTTTGTTCAAAATCTTCGTGTCAACATCTTTGGGGGATACTGAACTTAAATACCAAGTTTGGTATTTAATAGCCTTTTTTGTTTTTAGTTATGCTGCCGACACACACACACACTTGACTTTTTCTAAAAATGTTTTTGGACTCAGGGGTCTCAAAACATACATTTCCGGTGAAATCTCTGTGGGTGGAATACAGCACCCACTAAGAACACGTTTGAAGCTATCTGCTGAATCCATGATTTGCTCAATAGAGTAAGAAGCTTCTTTTCGTAAACCCGCAACAGGTGAGTACGCGTTTACACACAAGTGAGTAAGTTAGCAAGGTCCTAGATTGCGACATCACACCAACCATTCACATTATATCAATACTCTAGTTTTACTTTCTCTACACATACTATGTACGTAGTGTATAGACAAGGTAGTGTAACGCACCAAAAAATTCAATACCGAGATTTCAAGGAAAATATATGACTGCAAAGCATGTTTTTAGAAAAAGGTTCGTGTGTGTCCGTAAACAGGGTGGCTCAAAAACCTTAAACACCAAACTTGGTATTTAAGTTGCACATCTTACAAGGATGCTACACGAAGATTTTCGAGAAAATCTCCTACCCCCAACTACCCTTTACATGATAAGAATTTCGAAAGATTTTATTTTCTCATAAAAGGCTCTAACGATTTTGATTAAAACACCGAAAATTAAGTATATTTACCTGACAAATAAAATGCATATCTTGAATTTTCTGGGAATAGCCTCTGAAGACTACTTTATTCTGGATGAATTTTACAGAATTTTGCATAACTGCTAAACCGTAAGAGATGGACAAAAACTTACCATACAGTAAATGTAAACACTATAACACACAAGTTATGTCATATACATTTTTTCTTTCGTGGAGTTGGCCGTTTTTAAGATATTCCTTCTTTTTAGTTTCAGCTTTAAAAACTTACACTTTTCTCATACAGGAATTTGTCAACTGCTGTCCATACAAACAAAGGAACTTCAGTCACATAGTAACCAGCTTTTGACTATCACTTTAACCTATGGTACTCTCTTATTTCGCTTCAACTTATAAGGAAGCAAGTAATAAGACTATTTCTGCTAATTTTTTCTCATTTAGCATGAAGTAAATAGAAGCATAATCTTTTTATTCATAATTGCTGCTGAGATGTAGAGAAAGTAATGTGAATGGATTACGTCAGGTTTTTTCAATTCAGGGAGCTTCAAAACATATTTCTAGGAAATGTCAAATCTCAACATGGAATTTTTGGGTGGAGTGCAATACCTTCTCTGTCTACTATATACAGAGAAGGTAAAAAAGGAGCAGAGAGGAAGTTCATCTTGAGAAAGGCAAAATCGTTTATCATCTGCGATACCATTTGGCGCCTGTGTTAAAATGATTAAGACAAACGACGGTGTTAAACACGAACAATTCCCGGCGGAAGAAAACTGAATTAAAGTTTCATAACTTGCTCGTTGAAGAGCAAACACAAGTTGGGACTTCTCCTTGTGAGTATGCAAGCTCTCCGGCGTCTCTGCCAGGCAGATCACGCACGCGCTAGGTGTCTCAATGAATGCTGGAATTGTGGGGACATTTCACCATAAACTGGAAATGTCGTGAACAGAATAAATATTCCAGTACCGCACACAATTCTAACAAGAATCTTTATAAATTCGCTCTAGAAACGGCTTTGCGGTCATATCACTTTCTCTACACACTATCGTTTATTTAAAAAATCTGATGTGTTCCATTCACAGGACTTTCTCTACATCTCTGAAACAAACTATTGTTAAAAACTTATGTTTCTATATTTACTTCATGTTAATTGGGAAAAATAGTCTTGCTATTTGCTTCCTTGTAAGTAGAAGCGAAATAACGGAGTAGCATAGATAAAAGTGATAGTCAAAAGCTGGTTGCTATGTGACTGATGTTCCTTTGCTTATATGGACAGGAATTGACAAATTGAGAATAAAAACGTGCATCTTGAATTTTCTGGGAATACCTCTCAAGGCCTGTTTATTCTGAATGAATTTTCGTGGATTTTGGATAACTAGTAAACCAGTAGAGATAGACATAAAACTGTAGATCCCATTGAAACACAGTTTGTCATATACATTTTGTTGTTGTGGAGTTGGCTATTTTTTAGATGTTGCTTGTTTCAGATACAGGAATTCATTAGCTCCTGGCGATGCAAAGAAATGGATTTCATCGCATGACAAGCAACTTTTAAAAGACTTGACTATCACTTTAGCCCAGTCTACTTACATTAAGGCATTTCTGCTGTTATCTTGATTAGCAGCAAGTGACGACTGTGCTGGACAAAGCGTTTCCCCCACCATGTCATCACCTGCAGTGCAACATGTAAAAGTGGGTGTTAAACACCACAAAAATCAAGCAGATAGAAGGAAGGGCTTTTTAAAAATAATTTGTTACAGAGATATAGAAAAAGTTGGCTGAATGGAACACACCAGATTTTTCTGGAACTATTGCAAAAATATCACTCACAAATCTGTGTGTGTGTGTTTCCAAGTTGTTTATGAAAAAATCAACAAGGAAAGTTATAAGTGCATTGCCCATGGCAAATGTAAAGGCTGTTGAAAATACCTGTTATTGAACATGGTCTTATATATGGTGCAAAGTTGTGCACGTTTCATAATTTTTTTTATAGTGTTTAATGCCCACTTCTGGCACCGGAGGAGAACAAGCTTTATAAGTGCGTCTATTTATTCTTCTGGCAGGTATTTGAGTGTGAATCAATTTTTTTTTTTTTTAGTTGGATGGAAGTTCAGGTATTAGGATACATGGGAAAAAGGTTGTGGAATCAAAGGATACCAACTCATGATTTCAGTCCCGTTTTACTTATTAAGTTCTGAGAATTCCTGATGATTAAACTTTTAATGACCGTCATACCACCCACATGTACAGGGTATGCTTTTTGGGAAAACTGACAGTTGTAGGCATTCTTTAACTTTCCCATACATGAAATTTGATATTTTATTGCAACGTATACATTAAAACTTTTAGAACAAGCAGCTATTTCTAATGTTTTTAATCACCTGGACGCCCTAGATTCGATTCCAAGCGACCACATGTGAGATTTGTGCTGGGGCAGATTTTCTCCAGGTGCTCCGGTTTCCCCGGTGCTCCCGTGTGTGTTTGTGGGCACTGTAGCTCAAAAACGAAAAGTTCAGTATCTGTCAAGTATGCGACACGAAGACTTTCAAGAAAATTCCCCCACACAAACTAACCTTTACATGGAAAATTTTTCAAAAATGGCTGTAACGATTTTGATTAAAATATTGCATATTAAAGACATTTACCTGACATATAAAATGTATATGTTGAATTTTCTGGGAATAGCCTCTGAAGACTACTTTATTCTGAATGAATTTTACGGAAATTTGCAAATCGTAAGACATAGTCAAAAGCTTACTACACAAAAATGCAGATCAGCATGAAACACACAATTTATGTCGTATACATTTTTTTGTGAAAATCATCACTTTTGAGATATTCGTTGTTTTTGGTTTCAGCTTTAACAAAACTTATACTTTTCTCATACAGAATTTGTCAACTGCTGTCCATACAAACAAAGGAACTTCAGTCACATAGCAACCAGCTTTTGACTATCACTTTAACCTAATCCATTCCCGTATTTTGCTTCTATCAGATTTTTGTCTAGGAATTTTCGTTGGAGTGGTGGAATGTTGCGCAATCTGAGAGGCTGTTATTAGGTAGCGTTGTTCTTGTTAGACCCCGCAGGCTTTATACCAGATAGATTCCTCTTTATCACCCATAAATAGCTCGCTATTTGTTCTTGCTTCGTGAGAAGCAGCAGCTCCAGGCAATTTTAACCAAACAGGATTCTGAGAGAGATCGCCCGACCACTCAAACATTCTGACCTAAGACCCCAAGTGTGTGTCTACACAGCTTTGCTCTTTTATTTTTAATTTCTCTACACGTACTATGTACATACTATATGGAAGAGGTATTGCATTCCACCCAAAAATTCCATACAAATTTCACCGGAAATGTATGTTTTAGGGTACCCTGTATCCAGAAAAAGCATTTTCAGAAAAAGGTCCGTGTGTCTGTGAAAACGATAACTCAAAAACGAAAAGTCTGTAAAATACCAAACTTTATTTTTAATACAGCAATATTTTGAAGAAAAAAAAATCCCCACACCCCAAACTACCCTTTTTGATTTTTTTTATTTTTCCAAAAATGGCTCTAACGATTTTGATTAAAATATCGTATATTAAAGATATATACCTGATAAATAAAATGTATATCTTGAATTTTCTGGGAATAGCCTCTGAAGACTTCTTTATTCTGGATCAATTTTAAGGAATTCTGCATAACTGCTAAACCGTAAAAGATGGAGCACGGTAAAACACACAATTTATATAACATACATTTTTTTCCTGGAATTGTTTCTCTTCTTAGACATTCCTTGCTTTTAGTTTTTTTTTTTTTTAACGTCCTTTAACCTGGTTGGTCATACCGGACGATGAATGAAATTGGTGAAATGATCTCGGGGTCCTTGGAGCTTAAAGTTACTCGACATTCGCCTTCTCAGGATAAGGGAAAACCCCGAAAAAAACCTTATCCAGGTAACTCGCCCTAAGCGAGATTCGAACTCACGACCTGTGGAATGTGAAGCAGACACGCTACCACCACACCACCCAAGTGGGAGCCTCAGCTTTGAAAAACTTATACTTTTCGCATACAGGAATTTGTCAACTTCTGTCCATACATACAAACAAAGGAACATCAATTACATAGCAACCAGCTTTTGACTATCACTTTAACCTATGCTACTCCCTTATTTCACTTCTACTCGACATGGAATTTTCGGGTCTACTGTGTATTTACGTGTAGATAAAGTAACATTAATGCCAGTATATAGTGGAGCATTTGTTTGGATGCTGACGATACTCCTCCATAAATGGCGCTCCACTTGTGACGAGCAATGAAACGAGTATCGATCATTATTTGATAGCAGTAATACCTTGGTGCTATCATACCAGCAAATAGTGTGGTGGAGTTGCGAGCGAGTTTGCAAAATTCACTCCTGTTTAATACAAACGTGTCTTCATAAACATGTTTGCAAAAGCTTACACTTCTATGTTAATTTAGATAAAGATGTGGGGAAACAATTTCTTGGTTGAAGATTCGACGCTCATTCAAAAGTAGCGAACGATTTGACAAAACTAGACAATAACGAAAGTTATCAACACAAAGTTACACTACCTTACTCTATTTCTCAACGAAATCGTCATTGCTATCAACGTATTTGTTGGATAGGTAGAGTCAAGACTGAAAAATTCAATGTCATAGCAGGGGTTTGAACCATGGATCTCCCAGTATCCAGCCGGTTGCTCTGCCACTGAGCTACCATGCCAACATGCCGGCATAGCATTGAATTCCTCAACTGACTTTAAGTATCAGGATTCACAGTATAGCCAACTATTGTTGTCAATTGGTACTGAATCCTGGAACTGAAGTACTTGCAACTTTGTAAGTCGCCATTGGGGTTGTCATCTCAAAATATGTTGATATCACCTTGTGGTTTACCAGGAAACATGCGAGTCAGTTGAGAAATTCAATGTTATGTTGGCATGTTGCCATGGTAGCGCAGTGGCAAGCAACCGGCTAGAGACCAGGAGATCGGTGGTTCAAATCCCATCTATGGCATTGAATTTCTCAGTCTGACTCTACCTATCCAACAAATACGTTGATAGCAATGATGATTTCGTTGAGAAATAGAGTAAGGTAGTGTAACTTTGTGTTGATAACTTTTGTTATTGTTTATTATGCCAAATCGTCTGTCACTTTCGTATCAGATGTATATATAAATGAATGTATCGTATTAGGTAATGTTAACGTAAGTTTCCAGTGCTCGACAATAACTGTGACATTGTAACAGTTAAATTGAGAGTAACACATGTTCATCAGGAGGCTATTTGAAGGAATGTGTCTCAACTTTACTCCAGTTAGATTAAAGGCCCCGGAGTATTTTGAGAGAGACGGATATCGCCGGACCGCAGGCAGCTCTGTGGTTCTTCACCGCCGTCCACTACCTCTGCTATCTGCTCTCTCATCCTCGCTTCTCTGGCATATAACATGTCTTAGCATTAACACCAATTTGCAAGTCCGAGTAATGCAAGAGTGCTTAGTAACAGATAGATCAACTATTTTGGTAGATTTGATTTTTACTTTCCCTAGCCCGTATGTACCATGTACATAGTATATAGAGAAGTTATTGCAATGCGCCTAAAGAATCCATACACAGATTTATCGGAAAATATATGTTTTGCGCTCCCCTGAGTCCGAAAAAAAACATTTCTAGAAAAAGGTGCGTGTGTCTGTGTGTAAATTTGGTATTTAGACTTAGTATCTTCCAGGGATGCAACACGAATATTTTCAAGAAAATCCCCCCACAACAATATAACCTATAGTGTAGTACTGAATGCATGTTTCATCCACAGTTAAGCGGAAACTCGTCAGAATTGCTACAGAAAAGTGCCAAATCAGCCTCCTAAACGACCACACAAGATGCAAAATTGAGAACGCTGTACCTTGTGATATGCCTGTGACCTCTACTGTTTCGCGAACTTTGATTCGTCGATCACTCAAAACCATATCCTCATTTTGTCAACCATTTCGGAGGAAGTCACTTCTACTGGAAGTCCGGAACGATGTTCATCATTTGTAGATGTACGGCCACGTTTAAATTCATTTATCCAATTGTAAATTGTTACAAACGCAGGAGCAGATGTGCCATGAACTTGATCCAACTCGGCTTTTATCTCTTTCGGTGTTAAGCCTTTTAAATAGAAGTGTTTAATCACGGCACGAAATTCGTTTGTTTTTGTTTTCCTTCTTTCTAAATAAGCACAAGATTGTTGATTCAATCGCCTATGGCAACGAAACCACGTGACTGATACAGCTGAAACTTTAGCTGCCGTCTAGTAAGAGACGACGGCTACTAAATACAAACCTTATTTTCCACGCTAGAATGTAATTTCTTGGATTTTCTAAGGACCGGTTGAACCCAGAGAAATGAATTTGAATGTACAACTTGAATTATAGGTTTTGTTCAATAAACAAAAGAATGGTATGACCCTACTAAAAGAATGAAAGAATACTCAAAATTTTAATGGAGCTATAATGATAGCCTCTGGTTTCGAAGGTCGCGGGTTCAAACCTGGATAAGGGTAATGGAGTTTAAAATCCTTAGCATGACTTCCTTAGGAGGGGAAATAAAGCCGTTGGTCACGTGTCGTAGATTTACGGCACGTAAAAGAACCTCAAGCTTGATAAAAAGGCCTCTAGAAAAATTAAGCGGTCTTTCACTCCCAATACAGAATAGGTCTCTGAGAAGTGTAACAGTTAAAAGTGAGTTTAGTTTTTCAGGAAGGAAAAGACCACATAGCACGTGGATTCAGGGAATTAGGGTTGGGACATTGAGTAACACTTGTGATACAATAGAGAAGAGCTAAACAATGTAGTGCTGGGCTCGAAACCGTAGGCGTATACTGTTCTCATTACTTCCTTGTCATCTGTTTCAGGGTTCAAGAAACCAGCGATCATCTGTGAACAATTGCAACTGGTCGCTTTTCCATGATGTCATTGAGGGACCATTCTGTCAAGACCTGCCTTCTTGGGCGGCATCGGATGCATTCCACCGCTCTAGCAGCACCGTTCATCGCTACACCTGCCGACAGCCCCAAAGCGGTAGATACGGTTTTTACTTTTTTATCAAAACTGACGTTACGATTACGCATTTAATTTGGTTTTCTGCCCCTGTAGTTTTTTGGAACGTTAGTTATACTAGGGTTGGCTGTTTTATATCTTTTAACCTGAGGATTTTGTTTTAACTTTCATTTTGGTATTTTAATGTTCCTTGTACACACTGTGACTTTTATTCCTGTCAGTTTTCATTGGTTCTTGAATTAGTTGTTACTTTATAGTTTTTTTGTGTCTTTTAACCCTGGTGTTTGCTGTGTTTTGTTTTATTGGGGCGCTTATGACCTTAGCAGTTAAGCGCCCTTAAACACCATTCATCATCATCGGATGCATTCGATCTGGAATTTTTAGGGGCCCGATTTGAGTCCCTCCCGTAAGTCGCAAAGGGCCATATGCGGTGCTGTGGGAACCTGAAAATCTTACCACTATTCGTGTTTCTTAGCAGTGTTATAAAGTGCTCGGCGATGTGTAGTTACTAGTAATAGTACAGGGTAACTCAAAAGAATGGGAAATTCTGGAAAGTGTTGTGGCAACCCTGAGCGCTAGACTTGCAAAAAACATGGAGGAACGCCTTTGTAATAAAAGCCTTTTACAGGAGTGGAAGCCCATGAGCTGCCAACTGTTGGTTTCAGCAAGATGGAGCTACGGCACACATCGATGCGAGCTGGTTGGTAGCCGTGTCATTTCAAGCCACGGTGACATGTGACACAGTACACGGGGCAAAGAGTTACTCAGAACGGAAAGATAAATCATAACCAATAATGTAAGTTATATCAAAAAGTGAAATATAAATGGAAGGGAAGAAAGATTTCAAACACGTATAAGTAGCCGAGCTGTCACGAGCTGGTGGCTCAGTACCGTTAGGGGTAGAGCATTGAGGGTGAGAGTACACTGTCAGAGGGAAGGTAAAAAACAATGCTACTGTCAGTCAGGCGACACTGTTGGGGCACTTGGCGTAGAACATCGGCAGAGCAAAGATGGGATATTTAGCATCCGTGGTGGAGTCAGCCAGGCTACCTTTAGTCGTGAGGGAAACAGTTATTGTAACACTGACAGAGTACGGGATAAATCACGTCATTAAAAGTAATAAGCAACAATAATCACGGTCGCTTACAGTACAACATTTAAGAGGAGTGTGTGTGTGTGTTCGACGGCGGAAAACGACCGAACTAACTGAATAAAGCTCTTGTGTCGTACCACACCCTGAAAGAGTTTCCATGCTAGTAAAAATCCTGAGCCTACGTTCACAAATACACAACATTCCTAGTACCCAAAATCTGCACCCGTAACCACGTTACCGTGGCCCCCAAGAGCGCCCGACCTAACAAAGAGCCGTTTACCGTACTCGACCTGCTACCATCGAAGAACTTAAAACAGGATTGCTGTTGAAATGAGCCACACAGGAATGTGAGGGAGCTCTTTTTCAGTAAAGGGGAACCTATAAATAAATATGTGTAAAGTAATGCCGCGTTCCTTTGAGTCACCCTGTAGTAGTGTTTGTTAAGTGCATCAATTCGTCACACAGTCGCATAAGCGGGCTGAGCTACTTGCATTACATTACGAACAAAAAAAATCTGATATGCTCCATTCACATGCCTTTCTCTACATCTCTGCAATAAATTATTATTATTAAAAAGATTATGCTTCTATTTACTTCATGCTAATCGAGAAAAAATTAGCAGAAATAGTCTTATTACTTGCTTCCTTGTAAGTAGAAGGGAACTAAGGGAGTACCATAGGTTAAAGTGATAGTCAAAAATTGGTTGCTATGTGACTGAAGTTCCTTTGTTTGTATGGACACAAGTTGACAAATTCCTGTATGAGAAAAGTATGTTTTCCAAAGCTGAAAAACAGCAAGGCATATCTCAAAAACAATCAACTGAACGAAAAAAATGTATATTACATAAATTGTGTGTTTTAACGTGCTCTACATTTTTTCTGTGGTAAGTTTTTGTCCATCTCTTACGGTTTAGCAGTTATGCAAAATTCCGTAATATTCATCCAGAATAAAGTAGTCTTCAGAGGCTATTCCCAGAAAATTCAAGAAATACATTTTATTTTACAGGTAAATATCTTTAATATAAGCTATTTTAATCAAAATCGTTAGTCATTTGAGAGGAAATCAAAATTTTCGGACATTTTTTCATGTAAAGGGTAGTTTGGGGTAGGGGGATTTTTCTCAAAATATTCGTGTCGCATCCCTGGAAGAAACCAAACTTAAATACCAAGTTTTGTATTTTACCGACTTTTCGTTTTTGAGTTATCGTGTTCACAGACACACGGACCTCTTTCTGAAAATGCTGTTTTTGGCTACCCTAAAACATATATTTCCGGTGACTAATCTTTTGTTTTCTTTGATAACTAAAAGCAACCCTAGAGCAAATTGAGTTTCTGTTTAGCAGAGAATATTTATGATAAACTGAACATAGTTGCCAAGCTTTAAGCAAGAAAATTGGTATTTAAAAATGTATAAGAAAGTTTTCTTTTGCAGAAAAACTGGTGGATTAGATTGAAAAGCCCGTCATCTGCGATCAAGAGGAGGAGGCTGTTGTTTTATTGTTCAAAGAGAAGTGCAAATATCTTTAGGTTTTATTTCCCTCTCATCTTTATATTTATGGTGAAAAGCGCCCCGGGTGTCGGAAACACATGCAACATTTCACTGAAAGCTGTGGCGAAATATCTCTCTTACCTTCTCTAGCACGTGTGTACACAGTCGGTACAGAGGGCTATGTACTCCTCGCAAAACCTCCACACCGAGAATCTTACCTGAAATGCATGTTTTGAGGGCCTTTGAATCCAAAATGTCTTACGTGTAACACTGACAGGACTTTCTCTAGCTGCTCTACAAACAAGCGCCTTACAAAATACTATTCTTCTTTTTGCACCATGTTAAAATTTATAATAGAAAACAATAACAACGAGTGCCTTGGAAACGGTTAATTCCACAACAGAAACGTAAAGGGCATAAATTGTGTGTTTTGACAAGTTCTACATTTTTACTCTCTCTACACGTGCTATGTACATAGTGTATAGAAAAGGTACTCTATTGCACCCAAAAATTCAAAACCGAGATTTCACCTGAAATATACGTTTTCAGACCTCCTGAATCCAATGCCAGTATTTTTAGAAAAATGTCCGTGGTGTCTGTCTGTGTGTTTCTGTGGGCAGCATAGCTCAGAAACGAAAATACCCTTAAAAACCAAACTTGGTATTTAAATGTGGTATCTTCCAAGGTTGCGGCACGAAGATTTTCAAGAAAATCCCTTCACTCCCAACTATTCTTTACATGGAAACAATTTCAAAATTTTTGATTTTCTTAAAAATGGCTCTAACGATTTTGATTAAAATACCTTACATTTTAAGATATTTACTTACAAATTAAAATGTATGTCTTAGATTTTCTGGGAATAGCCTCTAAAGACCTCTTTTTTCTGGATGATTTTTATTGAATTTTGCATAATCGGTAAACCGTAAGAGATAGACAAAAACTCACTCCACAAAAAATGTAGATCATGATAAAACACACAATTTATGTCGTTTACATTTTTTTCGTGAAGCTCATCGCTTTTGAGATATTCCTGTTTTTTGGTTTCAACTATGAAAAACTTATGCTTTTCTCATACAGGGATTTTTCAACTGCTGTCCATTCAAACAAAGGAACTTCAGTCACATAGCAACCAGCTTTTGACTACCACTTTAACCTATGTTACTCCCTTATTTCTCTTCTACTTACAAGGAAGCAAGTAATAAGAGTATTTCTGCTAATTTTTTCTCGATTAGCGAGAAGTAAATAGAAGCATAAGCTTTTTAACAATAATTTGTTGCAGAGATGAAGAGAAAGTCATGTGAAAGGGACACACCAGATTTGTTGTGTGGTAAGTTTTTAACTCATCTCTCGGTTTACTAGATATGCAAAATCGAATAAAAAGGTTTTCTGTGTCCATTCACAGAAATTTGAAGATATACATTTTATTTTTGTATGTAAATACCTTTAATATACGTTATTTTAAACAAAATTTTATCCATTTTTTTGAAATACAGAATTTTCCAAAATGTTTTCCTGTAAAGGGTAGTTTAGAGCGGGGAAATTTTCTTCAAAATCTTCGTGTCGCATCCTTGCAGAATGATAAATTTATATACCAAGTTTGGTATTTTACCGATGTTTTTGAATTATCGTGTTCACAGGCACACAGACATATACACGGACCTTTTTCTAAAACTGTTTTTTATGCAGGGGACCCTAAAACGTCTTTTTCCTGTGACATCTCGGTATTGAATTTTTGGATGCAGCACAATACCTTCTCTATAAGCTATGTACATAATACGTGTAGAGAAAGTAAAAGTGAAAAACCCTTGGTATATAAATTTAGTATGTTCCAAGTTTGCGATAATGGCTATTTATGGTACAAGTGGTAAAATGGTGTTTTATATTGTGGGTAGGAAGCTACGAAGACTATGTGTATCATATACTATTCTGAATATTATGATTATAAATATGTTGTTTTACATATTTCACGGAGTTCGTACTTAATGGTCTGCGATATTCAGTTGTTGCCTTGCTTAACATCAGTGTTGACAACATGATGACTTACTCGTACAGAACGGAGACAGTGTAGCAGTTGTAATTTTGCTCTCTCCGCTGTTTGTATAATTTCGTCAGGTTCATCATCCGCCATTTTATGGATCGATACGAGCTTTCAGAGTCATGGCCTACTTGAATGAGACCGTGGACACACAAACCAAAGTTGTTATTATTTTATAACGCTGAGTCACAGAATTTCATACTTTTAACATCAACTGTCTAAAAAAAGATTTCCAGAAAAATTCCCCCTGCCCAAAATACTCTTTAGATGAAATATTTAGCGAACTTTTCGTTTTTCTGCAAAATATCTCTAATGATTTTGGTCAAAATTGCGTATGTTGAAGATGTTAACATAGCAAATAAAATGTAAATACTGCATTTCTTGTGCATAACTAGTACATATTGGGCGATAGATGAAAACTTACTGCACAAAAAACGTAGATCAAGCTATATCGTATTCAGTTTTTATTTATTTGTTCTTACTTTCTCTACACTTACTGTGTACATAGTGTATATTGTAATGCACCCAAAAACTCGATCTAAGCTATGAAACAACAAGTACTGTGAAAATACGCAATTATAGACACTATAAAATTAGTATATTTTACTGCAGTACGCGTGAAACATTAAGCCTACGATTCTAACCCATGACACGGCACGTACTATAAAACTACGCAATTATAGACACTATAAAATTAGTATATTTCACTGCAGTACGTATGAAGCATGCAACGCCTACGATTCTAAACTACGAAAGGGCACGTACTATAAAACTACGCAATTATAGACACTATAAAATTAGTATATTTTACTGCAGTACGTATGAAGCATGCAACGCCTCCGATTCTAAGCCATGAAACGGCACGTACTATAAAACTACGCAATTACAGACACTATGAAATTAGTATTTTCACTGCAGTACGCGTGAACATTAACAAAGGAAGCAGTATTTGTATACGGTACTCACCAGAAGATGATTTGCGTGGTGCTGTATTATCACGCCGCGCACTAGGGAGAGCAAGCAACCCGCGGCACGTCGGGAACGCGACTGAGCGCATCCTCTCGCAGCATCCCTGTCCCTGTCAAGTTCGGCAGTCTCCGGATCTTGCTCGGCTGCCTGCGTTCCACTTCTTATCTGCATACAAAACATGTGGGAATAAAATAGGAGCAGAGGAATATGATGGAAAAGAGAATGTGGATAATAATCTGAGGCACATCCAACTGGGAAATCTTATTTGTTCCATTCATATGACTTTCTCTACATCTCTGCAACAAATTATTTTTATAAAGCTAATGCTTGTATTTATTTCATGCTAATCGAGAAAAAATTAGCACAAATATTCTTATTACCTGCTTCCTTGTAAGTAGAAGCGAAATAAGGCAGTACCATAGGTTAAAGTGAAAGCCAAAAGCTGGTTGCTATGTGACTGATGTTCCTTTGTTTGTATGGACAGGAGCTGACAAATTCCTATATGAGAAAAGTATAAGATTTTTAAAGGTGAAATCAAAAACAAGGAATAACTCAAAAACGATCTACTCCACGAAAAAAATGTAAATAACATAAACTGTGTGTTTTAGCGTGCTCTACGTTTTCTGTTTGACAAGTTTTTGTCCATCTCTTACGGTTTAGCAGTTATGCAAAATTCCATATAAAGGGTACTTTTGGGGTGGGGGGATTTTCCTGAAAATCTTCGTGTCGCATCCCTGGAAGATACTTAAATTAAATACCAACTTTTCTTTTTTGAGCTATCGTGTTCAAGGACACACGCGCGCGGGTCTTTTGATGAAAATGCTTATTTTTGGGTACAGGGAAGCCTAAAACATATATTTCCGGTGAAATCTTGGGATCGAATTTTTGGGTGAAGTGCAATATCTTCTCTATACTCTATGTACATAGTATGTTTAGAGAAAGTAAAAGTTGTTAAAAAGCTTATTCTTCTTTATATTTCATGCTAATCAAGATAAACGTTAACAGAACTTGTCTTATTACTTGCTTCCTTGTAAGTAGAAGGGAATACACTTGGATAAAGTGATGGTCATATGATTTAAAATGTTGTAGCTATGGGATTGAAATCCATTTCTATGCGTGGCCAGGAGTTGAAAAATTCCCGTATGATAAAAGTTTAAGTATTTTAAAATTGAAATCGATAACAAGGAATATCTCGGAAATGCTTAATTTCACGAAAAAAAGAGTACGTGATAAATAGTGTGTTGTAACGAGATCTACATTTTTACTTTCTCCAACGTACTATGCACATAGTGTATAAAGAAAATATTTGTTATACCGAAATGCTGGAACCAATATTTCTCCGAAATATACCTTTTGGTATCCCATGCATCGAAAAATTAAATTTTAAAAAAGGTCCGTGTGTGAATATCCGAAAGCCGGTAAAATTCAAAACTTGGTATTTGAATGTAAAATCAGATTTTGAGAAGAACCCCGACACCTCAAACTGACCTTTACAAGAAGAGTTTTCGAAATGTTTGATTCTGACAAAACTGATTTTGATTAAAAAGTTGCATACTATTTATATCCCATGTACGTATGTTGAATTTCCTGGGAGCATCTCAACACCTCTTTATTCTGAAAGCGTTTTATAAAATTTTGCATAACGTTAAATCGTAGGAGATATATAAAAAGTCTGATGTGTTCCATTCACATGACTTTCTCTACATCTCTGCAAAAAATTATTATTTACTTTGTGCTAATCGAGAAAAAAAAAAAAAACCAGCACAAATAATCTTATTACTTGGTTCCCTGCAAGTAGAAGCGAAAAAAGAAGGTAGCATAGGTTAAAGTGATAGCCAAAAGCTGGTTGTTATGTGACTGAAGTTCCTTTGTTTGTATGGACAGCAGTTGACAAATTCCTGCTTGAGAAAAGTATCTAAAAAAAATTATAAACTCCACCAAAAAGATCTATATTACATGAATTTGTATTTTAAGGTGCTCTACAGTTTTTTGTTTTTTAAATTTTTGTCACATCTGTTACGCAAAATTCCGTAAAACTCATCCACAATAAAGTAGTCTTCAGAGGCTATGCCCTGAAAATTCAAGATATACATTTAATTTTTCAGGTAAATATCTTTAATATATGATATTTTAATCCAAGTCGATTTTCTAAAAAAAATCTCCATATAAAGGGTAGTTGGGGAAGGGGGGGATTTACTTCGTGTCGCATCCTTGGAAGATACCAAACCTAAATACCGAGTTTGGTATTTAATAGACTTTTCGTTTTTGAGCTATGCTGCCCCCCCCCCCACACACACACACACACACACACACACACACGCGCGCGCGCGGACATTTTTCTAAAAATGCTTTTTTTGGGATTCAGAGGTCCCTAAACATGTATTGCCGGTGAAAACTTGATATCGAATTTTGGGGTGGAATGCAATACCTTCTCTATACACTATGTACATAGTAAGTGTAGAGAAAGTACAAATGCAAATCTCGTTATAACACATAATTTATGTCATAGTTCTTTTATGTAGAACTGACCGTTTCTGAGATATTCTTTGTTATTGGTTTCAATTTTAAACTCATTAACTTTTTCTCAAACGGAGTGCGACGCTTCGGCTCATGTCTCTTGATCCAACCTTCAATTGTTTTTAATATATTTACTGTTGGTTTAGCGTACTGTATTCCCTTTGCTCACAAGAAACCAAGCAGTAGGGCAATTTCCACTAATGTTAACCTTGACTGGCATTTGTAACAAAAGGGTTGTTTGTGTAACAGCTAGAGAAAGTCATGTGAGTGGAACACATCAGAGTTTTACTTTATCCACACGTACTATGTACATAGTGTATTGCATTCCACCAAAAAGTTCGATAGGTACAGAAATTTCACTGGAAATAGACGTTTCAGTATCCCTGTACCCAAAAAAAGTATTTTCAGAAAAAGGTCCGTCTGTATGTGAACACGATAACCGAAAACCGAAAAGTCGGTAAAATACCAAACTTGGTATGTAAGTTTAGTATTTTTCAGGGATGCGACACAAAAATTTTCAGAAGAATGTCCCCACCCCAAACTACCCTTTACATGAAAAACATTTTGAAATTTTTGATTTTCTCAAAATTTGTCTAACGATTTTTATTAAAATACCGTATTTTAAAGATTTGTATACGGCGAATAAATTGTATATCCTGAATTTTCTGGGAATAGCCTCTAAAGACCTCTTTACTCTGAATAATTTTGCGTAACTGATGAACCGTAAAACACAAATGATATAAATTGTGTGCTTTAACGTGATCTAAATTTTTATTTTTTTCGTTGAATTTATAATTTCTGAGGTATTCCTTGTTATTTGTTTCAGAATCAAAATACTTAAACTTATCCCACACGGAAACTTTCAACCACATGACAACCAACTCTTAAAAGATTTGTCTATCACTTTAGCCTGGTGTATTCCCTTATTTTCCTTTTTGCTAATGTTTATCTCGATTATCACTAGATAGAAGAAAATGCTTTTAATAATAATTTGTTACAGCGATTTAGAGAAAGTCATGTGAATGGAACACATCAGATATTTGTTTAGTAAGTTTTTGATACAGGGGACCCGATGAAACCTCTGTATCAAATGTTTGGGTGGAGTGCAATACCTTCTCTATCTACTTGGAGAAACTAAACATATTTGGTGGTAAGACAATCATTTTCTGTGTCTGTGTTGTTCAAACCCACCGCTATTGTTTCCATTTTCTTGTCCCAGGCAATTAGAATGAGTGCCCCATTGATCGTGGGCCCAACACCATCTTATGTCCTCGTGTGTGTGTGTTTCACAATTAAATGAATTGCTGGAGAGAAAAGTGACGTTACCTCCCATGTAGGGCATACTTGTAATTTGTACCGATAGATGGTGACAGTGGTGTATACTTGGTGCAAGAGCATAGAGTATTATCATGTGGAAACGAGCGAGAGGTTTCACATCCACTCTGTCCTTGGCTTTTTCGTGGTTTCCCTGGTTGGTAGGCGAATGTAAGGTGCGTTGTCATTTGCCTTTTCCCTTCACTCTGCGTTCATCTCCTTTTACGTGAGTTTCTAACTTGTGTGACGTAGGACTAAGCCTTATTCTAAGCACTTGAGAGCTGCTTGGTTGTACGGGTCGTTAATCGTCCTCCATCTTCCAAACCACCTCAAGTTAAAGTTTACATGGAAACTTAAACTTAATTATTTTGACCATCTTTAAGATATTCTAATGAAAAAGATGAGCATATCTTCAATTTTTGGCGCTACAGATTGAATTTTGTAAAACTGGTAAACGCTAAGACATCACAAAACCTTACTATACAAAAAAAATAGTTACCGAGTTATTCAAAGCAGTAATGCTTTGAATTTTCAAAACCTACCGCTCACCAATGGAAATCGTTATTCGATTTTTCGATTTTTCTCGTGAACATACAAACAGAACATACTTTCAAAAACCATCACATAGTGACCATCTCTTTAAAAATGATTATCGTTTTATCCTAGTGTATTCCCGAATTCTGATAGTGCTACAAGGAAAAATGAAAACTGTAAAATGAATTTGTTGAATATATCTATAGAAGGCAAACATCATATAAAGCGATCTGAAGGTCACGGGTTCAAAACTGGCGTAGACCGGTGGATTTTAAGTATCCTTAAAAGGAACAGCTTGATATCAGTAATTTATATAAAAGTACTCCTGTGGGACGAAATTCCGTCACACTGGTGGCGTTAATATGAATCTAGCAGTTATCAGCGTCGTTAAAAATAAAATATGTACAATAGAGGGGGGTATTTAATTCCAAGCAAACATTTGATACCGAGATTTCATTTGAAATACAAGTTTTAGAGTCCCCTAAACTAACGAGGCATTTTTAGAAAAATGTCCGTGTGTCTTTACGTAAAGTTGGCCAAATACCAACCCTGATATTGAAGTTCAGCATCTTTCAAAAAATGTTCCCTCTCCGAAGTGTTTATTTTTATTTTCTCAAAAATGGTGTTGAACCTTTAAAATATCATATTGGTAAGGTGTTTGCAATAAAAGAAATCTGATGTCTTCTTTCCATGCGACTTTCTCTACATCTCGCAAAAAATTGTTAAAACCCTTCGGTCAGATGACCGTGATTGGTTACAAGTGCCTAATCTCGGCCATTCCATTGGCGCTCTAATAGTTGAGCTGAATTGCCCTTCTAATTCATGCTAATCAAGTTAGACATTAGCAGACATTTCTGGTGAGTATGTGATGCAATTCAAATTGGGTTCTCTTTACATGGCTATGAGTAAAAACAGAAATGACAACTTCCCGTATGAGAAAGCCGTTTTGAAACATCTGGGAATCTTTAAGTCCGCAAAACACCGTGCTCTTCAACAAATTCTACATTTTTGTGTGGTAATGTGTTTTTCTTTCTCTTACGATTTACCAGATATCCAAAATGAACAAGCCTTTAGAGGCTTTGCCCAGAAAATTCAATATACATTTCAGTGTAAGAAAAATATCTTAAACTGTGGTATTTTATACAAATTTGTGACAGATATTTTTTAGAAAATCAAATTTTTTGAAAAATGCTCCATGTAGAAGCTTCGTGTGGCATCCATGGAGAATAGTGAATTTTTCATTTTTGAGTTTTGCTGTCCACAAGACACACGCGGATTCTTTTGTTGTTTTTTTCTTGATTTCAACGGAATCTAAAACATCTACTATGTGCACTTACATACGTGCTCGAGAAAGTAAAACGAATAAGTATTTTAGATTGAAATAAGAATTCATCCAAAAACGCAGGTTATCTTGGGAAAGGTTGAATACAAAAATAAATTATTTGACATGACTGTTTCCTTTAACAACATATATTTTTACTTTCTCTACACGTACTATGTACATAGTGTATAGAGAAGGTATTGCACTCCACCAAAAAATTTGATCCTGAGATTCACCGGAAATATATGTTTTAGGATCCCCTGTATCCAAAAAAAGTATTCTCAGAAAAATGTCCGTGTGTTTGTAAACACGATAACTCAAAAACGAAAAGTCGGTAAAATACCAAACTTGGTATTTAAGTTTAGTATTTTCCAGGGATGCGACACGAAGATTTTGAGAAAAATCCCCCCACCCCAAACTACCCTTTACATGGAAGTTTCTTCGAAAATTTTCATTTTCTAAAAAATGGCTAACGATTTTCATTAAAACATCGTATATTAAAGATATTTACCTGACAAATAAAATGCATATCTTGAATTTTCTGAGGACTACTTTATTCTGAGTGAATTTTGTATAACTGGTAAAACGTAAGAGATATAACTTCACAAAAATGTAGAGCTCGTTATAACTCACAATTTATTTCGTTGAGTTGACCATTTTTAAGTTACTGCTTGTATCAGATTTTAAAAATTTATACTTTTCTCGTACAGAAATTTGTCAACTCGTGTGCATACAAACAAAGGAACTTCAGTCACATAGCAACCAGCTTTTGACTATCACTTTAACCTATTGTACTCCCTTATTTCCCTTCTAATTACAAGGAAGCAAGTAATAAGACTATTTCTGATAATTTTTTTCTCGATTAGAGTGAAGTAAATAACAATAATTTGACAACAATAATTTGTTAAGTTATGTAGGGAAAGCCATATGAATGGAACGTATTACTTTTTTTTTCTTTTGTATTTCTTGGTTTGTGTTGTTTGCTACTTTCAGATGTTGATCTTCAACCGCTCGTTCTCGTCTTCTGAGGTTTGATATTTTCTTGCTCGCATATATTTCGCTAATGTTCTGCATCTAGTTAATGTAATCTTCTTTTGTTTTTTGTGTTGTTAGAATGTATAATTAATTGTGTTCTTAAAAAGCCTTTATTTGAACATCCTACAATCCTTCCTTAAGAAAAAACAGCAGCTTTCAGGCGACGTTTTGATTGTTTATTCAAATTATTTGTAAGAAGATTTTCTTTGTGTTAAAACGAGAAACACTTTTGTGATGTAAAAGCTGTATCTCTAAAAACTTTTACTTTCAAGTGTGGTAATGTGTAATTATGATTAGCATAAGTAAATATAAAAATAAGCTTTTCAACAATGTCTTATTACTTGCTTCATTGTAAGTAGAAGGGTAATAGGTTAAAGTGATAGTCAATTCTTTTAAAATTGGTTGGTATGTGATTGAAGTACCTTTGTTTGTATGGACAGGGGTTGACAATTTCCCGTGTGAGAAAAGTACACGTTTTTTAAAACTGAAACAAATAACAAGGAATGTCTCTAAAACGGTCAACAAGACAAAAAATCTGATGTGTTACACTCACATGACTTTCTCTAGCCCCTCTACAAACTTCTTAGAAAAGAGTATTCTTCTTTGTACACAATGCTAATCGAGATAAACATTAGCAGAATGTTCTTATTACTTAGTTCCTTGTAAGTAGAAGGCAACTAAAGGAATGTGCAATGTTAAAGTGATAGTCAAATATTTTAAAAGCTGTCGTTATGCGATTGTCATTTGAAATCGCTTCTCTGCTTGGCCAGCTGTAGAACAAAAGAAAAACGGACACTTCCTGTCTAAGTACTTCACATTTGAAAGCAATAACAAGGAATATCTTGGAAACGGTTACTTCCACAACAAAAATGTATACGACTTAAATTGTGTGTTTTTGACGAGATCCACATTAATTGGGCAGTAAGTTTTTGTCTATCTCTTATGGTTTAGCAGTTATACAAAATTTGGCAAAATTCATCCAGAATAAAGAGGTCTTTAGAGGCTTTTCCCAGAAAATTCGAGGTATACATTTTATTTAGGATATAAATAGCTTTGATATGCAGGATTTTAATCAAAACCAGAGCTATTTTTTAAGAAAATAAAATTTTTCGAAATTTTTTCCGTGTAAATGATAGTTTTTGATGGGGGGATTTTTTTTTTAAATCTTCGTGTCGCATCTTTGGAAAATACTAAACCTAAATACCAAGTTTAGTATTTGACGGTCTTTCGTTTTGTGTCTATGCTGTCCACAGACACACATGGACCTTTTTTTAAAAATGCTTTTTTCGGACCTCGGGGACCCCAGAATATATGTTTCCGGTGAAATCTCGGTATCGAATTTTTGAGTGAATTACAATACCTTCTCCATCCCTATGTATATTGCACATATAGAGCTAGAGAAAGTAAAAATATATATGACATATTTGTGTGTTTTGAAGAGATCTGCATTTTTGTGCAGTAATTTTTTTTTTTCCTTACGTTCTAGGAGCTATACAAAATTCGGCAAATTCCATCCAGAATGAAGAGGTCTTCATAGATTATTCCCAGAATGTTTAAGAATATACATTGTATTTGTCACGTAAGCATCTTAAATATGAGATTTTAATCAAAATCGATAGTCATTTCTGAGAAAATGAAATCTTTCGGTTTTTCCATATAAAGAGCACTTTGGAGTGGGGAAGTTTTCTTTAAAATATTTCTGTTTCATCCTTCGAAGATACCAAACTTAAATACCAAGTTTGGTACTTAACTTCCTTTCAGTTTTTGAGCTATGCTGTCCACGAACCTTTTCTAGACTCGGGAGACTTCAAAACATATATTTGCGGTAAAATCTCAGTATTGAATTTTGTATGCAATGAAATATCTTCTCTATACACTATATAGATAGTACGTGTAGAGAAAGTAGATAGATAGATAGATTGTTTATTTGCCAGAACAATACAGAGTTTGTATAGCAACGTCAACAAACATAAATAACAAAACAAGTTACAAAAACATATTACTTTTACAATTATAAAGCTCTGAAACAGTGTACAATGGATTGGAGAGCAGAACAGTCATAAGTTTTCTTTTGAACAATGATAAGGGCAAGGTTTTTACATTATTAGGAAGGCTGTTAAATAGGTTTAAAAATATGGTTTCAAATGAGTTTTGGACCTTGCTATACTTACATTTTGTAATATAAATGTTTGCAGTATTTCTTGTGGAATAATTGTGAACAGAGGAACACAATGTATAAGAATTTATATTCATTTTGACAAATAGTAAACAATTAAGAACAAATAAAGATACCATTGTCAATATACCCAATTTAATAAAAAAGGTTTAAGATGTGTCCTAGGGGATACACCACTCATAAGCGTAATGGCTTTCTCGTGAAGCACAAAAACTTTATTGGCAGAAACATGGTTGCCCCAGAATAAAATACCATAATTCATATGGCTATTTATGCACCCATAATATATGCTTTTCAAGGAGTTCAAAGACAAATGTTTTTTTAAAATTCTTAATAAAAAAGCTTATTTTACTTGCCACACTGTTGATATGGCTATGCCAACCTAAACACGGTTGGATGTTAATTCCTAAACATTTAACAGAGTTAGCAACAGAATCTGAGCTAGATAAATTGACATTAAAAGATAAATCAACCGTTTTGTTATAATTAACAATAAGGCTATTGTGTGTACACCAATTTTCAATTATATTGGATAACATTACAATTTTAGGCTCCATAAGAGTTCTATCTTTGAGAGAGATATTGATTGCCCAATCATCAGCATAGACATAAGCAATTGTCTTGAACATTATAAGGGAGATCATTGATATAAATGATAAAAAAACAGGGGTCCAAGTATGGAGCCCTGTGGAACACCATGTTTTACCAATTTGAATTGTGAATGTTTATCATTTACATAAACAGACTGATACCTATTTTATAAATATGATCTAACCAGTTTCAAACTGTTATCGTCAAAACCATAAAATTTAAGTTTTTTAAGCAAGGTATCGTGCGAAATAGTGTCAAAAACTTTGGTCAGATCAAAAAACCTGCTATGAACGGTGTCCCTCTTTCAATGCAATAGTATGTTCTGGTCTTAAAAGAAACTATGACATCAATAGTTCTGAAACCAAACTGATTAAAATAGCGACTTCTCTTGAAAATATTTAGTAATTTCAAACGTCTTAGACATTATTGGTAATATACAAATAGGTCTATAATTAATCAATTCATGTTGTCTCCCTTTTTATGTATGAGTATAACCTTGGCTTATTTAAACATCTCAGATGTGTTCCATGTGATGACCTTTTCTACCTGATCTATCAACTATTCTTACAAAATATTATTCTTCTAAATGGAAAATGGCGTGTTATTTATGGACGCGTGAAAGCCCGCTTAATTTTGCTCAGAGGCCTCTCTTATCAGGCTTGAGATTCTTTTACGTGCCGTAAATCTACGACACGGGACCAACGGCTTTACTTCCCTTCCGAAGGAAGCCATGCTAAGGATTTTTACGCCCGAAAAAATCCATCGTCCTCCGCCGGGTTTGAACCCGCGATCTTGGGTATATGAAGTTAGCATGGTAACCATTACACCACGGATGGCGACTATTATTCTTCTGTTTACATCAGCTAATTCTTTTAAAAGATCTTCCATTGAAATTTGGTTTTCTTTCGTTGTACCGGAGTAAAACAAGAGAGACATGGAACGGAGTAGGACTTGCGTTTGAGAAAAGTTTTAAAATAGTTTGACATTGAAACGAATAACAGATAATATCTCTGAAATTATTGTTGGCTCTACATAAACCCTGTAACAGTTTTTGTGCATGTCACCCAGAACTTCAGAGAATATCCACAGGACACTGGAAATAGAAATAGGGTTTCATTTATGGACGCTATTGGAGGTGAAAGACCGCTTAATTTTGCTCAGAGACATTTGTATCAGCCTTGAGGTTGTTTAACGTGCCGTAAATCTAGGCTCATCGTCCTCCGCCAGGTTTGAACCCGCGACCTTAGTTATAGAATGGTAACCATTACACCGCGGAGGGCGCTACACATTTTATTTGCAATGTCTTTAATATACGGCATTATAATCAAAATCACTACCGTCATTTTAAAAAATCTGATGTGTTCCATTCACATGACTTTCTCTACATCTCTGCATCAAATTATTGTTAAATAGCTTATTCTTCTATTTACTTCCTGCTAATCGAGATAAACATTAGCAGAAATAGTCTTATTACTTGCTTCCTTGTGAGTAGAAGGGAATAAGGGAGTAGCATAGGTTAAAGTGACAGTCAAAAGCTGGTTGCTATGTGACTGAAGTTCCTTTTTTGTATGGACACGAGTTGACAAATTCCTGCATGAGAAAAGTATAAGCTTTTAAAGCTGAAACCAAAAACAAGGAATATCTCAAAAACGATCAACTACACGAAAAAAATTATATAACATAAATTGTGTGTTTTAACGTGTTCTACATTTTTTGTGTGGTAAGTTTTTGTGTATCTCATACGATTTAGCAGTTAGGTAAAATTCCGTAAAATTCATCCAGAATAAAGTAGTTTTCAGAGGCTGTTTCCAGAAAGTTCAAGATATACATTTTATTTGTCAGGTAAATGTCTTTAATATACCTATGATATTTTAATCAAAATCGTTAGTCTTTTTGAGAAAACCAAATTTTCGAAAAAAAGTTCCATGTAAAGGGTAGTTGGTGGCGGGGGGATTTTTCTTAAAATCTTCGTGTCGCATGCCTGGAATATACTAAAATTGAATACCAACTTTGGTATTTTACCGAATTTTCGTTTTTGAGTTATCGTGTTCACAGACACACGGACCTTATCCTGAAAATGCTTTTTTTTTTTTAACATATGGGACCCTAAAACATGTGTTTTTGGGTGCAATACAACACCTTTTTCTACACTATGGACATAGTACGTGTAGAGAAAGTAAAAATTGAACATTTAAAAAAACACTCTATGAAAATGGTATTTTGAGGTGGGGGAACTCTTCTTGTCAAATCCGTGGAAGATACTAACCTTAAATACAAAGTATGTCGTTTAGGCGACTTTTCGTTTTGGGGCTATCGTTCCCACACATCCACTCTATTCTAAAAATGCTTTTTTTGTTTGGGGGTCCTCAAAACATGTATTTGCGGTGAAATCTTGGTAAGGAACCTTTGGATGGGATATAACACCTCTATCCATTGTGTACACTATAGTATGTGCTAGAGTAACAAAAACAGACGGAACGACACACGGACGTTTTTCTAAAAATGTTTTACTTAGCAGTCCTCAAAACATGCATGTGAAATATCAGAGTCAGCTTCTCGTGCAATGCAATACCTTCTCTACCTACTGTGTCCATGGTAGAGCAGTAGACTCGTTTGCCAAGCGAGAAGCTTGTGCGAGAGTATAAATAATTCATTAACTACTAAAGCAGCGAGCAGATGAAACGTTTTGCACCTCAAACGTTAAAGGCAAATGTTTGATTTTGTAAAGGAATCCCGTGCGTACTTTGATATAAGCTTGCTCGCCGCCTCAGTCAGGTTGCTATTACTGAATCTCATCCCCATATGCTAGTTTGCCTTCATGTAACCTGCGTGTCTTTCTACTTTCTCTAAACGTATCTACTGTGTTTGATGGCATTGTATTCACCTAAAAATTCAAAGTCGATATCTCCCCTGAGTACAAAAAAAAATCTGATGTGTTACACTCATATGACTTTCTCTAGCTTCTCTAACTTCTTACAAAAGATTATTCTTCTTTCTACACAATGCTAATCGAGATAAACATTAGCAGAATGTTCTTATTACTTAGTTCCTTATAAGAAGAAGGAAACTAAAGGAATGTGTTATGTTAAAGTGATAGTCAAATGTTTTAAAGCTGTCGTTATGCGATTGTCGCGTCTTTGTTTGGCCAGGAGTAAAAGAAACGGACACTTCCTTAACTGTGAAAAGTATAATTTTTAAAACAAACCAATAACAAGGAATATCTTAAAACGGTAAACTCTACAGCAAAAAGTCATGACATAAACTGTGTGTTCTAAAGTTTTTGATTAGCAAGTTTTCACCAATCTCTTTTACGCTTTAAGCGTTATGATATATCCGGCAAAATTCATTCAGAATGAAGAGGTCTTCCCAGAAAATGCAAGATTTACTTTTTATTTAGAATCTAAATATCTTTTTTTATTAAAAATCATTAGAGCCATTTTTGAGAAACTCAAAATGTTCAAAACTTATTCCACATAAAGGGTAGTTATTGGTAGGGCGATTTTCTTGAAAATCTTCGTGTCGCATGCCTGAAAGACACTAAACCTAAATATCAAGCTCGGAGTTTAACGGATTTCCATTTTTGAGCCATGCTGTACCAGACAGGGACACACGCATCGGACCTTTTTCTAAAAATATTTTTTTTGGATTCAGGTTACATCAAAACATGTATTTCCGGTGAAATCTCGGCGTCTAATTTTTGGGTGCAGTACAAACCTTCTCCATCCAGTATGCACATTGTACGTAAGGTCTAGAGAAAGTAAAACTCATTTTACAAAAAGGTCTGCGTGAGTGGACAGCATAGCTCAAAAACGAAAAGTCCGTTAAATACCAAACTTGGTATTTATGTTTAGTATCTTTCAAGGATGCAACACGAAGACTTTCAAGAAAATCTCCCACAAAAAAAGCTACCCTTTACATGGAAAATTTTTGAAAATTCTGTTTTTGTCAAAAATGGCCCTAGCTATTTTCATTCAAATATGGCATATTAAAGATACTTACGTCACAAATAAAATTTATATTTTGAATTTGCTCTGGAAAGCTCTTTCTCTTCGAGTTTTACCGAGGTTTGCATAACAGTTAAACCGTAAAAGACATACAAAAATTTACTACACAAAAAAATGTAGCTCTCGCTTAAGCATCAATTTCTACTTTTCTTGAACAGTTGAACGCTTTCAAGATATTATTGGTTTCAGTTCTTAAGTACCTAAATTTTCTCAAACGGCACCATGAAAATATCTTCACATAGTTTAGCAGAGCGACCAGCTTTTAAAATTTTGATTATCGGTTTAACGTAATGCATTCCCTTGTTTCACTTCTACTCAGAAGAAAGTAAGTAATGATACAAATTATGCTAGTGTTTATCTCAATAATCATGATAGAATACCCTTTAGAAAGAATAGATTGTGTGTAGAACCGTTAGAGAAAGTCATGTGAATGTAGCGCATCACATTTTTCTTTCAGATAATCAACTAAAATTTTGAATAAAAAGCAGCGGATAAAATTCTAGAATATAAACAAGTGTTAATATATAAATGAATTAAAATAACATAAAAATATACCAAAAAAATCTGACGTGTTCCATTCACATGACTTTCTCTACATCTCTACAACAAATTGTTGTTAAAAAGCCTATCCTTTTATTTACTTCATGCTAATGTAGAAAAAATTAGCAGAAACAGTCTTCTTACTTGCTTCCTTGTAAGTAGAAGAGAAATAAGGGAGTACCATAGGTTAAAGTGACAGTCAAAAGCTGGTTGATGTCTGACTGAAGTTCCTTTGTTTGTATGCACAATAGTTGACAAATTCCTGTATGATAAAAGTATACTTTTTTAAAGCTGAAACCAATAATAAGGAATATCTAAAAAAACGATCAACTCCATTGAAAAAATGTATATGACATAAATTGTGGGTTTTATCTGATCTACAGTTTTTTGTCTTTATATTACAGTTTACTAGTTATGCAAAATTCACTAAAAATTATCCAGAATAAAGAGGCGTTTAGAGGCTATTCAAGATATACATTTCAATTATCAGGTAAATATATTTTATATTCGACATTTTAAACAAAATCGTTCGAGCCAATTTTGAGAAAATCAAAATTTACGAAAAAGTTCCATGTAAAGGGTAGTTTGGCGTGGGAGAATTTTCTTGAAAATCTTCGTGCCGAATACCAAGTTTGGTATTTTACTGACTTTTCGTTTTTGAGTTGTGATCACAGACACACGGACCTTTTTCTGAAAATGCTTTTTTTTTTGGATACAGGGGACCCTAAAACATATATTTCCGGTGAAATTTCGGTATTGAATTTTCGGGTGCAATACAATACCTTCTCTATATACTATGTACATAGTACGTGTAGACACCTAAACGGCCCGGGTTCGATCCCAAGCGACCGCATGTGAGACTTGTGGTGGACAAAGCGGCGCAAGGGCGGGTTTTCTCCGGTTTCCCCCATCACATTCCAACGGGGCTCCATCTTCATGTTTCACCAGTGCCATCGCCTGCGGTGCCAGAGCAGTAAAAGCGGGCGTTAAACACTACCAAAAAAGTAGTGTAGAGAAAGTAAAAATTCTAAAATGAAATATTACTGTAAAGCTAGCAACATTACAACTGGTATCCAGCACTAAGCTATAGATATATAATAAATAACAGCAATTCGCTGTAAACCCTACACATTTTACAGAAGCCAGCAACTAGACGCCTAGCAGCCCTGCAACACTCTCTCGCTATACTGCCAAAGAAGCTGCCTACCCACCAGGGGTTTGTAATGCCGCTACTAAACTTCCTATGAAGGCAACCAGGCTGTAAATAGTTATTTACTACGCAAGAGCGTAAAGTTATGGCTTTTGATTCGAGTGGGAATTTTGTGAAACGAGATTCAAAAAGAAACTTTACGCTCGCGTTTCATACAATGTTTCTTCTACCAGAAGCTTCTGATTTTAAAAGAAAAGTAAGTAAAGATGAAATAAATGTGAGGTTAAGTTTGAGTCACTCACCAAGGGTTACAGTTGGTTATTTGTTTGGCATTGTTGGTACGGTTATAGCAGGCCGTATCTTAGAGCTGCTGAGAAACAATATTTGTTGAATCATCCTGTTCACTAATATCGTAAAGTTGCAACAAAATTACTTTACGCTTCCTGCGCGTCCATTCCGTCAAAATCAAGTTTGTGATCTGAAATGAGCTCGTAAACTACTCAATTACGCTCCGTTGTAGAAAAAAGTATTTCATTTAATATGTATTTTCATTTTTAGTGTAACTCTAGGAATATTTTGGGTGACTGAACCGTTTTTCAATGATGTTACATGACGGATTCGAGCCGTTCAGATATGGGGTTTGCCGCCCGAAATTGTTGCAGGTGTGCGCTAAGCTGCTTTGCATATCCCCTGCATTGTTATACCTGCGTGATTGAACATGTGCAATAATGATTTAAGGAAAAATGAAATGTATTATATTTACATGACTTTCTCTACCTACTTTGTTCCTTCCTCGGTGGTTTTCCGATGACATGCTGATCTATGGTTACCAAGGTAGCGGGTTCAAATCCGGTGGAGGGTAATATAACGTTTCGGCTTTGTATGGCTTCTTTCGGAAGAGAAATAAAGCCCTTGACCCCGTGTCATGGATTTATGGCACATAAAAGAACCTCCTGCCTGATAAAGAGGCCCCTGAGCAAAATTAAGCAGCTTTCACACTCAATATAGAACGGGACGAAGAACCACAACAGTTAAAGAGAGTGCATAAATAAACATCAGTTTAATTTTTATATATATTCTGCAATAAGTGATACAAAACATATCCATTTAGCTATTTTAAATTAATATAGATACAGAGAGCAGTAACGATTTTATTTCATAGGTAAAATGGAGTCCACTAGAGAAAAGCGGGTTTATCTATGATAGCATTGAAATCTCGTTCTCTTTTCTTGACCACAATGAAAAACGATACTAAAGAATGGGTTTCTCTATGATAGCATTGAAATCTTGTTGTCTTTTCTTGATCACAATGAAAAACGAATAACGATTTCCCATTTGAGAAAATTATAAATACTGTAAAATGTAAACTAATAACAAGGAAAATTTTCCATGTAAAGGAAAGATTGGGTCGCGGAGATTTTTCTGAATATTATACTCGCTCACTCTCAGGCACGCGGACCTTTTCTAAAAGTGACGTGTTTTTGGATTCAGAAGACATGAAATATATTTCGTATGAAATCTCCGTAACGAATTTTTGTGTGCAATACAATCTCTTTTCTGTCTGCTGTGTACGTTGTTCAAAAGTGAAAAAATAAAAATGATCGTATATGGGATAGAAGTAGAGGGCAAAGGGAAAGTCGCGGATATTCTGTAGAGAAATGCTTGTGTTACTAAATAAATACAGGATACGACGTTTAGAGATGGATTACTGACATCGAAACATATGCTCTACATGTTATCAATTTATTGATGAGTCACCTTCAACGGCTTTCCGGGTCCAACCTAATAACTTCATTTATTTATGTACTCTTCATAGAAGACTTTGACACATTTTACCCTGCAGAGATGGTCTTGTGTTGCCATGGCTACCTGATAATATTAATGTTTGGTATTTAACATAATTTTCGTTTTTGAGCTATGCTGTTCCCCCCCCCCCCCACACACACTTTTCTCAAAATTATTTTTACTTTCCCTACACGTACTATGTTCACAGTGTATATAAAAGGTATTGTAAAACACCTAAAAATTCGAAACCAAGATTTCACCGGAAATATATGTTACAGGACTCTGAATTAAAAAGAAAAACATTTTTAGAAAAGTGTCCCTAATTGTGCATGTGTGTGTGTGTGGCTGTAAACAACATAGCTCAAAAACAAAAAGACGGTCGAATACCAAACTTGGTATTTAAGTTTACTATCCTCTAAGGATGCGACACGAAGATTTTCAAGAAAATCCCCCCATCCCAACTACCCTTTACATGAAAAAAAATTTCGAAAATTTTGATCTTTTCAAAAATATCGTATATTAAAGATGTTTACATGACAAACAAAATGTATATCTTGAATTTTCTGGGAATAGTCTTTGAAGAATACTTTATTCTAAATGAATATGGCGGAATTTTGCATAACTGGTAAACCGTAAGAGATAGACAAAAAATCTAACGTGTTCCATTCACACGACCTTCTGCAAACAAACTTCTTACAAAAACATAATTCTTCTTTCAACACAATGCTGATCGAGATAAATTTTAGTAGAATTTAGTAGAATTTAATACTTAGTTTCTTATAAGTAGAATGGAACTAATGGAATACTAGGCTAAAGTGATAGCCAAATGTTTTAAAAACTATCGTTATGTGATTTTCATTGCAAATCGCTTCTTCACTAGGTCAGGATACTTCCGTTTGAGAAAAGTATAACTACTTCACAATTGAAACCAATAACAAGGAATATCTTATAAACGGTAAAATCCATATAACATAAATTATGTGTTTTAACGAGATCTACATTTTTATATACTAAGTTTTCGTCTATCTCTTACGGTTTACTAGTTATACCAAATTAAGCAAAATTCATCCAGAATAAACAGATCTTTAGAAGCTGTTCCCAGAAAATTGAAGATATACATTTAATTTGTGATATAAATGGCTTTAATATGCGGTATTTTAATCAAAATCGTTGGTCAGTTTTAACAAAAACAAAATTTTCAAAAAGATGTCCATGTAGAGAGTAGTTAGGGGTGAGGGAATTTTCTTGAAAATCTTAGTGTCCCCCTCCTTGTAAGCTACTGAACTGAAATACCAAGTTTGGTATTTAACAGTCTTTTTGTTTTTGAGCTATGCTGTACACACAAGGACCTGTTTCTGAAAATGCTTTTGTGGATTCAGAGCGTCCTAAAACATGTTTTCCGGTGAAATCTCGGTATCGAATTTTTGGATGGAATACACTTCCTCTATACATCCTGTAGAGAAGGTAAACATCTGATGTGATCCATCCTCTACATCTCTGCAACAAATTATTGTTAAAAGCTTATTCTTATATTTACTTCATGCTAATCGAGAAAAATTAGCAGAAATAGTCTTATTACTTGCTTCCTTGTAAGTAGAAGCGAAATAAGGGAGTACCATAGGTTAAAGTGATAGTCAAAAGATGGTTGCTATGCGACTGAAGTTCCTTTGGTTTTACAGACAGCAGTTGACAAATTCCTGTATATGAAAAGTAAAAGTTTTTCAAAGCTGAAACCAAAAACAAGAAATATCTCAAAAACGATCAACTCCACGAAAAGAAATTACTAACATAAATTGTGTGTTTTAATGTGCTCTACATTTTTTGTTTGGTAAGTTATTGTGCAACTCTAACGGTTTAGCAGTTTTACAAAATTCCATAAAATTCATCCAGAATAAAGTAGTCTTCAGAGGCTATTCCAGAAAATTCAAGAAATACATTTTATTTATCAGGTAAATATCTTTAATATACGATATTTAAATAAAATCATTAGAGCCATTTTTGAGAAAATCAAAATTTTCGAAAAAAAAACTCCATGTTAATGATGGTTGGGGGTGGGGGGCTTTTTGTGAAAACTTGTGAGGCAACCTTGCAAGATACCAAACTTAAATACCAAGTTTGGTGTTTAACCGAGTTTTCCTTTTTGAGTTTATCGTGTTTAGACACAAGGACATACACAGACCTTTTTTTGAAAATTCATTTTTGAGATAAATGGGGACGCTAAAATATGTATTTACGTAAAATTTCGGTATTGAATTTTTGGGTGCAATACAATACCTCTTTTATACACTATGTACATAAGACGTGTAGAGAAAGTAAAAAGGAATATCTGTACTTTTGGACCACATTGGAGGGAGTGAAGTTTGCGTCTGCGCACAAGTTCATGTTTGTATTGCCGTGTGCTCTACCTGATAAATCGTCAGAATATTGACATGTTGAATCTGCCTAAATGTCCTCCGGGTAAACAACATGATATTCTCGAGAACAAAACAAATATTGATACAATAGAGAAACACAAAACATTAACAGTTCCATTCTCTACACGTACTGCACTGCCGAGAGTTTCACCGCAAATACACGTTTTAGGGTATCGAAAAAAATCACTTTTAGAAAAACATCTGTGTATGTAAACAGGATAATTCAAAAACCAAAACTGGTTAAACTTGATGTTTTAGTTTAGCATTCTCCAAGGATGCGACACGAAGATTTCGAGGAAAATCCCCCCACCCCAAACTACTCTTTATATGGAAAAGTTCATGGAAATTTTTGACTGTCTCAAAAATGGATTTTAACAATTTTGATTAAAACTGCCATATATTAAAGATATTTAGATGACAAATGTATATTTTGAATTTTTGGAAATAGGCATCTTTATTCTGAATGAATTTTACATAATGGTAAGAGATAGACAATAAGTTAGTGCACAAACAATGTACATCTCGTTAAAACAACACACACACGTTTATTCTTAGCAGAGTTGACCGTCTCTTATGTGTTCCTTGTTATTGCTTTCAGCTTTAAAATCCTCATAAAGCAATTTGTTTACTCGTGTCCATACAAACAAAGGAACATCAGTGACATAGCAACCAGCTTTTGACTATCACTTTAACCTATGGCACTCCCTTATTTCGCTTTCTACTTACAAGGAAGCAAGTAATAAGACTGTTTCTGCTAATTTTTTCTCGATCAGCATGAAGTAAATACAAGCATAATCTTTTTAACAATAATTTGTTGCGGAGATGTGGAGAAAGTCATGTGAATGGAACACATCAGATTTCTATAATTTCTTTAATGTTCTTAAAACGACTAACGGTTTTGTATAAAATACCGTATGGTAAAGATATTTACGTGACAAATAAGGCCTGTGAAGATGCCTTCATTTGGCATATCTAGTAAACCGTAAGAGATAGCCAAAACTGTAGATCACGTTGAAACAAAACATTTATGTCATATACACTTTTTTGTTCAGTTGATCTTTTCCGAGATATTCCTTGGAATTGCTGTCAGCTATGAAATACCTAAACTTTTCTTAAACGGGAATTTGTCGTCTGTGGTCATTCAAAGAGAACGAATTTCAATTACGTCGACTATCACTTTAGCCTAGTGTATTAAGAATGTTTATCTTGATCAACATGAAGTAGATAGAAGAGCAATTTGAGACAGATGTCATCGATATACTTTAGTTCAAATGAGTAAATATTTTTAGCACGCACAATCTTACTGTGAATATCTGAAATATTTTAAGAACAAATCAGGTGCGTGGGACATGTTGAAGAAGACTGTTATTAGGAAAGAAGATGAAACATCTTGTGTATATACTTTATACGGTGTCTTTGTTTTATGTGAAGGCCACAACTGCGTATCGGCGAGTGATCTCGGTACTATGACACTGCGCAGGACGTGTCAGGGGCACGTTTATCAGCTGTGTAATACCAGCACGCCTTACAAGTGTTGTCTGCAGAACATTGTCCCAGACTTATTAGAAAATTTGAAACATGAAGTGGCTCTAGCACATTTTAGTCTCACTGGCTGGTATCTAGCATGATAAATGGATAGGTAGAGGGGGACCATTTCCATGGCCTGCACACTCCCCCGACCTCAATCTTTTGGGGCACCTTATTGGTTTATGCAGCAGACATCCCAGATGAAGAAACTCTTAATCTGCGTGCCATGTAAGTCGGCAAAGTCATACGACACTCACTGGGAGTATTTGACGAGTACAAGCGTGTCTGGACGCAAGAGAGGAACATTTGCTTTAAGTGGTGTTTGAGTGGAACTGATAACGTCAAATATAGAATAAAGATTCACTTTAAAATGTTTTGGTTAATAGCATTTTGAACATCAATAAATCGAGAACGAAGGCTTTTGGGACATGCGCTTATATGAACTTAATTTTCCCCTTGGTTTGATGCAAGAAACTTGTTCTCGTAGTTTGTAGCAGTATTTTTTAATCATCCTGTATACGTTACTAACAGTCGTGAGTAAGTAAGGCAAGAAAAACGTCATATTGTAGTAGACAGTGTGCGGAGCCTTGGCATAAAGCGATTACACTATAGTTGCTGCGGCCTTTCGGTTAACTATTATATCTTAAAAAAAATGTCATTCACATGACTTTCTCAACATCGCTGAAATTAATTATTGTTGAAAACATGTTCTTCTATCTACTTGATGCTAATCAAGATAAACATTAACAGAAATTGTCTTATTACTTGCTTCCTTGTAAGTAGAAGGGAATACACTAGGATAAAGTGATGGTTAATGTTTTAAAAACTGGTTGCCATGTCGTTGAAATGCGTTTCTATGCAGGGTCACGAGAAAAGTTTAATTATTTTAAATGTGCAATAAATAACAAGGAAAATCTTAGAAATGGTAAGTTCCACGAAAACAATGTATGTGACAAAGTGTGGGTTTTAACGTGATCTACATTTTTCTGTAATAAGTTTTTGTCTCATTCTTGCGGTTTGCCAGTTACACAAAATTCAACAAAATACATTCAGAATAAACAGGTTTTCAGAGATTATTCCCAGAAAATTCAAGATATACATTTTATTTGACATATAAATATCATTAATATACGATATTTTAATCAAAAGCTATTGAGCCACTTTTGAGAAAATAAAAATTTTCGATTTTTTTTCCATGTAAAGGGTAGTTTGGGGTGGGGACATTTTTTGTTCAAATCTTCGTGTCGCATCCCTAGAAGATATTAAACTTGAATATAAAGTTTAGTATTTTAGCTACTTTTCGTTTTTGAGTTATCGTGTTCACAGACACATACACTGGAGTTTTGGGGAGGGGAGGAGGATGCTGGGGAACCTAAAATGTGAATTTCCTATGAAATCTCGGTATTGAACTTTTGGGTACAATACAATAGCTTCTCTATACATAGCACGTGTAGAGAAAGTAAAAATGAGCAGTGGTGAACTTTGGGAGATCTTTCTCAGTCTACAATATGATATTTTGTAGACTTCCTGTTTATGTAAACCCTTTCCACAGGCTTCTGAGCAATAAGCTTTAAATGCATGCTACAGAAAAACTTTCCTTTAAATATTTCGAGAAAAACAAACTTTCTGTATCTCTGTTCTCGCCGCCTTGTTTTTATCGTATTCTGCTTTTAAGAGCTTCCGTCTGGTGTCGAGACTCAATAAACCTTTCCTCAACAAAACTTATACCTGCTTTTAATAAAACGGCTCCAATCTCTGCCATCTTCTTCATAAAATGAGCATTAGGGGTGAAACAGAATAAAGTAAGTTCCAAGGGTGTAACTGAACAACAAACACATTTTAAAAACATCAACATAATGGTACGACACAAAAAACGTGGTTTGTTGATTGCTTGGAATATTTCACCTGTTAGTCGAGAAACCATCACGTGTACAGAGAAGGTATTGTATTGCGCCCAAAAATTCGATACCGAGATTTCACCGGAAATATATCCCTGAGACCCCCTGAATCCAAAAGATCATTTTTAGAAAAATGTCCGTGTGTATGTGTGTGTGTGTGTGTGTGGGCAGCATGGCTCAAAAACGAAAAGACCGTTAAATACCAAACTTGGTATTTAAGTTTGGTAACTTCCAAGGATGCGACACGAAGATTTTCAAAAACATCTCCTCACCCTAAACTACCCTTTACATGGAAGAAATTTCAAATATTTTGATTTTCTTAAAAATGGCTCTAAGGATTTTGATTAAAATATCGTATATTAAAGATATTTACCTGACAAATAAAATGTATATCTTGAATTTTCTTGGAATAGCCTCTGAAGACTACTTTATTCTGGATCAATTTTACGGAATTTTGCATAACTGCTAAACCATAAGAGATGGACAAAAAATTTAAAACACAAAAAACGTAGAGCACGTTAAAACACAATTTATGTTATATTCATTTTTTTCGTGGAGTTGATCGTTTTTTAGATATTCCTTGTTTTTGGTTTCAGCTTTGAAAAACATACTTTTCTGATACAGGAATTTGTCAACTCGTGTCCATACAAAGGAACTTAACTCACATAGCAACCAGCTTTTGACTATCACTTTAACCTATGGCACTCCCTGATTTCGCTTCTACTTACAAGGAAGCAAGTAATAAGACTATTTCTGCTCATGTTTTCTCGATTAGCATGAAGTAAATAGAAGAATAATCTTTTTTTTACAATAAGTTGTTGCAGAGGTGTAGAGAAAGGCATGTGAATGGAACACATCAGATATGCCCCTCATATTTCCGATGAAATGTGTACATCCAATGCGCTACCTAATGTAGAGCGGTTGGGAAGATGAAGCTTTGTCGGAATTATTGACGTCACACAATAGGAGGTTGCTCTTGGCTACCTATATTTTAATTATACACGTTTCAAAGGGCGCTCTGCTCAGCGATAGACTGCAACGTAATTTGATACTACTCAAACAGCTTATCTTAAATATCAACACACTTATCTGACGTGTTCCATTCACATGACTTTCTCTACATCTCTGCAACAAACTATTGTTTTCTATTTACTTCATGCTAATCGATATGAACACTAACGGTTTTGTTACTTGCTTCCTTGTAAGTACAAGGGAAATAATAAATATACTAAAGTGATAGTCAAATGTTTTAAAAGGTCATCGATATGAAAATGCGTTTTGCACTTACGGGAGTAAAACAAAAGAAATGGAACGAAAGTTGTGTAGCTCAAAATTGTAAGCAATAATGGAATCTCGCTTAGAGTGAGTTGCCCGGATAAGGTTTTCCCTTATCGTGAGAAGACGCATGCGCAGTAACTGAGGTCCATGGACCCCGAGATCATTTCACCAATTGCATTCATCGCCCGATATTCCCTGAACAAGGTTAAAGGAAGTGAAGCTGCAAATAACAAACTTAAACAAGGAATACCTTGCAACTCTTTGAAGGTGTAAGACCCTTTTTATCGCTCACGCTAAGGTTATCCAGAATAAACAGGTTTAGAAATGCTACTCTAAGAAAATTCAAGATATACATTTCGTTTGTCAAGTGCTTGTTTGCTCTCTTTACAATGTGTGCACATATTAGGTAGAGAAGGTATTGCATTTCACCCGAAAATTCAATACAGTGATTGCACTAGAAACCCACGTTTTGTGATCTACTGAATTAAAATGTTTTTAGAGAAACTTCCATATTTGTGTGTGAGTGTGAAGAGCATAACTCAAAACGAAAAGTCTGTAAAATTTAATTTGCGAATCTCACAATGAAGATATATTCCCACTCCAAACTACCCTTTACATGGAATATTTTTCGAAAATATTGCTTTTCTCAAAAATGTCTCTTAACATTTGATTAAAATGCCATGTGTTAAAGATTTATGATCACCACTAACAACATGCATATCTTCAATTTTCTGGGAATAACCTCTGAAGACCTCTTTATTCTGGATGACCTTTATATAACTAGCACACAAGAAATGTAGATCTCGTTAAAATACACAATTTATATCAACTGGATTTTTTGTAGAGTTAATAATTTCTGAGATATTCCTTGTGATTGGTTTCCATTTTCAAATACTTATGTACTCAAACGGGATTAGTAACTTTTCGTCTATTTGTATTTGACCTGGCTATGAAAAGAACAATCGCATAGCGATGGCTTTTAAAACATCTGACTGTCACTTTATCCTAGTGTATTTCCTTCTACTTCAAGGACGCAAGTAATAAGACAATTTCTGTTGATTAGCATGGAGTAGACAGAAGAAAGTGTGAATGCGAGCTGTGGCGGTCACCTGTTACACCTGCAGATGGCGACACCAATGGTGAAATGTGGTACGAGAGTTTATTGCTGGCGCATAGAGAGAGAGCTGGATGCTGCAAGCATCATATGGACCAACAGGGCTACCAATCTTGCTTTCTGTACCAGCGACTCACCTTACATATATAATATAAATCATCAAAGTTCATCTTTAAATATCCAATGTTTAGTATTCATATGAGTTTCTCTACCTGTTCTGCAACAAACTTTTCATGAAAAAGCGTATTCTTCTATTTACTTGATGCTAATCAAGATAAACAGTAACAGAAATTGTCTTATTACTTGCTTCGTTGTAAGTAGAAGGGGGTACACTAGGATAAAGTGATAGTCACACAGGAATATTTCAGAAATAGCAACCTGCGCGAAAAAAAAAAAAAGGGTATTTGAATAAAACGTATGTTTTGACGAGATTTACATTTGTTGTGTAATAATATTTTCTCTCTCTCTTGTTTTAGCAAGGTCTTCAGTAGCTATTCCCAGAAAATCCATGATAGGTATTTCATTTTTCGTAATGATATCTTAAGCATATTCTTTTTTAATCAAAATCGTTAGAGCCATTTTAAAAAAAAACATCAGAATTTACGTAAATTTTCCCATGTAAAGAGTATTTTCGGGTGGGAGATTTTTATAAGTGTCCGTGTCGCATCCTTGAAAGTTACTGAACTTAAATACTTACCAAGTTTGGTATTTTACTGACTTTTCGTTTTTGTGTTCGACACACACATAGATACTCTTCTAAAAATGCATCTTTCTTGGATACAGGGGATCCTAAAACGTGTATTTCCGGTGAAAATTCTCGGTATCGAATTTTGAATGTACCGCAAAACCTTCTCTACCTATATACCGTTATAATGCAGGGAAAGGCGGGGAAAAGGCTAATGGTTATCAAAATAAACATTACCAGAAATGGTTTTACAAAGATATTTTCTTGAACAAAGAAGCTAAGGAAATGCGCTGAAGCGATAGTCAACTGTTTTAAAAGTCGACGCTATGTGATGGCTGTTTGCTTGACCAGGAGAAAAAGATGAACTACGAAAAGTTAAAGCTCTAACAATCATGATGTCACAAAATGTATTTGAGTTGCTGTTGTACATTTCTTGTGCAGCAGGTTTTTGTTGCGGCTTGCCACTTATATAAAATTCGCCCAGAATAAGCGGCTACTAGAAAATTCAGGTAATATATTTTATTTGACATGACAATATCCTAAATATCCAGTATTTTAATCAGAATCGCTCCTGTTTTGAGAAAACCAAAATTGTTCCATATAAAGAGTAATTTGGAGAGGAAGTTACTGGAATATTTTCGTATATCGGACCCAAAATATGAAGTTTGGTTTTCGCTTTTGAGTTAAGTCTTCATGGATCTGTTTCTAAAAATGGTTCTTTAGACAGTTGATGCTAAAATTAGGTTTTTCACCAGCTGCTGTGAGTAATGCTAAAAGTATGAAATTGTGTGACTCAGTGTTATAACAACTTTGGTTTGTGTGTCCACGGTCTCATTCAAGTAGGCCATGACTCTGAAAGCTCGTATCCATCCATAAAATGGCGGATAATGAACCTGGAAGAAAATTGTGTGACTCAGTGCTATAACAACTTTGGTTTATGTGTCAACGGTCTCATTCAAGTAGGCCATGACTCTGAAAGCTCGTATCGAGCCATAAAATGGCGGATGATGAACCTGGAAGAAAATTATGTGACTCAGTGTTATAACAACTTTGGTTTGTGTGTCCACGGTTTCATTCAAGTAGGCCATGACTCTGAAAGCTCGTATCCATCCATAAAATGGCGGATGATGAACCTGGAAGAAAATTATGTGACTCAGTGTTATAACAATTTTGGTTTGTGTGTCCACGGTCTCATTCAAGTAGGCCATGACTCTGAAAGCTCCTATCCATCCATAAAATGGCGGATGATGAACATGGAAGAAAATTGTGTGACTCAGTGTTATAACAACTTTGGTTTATGTGTTTACGGCGTCATTCAAGTAGGCCATGACTCTGAAAGCTCGTATCCATCCATAAAATGGCGGATGAAGAAAATTCGGTTTAACAGTAAACTTGGTACTTAAGTTTCAGTATCTTCCAAAGATACCATTTCAAGATTTTCAACAAAATTCCGCCTCTCAGAAACTAACTTTTAACATTTTTCAAAATTTCCGATTTTCTAAAAAATGGCTGTGACAATTTTTATTATAATGCAATATATTAAATCTATTTACGTAGAAAATAAAAGTCTCTGAAGACCTCTTTATTCTGAATGAATTTTACATAAGTGGTGAACTGTAAGAGATATACTTAGACCACTCGCATCTCACCTAGTGTTGGATCCCAAGCGACAAAGCGGCGCAGGAGCGGGTTTTCTCCCGCCATCGCTTTCCACCGGTGCTCCATCACCAGTGTCCTCGCCACAAGTTATGCCATCTCGTAGATTTTGGTAGAGTGAATCATCCCAAAGCTAATCTTTGTTATTGGTTTCATTTATAAACTTATCTCAAACGGAAAGTTATCTTTTTCTTTTTTATTATTACTATTATTTCATTTCTATAGCTCCCTTTAACATGTAAGGTGAGGGCTTTGCACTTGAAACAACTCGTTGTCTGTAGCTTCTTTAGGTTTGGTTGAAATCGTTTTATTTTCCTCAAATACACACATCCACTCTCACATACATACTTCTAGGTTTTGTGGGGATAGGGAATAATTCTGGTTTAAGAAACTTCCCCGCCCAAGCCTGGAATCGAACCCGGGACCTCCGGGTGAGAAGTCAGCTTGCTGAACACTCGACCACGGAGGCAGTGCGTATCTCTTTTGTTTTACTCAACACAGAACCGAACTTCAATCGTTTCATATAGCGGCAGCTATGCCTAAGCGTAGTGTATTCCTTTCCAATTACAGGAAGTAATTAATAAGACCACTTATGTTAATGTTTATTTTCATTAGCATGAAGTATATATACAGGGTGTTAATGGACTATATCGAAATATTTTAACAGAATATGTGGATTACTTAAATAGCTAATTTGAGCTAGGAGACTTGTGGCCTGTTTATTGACATTTCCAAGTAACGGCTATAAGTTTCTCAAGTGCCAGTACGCCACGTATCGCGGTACTTCGTCTGTAAAAAAAAAATGGTAATAAAAACATTTACTCTATGACAAGAATCGAACTCATGACCTTTGGGATAGCAGCTTCCCGCCACCAGAGCAGTTGAAAAAAGGCCTCCAGAGTAGGTTACATAACTCAAGAACGTAGTTAATGAATGCTCAGTGTCGCACTGTTGGAGATTTTAGAGATTTTTGCGACATTAAATCTTGAGAACGCTAGTAACGAGCTGCTAAAAATCGATATTTCTATCCTCCGGGGGCAGCAGTTTTAAAGCCATCTTTTCAACCTGCTTTGCTTTAACACCGACTTATCAGCACCTGATACCCACACGTTTAACGTTATGTTTATCCGGGGACCATGCATCATCGCTGATCTCATATCAGTCACGTGCACAATCTCGCAGATTATTTCCGTGTAGTTCATTAACACCCTGTATATAAGAATAGTTTATTTGCAGATGAGCAAATCGTGTGGACGTGCTTGTGTATTGTCTAGGTGCAATATCAAAGAGAGGCAGCATCAGTTCGCCTGTCACCTAGGCGGCCCGGGTTCCATCCCATATATATGTTTAACGTCCTTTAACCTGGTTGGTCATATCGGACGATGAATGAAATCGGTGAAATGATGCTCAAATGATCTCGGGATCCTTGGAGCTTAAAGTTACTCGATATTCGTCTTCTCAGGATAAGGGAAAACCCCGAAAAGAAAAAGGTTATCCGTGTAACCCACCCTAAGCGAGATTCGAACTAACGACCTTTTGAATGCGAGGCAGACACTCTACCACCACACCACCCAGGCGGGCACACATAGCGGGTTTATCATGATTCTCGGGTGCACACGTCATTAATTACATAGATTGATCCACAGTCAGGCTTCGTATCAACCACTTCCTCACTCTCAAACCATGCAACGGGATGATCACCTTTTGTTGTTTTTGTCTCATACAAAGCCTCCGCTTCTCAACACGCGTCTGTGATTCCAGGTGCTGACTTCTAAATCCTCTATATGAGAGGAGATAGAAAGAAGGAGCAAGAGGAATCGAACCCGGTACCTCGCTCTCATCTGTCTGTTGACTGAAGCAGGGAGCAGGACAATGGAGTATCTGTATTGATGGCGAGCGCTGTGAACCTAGTCATTAATTTAAGTCAGTCACCCTTCTGCCCATAGGCATCCCACATATAGCTGATGTTCATGATTTATCGTCCACACAAGCAATACTGTATACACATGCTAGTCGAGATAAACATGAACAGAAATGTTCTTATTTCTTGCTTCCTCGTAAGTAAAGGGAATACACTAGGCTAAACCGACAGTCAAATGTTTTAAAATGCTGTTGCTATGGGATTCAAATGCGTTTCTTTGAGGGGCCAGAAGTTAACAAGTTTCTGTATGAATAATGTTTAAGTATTTTAACACTAAAACCAAAACAAGGAATGTCTCGAAAACGACCAACGCCACAAACAATCTGATGTATTCCATTCACATGTCTTTCTCTACATCTCTGCAACAAAGTATTGTTAGAAAGCTTATGCTTCTATTTACCTCATGCTAATCGAGCAAAAATTAGCAGAAATAGTCTTATTACTTGCTTGCTTGTAAGTAGAAGCGAAATAAGGGAGTACCATAGGTTAAAGTGATAGTCAAAAGCTGGTTGCTATGTGACTGAAGTTCCTTTGCTTGTATTGACAGGAGTTAACAAATTCCTGTATGAGAAAAATATAAGTTCTTCAAAACTGAAACCAAAAACAAGGAATATCGCAAAAACAATCAACTCCACGAAAATATATATAAAACAAAAAACGTGCTCTACATTTTTTGTGTGGAGCCTTTTGTCCATCTCTTACGGTTTAGCAGTTATGCAAAATTAAATAAAATGTATCCAGAATAAAGTAGTCTTCAGAGGCTATTCCCGGAAAATTCAAGATATACATTTTATTTGTCAGGTAAATATCTTTAATATACGATATTTTAATTAAAATCGTTAGAGCCATTTTGGAGATAATCAAAATTTTCAAAATTGTTTCCATGTAAAGGGGTTTTCTTGAAAATCGTGTCGCATCCCTGGAATATACTGAACTTACACAAAATTTGCGTTTCTGAGCCACACACACATAAACATGCACACACGGACCTTTTTTCAAAAAACTTTCGGGGGACCCAAAACATGTATTTCTGGTGAAATCCACTTTTTGGATGGAATGCAATACCTTCTCTATACAGTATGTACATTGTACATGAGGGCAACAGAAAGTAAAAATGTCCGTGTGTGTGTGTTGGTGCGCAGAATAGCTCAAAACGAAAAGACCATTGAAGCCCAAACTTGGTATTTAAGTTTGGTTTCTTCCAAGAATACGACACGAAGACTTAACAGAAAATCTCCCCACTCCAAACTCCCCTTTAAATGGAAAAAAATTCGATTCTCCAAAATGGGCTCTAAAGATTTTGATTAAAATATCGTATAGGAAAGATATTTACTTGACAAATAAAATGTATATCTTGTATTTTCTGGTAATAGACTACTTTATTCTGGATGATTTTTGTTTAATTTTGCATAAATAGTAAATTGTAAGAGATGAACAAAAACCTGCTACACAAAAAATGTAGATCACGATAAAACTCACAATTTATATCATATATATATTTTTTTCTTGGGGTTGATCGTTTTTTAGATATTCCTTGTTTTGTTTTCAGCTTTAAAAAAGCTTATACTTTTCTCACACAGCAATTTGTCAACTCATATCCATACAAACAAAGGAACTTCATAGCAACCAGCTTTTGACTATCACTTTAACCTATGGTACTCCCTTATTTCGCAAGTAATAAGACTATTTCTGCTAGCTTTTTTCTCGATTAGCATGAAGTAAATAGAAGCCTAATAACCATTTTTAATGATAATTTGTTAGAGAGGTGTAGAGAAAGCCATGTGAATGGAACACATGTTTCTGTTCCACTGACCCTCTGAAGTTGCTATTTTCTGTATTACGTGTATTGGAATATGACTGACAGTGATAGAGCCGTATTTAATTGATACGTCTGTTGTTACCACATGAAAGAAAGGCTCCAGTTTTAATTACAAAAACCATGTGAAACTTTTAGTAGGGAAACAGGAAATGTTACTACTGACTGGCTACACGCGCGCGCGCTCTGTGTTTTTGTAATTACTGCTCCGTTATTATTACAGAAATCGCTTCTTGCCCGTGGGCAGTACAGCCCCAAAAGGAAGCGCTACTTAAACACCAACTTAACTTCAGTGTCTTGCACGGATGTCACATGAACATTTTCATAAAAATACCCCCACCGCAAACTACCCTTTACATATATTTATCGTTTTTAATTTTGTTTTTATCAAAAATGGCTCCAAAGATTTTGATTTTAAGTACCTATGTTAAAGTTTTTTTCTCTCACCATAAATAAAATGATTACCGTCTTAAATTTTCAGGGAGCATCCTCTGAAGACTTCTTTATTCTAGTTGAGTTTTGCAGAGTTTTTCATTATGGTTAAACCTTGAGAAGTAGACAGAAATTACTACACAAAGAATGCAGATCTCTTAAAAACAAACAATTTATGTCCTTTACATTTTTGTTGTTCAGGAACCGTTTCCGAGATATTCCTTCTTATTGGTTTCAATTTTAAAATACTTTTCTTTAGACCGGAAGTGTCCGTTTTTCTTTTGTTCTACTCCTGGCCAAGCAAAGAAGCTATTTGCAATGACAATCGCATAACGACAGCTTTTATAACATTTGACTATCACTTTAGCACATTCCTCTAGTTGCCTTCTACTTATAAGGAACTAAGTAATAAGAACATTCTGCTAATGTTTATCTCGATGATTAGCATTGTGTAGAAAGAAGAATAATCTTTTGTAAGAAGTTTGTTTGTAGAATAGCTATAGAAATTCATGTGAATGTAACACATCAGATTTTGTTTTCTTTCTTTATATATGTTGGATGCTGAAGATGGACAATCATAAACTGACATTCCTTCTTCCCAACTAGGATTTTCTCTGTAAATAGCTGCATTGACAAGAAACCATCATTGTAAACTGATATTTGTGGTCGTGCATATTGCTTCCAAGCTACTTTTCTTGTTTAATGTAATCTGCGTTTTAATTAAATTAAACGGAAATTATTGTTACGTTGGCTTCAAAGCTCTTTGATATTGATATGCAATTCAATTCCGGGTTCTTGGTTTATGCTGTCTCTACTGGAAGCGTCTGTTGCTGTGTATTGTCTTTTCCTGTATAGGATGGACCTATAGAGAAGGTATTGTATTGCACCCAAAAATTAGATACCGAGATTTCACCGGATTGGATTCCCTGAATCCAAAAAGAAAATGTATTTTCAGAAAAATATCCTTGTGTGTGTGTGTGTGTCAATGGAAAGCATAGCTCAAAAAACGAAGAGATCGTTAAATACCAAACTTGGTATTTAAATTTAGTATCTTCCAAGGATGCTACTCGAAGATTTTCAAGAAAATCCCCCCACCACAAACTACCCTTTACATGGAAAAATTTTCGAAAACTTTTTCTCAAAAACGGCTGTAATGATTTTGATTAAAATACCGTATATTTAAGATATTTACATCGCAAATAAAATGTATATCTTGAACATTCTGGGAATAGCCTCTGAAGAGCACTTTATTCTGGTTGATTTTTACACAATTTTGCATAAGGCTTAAACCGTAAGAGTAAGACAAAAATACATAAAAATATAGATTTCGTTAAAACTTACCATTTATGTCATGCATTTTTGTTGTAGAGTTGACCGATTCCAAAATATGCCTTGTTATTAGTTCAATTTTAAAAAGTGCCAGTTCTTCTTTTGTTTTACTGTAGTCCTAGCAAAGAGGTGAATTTCAATGACCATCACACAACGATAGCTTTTAAAACATTTGACTATCACTTTAGCATAGCGCATTCCTTTAGTTGCCTTAATTTATAAGGAACTACGTAAATAGAAGATTCTGATAATGTTTATCTGGATTAGCATTGTGTAGAAAGAAGAAGAATATTTTGTAAGAGAAAGTCATGTGAGTGTAATAATCAGATTTTTGAAACGGAAACCCACATTTTTTTTTTTCCTTATTCCTCACCAAACAATAAAGATCTTTTATTTAAACCATTTTCTTTTACTGGTGTAGACAATTAAAGACAGATGTATTGTCCAGTATAATAACTTAGTGTTATAAATGATGCCCTTCTACCTCAATAAAGGATTGCTGTTAAAGCATGTCTCTTCCAATACTGACACAAGCATTTCGTATGCGCGCCTTTATCTTGTGTATACAATACACGTGCAGTGGTGATACTCTGTGCCTCTTCCAACGTACCTTGATCCTTAAATTACTAACAAACCTTCTCCAATCAAAACACAACAAATGCTGTTCACTTTCCCTCATTATATAAAGCAACTTTTATTGAAGACGTTTCTTTCTATAACATTTACTGTGGAGATATGCTACATCCTCAGGTTAAATGAAGTACCTACCCGCCGTAACAAGAAAACACAAACATTTTGGGGTAAAACTTTTTTGTTTCTCTACATAGTCTCCTTTCAGCTCGATACACTTTCCCCAGCGATGTTCAATACCATGTTTATCAGGCCTGCAAAATAGCCATCAACTGCAGACTCCACCTTTTCATTGTTGGCAAATCTTCTACCACCACAACATTTTCTCAAGTCTACAAACAGAAAATAATCAGAGGGGGGCTAAATCTGGCCAACAGGGTGCAGGAGTAAGCAATTCTAACTTGAATTCATTGATTTTGGCCTCGGCGATAATGGACTGTGAATTGGTGCATTGTCGTGTTGAAACAAAACTTGCTTTTTCGCTAAATGCGGCCGTTTTTACACAAGAACCGCGGTCAGGTCGGGTACTTCTGGGACGAGAGAGCCGGGCAAACCCTTGGGTCGGAATCGAACCCCGGACCGTCACTAAAATACGCCATTTAAGGAAGGACGATGATGATAAGAACCATGAACCTGTAAACAGGATGTCGACGTCCTTGTCGAAAAGCAGACCTTATAAAGACGGAACTGGCGCCGCCACCGTGACGTCACATCACACAATCTCTAAGAATAGGAAAGTGTGTCGCGAAGTTGGCCTCGTGGCTGTGTGAGTCACAGAACAGCTGTTGGCGCTCGCGTCTAGACAGACAAAGTTTCACTGCGGTGCCACTTAGAGATTACACTCGTAGCATCGTGCTCAGTAACCGGCGTCTCCTACTAGATGTCCATCACGTGGTTTCGTTACCATAGGCGATTGAATCAACAATCTTGTGAGTTAAAAAGATGGAAAATAACCAGTTGCGTGCGGTGATGATGATGTTAGTATTTAAGGCACTCAACTGCTAAATCATCAGCGCCCTTATAAATTAAAATGTCAGCTAAAACCAGAAATAATAACACCATAAAAATAAAATTGTGGCAGAAACCAGAAATAAATAAAGCACCATTAAAATAAATTGAAGATTAAAATAGCTGTCAAAGTGACAGATAAAACTCGAGGAATGATATCTATTAAAACCGGAAGCCAGAGTTCAACCTTAAAAAAACAATTGAGGGAAAGTGTTATAAGCATAATTAAAACCAGTCACAGGACGTGGTCGGTGGGAAGAACACTTACCGCTCTAGTGTCAGCCGTCAAACAACTAGATTGCTAAAGGAAATGTCACTTTGGATAACATTTAAAAATCCTTTTCCAGCGGTCCGGTATGATCGGCCAGGACCCCCGAAAGCCTCGCAGACAACACATGTGGGACTGAAAACCTCGTCACAGAGCTGCTTGAATAAGGTGGCTATGAGCAAACAATGTTTGAGTTAAAATAACCTCCTCGCGACGAGATAGAGCCTGTGTTGTCTAGGAGAGCAGACCACTCTCCATGCCAGCACGAAACTGCTCTCCTCGCCGTGACATAGTTCATTGTAACACTGGGCGCAGTTGAAGTCTTCTTTGACACCAAATCCACCAGTTCATTCCCCGGCACACCAACGTCTCCAGAAATCCACGCGGTGATTAAACTCTTCTATTTAAAAGACTTAACACCGAAAGAGATAAAAGCCGAGTTGGATCAAGTTCATGGCACATCTGCTCCTGCGTTTGCAACAATTTACAATTGGATAAATGAATTTAAACGTGGCCGTACATCCACTAATGTTGAACATCGTTCCGGACGTTCAGTAGAAGTGACTTCCTCTGAAATTATCGACAAAATCCAGGTTATGGTTTTAAGTGATCGACGAATCAAAGTTCGCGAAACAGTAGAGGCAACAGGCATAACACACGGTACAGTGTTCTTAATTTTGCACAAAAAGTTAGGTCTGACAAAGGTCTCTCGTGTGATGGATTAGGAAGCTGCTATGGCACTTTTCCGTCGCAATCCTGACGAATTTCTGCGTCCATACACTTCTGCGGTTGCAACATGGATGCACTACTACACTCCACAGACAAAAGTACAGTGGGTTCTTAAAGGCGAACCGGCTCTGAAGAAGGCAAAGAGGGAACTTTCCAGACAAGGAGATGCACTCGGAAGCATCCACATTGATTACCTGAAGAAAGTAAAAACGATAAATGGAGAGTATTATGTATCGTTGAACGGTGAAATAGTAAAAACGCCCTCATCTAGCAAAGAAAAGATTCTCTTCCAGGGCACACACCTCAGCACTTTTGGTGGCGAAAATTGTAGAAAAAGGTTCGAATCAAAACATCCACCAGATTTGGCCCCCAGTGACTTCTTTATTTCCAGACTTGACAAAGTGGCTCGGCGGAAAACGATTCACGTCTAACGAAGAGGTCATCTCCCAAAAAACTGCCTATTTTAGGACCTTCCGATATCCTACTTTTTGGAGAAACACTGGGAAAAGTTTATCGAGCTAAACCGAGATTATGTTGAAAAATAAGCAAAAAATCTACCAAAAATATTTTGTTTTTCTATCTTTTCTAAGGACATAATTGAACGCCCCTTCTATTGCCGGCGCAACACTTGTGGAATCGTGACCCTGACCGCCAACCCAGCTACCGAGCCTAGCTTATCGGAGTTTGTGATATCATACTTTGCTTACTTAAAGTCACATCGAGCAAACTTTGTACAGTCTGTTTCGAAAGTGTTCCGCATATGTTTGTATTCAAAGTGGGCAGTAAATAGTGTTCATTTTATTTTTTTAACCATGGTTCCTGCGTTTTCAAAGTTGAGTGGCAAGGTATTACTTAGAGCAGATAAATAATTGCAAATGTCCTTGACTTCGTGAAACAAGAGGCAGAGATGAAGGAAGAAAATGTATGTTCCCCAAGTTCTTCAAAAGCCTGTAGAAAGTGAATGAAAGAGTAGCCAAGGCAACTGATATTTCACTGAGTTCCGTTTTCAGGGTTCTCAAAGATAAGAAAGAAAGAAAAATAAAACTTAATATCTCACTTTTAAATTAAAAGATGTGGAACAGTTGTGTCGCCAGCGAATTGCAGAAATTGGCAGACCACAATGGGAAAATGTCTGTGTCATGTTGAGAACATTGAAAATCATTAGAAAGAATTGTAGAAAATAAAATAGAAAGAATTCTAATCCAGGATAATGGTGCAGAAAGTAGCGATAACGTTGATGACGTGAGCGAAGACGAGGGACTGTCAGGTGTGGAAGGCAGACGATTGACATTGTTTATATAGTAGGCCATTTGTATAGATATGAATATAAGACATGTTTATCAGTGCAGGTGACATGAACTGCTTATCTGAAAGTACAACTCGCTTCCTAGCTCTCACATGTGCAGGTCTGTTGTGTCAGTTATACCTACTCCAAAACAAGATTAGAAATGATGATTAGCTGGCCTCATTAACTTCGTCCGCCCTGAAGATGCCGGACGCAGATTTCGGCGAAACGCATATGATGAAGTTGACAAAGCCGGCGGCTGTGAAGGTCCAAGCTTTATACACCATCAGAAAGGTTCTTGCACATTTTCTTGTGGTTCAAGGCAATAGGGTATAAAGCGATTGTTGGTCGCTATGTGGTTTTTCTTTGATCGACCAGGAGAAAAGCCACTGTTTGAAAACTAAAACCATAACAAAAATGTCTCAGAAATAAGAAACATTGTGTGTGTTCCATTCACATGACTTTCTCTACATCTGAGTAACAAATTACTGCTGACAAGATATACGAAATAAACATTAGCAGAAATGTTGTTACTTTGTCTAGCACGTATGCACAATGTACATAAGTAGAGATGGTATTGCATGCGAGATTCCCCTTGTGCCTTTAATTTGATAACACAAAAACGTTGGCATTTAAATTCCAAGGATGTGGGTTGAAGATTTTGAGGAAAACTACCCATTTATATATATTTGTTTTTTCGTGGAGCTAACCATTTACGAGATATTCCTTGTTATTGGTTTCAGTTTTAAAGTACTTAAACTTTCTCATACGGGAATTTGTAAGCTCCTGGCCACGCAAAGAAACGGATTTCAACCACATGGCATTCAGCTTTTAAAACATTTGACTATCACTTTAACGTATGGTTCTCCCTTCTACTTACGAGGAAGCAAGTAGTAAGACTATTTTAACAATACTTTGTTGCCGAGACGTAGAGAAAGTACTGTGTACAGATTACTCATGTTGCAGTAAACAACTACATCATGATCGTTATAGGGTGACTCTAACACCATTTCCGTTCTTTTGCATCCTCGCTCAGTTTGAGGTAAACGATATTTAAAACCCACGAGTGTGTAATATTTTATACAACTGCTAGATATTCATTCCAAACGGGAATCACTATATTTCAATAAAACAGATATATAGAGCGTAAAAAATGAAAGCGTCATCAATAACCTGATGCGTTTTATTCACATAACTTTCTCTACATGTTCTGCAAACTAACTATTCTTACAAAATACTATTCTACTAACTACTTCATGCTAAAATAAAAATTAACAGAAATAGTCTCATTACTTGCTTCCTTGTAAGTAGAGGGGAAATAAGGGAGTACACTAAATAGGATAAACCGACAGCCAAATGTTTTAAAAGTTGTCAATATGCGATTGTCATTGAAATTCGATTCCTTTTTCAAGGCCAGGAGTAAACCAAAGAAGTATGAAGCTGATGACTTCATGTTACTTTCTCCCAACTTTGAAAAAAAAAACTTTGAGTTAAATTCACTTGGCTTTTTCTACATCTCTGTAACAAATGATTGTTAATAAGCTTATTCTTCTAATTCGTCATAATGGAGATAAACATTAACAGAAATAGTGCTATTACTTGCCTCTTTCTAAGTAGAAGGGATAAACCGACATGTTTTAAAATGTGCTTGCAATGGCATCCATTTCTTCACGAGGTCAGGAGTTGTCAAGTTCCCGTATGTGAAAATCGAAACCAATAACAAGGAATATCTCGAAAACGGTCAACGCCTGGAAACAAATGTACGTAAGTTGTGTGTTTTAACGAGATACACATTTTTTATTCATTAGTTTTTGTGTACCTCTTATGTTATGCAAAATTCTGTAAAACTCGGTCAGAATAAAAAGCTCTTCAGAAGATATTCCCAGAAAATTCAAAACAGACATTTTATTTTTGAAATGGATATCATTAATATACGGTATTTTAATCAAAATCTTTAGAGCTATTTTTGAGAAAATTAAAATAACGCTTCATGTAAAAGTTAGTTGCGGGTGGGGATTTTCTTAAAGATCCTGGCGTCGCATCTTAACTTAAGAGTAAATACCAAGTTTCATATTTCGTTTTTAAGCTATGCTGTCCAGACACACAGACCTTTTATAAAAGTGCCTTATTCGGACACAGGGAACCTCAAAACATACATTTCAGGTGAGAGCTTTGTGTGGAGTATAATGTATATTGTAAATACGTATATTGTACTTACTGGCTACTAGTAATATTTTAAAATTTTTAATTTTAATTGTAGTTTTTTTTTTATTCTAATAATAGTTTAATGTTTATCTTATTTTATGTAACTATATAAATATAATAACAAGAATGTGGGATAAAGTAATATATTTAAAAATAATTTTAAAAAATAATAAAAAATAACTATAATAAATATAAAATAGATAATAATGATATAATTAGAATAAATATTAAAGAAGTTTATATATACTTTCAATAATAAATAATAAAATATATTAATTATAATATAATAAACTGTTAATTAATAGTAATTAATAATAATAGTTTAAAATAACCTAAATTTTATTTTATTTCGTAATTTAAAAACACAGTTTGTTAATAAATAAAATAATATCAGATATTTGCCCCGCTGTAAGCAATGGGATACCGGGGTATAGAGATTTTATGTTGTACATACGTGCTAGATAAAGTAATTATAAAATGTTGTGTCCCGTTGCTATATCAAAGAGGTTACCTATAGCTCCAGTACATTAGGAGAGAAAGAGTTCATTGATATTATCAAGTCAGCCTGGACGAGTAACTATTATTGGATGTCTGGTTTGGTATTTAGGAATTCCTTGCAGGAATTTGTCACCGGCTGAATTACGTGCTCTGCATTTAACATTCATACAATGTGGAGAAGGCTTTGCATTTCACCAAAAATTCGAGACCGGCAATTCACTGACAATACATGCTTTCAAGACCCTTGTGTTCCACACACATGCATTTTTACTTTCCCTACCCGTAATATATACATAGTGTATAGAGAAGGTATTGTATTGCACCCAAAATTCCGATACCGAGATTTCACCGGAAATACATGTTTTGGGTCCCCCTAAATCCAAAAAAAAAATTGGAAAAAGGTCCGTGTGTGCCTGTGGACAACATAGCTCAAAAACAAAAAGACCGTTGAATGCCAAACTTGGTATTTAAGTTTGGTTTCTTCCAAGGATGCGACACGAAGATTTTCAAGAATATCCCCCCACCCCCAACTGACCTTTACATGGAACTTTTTTCGAAAAATGTTATTTTCTCAAAAATGGCTCTAACGATTTTGATTAAAATATCGTATATTAAACATATTTACCTGACAAAGAATATGCATATCTTGAATTTTCTGGGAATAGCCTCTGAAGACTACTTTATTCTGGATGAATTTTACGAAATTTTGCATAACTGCTAAACCGTAAGAAATGGACAAAAACTTACCACAAAAAAATGTAGAGCACATTAAAATACACAATTTATGTTATATACATTTTTCCGAGGAGTTTATCATTTTTTAGATATTCCTTGTTTTTGGTTTTGGCTTTGAAAAACTTGTACTTTTCTCATACAGGAATTTGTCAATTCGTGTCCATACAAACAAAAAAAACTTCTGTCACCTAGTAACCAGCTTTTGGCTTCAGTTTAACCTATGATACTCCCTTATTTCGCTTCTACCTACATGGAAGCAAGTAATAAGGCTATTTCTGCTAATTTTTTTCTCGACTAGCATGAAGTAAATAGAAGAATAAGCTTACTAACAATAATTTGTTACACAGAAGTATAGAAAGTCATGTGAATGGAACACATCAGAATTTTGGATTCAGGGGGTCCTAAAACATGTATTTCTGGTGAAATCTCGGTATCGAATTTTTGGGTGGAATACAATACTTCCTCTATACAGTATGCACATAGTACGTATAGAGAAAGTAAATATATATATATATATATATAAAGTGAAATGTTTGGATCAACATTTGAAAGTTGAAACCAATAACAAGGAATATCACTAAAACGGTCTGTGCTGTGCGTTCTATGACGTCATAGCGAAAGCAAGACTTGGCGAGAGAGCCGACACCAGTGTTCGGAGTCGATGGATTCGACAGTCACGACTCCGGGCCCATCTCTCAAGCTAAACGCCAATGAGCTAAGAAGAAGTCAAACCCTCGCACCTTAGCATGTTAATGTTTCAAACACTGAAATCTTGATCGCCTTTCGAAGCTACCAGAAGTTGGCATTAGGGATGTTCAAATCTCGGTAGGGTAGAACGTAATATTGTCCCTGTTATGTATGTTGCACGTGGCAGAGAAAGTAAAGATAATGTACTTTAGAATAATATGTGCTCTTAAATATTATATTTAATATTAACTTAGGTAAAGTTATACGATTGTTGCAGCACACACACGGTCTTAAGACTTTTACTGGCGATCCATACTTGAAAGTGTTGAAAACATTAAGTTGTTCAGATGTGAAAGTTGCCAGATTGCCTTGGGACCATTGGGGTTTTAGCTTCACAGATCCCTCGGCTACGCTTTGCGGCTCAGGACCCTAAGCGTTTATGAGAGACCAGTAAGTAGCTACAATACGGCTCTAATGACAGAATAACAAAAGAGCCCACGTATTGAAGTGGTGGAGTCATCCTATACTAATTATATAACTTATTATGACAATTTATAATTTTGTAAATTTCATAATTTTGGCGGAAATTTCATAAATGCATTAACTCAAATTGAACTTAACCTTACCTGTCGTTAGATGAAAAATGTGTCGTCCAATATTACCTCCCATGATGTTATATACAGTTACGTCATCTTAGGTACGTAAGTTTTCTGCATTTACTTCTCTTGTTTGGTTTATAACACTTTCAGATTACACTGATATAAAAACTTGCACATTCTGTTGCAGCACGAGGTGTTCCTGTGGCTATCAGCGTGACGTAACACACGGAAGTGACGTAGTCAATCAAGCGAGTCATATATCACACACCTTCTTTCATTTTAGTTTAGAATTCTGATGTTATGCAAACAAATTAATAACTTAATTGTAAACTAGACTTTACCAAAATAATATCTGGTTGAAATTCGTGTGTTTTAGGGCGAAAATATCTTGTTATTTACAGCACCAGTCTAGAATACTCCAAGCTCGATATTTATCACGTATAAAACAGACACGGTTTATTCTATCGTCTCAGTTTTAAAGTAATTTCTTAAGCAGCTGATATCAAAATAATCACCACAAATATCATCAAAAACCTCGATCCCATCTGTAGCAAACGCATTAATAAATATAGCGACCGTCAACTGTTAAATCAACAACTTGACATCACCGAGCAACTCGCTACGAAAAAAGAGCATCGCATAGTACTTTAAAGTATGCATGCAGATATTACACAAAGTGTTCGTCTGCAGTTTGAAACAAATCGTGTGTGTTTGAATCACATGACTCTCTCTACCTGGTCCACCAGCAAATGTTTCCTTCAAAACATTATTCTTTTGTCACTCGACACCATTCTAGTCGCGATAAACCTTAGCAGAGATTGTCTTATTACTTACTTAGAACAGAAATAAGGGAATACACTACGCTATGTGATACAACTGCAATTCCGTTCTCTAAAGGCTTGCAAGGAGTAAACAAAACAGAGTCGAAAAGAAAATAGTTTCTCGTTTGAAAAAATATAGGTTAAATTGAAACGAACAACACGGAATATTTGAGAATGTCTAACCCTACAAAAACGGCATAAACTCTATGTTTTAACGAGACCAAGACTTGCAAGTTTTTGTTTATCTCTCACGGTAACAAAGAGGTCTTCTTAGGCTATTCCCACAAAATTAAAAACATGCGTTTCCTTGGAGGCGACAATATCTCATTTTAATCAAAATCGTTTGAGGCTTTTTTGAGAAAATCAAAAATTTCGAAAAAAAACTGGATTATAATCAACATTTTTTGTGTGTTTTAATGTTCACAAAGGCAAACTTTTTCTTAAAAATGCTTATACAATTCAGGTATTCTTAAGGCATGTTTTTTCCAGTGGTGTCATTTCCCTACTTAGTGTGAGAAACAGTTCTTACTTTCTCTACATGTACTATGTACATAGTGTACAGAGAAGGTATTGCATTACACCAAAAATTTGATACCGAAATTTCGCCGAAAATACCCCCTATATAAAAAAACATTTTTTGGAAAAAGGTCCGTATTGTGTGTGTGTGGACAGCATAGCTCAAAAACGAAAAGACCGTTAAATACCAAATTTGCTATTTAAGCTTGGTATCTTCCAGGGATGCGACACGAAGATTTTAAAGAAAATCCCCCACCCCAAACTACCCTTTACATGGAACTTTTTTCGAAATTTTTGATTTTCTAAAAAATAGCTCTACCGATTTTGATTAAAAGCCCGTATATTACAGATATTTACATACCAAATAGAATGTATAACTTGACTTTTCTGGGAATACCCTCTGAAAACTACTTTATTCTGAATGAATTTTACGGAATTTTGCATAACTGCTAAACCGTAAGATGTGAACAAAAACTTATAACACACAAAAAATGTACAGCACGTTAAAATACACAAATTATGTTATATACATTTTTTTCGTAGAGCTGATCGTTTTGTAGTAATTCCTTGTTTTTGGCTTCACCTTTGAAAACTTAATCTTTTCTCATACAAAAATGTGTGAACTCGTGTCCATACAAACAAAGGAACTTCAGTCACATAGCAACCAACTTTTGACTATCACTTTAACTTATGGTACTCCCTTATTTCGCTTCTACTTACAAGGAAGCAAGTAATGAGACTATTTCTGCTAGTGTCTGCTCAATTAGCGTGAAGTAAATAGAAGCATAAGCTTTTTAACAATAATTTGTTACAGAGAGAGTCATGTGAATGGAACACATCACATTTTTTACAAAAGACTTCATGGTAATTAAGGTAAACATTAGCAGAATTTGTCTATTACGTGCTTCCTTGTAAGTAGAAGGGGAAAATAGTAAACACTTTTAAAAGCTGGTTGCAATGTGAAACAATGAAGGTTTGGTTCATGTTCTCGTTTGAGAAAAGTTACCTAATTGGTTTCAAATTGAAAGGAATATCTCTAAAATGAGAATATGACATAAAGCGTGTAGTGACGAGATTTTCATTTTTTGTGTTATCCATTTCTTACGGTTTAACCGTAATAGAAAGCTCTACCAGAAAAAAGACGCCTTCACACACTTTTCCCAGAAAAGTAAAATATACATTTTATCTGGGGGTTAAATATCTTATTTTAATCAAAACCGTTAGAGCTACTTTTGAGAAAAACGCAATTTCCGATTTTTTTTCATATAAAGGGTAGTTGTGGGTGGGGGGGTGGGCTTTCTTGAAAATCTTCATGTAGCATCCTTGGAAGTTAATTCCACGACACAACAGTCCACAAGGTCTACCTCCCGGCCGCTGCATCCTCCGTCTCTACCCGAAGGCGTCATGAATGGGGTGCAGTGCTTGGAGGGTGAGACGTGATCAGCGCCTCGGGTCCCTCCCGGTCTTCTCGATCTGGAGCCGCTACTTCTCATTTGAGGGACCTCACGAGGCTGAGTGTACCCCGGTCCAGGTCTCCCAGCGTGACAAGCAGCCGCGCCAAGTACACGACCATCCTAATAAGATATTAACTTAAATGTTAATTTTGGTATTTACCAAACTTTTCATTTTTTGAGCTATGCTGCACACACACACACACACACACGGATCTTTACTCGTCGCTCTCCGTGGTGTAATGGTTACCAAACTAACTTCATATACCCAAGGTCGCGGGTTCAAATCCGGCGGAGGACGATGGATTTTGTCTGGTATAAAAATCTTTAGCATGGCTTCTTTCGGAAGGGAAGTAAAGCCGTGGGTCCCGTGTCGTAGATTTACGGCACATAAAAGAACCTCAAGCCTGATAAAGAGGCCTCTGAGCAAAATTAAGCGGTCTTCCACAGCCAGTATAGAATGGGACGCTGAGAATCACAGCAGTTAAAGAGCGTCCATAAATAACATGTCAAGAAAATGACCTTTTTCTAAAAAGTAGAGAATTGAATCGGAGTCAGCACATGTATTTGCGGTGAAACCTCGGTATCGATTTTTGGGTGGAATACAATACCTTCTCCATCCACTATATACATGCGCGGTAGAGAAAGTAACCCTGAAAGCAGATGGTAATGTTTTAACAAGATGGCGTTACTGGCGGTGAAAGTGAAGACAAAAACCTCGTTTTGTTTTCCAGTAACGAGCCAGCCAGACGCTATTTCTATAGGGGGGGGGGGGCTGATTTCCTCACGATTTTCATTATTTCCACTCCAACGGTGAGACTACACCCAGATTCGTGCATCTGACGTCTCCCATTCACATTACTTTCGTACCTGCCCTGCAAACAATCTACTCTTACAAAAATATTATTCTACTTGCTACTAATCAAGATAAACATTAACAGAAATTGTCTTTTTCTTGCTTCCTTATAAGTAGAAGGCAATACACTAGGATAAAGTGATAGTCAAATGTTTTAAAAGCTGGTTGCTATGTGATTGTCACTGATATCTTCTTCCTTGCATGGTCAGGAGTAAAACAAAAGTCACCTGTTTCAGAACAGTTTAAGTGTCTTAAAATTGAAGCAAATAATAAGAAACAGCTTGAAAATGTTTAACTCTATAAAAAAACATAAATTGTGTATTTTAACATGATCTGCATTTTTTGTGTTGTGTTGTCCATCTCTTTCGGTCTTCTTCAGAGAGTATTCCTAGAAAATACATCATAAGCTAAAAGTCTTAAAAGTATGCTGTTTTAATCAAAATCGTAGGAGCCATTTTTGATAAAAATAAAATTTTCGAAAAATGTTTCAGTAAAGGGTGGTTCAGGGTGGCGGGGTTTTTCTACAAAGGTCCGTGTTGTAATCATGGAAGCAGTTTAACTTAAATACCAAGTTTGTTATTTAACGAACTTTTCGTTTTTGAGTTATGTTCCCCACAGACATACATACACGCACATTTTTGTAGAAATATTTGGACTCAGGGGCTTCAAAACATGTATTTGCGGCGAAACTTCAACATGTAATACATGTATACAACAAAGGTCCAATATATTTCATATGAGCACTGATGTACTAGGTGAACATGTCAGTCCCTCCTGAGAGTAGTTAATTGGATTGGGTTGGACTCGCCAGGATAATACTGGATGTCGAAGACAACGCCTAGTATGTCGTCCAGGATGGCAAATTGATCGCTTTTCAGGAAGCAACCCATATACTGAAATGCACAGCTTAGGCGCGGAAGAGCTCGAGGCGTTAGGTGGGTGTGCGTTTCAAATTTCGCCAAGAAACCCAACATGAGTAGCACAGAGCGCAATCACCTCTATGGAAAGGCGCCACCACATCAGCACTGAAAAAGACCAGGTGGGTGAAATGAAGAAACCTCCTCCCATAAAACCCCTGGGTGAGAGAGGTCGATCCTACGACTTCCCAGTTGCAGTCACAGACGAAACACCTCAGGCACCTGGCTTGGTTCCCTAGGGTCAGTGGCGTTTCCACTTCAGTCCCTGAACGCTTTCTAGACTAGACAGTGTCCCAACTGAAAGAACCCGTTGCCTAGCTTTTAGATTCGGTTCTGGGCAGCTGTATACCACCATGTCCTGAGGGTGTTAGGCACAGATAATAGATAGGAAATGTCTTATCTTTATACATTGAGGTTGGTGAAGCACGTGTTTGTCAAGCCGCCATATTTAGATACTACACTTTTAAGATGAGCACGTCTTGCATGTGTGTTAAATGTGCAGCCAAAAATAAGATTTCGTGGTCTTAAATGTTCAATTAAACAGTAAATTTAGAGTATATGATCAATACGTGTGTGGTGTTTGATTGTAGTTTCTCGAATAGCAGAAGCATTAAGAAACAAAGGTAGAGGTGTTTCACTACATAGGTTAGTGTACTTAAGTGGTTTTGTGTGTGTGTGTGTGTGTGTGTGTGTTTTGTAGTTTAACGTCCTTTAATCTGGTTGGTCATATAGGACGATGAATGAAATTGGTGAAATGATATTCAAATGATCTCGGGGTCCATGGAGCTTAAAGTTACTCGACATTCGTCTTCTCAGGATAGGGAAAACCCCCGAAAAAAACCTTATCCGGGTAACTCACCCTAAGCGAGATTCGAACTCGCGACCTGTTGAATGTGAGGCAGATACGCTACCACCACATTACCCAGGCGGGCTAAATTTTTTGTGGTATTAAATGTTCAATTAAGCACTAAAATTAGACTGGAAGTTTTAAACCAGTATAATGGTGAGTACGTGTGTGCTGTGTGGTTGTAGTTTCTCGAATAGCAGAAGCAAAAATAAGGAAAGAGAAATGTTCAATGCATAGGATAGTGTACTTATCTAAGTGATTTTTCGGTGGTATACCTAGTGGAATATGTTATACATTGTCAACAGAACGATTCTGTATCGTTCGTTAGATTTTAGATTTCCAACTCGGAATGATCTTAGAGAAGCTTGAGTAAAGGCAATTCGCAGACAAAATTGGCAATCTACTCCTGTTTATAAGAAACCTCTTGCTAATTCGCCCATTTAGCAGCTATCACGAGAAATAGTTATGTGCCGAGAGAATAGGGGGCGTGTTCTTCGGACTCGAAATGCAATCCACAGTGAAAGTCATTATAATCCTTTGCGATAACCTCTGATACTTGTCACCCTTTTATTGATGTAGTGGAATTAATGAGAGACAGACAAGGTTTGGTCCTCCTTCAGCTTCAGACCAAGGCTTGCCGCGATGTTCACTGCAATAATAACTTCTGACAGGCCACAAATGTGATTGTATTAAATATTCCCTCAACTAGAGTTCTCTCCCCTTCCATTGACCTTTGTTCTTTACTTCCAAAAGTTGGAAAAACAATTAATTTGACAGATGTTGCGTATGGTGTTAGGCCAATAGGCTTGCAGAAATGTGCTTGTACAGATATTTTGGTGGTTGGATCACTGAGTGACGTCACTACTGGCTGGACCATATTTGGTAGGTGTGGTCATCATGTGAAGGCAGCGCAGTGCACATGCATTCCTGATACAAGGACATAGCAACACTTCCACGTGAGGTAAATACGCTTTATTCTCATTCCTAGTAATCTATCATGCTGTCATTTCCTCAAAATTACAAAACTTTAAACATGGCCTGTGTGCCATCATGTCCGCAGCTGTTGGGTCAACAAATATTTTATTCAAAACATTAATCTGTTATCTCCATGATGCTAGTCAAGAGAATTAGTATTATAGCTAGCTCCTTGTAAGTAGAAGGGAAATAAAGAAAAATGCAAAGGCTAAAGTGATAGTATCGTCCTTTAAAAGTCGGTGAAACAATTGAAATTCCAATCTCTTTGCTTTCCAGGAGAAAACAAACTGGAAACGAGAAAAAAGATGTCTTCCCGTTTCAGAAAAATGCATAAAACTCAAACCAATAATCCAGAATATCTCGAAAACGGTTAATTCTAAAACAAAAAATGATATGACTTAGACTGTGTGTTTTAATGAGCTCTACATTTCTTGTGTTGTATATTCTTACGGTTTAGAATGAATCTTTTCATTCAGAATCAAGAGGACTTCAGAAAATTCAGATATACGTTTCCTTTGCCATAAAAATATTTTAAATATAAGGTATTTTAATCAAAATCGTTAGTCATTTTTGAGAAAGTGAAAATTTTCGAAAAATGTTCCATGTAAAAGGTAGTTGGGGATGGGGGCATTTTCTTGAAAAATGTTCATTCACATCCTTGTAAAATACTAAACTGATAAGTTTGGTATTTGTTGGTCTTTTATTCTCTTCTGTCCACAGTCGCACACACACACACACACACGGAGCTTTTCCTAATTTTTTATTCAGGGGATCACAAAACATGTATCTCCGGTGAAATCTCAGTATCGAATACATATGTACAAAGCTGATAAAGTTCAGCATCTTCCAAGGATGGACACGAACATTTTCAACAAAATTCCCCCATCCCCAACTACACCTAACGTGGAAAAAATTAGAAAATTTTGATTTTCACAAAAATTACTCTAATGATTTGAATTAAAATCTCTTTTGTTTAAGATATTTCCGTGCAAAATAAAATGTGTATCTTGAATTTTCTGGGAATAGCCTCTCAAGACCTCTTTATCCTGGGGAATTTTGTTGGACATTGAACATCTAATGAATCGTAAGAGGCAAACAAAACTATACTACACGAAATATGTAGATACACATTTTTTCATGGAGTTGACATGTACCTTCTTATTGCTTTCACTTCTACTTATAAGGAACTGAGTAATAAGAACGTTCTGCTAATGTTTATCTCGATTAGCACTGTGTACAAAGAAGAAAAATCTTTTGTAAGAAGTTTGTTTGTAGAACAGCTAGTGAAAGTCATGTGAGATTTTTCTTGCTAGGGGTCAAGTAAAGAGAAGGAAATTTCAAAGTCAGCGCATAACAACCAGCTCTCTATATTTTGCTATCTCTTAGGCCTAGTCTATTACTTTCTCTACACGTACTATATACATAGTATATAGAGAAGGTAATGTATTGCACCCAAAAGTTCTACCCGAGATTTCATCGGAAATATATGTTTTGAGACCCCCTGTGAATCTAAAAAACATATTTTTAGAAAAATGTCCGTGTTTGTGTCTGTCTGTCAGTCTGTGTTTGTATGTGTGTGTGTTTATGTGTCTGTGGACAGCATAGCTCAAAAACAAAAATACCGTTAAATACCAACCTTGGTATTTAAGTTTGGTTTCTTGCAAGGATGCGGCACGAACATTTTTAAAGAATATCCCACCCTTCCCAACTACCCTTTACATGGAAAACATTTCTAAAATATTGATTTTCTAAAAGATGTATCTAACCATTTGGATTAAAATCTCGTATATTTACATGACAAATAAAATGTAAATCTTGAATTTTCTGCGGATAGCCTCTAAAGAAGTGTTTATTCTGGATGATTTTTATTGACTTTTGCATAACTGGTAAATCGTAACAGATACAAAAAAACTTACTGCACAAAAAGTGTAGAGCACTTTAAAACACACAATTTATGTTATATGCATTTTTATGGAGTTTGTTGTTTTCGAGATATTCCTTGTTATTAATTTCAGCTTTAACAAACTTATACTTTTCTCATACAGGAATTTGTCAACTCGTGTCCATATAAACAAAGGAACTTCAGTCACATAGCAACCAGCTTTTGACTGTCACTTTAACCTATGCTACTCCCTTATTTCGCTTCTACTTGCAAGGAAGCAAGAAATAAGATTATTATCTGTTAATGCTTATTTCGATTAGCATGAACTAAATAGAAGCAAAAGCTTTTTAATAATAATTTGTAGCAGAGATGTTTCTTGTAATGTTTCTCTAGAGTAGGATGGAACAGTGAGATGGTTTTGTGGACCCAGTATCTATAAATTTCCAGGAACTATATCTCCCCAAACTCGTTTTCAAATGTTACGGAAAGGTGAACGGGTTTACCGGGCCTCAAAATTACCTTCAGGGCTTTGTGCCACTTCATATACTTTCGTTTTTCAACTTACTAGCATCTTTAAGATGTTCGTGATGTCGGCTCTCGTATAAAATACGGTAATTACCTCTAACGGCACAGCACAGAAAAACAAAACAATAAATCTGATGTGTTTCATTCACATATCTGCTTCATGATAATCGAGATAAACATTAACAGAAATTGTCTTATTACTTGCTTCCTTGTAGGTACAAGGCAAATAAGGGAATAGTGTACTCTGAAATGTTTAAAAACATGTTTACTTTCTCTACACGTACTATGTGCATATTGTATAGAGAAGGTATTGCACTCCACCCAAAAATTCGATACCAAGATTTCATCGGAAATATATGTTATAGGGTCCCCCGTATCAAATAAAAAGAGAGAGGACATTTTCATAAAAAGGTCCATGTGTGTGTGTGTGTGTGTGTGTGTGTGTGTGTGTGTGTTTGCGCGCGTGTGTTTGTGTGTGTCCGTGTGTCTGAGAACACTATAACTCAAAAACGAAAAGGCTGTAAAATACCAAACTTGGTATTTAAGTTTAATGTCTTCCAGGGATGCGACACGAAGATTTTGAGAGAAATCCCCCCTCCCCAAACTACCCTTTACATAAAACTTTTTTTCAAAATTTTTGATTTTCTCAAAAATGGCTCTAAAGATTTTGGTTAAAATATCGTATATTAAAGATATTTACCTGACATATAAAATGTATATCTTGAATTTTCTGGGAATAGCCTCTGAAGACTACTTTATTCTGGATCAATTTAAAGAACGTTGCATAACTGCTAAGCTGTAAGAGATGCACAAAAACTTTCCACACAAAAAATGTAGAGCACATTAAAACACATAATTTCTGACATACATTTTTTTCGTTGAGTAGATCGCTTTTGAGATATTTCTTGTTATTGGTTTCAGCTTTGAAAAACTTAGTTTTCACATACAGGAATTTGTCGACTGCTGTCTATATAAACAAAGGAACTTCAGTCACATTGCAACCAGCTTTTGACTATCACTTTAACCTACGATACTCCCTTATTTCCCTTCTACTTACAAGGAAGCAAGTAATAAAACTATTTCTGCTATTTGTTTCTCGATTAGCATGAAATAAACAGAAGCATGCGCTTTCTAACAATAATATGCTGCAGAAATGTAGAGAAAGTCATGTGAATGGAAAAAATCAGATTCTTTTTTTGTTTTAGACATTAATAAAACCTCTATGATTTTTAGTTTCAGAAAATGTATACTTTTGTTTCAGAAAGTTTTAATCAATTCAAATATCATTTAAATGCTAGTTTGTATTTCTTTAAAGCAACTAGGCAATGCCCATTTTTAAAAAAATTGTATCTTTGAATTCAGTTTTCTGAAAACAGCATTTTTGGATACTTGTGTATCTTTCTCAGAAAGTGCAAGAGCTGGAAAGCTGAAATTCTCATAAGATTTTTTTCTAAGAATTCCTTTTTTCTTAATTCAGGGATCTCTAAACATACGACGGTCATCTAGAAAGTAACAAACTTTTTGGTATAACTAAACAATAACGAAAGATATCAACACAAAACTTTATTTACAAAGTTACACTACCTTACTCTATTTCTCAACGTAATCGTCATTGCTATCAAGGTATTTATTGTCACGTGGTACAGCTGTTATATTCTTCTACCGCAAGATGAGACTCACTTTGAGGTCTTCATGACTGGCAAATCTTTTCCATCCAAAAAGTCATGTACAGTGTCCAAAGTAAAAGACCGGTTCTTCTGAATTCTTTTATCAACATTTGCTTTCAACTACTCCATAACGATTGATGAACTTCCACTCCGGTCTTTATCGTACACACTGTTATGTTCTTCCTTGATTACTCGTAAATTATGTGACATTTCCTCACTGAAGACTCGTTCATTGCACTATCACACTCTTGCGTTATTTGACTATAAAACTAGATTGGCTGAACATTTTGTTCATTCAAAAAAACGAATAAGTTTTTTGGTGTAAAAATGCATTGAAACACCGGTACCACGTGACAATAAATACCTTGATAGCAATGACGATGACGTTGAGAAACAGAGTAAGGTAGTGTAACTTTAGTTATATCAAATCGTGTGACACTTTCTAGATGGCTCTGGTAGTATTTTTCGATGAAACCTCGGTATGGATACACTTTTGGTAGGGTATATGAAAATGTACGATGTGTGTCTTTTGCATTAAAACATGGATTGTTTAGCCAAGCGCTGAAACGCAGGGTCTGGATTGTTCAGCAAAGCCAAAATAATTAGCGGGCTCCATCATCTCATAATAATCTTATAATCTGCTGCAGAGATTAGGTTGTAATCGCCTTCCTCTGCGCTCGCTGACGAGCATTTAAAGCTGATAGCTTCCTTACTTTACTTTCTCTACACGTACATAGAGTATAGAGAAGGTATTCTATTGTACCCAAAAATTTCATACTGAGATTTCACCGGAAATGTATGTTTTGAGACCCCCTCAATGTAAAAACATAACTTTTCGTAAAAGTTCCGTGTGTGTCAGTGAAGACGATAAATCAAAAACGAAAAACCAATAAAATACCGAACTTGGTATTTAAGTTCAGTATCTTGCAAGGATGCAACAGGAAGATTTTGAGGTAAATCTCTTCACCCCAAATTACCCTTTATGTGTAAAAGAATCGAAATTATTGATTTTCTCAAAAATGGCTCTAACGATTGTTTATATTGAAATTTCTTGGAATAGCGTTTGAAAAGTTTTTGCATAGCTTGTAAGATACAGAGAAATGTGTACTGCATAAAAATTAAGGCATTTTAAGGCACAACGGAACGACGGATAAAAGTGAAATTTTGACTACAGGTAAAACAAAATCTGATGTGTTACCCTCATATGACTTTCTCTAGCTGCTCCACAAACAAACTTCTTAACAAAAGATTATTCTTCCTTCTACGCAACACTAGTCGAGATAAACATTAGCGGAATGTATTGGATCATTGTTTTTTCACAAAAGTCGTGTGTGGGACAGGAGTTGGATAGAGTCAGACTGAAACATTCAATGTAATAGCCGGGATTTGAAGCACGGATCTGCCGGTGTCTAGCCGGTTGGTGTGCCTCTGAGCAGACTGACTACCTATCCAACTCCTGTCCCACATACGGCTAGTGTGAAAAAACAATTACTCCAATAAGAATTGTATTCTGTGTCTGAAGTACTTAGAGACCACCTTGTGGTTTACTGGGGAACATTCGAGTCAGTTGAGGAAGTCAACGCTATGGTAGCTCAACAACCGGCAGATCCGCGGTTCAAATCCCGGCTATGGCACTGAATTTTTCAGTGTGACTCTACCTATCCAGTAGCACAATGTAGAAGGGAACTAAAGGAATGAGTAATGCTAAAGTGATAGTCAAAAGTTTTTAAAAAATCGTGTGACATAAACTGCGTATTTTAACGAGATCTACATTTTTATGTAGTGAGAGTTTACTAGTTATGCGAAATTCATCCAGAATAAACACGTCTTCAGAGGCTATTCCCAGAAAATTCAAGATATACATTTTATTTTTCAGGTAAATATCTTTAATATATTTTATTTTAATCAAAATCGTTACAGCCATTTTAAGAAAATCAAAATTTTGAAAAAAGGTTCCATGTAAAGTGTAGTTTTGGGTAGTGGGATTTTCTTGAAAATCTTGGTGTCGCATCATTCATTATACTGAACTTAAATTCCAAGTTTGGTATTCAACGGACTTTTCGTTTTGAGCTATGCTGTCCACAGACATACACATACACACATGGACCTTTTTCCAAAAATGCTTTTTTACTTTCTCTATACGTACTATGTACATAGCGTATAAAGAAGTTATTGACTGCATTGTAACAAAAAATTCAATACCGAAATTTCACCGGAAATACATGTTTTGAGACCACCTGAACCCAAAAAAAGCATTTATAGAAAAATGTCGTGTGTCTGTCTATCTGTGTGTATGTGTGTCTGTGGGCAGCAGAGCTCAAAAACGAAAAGAGCGTTAAATACCAAACTTAGTATTTAAGCTCCATATCTTCCAAGGATGCGACACGAAGACTTTCAAGAAAATCCCCCCAACCTCAACTACTCTTCACAAGGAAAAATTTTCGAAAATTTTGATTTTCTAAAAAATGGCTAACGATTTTGATTAAAATGTCATGTATTAAAGATATATACTTGACAAATAAAATGTATATCTTGAATTTTCTGAGAATTGCCTCTGAAGACTACTTTATTCTGGATGAATTTTACGGAATTTTGTGTAACTGGAAAACCGTAAGAGATGGACAAAAACTTAACACACAAAAAATGTAGAGCATATTAAAACACAACTTATAATTTTCTGATACAGGAATTTAACAATTGCTGTCCATACAAACAAAGGAACTTCAGTCATATAGCAACCAGCTTTTGACTATCACTTTAACCTATGCTACTCCCTTATTTCGCTTCTTCTTACAAGGAAGCAAGTAATAAGACTATTTCTGCTAATGTTTTTCTAACTGAGCATGAAGTAAATAGAAGCATAAGCTTTTTAACAAAAATTTGTTGCAAAGATATAGAGAAAGCCATGTGAACGGATTACATAAGATTTATTGGATTAAGGGAGACAAGGTGAAAACTCGGTATTGAATTTTTGGGTGCATTACAATGCCTTCTGTATACACTATGTACATTGTACGTGTAGAGAAAGTAAAAATCAGGTACCACGTGGGAATAAAAGTTTTGTGTTGATATCATAGGTTATTTCAAATGTGGATGGCTCTTGTTATAGAAGCATTTGTGGTAAAGTTGAACTCGATTGCCAGAGTTGCGGCAGATTTAGCAACAGGCAGTTCGCGCCCACTCTGGAATGTGTGTGTACCTGGCGACCTTGAATTTCTCCGGCCGACAGGACAAAGGTTGCTAGGGGACGGTCGCCCACAGACTCTCCGGTCACCTGCTCCTCTTCCTCCATTGCTGCAACTGTATCTACTCCAAGATAAACATCACCAGAAACAGTCTTATTACTTGGTGCAACTGTATCTACTACAAGATAAACATCACCAGAAACAGTCTTATTACTTGGTGCAACTGTATCTACTCCAAGATAAACATCATCAGAAAGAGTCTTATTACTTGCTGCAACTGTATCTACTACAAGATAAACATCATCAGACACACTCTTATTACTTGCTGCAACTGTATCTACTCCAAGAAAAACATCACCAGAAACACTCTTATTACTTGGTGCAACTGTATCTACTCCAAGATAAACATCACCAGAAACACTCTTATTACTTGCTGCAACTGTATCTACTCCAAGATAAACATCATCAGACACACACTTATTACTTGGTGCAACTGTATCTACTCCAAGATAAACATCACCAGAAACAGTCTTATTACTTGGTGCAACTGTATCTACTCCAAGATAAACATCATCAGACACACACTTATTACTTGGTGCAACTGTATCTACTCCAAGATAAACATCATCAGAAAGAGTCTTATTACTTGCTGCAACTGTATCTACTCCAAGATAAACATCACCAGAAACAGTCTTATTACTTGCTGCAACTGTATCTACTACAAGATAAACATCACCAGAAACAGTCTTATTACTTGGTGCAACTGTATCTACTCCAAGATAAACATCATCAGACACACACTTATTACTTGGTGCAACTGTATCTACTACAAGATAAACATCACCAGAAACAGTCTTATTACTTGGTGCAACTGTATCTACTCCAAGATAAACATCACCAGAAACACTCCTATTACTTGCTGCAACTGTATCTACTACAAGATAAACATCACCAGAAACAGTCTTATTACTTGGTGCAACTGTATCTACTACAAGATAAACATCACCAGAAACACTCTTATTACTTGCTGCAACTGTATCTACTCCAAGATAAACATCATCAGAAACACTCTTATTACTTGCTGCAACTGTATCTACTCCAAGATAAACATCACCAGAAACAGTCTTATTACTTGGTGCAACTGTATCTACTCCAAGATAAACATCACCAGAAACAGTCTTATTATTTGGTGCAACTGTATCTACTCCAAGATAAACATCACCAGAAACAGTCTTATTACTTGCTGCAACTGTATCTACTCCAAGATAAACATCACCAGAAACAGTCTTATTACTTGCTGCAACTGTATCTACTCCAAGATAAACATCACCAGAAACAGTCTTATTACTTGCTGCAACTGTATCTACTCCAAGATAAACATCACCAGAAACAGTCTTATTACTTGGTGCAACTGTATCTACTCCAAGATAAACATCACCAGAAACAGTCTTATTACTTGCTGCAACTGTATCTACTCCAAGATAAACATCACCAGAAACAGTCTTATTACTTGGTGCAACTGTATCTACTCCAAGATAAACATCACCAGAAACAGTCTTATTACTTGCTGCAACTATATCTACTCCAAGATAAACATCACCAGAAACAGTCTTATTACTTGCTGCAACTGTATCTACTCCAAGATAAACATCAGAAACAGTCTTATTACTTGCTGCAACTGTATCTACTACAAGATAAACATCACCAGAAACACTCTTATTACTTGCTGCAACTGTATCTACTACAAGATAAACATCACCAGAAACACTCCTATTACTTGCTGCAACTGTATCTACTACAAGATAAACATCACCAGAAACAGTCTTATTACTTGCTGCAACTGTATCTACTCCAAGATAAACATCACCAGAAACACTCTTATTACTTGCTGCAACTGTATCTACTACAAGATAAACACCAGAAACAGTCTTATTACTTGCTGCAACTGTATCTACTCCAAGATAAACATCACCAGAAACAGTCTTATTACTTGCTGCAACTGTATCTACTACAAGATAAACACCAGAAACAGTCTTACTACTTGCTGCAACTGTATCTACTACAAGATAAACATCACCAGAAACAGTCTTATTACTTGCTGCAACTGTATCTACTCCAAGATAAACAGCAGAAACAGTCTTATTACTTGGTGCAACTGTATCTACTACAATATAAACATTCATCAGAAACACTCTTATTACTTGGTGCAACTGTATCTACTCCAAGATAAACATCACCAGAAACAGTCTTATTACTTGCTGCAACTGTATCTACTCCAAGATAAACATCACCAGAAACACTCTTATTACTTGCTGCAACTGTATCTACTCCAAGATAAACATCATCAGAAACACTCTTATTACTTGCTGCAACTGTATCTACTCCAAGATAAACAGCAGAAACACTCTTATTACTTGGTGCAACTGTATCTACTCCAAGATAAACATCACCAGAAACACACCTATTACTTGCTGCAACTGTATCTACTACAAGATAAACATCACCAGAAACAGTCTTATTACTTGCTGCAACTGTATCTACTACAAGATAAACATCACCAGAAACAGTCTTATTACTTGGTGCAACTGTATCTACTACAAGATAAACACCAGAAACACTCTTATTACTTGGTGCAACTGTATCTACTCAAAGATAAACATCACCAGAAACACTCCTATTACTTGCTGCAACTGTATCTACTACAAGATAAACATCACCAGAAACACTCCTATTACTTGCTGCAACTGTATCTACTCCAAGATAAACATCACCAGAAACAGTCTTATTACTTGGTGCAACTGTATCTACTACAAGATAAACATCATCAGAAACACTCCTATTACTTGCTGCAACTGTATCTACTACAAGATAAATATCATCAGAAACACTCTTATTACTTGCTGCAACTGTATCTACTCCAAGATAAACATCATCAGAAACACTCCTATTACTTGCTGCAACTGTATCTACTACAAGATAAACATCATCAGAAACACTTTTATTACTTGCTGCAACTGTATCTACTCCAAGATAAACATCACCAGACACAGTCTTATTATTTGGTGCAACTGTATCTACTCCAAGATAAACATCACCAGAAACACTCCTATTACTTGCTGCAACTGTATCTACTACAAGATAAACATCACCAGAAACAGTCTTATTATTTGGTGCAACTGTATCTACTACAAGGTAAACATCACCAGAAACAGTCTTATTATTTGGTGCAACTGTATCTACTCCAAGATAAACATCATCAGAAACACTCTTATTACTTGCTGCAACTGTATCTACTCCAAGATAAACATCACCAGAAACACTCTTATTACTTGCTGCAACTGTATCTACTCCAAGAAAAACATCACCAGAAACACTCTTATTACTTGCTGTAACTGTATCTACTACAAGATAAACATCACCAGAAACAGTCTTATTACTTGCTGCAACTGTATCTACTACAAGATAAACATCACCGTAAACAGTCTTATTACTTGCTGCAACTGTATCTACTCCAAGATAAACATCATCAGAAACACTCTTATTACTTGCTGCAACTGTATCTACTCCAAGATAAACATCATCAGAAACACTCTTATTACTTGCTGCAACTGTATCTACTCCAAGATAAACATCACCAGAAACACTCTTATTACTTGCTGCAACTGTATCTACTCCAAGATAAACATCATCAGAAACACTCTTATTACTTGCTGTAACTGTATCTACTACAAGATAAACATCACCAGAAACACTCTTATTACTTGGTGCAACTGTATCTACTCCAAGATAAACATCACCAGAAACACTCTTATTACTTGCTGCAACTGTATCTACTCCAAGATAAACATCATCAGAAACACTCTTATTACTTGCTGCAACTGTATCTACTCCAAGATAAACAGCAGAAACACTCTTATTACTTGGTGCAACTGTATCTACTCCAAGATAAACATCACCAGAAACACACCTATTACTTGCTGCAACTGTATCTACTACAAGATAAACATCACCAGAAACACTCCTATTACTTGCTGCAACTGTATCTACTCCAAGATAAACATCACCAGAAACACTCTTATTACTTGCTGTAACTGTATCTACTACAAGATAAACATCACCAGAAACAGTCTTATTACTTGGTGCAACTGTATCTACTACAAGATAAACATCACCAGAAACAGTCTTATTACTTGCTGCAACTGTATCTACTACAAGATAAACACCACCAGAAACACTCTTATTACTTGCTGCAACTGTATCTACTCCAAGATAAACATCACCAGAAACAGTCTTATTACTTGCTGCAACTGTATCTACTACAAGATAAACATCAGAAACACTCTTATTACTTGCTGCAACTGTATCTACTCCAAGATAAACATCAGAAACAGTCTTATTACTTGCTGCAACTGTATCTACTACAAGATAAACATCACCAGAAACAGTCTTATTATTTGGTGCAACTGTATCTACTCCAAGATAAACATCACCAGAAACAGTCTTATTACTTGGTGCAACTGTATCTACTCCAAGATAAACATCACCAGAAACACTCTTATTACTTGCTGCAACTGTATCTACTACAAGATAAACATCACCAGAAACAGTCTTATTATTTGGTGCAACTGTATCTACTCCAAGATAAACATCACCAGAAACAGTCCTATTATTTGGTGCAACTGTATCTACTCCAAGATAAACATCACCAGAAACAGTCTTATTACTTGCTGCAACTGTATCTACTCCAAGATAAACAGCAGAAACAGTCTTATTACTTGCTGCAACTGTATCTACTACAAGATAAACAGCAGAGACAGTCTTATTACTTGCTGCAACTGTATCTACTCCAAGATAAACATCAGAAACACTCTTATTACTTGCTGCAACTGTATCTACTCCAAGATAAACATCAGAAACAGTCTTATTACTTGCTGAAACTGTATCTACTACAAGATAAACATCACCAGAAACAGTCTTATTATTTGGTGCAACTGTATCTACTACAAGATAAACATCACCAGAAACACTCTTATTACTTGCTGCAACTGTATCTACTCCAAGATAAACATCACCAGAAACAGTCTTATTACTTGCTGCAACTGTATCTACTCCAAGATAAACATCAGGAACAGTCTTATTACTTGCTGCAACTGTATCTACTACAAGATAAACATCACCAGAAACACTCTTATTACTTGCTGCAACTGTATCTACTACAAGATAAACATCACCAGAAACACTCCTATTACTTGCTGCAACTGTATCTACTACAAGATAAACATCACCAGAAACACTCCTATTACTTGCTGCAACTGTATCTACTTCAAGATAAACATCACCAGAAACACTCCTATTACTTGCTGCAACTGTATCTACTACAAGATAAACATCACCAGAAACACTCCTATTACTTGCTGCAACTGTATATACTACAAGATAAACATCACCAGAAACACTCCTATTACTTGCTGCAACTGTATCTACTACAAGATAAACATCACCAGAAACACTCTTATTACTTACTGCAACTGTATCTACTCCAAGATAAACATCACCAGAAACACTCTTATTACTTGCTGCAACTGTATCTACTCCAAGATAAACATCACCAGAAACAGTCTTATTACTTGCTGCAACTGTATCTACTCCAAGATAAACAGCAGAAACAGTCTTATTACTTGGTGCAACTGTATCTACTCCAAGATAAACATTCATCAGAAACACTCTTATTACTTGCTGCAACTGTATCTACTACAAGATAAACATCACCAGAAACAGTCTTATTACTTGCTGCAACTGTATCTACTCCAAGATAAACAGCAGAAACAGTCTTATTACTTGGTACAACTGTATCTACTACAAGATAAACATTCATCAGAAACACTCTTATTACTTGCTGCAACTGTATCTACTCCAAGATAAACATCACCAGAAACACTCTTATTACTTGCTGCAACTGTATCTACTCCAAGATAAACATCACCAGAAACACTCCTATTACTTGCTGCAACTGTATCTACTCCAAGATAAACAGCAGAAACAGTCTTATTACTTGCTGCAACTGTATCTACTACAAGATAAACATCACCAGAAACACTCTTATTACTTGCTGCAACGGTATCTACTCCAAGATAAACACCAGAAACAGTCTTATTACTTGGTGCAACTGTATCTACTCCAAGATAAACATCACCAGAAACAGTCTTATTACTTGCTGCAACTGTATCTACTCCAAGATAAACAGCACCAGAAACACTCCTATTACTTGCTGCAACTGTATCTACTCCAAGATAAACAGCAGAAACAGTCTTATTACTTGCTGCAACTGTATCTACTACAAGATAAACATCACCAGAAACACTCTTATTACTTGCTGCAACGGTATGTAATCCAAGATAAACACCAGAAACAGGCTTATTACTTGGTGCAACTGTATCTACTCCAAGATAAACATCACCAGAAACAGTCTTATTACTTGCTGCAACTGTATCTACTCCAAGATAAACAGCACCAGAAATAGTCTTATTAGTTGCTTCCTTGTGAGTAGAAGCGAATAAAGGGAGTACAATAGGTTAAAGTGACAGTCAAAGCTGGTCGCTATGTGACTCAAGTTCCTGTGTTTGTATGGGCACGAGTTGAGAAATTCCTGTATCAGAAAAGTATAAGTTTTCCAAAGCTGGAACTAAAAACAAGGAATATTTCAAAAAATATACAGACACATATGGATAGCATAAATTGTGTGTTTTAGCGTACTATATATTTTTTGTGTTCTAAGTTTTTGTCCAACTCTTACGGTTTAGCAGTTATGCAAAGTTCCCTTAAATTCATCCAGAATAAAGTACTCTTCAGAGGCTATTCCCAGAAAATTCATGATATACATTTTAATTGTAAAGTAAATGTATTTAATGTGCGAATTTTAATCAAAATCGTTAGAGCCATTTTTAAGAAAATCAACATTTTCCGAAATTTTTTCATGTAAAGTGTACTTTGAGGTAGGAGGATTTTCCTCAAAATCTTCGTTTCGCATCCCTGGAAGATACTAAACCTAAATACCAAATTTGGTATTTAACGGTATTTTCATTTTTGGACTATGTTGTCCACATACACGCGCGCGCGCGCACACACACACACACACACACACACTCACGCACACACACACATTTTTTTAAAAACGCTTTTTTCGGTCTCAGGGAACCCCAAAACATATATTTCCGGTGAAATCTCTGTATGGAATTTTTGGGTGCATTACAATACCTTCTGTATTCCTATGTATATTGCACATTTGGGGCTAGAGACAGTAAAAACGTAGTACCACAGGTTGAAGTGATAGTCGAATCTGTTAAAAGCTCGTTGCTATGGTATTGACATCCGTTTCTTTGCGTGGCCAGGAGTTTACAAGTTCCTGTATGACAAACGTAATTAACCAATAACAGGGAATATATCGAAAACGGCCAACTGCAAGGAAAATGATTGTTTTAACGAAATTTACTTTTGTTGTGTAGTAAGTTTTTGTCTTTCTCTTACCGTTTACATTAAAGTTACCCAGAAATAAAAGAGGTCTTCAGAGACCATTTCCAGGAAATACAATCTTATTTGTCAAGAAAATATCTTTAATGTATGGTATTTTAATCAATAGCTTTAAAGCCATTTTTGAATAAATCGCATTTTCGAAATATTTTCCATCTAAAGGGTGGTATTTTCCTCAAAATCTTTGTTATGCATCCTTGGAAGCCACTAAACAAATTCAAAGTTTAACTTACTTTTCGTTTATGAGCCATGCTGTCCACAGATTCGTGGACCTTTTTCTAAAAATGTATTTTCGGACTTAGGGTATCTGAAAATTCGACACAGAATTTTTTCGTAGAATATAACACCTTCTCTACCTATATTTGCATAATACCTGGGGAGAAAGTAATTAAAGGTGATAAATAAAATGAGTTTTTAAATGGGAGTAATTGACAAATATGTAGTTCTTTATGAATGTGTATTTGCTCTACCGACATGCAACGTTGAATATCTAATGCGCAAATGCACGACGACATGGGTTACATTTGAGTAATCCCTAGAGACAGATATGTGTTAGGGGTTGTGTTTTCATCCCCCCCCCCCAACCTAAATTGACTGGCACACCCAGGGGAAACCACGTCATTATACGATCGCATTTCCAAATATCAACGCGAATTGGGATTCGCTTGTAAATAAATGTCGCTGTAATATGTTGGTTTTAAAATCTAATCGGTTTATTTGCAAAATATCTTAAACCAAAAGTCTGGTATGTTATACTCACATGACTTTCTGTAGCTGCTCTACAAACTTCTTTCAACACAATGCTAATCGAGATAAACATTAGCAGAATGTTGTTATTACTCAGTTCCTTATAAGTAGAAGGGAAATGCACCAGGCTAAAGTGATAGTCAAATCTTTTAAAACCGTCGATATGCGATTTTCATAATTAGTAATACCAGAGTGTTTTCATCTTGTCGATAATTGTTCTAAGAGATGTAAACACGAGTTGTATTTGATAGGACATATAATATAACATAGGAAGCGACATTTTATCATTGTATTATTTACAATTGGTGCATGAGACCATCTTTATTTACCCAATGTTGTTTTGTTTTCTTTCTTCACTGCCTCCTGAATTATAACATGGCCGATGGTATCTGTACGAATATTGATACCAACAATAGAAATGGGGAACAGTTATTTTATTTCAGCTTTTAACAACAGATACATGAAATGAAAACAAGCGTTTTTTTTTTATTTGAGGTTATTGCACTCATCTCATACATAAGAAACATAAATAATGATTATTTTCACTTCTTTTTTTAATTAAATACATTATGATGAACCTTTAAATAAACATAGTAATGGAAAGTGGAACTGACAATTATTAAAAGTGGCCGACCTTGTTACTAATATCTAAGACAGCAGATTAAACAAACGAACGTCGAGGTTTTAAAGAAATGGACATCACTGCGTAAAGATGTTTCGACAATATCGCTCCAGACAGATGACCGCGATTGCTTGAAATTGTCTAATCTCGGACATTCCATTGGCGCTTTAATTGTTGAGTCATTGCAATTGGCTTCTTTACTTGACGCGGCGTCTACCTCACATTCAAGAGGTCGCGAGGTCGAATCTCGCTTAGGGTGAGTTACCTGGATAAGGTTTTCCCTTACCCTGAGAGTGACTTTAAGCTCCCTGGACCCTGAAGTTATTTCACCAATTTTATTCAGTCCGGTATAACAACCTGTTTAAACGACGTTAAGCTTAAAAAACATAAAAAATAGAAAATCTGATGTATTCCATTCACATGACTCTCTCTACATCTCTGCAACAAATTATTGTTAAAAAGCTTAGGCTTCTATTAATTCATGATAATCGAGAAAAAATTAATAGAAATAGTCTTATTACTTGCTTCCTTGTAAGTAGAAGACAAATAAGGGAGTAGCATAGGTTAAAGTGACAGTCAAAAGTTGGTTGCTAAGTGACTGAAGTTCCTTTGTTTGTATGGACACGAGTTGACAAATTCCTATATGAGAAAAGTATAGGTTTTCTAAAGCTGAAAACAAAAGCAAGGAATGTCTGAAAAAAACTCAACGAAAAAAGAATGATGTAACATAAATTGTGTGTTTTAAAGTGCTCTACATTTTTTGTGTAGTAAGTTTTTGTCCATCTCTTACGGTTTAGCAGTTATGCAAAATTCCCTTAAATTGATCCAGAATAAAGTAGTCTCCAGAAAATTCAGGCTATACATTTTATTTGTCAGGTAAATATCTTTCATATACGATATTTTAATCAAAATCGTTAGAGAAATTTTTGAGAAAATCAAAATTTGCGAAAAAAGTTCCATATAAAGGGTAGTTTGGGGTGGAGAGATTTTTCTCAAAATCTCCGTGTCGCATCCCTGAAAGATACTAAACTTAAATACAAAGTTTGATTTTTCACAGACCTTTCGTTTTTGAGCTATATGCTGTCCACACACACACACCTAAAAATGCTTTTTTTGGGATTCAGGGGTACCCAAAACATGTATTACCGGTGAAATCTCGGTATTCAATTTTTGGGTACAATACAATACCTTCTCCATACACTATGTATATAGTACGTGAGACGAAAGTAAACATGACGTGTATAGATGGATGGAATTCGCCTGGAATGTTGCTAGGTATGAGGTGTATCTCTACCTGACTGAAAAAGAGGGAGAGGAACGAATTCCTGTCCCAGTAAGACACAGCTCTGCCAGGGTTACCACAACAAACAACTTTGTTAACATTCACGTGTATTACAAATACTTTGTTATAGCCACCAACCAAAAATCAATTGCATTAGAAAACATATCCATGCTACAATAATTTTTACTTTCTCTACACGCACTATACAGGGTGTTAATGAACTATACCAAAATATTTTCACAGAATATGTTGATTACTTAAATAAGTAATTTGAGATGGGAGACTTACGGTCTGTTTATTGACATTTCCAGGTAACGGCACTTCGCGTAGAATGAAAAAAATAATAACAAAAAGCGTGTACTCTATGACAGGAATCGAACTCATGACCTTTGGGATAGCAGCTTCCCGCCACCAGAGCATTTGAAGAAAAAAACACCTCCAGAGTAGGCTACATAATTCAATAACGCTAATCCAGAAAAAAATAGCAAAAAAGGTCTTATTACTTGCTTCCTTGTAAGTAGAAGCGAAATAAGGAATACCATGGGTTAAAGTGATAGTCAAAAGCTGGTTGCTATGTGACTGAAGTTCCTTTGTTTGTATGGACAGGAGTTGACACATTCCTGTATCAGAAAAGTGTAAGTTTTTCCAAGCTGAAACCAAATTCAGGAATATCTCAAAAACGATTAACTCCAGGAAAAAAAAATGTATATAACATAAATTGTGTAATTTAACATGCTCAACATTTTTGTGTGTGTTTTTTTTTTCTGTCAATTTGTTAGGTTTAGCAGTTATACAAAATTAACGAGTTGAGCTACAATCATTGCGCCGGCTAACCGCCTTAAAACGTGTAGGACAGTGTCCCACATGTCTCCCTCTCCGCATCTCATCTGTTGTGGACTCCTTTTTGTAGCTTTAGCCGTTCGTTGTACCTTCAATCATTAAAATTTACGTTGCAGAACGCATGACAGTGGCCTTATAGGGTCAGCTGATAAGTCCCAGGCCTCTCAATGAAAACACCATTTATTTATTTATTTTCCTGCTTTATATCTCAACATAATCTCCAGAAAGGCTAATAAATTTGACATATTGGTGTTCTAATTTAATTAAACCATCTTTGTAGTGTGATTTATCAAGGTCCTCAAAATAGCTGTTTGCCGCATCAATGACCTCCTCGTTGCTGTGATATCTTCGTCCTTCAAGAAATGTTTTGAGGTTTGGAAACAGGTGATAGTCACTGGGTGCTAGATCTGGCAAATAGGGTGGATTTTCAAGCAAATCCAACTTTAATTCGCACATTTTCCCTTTGCAATGACTGAACGATTGTCTTGATGAAACAAGAACATTTTTTTTTCTGCCAAAAGAGGTTTTTTTCTCATCACCGAAACATTGCAGAAAGCTTGCATAGTAGTCACTAGTGATTCTTCCCAGAAAACAGTCGCCATAACCCTGACAACATTGACTTTGCCTTTTTTAGAGTTAGTTCACCTGGCGCAATCCATTGTTTTGACTGTGATCTACTTTCTGGAGTGTAGTGATGTATCCAAGTTTCATCCATGTTAATAAGCCGTCTCAAAAATTTACTGGGATTTTTACGGTAGAGCTCCACATTCTTAACAGAAACCGTTTTTCTTTGCAACTTTTGATCAGGTGTCAACAAACGCAGCACCCATCATGCACAGACCTTGTGAAGGCCCAAAACATTACTTAAATTATTACCTGCACGTTCTTTTGACATGTTTACAGCCTCTGTTATCTCAAACAACTTTAATCTGCGGTCTTCCAGTACTAAACGGATGATCTCTGGAGTTGTCACTTCTACAGGGCGTCCAGAGCGAGGCTCGTCACTAGTGCAGAGTCTTTCAATGTACTGTCCATTTGCTCCTTGATTTCTTTACGCGTTAAGCTTTTCAAATAAAAGTATTTAATCAGTGCTCGTTTTTCCAAATGCTCCATTTTCGTGAAAACTGTAAAGTTGTCTTGTTTAAAATTCTACATTGGAAAACTAAAGAAGCTATTGACCTGTAACTATGGAAACAAGCTAGTCTATACGGTGCTACCGTCTAACTGGCCTAGAGGCGCCATCATATCCGTGTGAGGCCCGGGACTTTTCAGCCGACCCCCGTACTGTAACAGGAGTTATTAAGCCTTTGTTTTTCCAATGCTGCTAAGGTCTATTTTCCTATGAACAGCAGGCTAGATTTGCATGGTCACCAAAAGGTCAACAAACACGGTAATTAGGACCTTGTTGCTTGCAGAGCATCTCAGGTGAAGAAACTAGTATTGTAGGCCACGACCTCGCTTTCTCAAAAGGTGAACAGGGAAATGGCGCCCGTCTAGAGCATCTTCGGCACAACTTTAATATCACCCGTGTGTGACACTACACCCAAATCTGATGTCCTCACCATTCTGTTAGAAAAGTGTATTCTTCTATCTGCTTCATGTTAACCGGACATAAAAAGGCTTCCTTGTTTACCGGGTTTCGTGAAAAAGGTCCACCCTTTACTTTCTCTGCACGTACTATGTATAGAGAAGCCATTGTAATGTACCCAAAAATTCCTTGTCGAGATTTCACGGGAAATAATCTGTATCCAAAAAGGCATTTTCAGAAAACGGTCCGCGCGCGCGCGCGCGTGTGTCTGTGAACAGCGCAATTCAGAAACGTAAAGACCGTTTAATACCAAAGTTGGTATTTTAGTTTACTACCGTTTGAAGCTCTTTAAGAATCTACCGCAACCCCAAATTACCGTTTAGTGTCATAATTTTTTGAAACTGTTATTTTTCTCAAAAAGCCTTTGCGGTTGTGTTTAAATATGCTATACTAAATATACTTACTTACCAAATAGAATGTAAATCTGGGCCTCTGAAGACTACTTTATTCTGGATAAGTTTTATATAACTGGTAGACCGTAAGAGATGGACAGAAACTTGCTTCACAAAAATATGGATCTCGTTAAAACACACAATTTATGTGATATATACTTTTTGATATTCCGAGTTCCAGGTTTCAGTTTTAAACTACTTTTCGTCTCTCGTTTGTTTACTCCTAACTATTCCTTCACTTGGCGATCGCATTTTCAAACATCTGTCACTTTATTCCCTTCCACTTGCAAGGAACAAGTAATAAGACAATTTCTGTTGATGTTTATCGTGAAGTAAACAGAAATATCTGACATAAGGAAAGTTTTTTTGGAACAGCTACAAGTACTTATATGAGAGGAACACGTTACATTTTTCCACCAGCAATTGTCTTTACGAATGAGTACCTTTTAACTTCTTACTTTGCCAAGATATTGACAAAAATCTGATGTGTTACATTCACATGACTGTCTCTACATCAGATTATTGTTAAAAAGCTTACTCTTCTATTTACTTCATGCTAATCGAGATAAAAAATCAGCAGAAATTGTCTTATTACTAGCTTCCTTGTAAGTAGAAGCGAAATACGGGAGTACCATAGGTTAAAGTGATAGTCAAAAGCTGCTTGCTATGTGACTGAAGTTCCTTTGTTTGTATGTACTCCAGTTGACAAATTCGTGCATGAGAAAAGTATCAGTTTTTCAAAGCTTAAACAAAATGAAGAATATCTCAGAAACCATCAACTCCACGAAAATATGTATATTACATAAATTGGTGTTTTAATGTTTGTGTTAAGTTTTTGTACATTTCTTACGGTTTAACAGCTATGCAAAATTCCGTAAAATTCATACAAAGAGGCTATTCCTAAAAATTCAAGATATACATTTCATTTGTCAGGTAAATATCTTTAATATACAATATTTTAATCAAAATCGCTAGAGCCATTTTTTTAAAATCTCAAAAGTTTCAAAAAATGTTCCACGTAAACGGTAGTTGGGGTGGGAGGATTTTTCTCAAAATCTTCGTGTCGCATCCCTGGAAGATACTAAACTTAAATACCAAGTTTTCGTTTTTGAGTTATCGTGTTCACAGACACACGGACTCGCACTCACGCACGGCCGTTTTTCTGAAAAGCTCCTTTTGGATACAGGGGACCCTAAAACATCGTATATTTCCGGTGAAATCTCAATATCGAATTTTTGGTTGGAGTGCAATACCTTCTCTATACACTATGTTCATAATATGTGTAGAGAAAGTAAATAATGTAAATTTGTTGTGGTGATTATCTGAGGAACTCCCTCGTCTGTTGTGGTGATTGTTTCTGAAACAACAGAAATAAATAGAAAGCATATAAGTATAACAAAGTTAGAATTAAAAAGTAAGAAGGAATAAAGCAGAAAAGAAAGAAGGTAAGAAGTAACTAAAAACTGATAAAATGAACGAAGTATGTAAAGAAGTAAGGGAAGAAAGAGAGAAAGAATGTAAAAAGGTAAGTAAAGACAGAAGGAAGAAATAAAAAGGAAGAAAAGAAGTAAAGAAAGCAGGAAGGAAAGAAGTGATAAAGAAAGTAAAGGAACAAAGGAAAGAGGTAAAACGAAGGTAACGAAAAAAATAAGGAATAAAATAGAGGAAAAAAGGAAAGAAAGGAAGAAAAGAGGTACGTAGAGAAAGAAAGAAGGAAGGAAAGAAATAAAAAAGAAAGAAAGAATGAAAGGAAAGCATGAATAATTAAAAAAGGAGAATAAAAAGGAATTGAAGAAACATTTGAGGAAGAAAGTATGAAGAAGGGAAGTAAAGAAAGTAAGAAGGGAGGAGATAAAAATGTAAGGTACAAAATAAAAAAGGAATAGAGGAGATAGCAAAGTAAAGAAAAATAAAGGAAAGCGATAAAGAAATGAGGGATGCAGAGGTCGTGAGATCACAATAACCTTGGTCCAACAAACCGGTTTAGTGCACCCAAAAATTGCCCGCCCGTCTTGTAATCATTTATCCACTTCTTCATTTTCCTTAGTGCCTGGCGTCTGCTAAACCTTTCCAAATCTAATTATCTGGCGGTGTCCGTACTCGCATAGTAAACAATCTGATTGCTACATTCATATGACTTTCTCTACAATAAGTTATTGTTAAAAAGCTTATGCTTCTATTTACTTCATGCTAATCAAGAAAAAAATAGCAGAAATACTCTTATTGCTTGCTTGTAAGTAGAAGCGAAATAAGGGAGTAGCATAGGTTAAAGTGATAGTCAAAAGCTGGTTCCTATGTGACTGAAGTTCCCTAGTTTGTATGGAAAGGAGTTGAAAAATTAGTGAATGAGAAAAGCATGTTTCTTAAAGGTGAAACCAATAACAAGGAATATCTAAAAAATGATCAACTCCACGAAAAAACTGTATATTACATAAATTGTGTATTTTAACGTGCTCTACATGTTTTGTATGGTAAATTTTTGTCCATCTTTTACGCTATACCAGTTATGCAAAATTGCGTAAAATTCATCCAGAATAAAGTAGTCTTCGTAGGCTGTTCCCAGAAAATTCAAGATATACATTTTATTTGTCACGTAAATATCTTTAATACACGATATTTAATCAAAATCATTAAAGGCATTTTTGAGAAAATAAAAATTTTCCAAAAGAGTTCCATGTAAAGGATAGTTGGGGGTGGGGGGATTTTCTTGAAAATCTTCGTCTCGCATCCCTGGAAGGTGCCAAACTGAAATACCAAGTTTGGTTTTTAACGGTCTTTTCGTTTTTGAGCTATGCTGGCCACAGATACACACAGACATACATACAGAAATGTTTCTAAAAATGCTTTTTATTTTAATTCAGGGGGTCTCAAATCATGTATTTCCGGTGAACTCTCAGTGTCGAATTTTTGAGTGCATTACAATACCTTCTCTATACACTATGTGCATAGTACGTGTAGAGAAAGTAAAAATGTAGAATATTGCATGGTAAGTAATCATGCGAACGAAATAAATTTGATTGATGAGCTCTAAATATCTACTGTGTTCCTTTCATATAACTTTCTCTCCCTGTTATGCAAAAATACAAAACCTTATTCTTCTGTCTCCTTCAAGATAAGTATTATGAGCAGAGATAGCGGGACACCTGCGCATACCTACCGAGTAGAGAGCGACCTGCACGCGCCGCATGTAGTAACGTGGCTCGACGCAGCAGCGGCGGCTATGTTGTGTTTTACAGGTAATTGATGCTAATGCATGCTCTTCAATCAAGGTTGTAAAATATCCCGCTTCAAATGCATTGCATCATACAACACAGGTTTGCAGATATGTCTACGAAATAATACACATTTGGAAACATCGAACACTGAAACGCGTCCAGCCCTGAAGTTGTGCAAGCAATTAAACAGAGACCCGTGACATGTTTTAGACCGTGTGAAGACAGTGTTTGGAAAAAATGTCGGATCTTCAATAATTGCTGATGGGGTATCCTACCCAATAGTCGATTATGTGTCCTATTTCCGTTTTGTTCCAATCACATCTTGTGAACTTTTTGTACAATATAGTCTGTTTACGTGCCAATTGGAGACGATTCACATTTGAGACATTATGAACGTATGTTGTGCATTGTAACTTTATCGTGAGAGAAAATGAGACTGATAATTTGTTGTAAATATTAAAATTGTTGTTAAATATCAGTGATATTTATTCAATCGTCTTCCATTGCTGGTGAAAACATTACTCTCTACAACACATCACAACCACATACCATAACTCCGATTCTGTACCGCTATCGGTTCCCAAGATGCTATACCTAATTATCAGAAATGGTTTTGGAGAAACCTTTTAAAAGGTAGTCTCTATTTGATGAAATTCAAATTCGCTTTTCATTGCATGGCTAGGAACCAAAGAAAAGAGATATGAAACGAATGGTAGGCGCGTTTGAGAAAGGTCTAAGCATTTAAAAATGAAAACAAACAATAAGGAATATCTCGAAAATGATTATCTCTACAAAAACTAGTGTATCACCTAATTTGTGTGTTCTACGGAGCTCTTCAGTTTTTGTGCAGTAACTTTTTGTCCATCTCTTATCGTTTACCAGTTATGCAGAACTTAACTACAATAAAGAGACTATTTCAAGAATATTCAATATATACATTGTCCTTGTCAAATAAATACGTGTAACTGGGATAATTTGAAAGTTTCTATTTCGAAATCAGTGTTAATTCAAAGATTTATCTTGGACCTTTAGATTTGGTATTAAAGTTATGTAAAAAAGTAATGTGTAATTCGAACTTCATTTTCGTTAATTCGAAATGCCAGTCGAAGTGTCCAAACGCGGAAATTTATTATGATAACTTGGTCCATGTATTTTTGCAAAAGAAGTTATTGCTGCGGGGTTGTTTGTTTGTTTTATCGAGATGCAGTTTGGTGTGTTGGGATGGCTTTCCTAGATGCTTTGTTTAAAAGATGTCGCTCTTAGTTGCTGCTTATTGTTCATTGTAATGTCTCTTAGTAAACTGAGTGTCGAGGAAAAAACTTCCAACTGTCGCCGTCATTCGAGAAGCTGAAAAAGGTTTGAATAACAAATCTCTAATCGCGAGATATCACCAAACACTTTGTCAACTTATCTGAAGAATAAGAACACTTTAAAGAGTGCCTCGAGTAAACAAAGAGTCAAACAACTGGAATATCTTTATGATTTCCTGAAATTGCACATTTAGACGTAAATGTATTTCGAAGTTTTCGAATTTTGTTCAGCTACGAATTATTCAACTTCCACTGTATGTTTAATATACGGTATTTTAATCGAAATCGTTACAACCATTTTTGAGATAATCGAAAATTCGGAAAAGTCTTCATGTAAAGGATAATTCAGAGTAGAGGGACTTTTTCATCGTAAATTGGCTCTAACGCTATTTATTAAAATGTTATTATGTTAAAAACATTTGCACGAAAAAACAAATAAAAATCTTGAATTTTCTGGGAATGACCTTCTTTCTTGATGACTTTTGTAAAACTTTTGTAAAATTGGTAAACTCTAAGACATAAAGAAAAACTAGCCGCACAAAAATATAGATCTTGTCAAAACACACAATTTATGTCATATACTTCTTGTTCGTATATTTATTCTCGAGATATTTCATGTTATTAGACTACATTTTAAGCTACGTAAATATTTCTCAAACTTCCAGCAAGCAAAGAGAAACAAATTTCCATTGTTTCATGGCACCCAGTTTCTAAAATAGATATTACATTCTCTATACGTACTATGTACATAGTGTATAGAGAAGGTATTGCATTGTACGCAAAAATTCGATACCGAGATTTCACCGAAAATACATGTTTTAGACCACCTGAATTCAAAAAAAGCATTTTTAGAAAAATGTCCGTGTGTGTGTGTCTGTGTGCATGTGTGTGTGTCTGTGGGCAGCATAGGTCAAAAAACGAAAAGACCATTAAATACCAAACTTGGTATTACCCTTCACATGGAAAAAGTTTCGAAAATTTTGATTTTCTAAAAAATGGCTCCAAAGATTTTGATAAAAATATCATGTATTAAAGATATATACTTGACAAATAATATGTATATCCTGAATTTTCTGGGAATAGCCTCTGAAGACTATTTTATTCTATATGAATTTTACGGAATTTTGTGTAACTGGTAAACTGTAAGAGATAGACAAAAACTTACTACACAAAAATGTACAGCACATTAAAACACACAATTTATGCTATATACATTTTTTTCGTGGAGTTGATCTTTTTTTAGATATTCCTTGTTTCTGTTTCATCCTTAAAAAAAACATGCTTTTCTCATACAGGAATTTGTCAACTCGTGTTCATACAAACAAAGAAACTTCAGCCACATAGCAACCAGCTTTTGACTATCATTTTAACCTATGATACTCCCTTATTTCGCTTCTACTTACAAGGAAGCAAGTAATAAGACTATTTCTTCTAATTTTGTCTCGATTAGCATGAAGTAAATAGAAGCATAAACTTTTCAACAATAATTTATTGCAGAAATGTAGAGAAAGTCACGTGAATGGAACACATCAGATTTTTAAAACATATATTTGAGTATCGTTTTATCCTAGTGTATTCCCTTATTTCCCTTCTACTTACCAAGTAATAAGACCGTTTCTGTTAATGCTCATCTTGATAAGCATGGAGTAGATAAAAGAATATTCTTTTCTAAACAAAAGTTGTTTCTGAAATAGCTAGAGGAAGTCGGGCTCATTAGATTTTTGTGTACAGCGAAATGTAAATGTTATGAGTTTTTATCCATGTCTACCTTTGTAGTAGTACTAAATAGGGAAAGTGAAAATACTTTGTTTTGCATTGGGAAGTCTCAAGAATATTTATTGTTGATAAAAATAGGTTAGATGCAGTAGAATACTTGCTCTACCTAGGTACATGGCAGACAAACAATGTTTCTATAGCTGCGCACTGTTATTTGAAGCTGTTATGAACAGTTATTGGTGGAACGAGGACGTAAATCCCACGACAAAGGCAAACTAATGACGTCATGGAAGATATCTGAGGAATGTCTGTGTAGAGTGAAGGAATGTGTGAAGCAGAGTCGAGATGCAAGAAGCTGCGGGTCCATTAGTGAAGCTCCGGCTCTCATTAAACCTGCTGCGTACCAGGAATACCAACACAAAAATAACACCATATTAGTTTTCAGATTTCCTGTGTCTGTCTATATCAAATCGTATGTGTTCCATTTGTATCTCTTCTCAAAGTATTCTCTTATCTGCCTCATAATGAAGATAAACATTAACAGAAATTGTCTAATTACTTGCTTCCTTGTAAGAAGAAGGGAATACACTAGGATAAAGTGATAGTCAAAAGTTGTAAAATGTGGTTGCTATGGATTGAAATTTGTTCCTTTGTATGGCCAGGAGTTGACAATTTCCCGATTGAGAAAATTTAAGTATTTTAAAACTGAAACCAATAACAAGAAATATCTCGGAAGTCCTTAACTACACAAAAAAAAAATATATGAAATAAATGTAGATTCATATATATTATATATGAAATATAATTGAAATAAATATTAACAAGATCTATATTTTTGTGCATTAAGTTTTTTCTGGTCCCTTACGGTTTACCAGTTAAGCCGATGTCCCAGAGTCAAATATTTCGATCCAATACTCTTAAACTACAAATTGGATCGGATAAGTTCATTGTATACAATTTCCGTCCTATTTTTTGGCCCAATTCCAGTTTGCTACAACAGGATACAGCGCTTTCTAATTTTTCGTTCAAACGTATGAAATCAACCAATAAGAGACCTGGTGGTAATGACGTAATAAGATGGCAACTAGCGCTGGGTCTTCCTTCCCGCCCGCGTGATTATTTGTATGAAAAGTTGCTGTATCTTGTAGACTTTGTCCTAAATAATAGGGTTATAGTAGCTGAGCTATTGTTGAAATACACATTCTTTTTGCGGCAGAGATTTATGAAATAATGACTTGGGTATTTATAATCCCTGCAAATGTATTTTATCGGATTCATTTGTACCTAACCTCTTTTCTCAACAAAAATATAAAAACGTTACCTTTCATGTGCTGGTATGGACTGCCTCATATTTGTGTCTTGGCGAGTGATTTTTGCCTCAACTAAGAACAACAACTTTCCAAAAAAGTTTCGTCCATTCTAAGGAAGTTAAAATAATTTAGAAACGAGTTCATTTTGCAGCATATGTAGTAGACCTGTTCCTTGGCCTGCTATGGTCTAGTCTTGATTTTGTCTTTCTATTATAATATACTCTTGCAATGGATACATAAACTAAACTTGCGGTAAGTAATTGTGGATCAGCAACCTCCACCATTTTGTATCAGCTGTTCATGCGAGAAATATTTGGACCAATACACACTCCTTTGGGAATGGTACGGAGAAATTGTACACAACATTCACATTGGCTTTACATAAAAGTAATTCAGGATAAGGAGGCCTTCAGAAAATTCAAGATACACACATTTCGTTCGTCATGAAAATATCTTAAACATAAGCTATTGTAATAAAAATCGTTAGAGCCATTTTTTTAGAAAATCAAAATTTTGAGACATGTAAAGGATAGGTAGGGATGGGGAGATTTTCTTGAAAATCTTCGTGTTGCATCCTTGGGAAATAGTGAACTTTAATGCCAAGTTTGGCATTTAACAGATTTTTCGTTTTTGTGCAATGCCGTTCATACACGGGCATACACACATACACTGACCTTTTTCTAAAAATGTTTTTTTGTTCAGGGCACCTTGAAACATATAATTATGTATTCTGATAAAATCCCAACTTCTGATTTTCGACCTAAAATCTCGATACCAAGATTTCACCAGAAATAAATATTTTGAGGACCCCTGAATCCAAAAATTAATTTTTAGAAAAATGTCCATGTGTCTGTGTGTATGCGTGGGGAGGAACAGCATAACTCAAAAACGAAAAGACCATTAAATACTAAACTTGACATTTAAGTTTGGTCTCTTCCAAGGATGCGAATACACTAGGCTAAAGTAATAGTCAATTTTTTTAAAAGCTGGTTGCTATGTGACTGAAGTTCCCTTGTTTGTATGGACAGAAGTTCACAAATTCCTGTACGAGAAAAGTATAAGTTTTTTAAAGGAGAAAGCATTAATAAAGAATACCTCAAAAACGGTCAACTCCAATATAAATTGTGTGTTTTAACGAGCTCTACAAGCTTTTATAGTATTTGTCTATCCTTTACGGTTTACCAGTTACGCAAAATTCATCCAGAATAAAGAGGTCTTCAGAGGCTATTGCCAGAAAATTCAAGATACATTTTATTTGTGAGCTAAATAATTTTAATATACGATATTTTAATGAAAATCGTTAGAGCTATTTTGATAAAATCAAAATCCATTTAAAGCGTAGTTTAGGGTGGGGGGATTTTTATTAAAATCTTCGTGTCATATCCCTGGAAGGAACTAAACTTAAATACCAAGTTTGGTATTTTAGCGACTTCGTTTTTGAGTTATCGTGTTCACAGACACATGGACATTTTTCCAAAACTGCTTCTTTTTGGATTCAGGGGAGTCCTGAAACTTGTATTTCTGCATGGTTTTTGAATGCCTAACTAAATATCTTAGCAATGCTTCTGTCAGCCTCAACATTAATGCTACAGAACATTAATTACTTCACAATATTTACTTTAATATCTAACATTTATTTCTTTAAATTATCCCAAGCTTCTTTAAGGTCAGAGGGCTGCTACAGGCAATTCATTCCATTTTTCAATGGTCCTATTAACAAAAGAAAAGTTTCCTAAGTAGGTATTGTACCTTCTACCCTTAATTTTATACAAATGATCGTTTTGTCCGTAGTATGTTGGGTTTTCTAACCTCTTTTGTAACGTCCACCGTTGCATTTAAACCATCATAAACTTTAAAAGACCAAATTTATTAATGTTAACTCGATTAGTGTGAAGTAGATAAATGAATACTTTTTTGTCAAATTATTTTGTTTGCGCAACAGGTAGATTAAGTCGTGTGAAAGGAGCAAGTCAGATTTTTAGAAACGTTAATTTTGTGCAGGCAGTCAGCGAGCGGTTTCCATTCTCTTTGATAGGTTCACACAGAGCGATCTCGTTTCCCCGATAACTTTGTATCGATAGGTCGATATCAGCAGCAGCAGCACCGCCATGTTACAAGACAATGTTGCCATTACTCTGGAATTTACGGCCTGTCTGGAAACGTCTCTAATGATCCTATTCACGAGCGTGTGCTGCTTGATAATGTCACATTTTACTTTCTCTACACGTGCTATGCATTCCACCAAAAAATGCAATACCGAGATTTCACAGGAAATATACTTTAACGGTCCCCTGTATCAAAAAATAAATCAAGAACGAAAAGTCGGTAAAATTCCAAACTTGGTATTTAAGTTTAGTATATTCCAGGCATGCGACACAAAGATTTTGAGAAAAATCCTCTCACCCCAAACTACCCTTTACATGGAAACATTTTCAAAAAATTTGAGTTTGTCAAAAATGTTTTTAACGATTTTGTTTAAAATACCTGTAATGGTCCTTTTATAGTGAATGAACGTTCCTGAATTTTGCTTAACTGATAAACCTTAAGACCTAGATAGCAACAACTCAAAAATGTAGCTCTCGTTAACACACACAATTTGTCACAATCTTTTTCGTGGAATTGACAATTTTTCTGATACGGAAAGTTGTGAAGTGCATAGAAACATTTGACTATCACTTTATCCAAGTGTATGCCCTTCTACTTACAAGTAAGCAAGTTTTGTTAGTGTTTTTCTGGATTAGCATGAAATAGAGAAAAGAATACACTTTTTAACAATAATTTGCTACAGCGGTATAGAGAAACTCATGAGAATGGAACACATCTGCTTTTTTAGACTGCTGATGCTAAAAGTAGGTCTTTCACCAGATGTTAAAAGTATAAAATTTGTGACTCGTTTTATAAAATTATAACAACATTGGTTTGTGTCCACGGCCTCATTCAAGTAGGCCATGACTCTGAAAGGTTTTGAGCTATGCTGAACTTAAATACCAAGTTTGGTTTTTAACGGACTTTTCGTTTTTGAGCTATGCTGCCCACAGACACACACACACACACACAGACAGACACAGACATGGACATTTTTCTAAAAATGCTCTTTTTTGGGGGTTTCAGGGGGTCTCAAAACATATTTCCGGTGAAATCTCAGTATCGAATCTTTGGGTGCATTACAATACCTTCTCTATACACTATGTACGTAGTACGTATGGAGAAAGTGAAAGTATCACTCGGGGAGGAGCTCCTTTAGCATACAAACAATCAATTATATAATAAGCCCCTACTATTTTCCATCTATTGCAAACATATTTGTGAACATTTCCTACATTATTCGAGAAAATAAAATAAAAAGTTTAAGGCTAAAATTGACATCTAAACAAGACGGTATTTGTGTAATGTAATCACTGTCGCGCCACTAAGTCATGAAAATACGTCATTATAAGGCAACACTAGTACCAGAACAATTATTATTGTCTGCAGGAATATTCAAGGTAATGTTGACATAACTATTATGTTGGAGAATAATTAATTGCTTTAATTGTCGTAACATTTTATTTCTGAAGTTGTATATCTTGCTAATGTACTGACAATTTAGCTGTGCATGTGTTATATTTAAGATACTGCAGAAAAAAGAAGATATACGGACAGCATGTTAATGAACTTTACCGAAATATTTTCACAGAATATGTAGATTACTTAAATAAGTAATTTGAGATAGGAGACTTATGGCCTGTTCATTCACATTTCCAAGTAACGGCTTTAGTTTCTGGTTACTAGCCAACCAAACATATATTCTAACAAATCACGCTATCAAAACATAACATACAAGTTCAACAAAATGATAAATGATGATCACTTCGTACAACTAAATTAACTTTCCTAGACTTTTGTAGAAGTATAATAATAGGTGCATCTTAAACTGTTTTTAAACATTTTCCTGATCAATCGTGAAGTTACGTTCTTAGCTCATTTTACTTCAAATTCACATAAGAATTTAGCATCCAAAATTGCAAAGTATAACAATGTCTACTGATTTATCATGTATTTTTACTTTCTCTACACGTACAGTGTACATAATGTATAGAGAAGGTATTGTAATGCACCCAAAAACTCGATATGAGATTACACCGGAAATACATGTTTAGAGACCTCCTGAATCAAAAAAAGAAAAACATTTAGAAGCATGTCCGTGTGTGTGTGTGTGTGTGTGTGTCTGTCTGTGGACAGCATAGCTCAAAAACGAAGAGACCGTTAAAAACCAAACTTGGTATTTAGGTTTGGTATGTTCCAAGGATGCGACACGAAGGTTTTCAAGAAAATTCCCCCACCCCTAATTACCCTTTACATGGAACATTTTTAAAATTTTTTGATTTTCTCAAAAATGGCTCTAACGATTTTCATTAAAATGTCATTTATTAAAGATATTTACACAACAAATAAAATGTATAACTTGAATTTTCTGGGAATAGCCTATGAAGAATATTTTATTCTGCATGCATTTTACGGAATTTTGCATAACTGCTAAACCGTAAGAGATACATAAAAGCTTACTACACAGAAAATGTAGAGCACGTTAAGACACACAATGTATGTTATATACATTTTTGTGAGGTTGATCTTTCACATAGGCACTAGCTTTTGACTATCACTTTAACCTATGCTACTCCCTTATTTCGCTTCTACTTACAAGGAAGCAAGTAATAAGACTATTTCTGCTGTTTTTTTTCTCGATTAGCATGAAGTAAGTGGAAGCAAAAGCTTTCAACAACGACTTGTTGCAGAGATGTAGAGAAAGTCATGTGAATGGAACACATCAGATTTTTTTCAAAGCCCTCACTAAGCATATCGTTTCCCCAGTAATGTTACAAAAGTGTTTAGTATCTCGCTGCCCTTAGGACACTCTCTCGTTACTAAACTTGTGCTAACACAACTATCCTCTAAATAGTTTAGAAAACACTCTCTCTGTTTGACTCAAAAACAAAAAACAAAAATGCTTCATTCACACTTTGTTTGGAAGTCAAGTATTAACCTTTTCAATCTCATATTATTTTATATAAGTATTTTTGCAAGGTGATTTATATAGAGCTGACACATTTCTTGTTTCAAAACGTGTTGTGCTAGCGACGACTTATTATTACACCTAAATTGTAGAGGGATTTTGAGAGATTATTCACCTCTATAGCAAATCTCCTCCACAACTCAACACGTCGTACTGGCCACTCGTTGGAGGACTCTGTTGTGATGTTGTGCTTCAGATCGTCCAATGTCTGGGGACGTGTCTTTTAAGTAACCCCATAAAAAGATGTCCGACAATGTTCCCCTGAACCCAAAAAAAGAATTTTCAGAAAAAGGCCCGTGTGTGTGTGTGTGTGTGTGAGAGAGAGAGAGAGAGAGAGAGAGAGAGAACACGATAGCTTAAAAACGAAAAGTCGGTAAAATACCAAACTTTGTATTTAAGTTTAGTATCTTCCAAGGATGCGACACGAAGATGTTTAAGAAAATCCCCCACCCCTAAATATCCTTTACATGGAAAAACTTTCGAGATTTTTGTTTTTTGTTTCTTGAATTTTGTCGGAATAGACCTGTTTATTCTGGATGAATTTTGCTTAATTTGGTATAACTAGTAAACCGTAGGAAATAGACAAAAACTTGGTTAACAAAAAACGTAGATGTTGTCAAAATACACAAGTTTTGTCATATACATTTTTTTCGTGGAGCTTACTGTTTTCGACGTATTCCTTGGTATTAGTTTCAGTTGTCAAGTACTTATACTTTTTTCAGCCACGAAGTATCCGTTTTTCTTTTGTTCAACTCCTGGCCAAGCAAAGAGGCGATTTGCAATGACAATCGCATAACGACAGATTTTAAAACAGTTGACTATCACTTTAGCCTAGCGCATTCCCTTAGTTGCATTCTACTTATAAGTAATAAAAACATTCTGCTAATGTTTATCTCGATTAGCAAGATGTTGAAAAAGGAATTATCTTTTGTATGAAGTTTGTAGAGTAGCTAGAGAAAGCCATGTGAATGTAAAGCATCAGTTGCTGTTTCCTGGGATACATAAAGATTATAGCATAAGATCAAATAACACATATAATTGGATTATTCACAAATTAAAAGACTTCTTTTAAACAGTTACATTAGAGTTATGCGTGGGAATATCATTTACCAGAGCTTCACGAGCGCTTTTCGGGGTTTAACCCCCAATTAATTACTCTGATTGCATTCCCATTAAATATAAATGGCATTACACAAACAAAGCAGGGTTCAATAATTTATTTAATAGATTTCGAATGTTATTCCCTTATACGTTTTATTGGCTTTGCGGCCCGGAATTATCCGTTCCAAAGCATGAAGATAAATATACGATTTTAATGCAATAGAAAACACTTACAAATGAGAAAGTATTAAAACATTAAAGCAATATTAACGGTTATCCTGGGAATAGCATTACCTCTAAAGATATTCACATGATTTTCTCTACCTGTTCCACAAACTAACTATTCTTACAAAAAATTATTCTTTTTTACTTTCTCTACACTTAATGTACATAGCGTATAGAGAAAGTATTGTATTCCACTCAAAAATTCGATACCGAGATTTTACCGGAAATAAACGTTTTAGGATCCGCTGTATCCAAAAAAGGTACTTTTAGAAAAAGGTCCATGTGTGTTCCTGTGTCCATGAACACGATAACTCAAAAATGAAAAGTCTGTAAAATACCAAACTTGGTATTTAAGTTTACTATCTTTCAAGTATGCGACACGAAGATTTTGAGAAAAGTCCCCTTGAACATTTTTCGAACATATTTATTTTGTCAAAAATAGTTCTAAGGCTTTTGATTAAAATACGATATATGAAAGATAAGATATACATGACAAACAAAATGTATATCCTGAATTTTCTGAAAATGGTGACTGAGACATCTTTATTCTGGATGAACTTTACTGGATTTTGCACAACTAGTAAACTGTAGGAGATAGACAAAATCTTTCTTCACAGTAAATGTAGAACTCGTTAAAACACAAACACATTTTTTTCTTGGAGTTGAGATATTCCTTGTTATTGTTTCAGTTTTAAGGACATTTGTCATGTAAAGAAAGGGGTTTCACCAACTTTTAAAATATTTGACTATCGTTTTATCCTACTAGTGTACTCTTTAGTTTGCTTGCACTCACAAGGAAGGAAGTAACAAGGCCCTTTGTGTTAATGTTTATCATGAAGCAGATAGAAGAATAAGCCTTTTGTTAGCTCAAGTAAACCTTGTGAATGAAACACATCACATTTTTTTGTTAAATTGTTTTAACACCACTGTGTGCAAGTTATTGCTTATTAGTAGACATGAATCGATTCATGAACGAATCGTTCATATGAACGACTAGAAGAAAAGAATCATATGAATCGCGTCAGTCTTGGAATGAATCATCGTTTAAAAAGAATCGCAGATTTGAAGAATCGTGATCAGGTATTGATTGGGATTTGTTTTTCTTTTGCTTCCACCTTTCCAAGTACCAAGCCGAGCTTTGACGAAAACTGCCGAGTGCGCACGATGATGTGTAGAGGAATTTATAACCATTTATTTTATTGTGAGAAAACAAATAGTCTGAGGCCATGAGGCTAAATATAAGAATATATAAATACAAAATATACGTAAGAAAACGAACATTGCCGAAGCTACTACGAGCGTCTTTATCTTGCTTGGGGTATAATATATATATATTCTTGAACATAAAGAGTATAGGAACATTCTACTGTTCTAATACATTAAAATTACCTTGAATATTCCTGAAGACAATAATAATTATTCTGGTACTAGTGTTGCCTTATAATGACGTATTTACATGACTTTGTGGCGCGAATAATAATTACTCTGCGCGTTTACATTACACAAATACTGACACACAGGCCAAGTTTACGTGTCAATTTTAAATTTAATTTTTTTTGTTGAATAATGGAGGAAATTTCACCAAATAGATGGAAAAGAGTAGAACGTTTTTATATAAATTACTGTTTTCATGCTAAAGCAGCTACATCCTCTATGAGTGAAACACGGACGATTACTCAAAATGAATCTCTCGACCCAACTCTACTGATGAGTTTTCCTGAGGATCTCGTGGTGAAGGTTTGAGTCCAGGTAACCGGTGTGCTAGCAGCAGGAACTTGTCAGACGAGACGCCACACCCTTCCATTCAAAACGTTAGTTTCTCCCTGCGGGTCCACTGGGGCCAACCGCCGCTATCACCAGACATTCCACACAAACTTCCTTGGATCATTCGCATTACTTTCTCTACATCTCTGCAAAAAGATATTGTTACTCCAGAAAAAATTAGCAGAAATAGTCTTACTTGCTTCCTTGTAAGTAGAAGCGAAATATGGGAGTATCATAAGTTAAAGTGATAGTCAAAAGCTGGTTGCTATGTGACGGTAGTTCCTTTGTTTGTATGGACACGAGTTGACTAATTCCTGTATCAGAAGTATAAGTTTTTCAAAGCTGAAACCAATAACAAGGAATGCCTCAAAAACCATGAACTCCAGTGCAAAAAGTATACAACATAAATTGTATGTTTTAATGTGCTCTATATTTTTGTGTGTTTTTATCCATTTCTTACGGTTTTGCTGTTATGCAAAATCCAGAATAAAGTAGTCTTCAAAGGCTATTCCCAGAAAATTCAAAATATACATTTTATTTGTCAGATAAATATCTTTAATATGCGATATTAAATATTAAATTATTAGATATTAAATATTTTAATCAAAATCATTAGAGCCATTTTTTAGAAAATCAAAATTTTCGTATCAAGTTCCAAGTAAACAGTGGTTTGGGTGGGGGAATTTATCTCACAATCTTCGTGTCGCATCCCTGGAAGATACTAAAGTTAAATGCCAGTTTGGTATTTTACCGACTTTTCGTTTTTCAGTTATCGTGTTCACAGACACACACATACACTCGGACCTTTTTGTAAAAATGCTTCTTTTGGAATCAGGGGACCCTAAAACATATATTTCTGGTGAAATCTCGGTATCGAACTTTTTGGTGGAGTGCAATACCTTCTCTACACACTAGGTACATATTATCATTGTGAGTTTTAAGCAGATCTACACTTTTTGTCTATTTCTTACAGTTTCCCAGTCATTGAGAATAAAGAGAACTTCAGAGATTATTCCCAAAAAATTCAGGGTGTAAATTTTATTTGCCATATAAACATCTTTAATATACGGCGATTAAATGAAAACCGTTAGAACCATTATTGAGAAAACCAAGGTTTGAAAATTTATCCGTAAAAATCGTGGTATAGGGTGAATGGATTTTCCTGAAAATCTCCTTGGAAGAATTTTAATTTAAATATCAAGGTTGGTATTTAAGCGGTTTTTCTTTAATTATGTTATTCGACCCGGCCTTTTTCTAAAAATGTATTTCTGGTGAAAACTCGACCTCGAATATCTGGGAGGAATACAATACCTTCTCTATTTACGTCGTACATATGCGGTAGAAAGAGTAAAGCTCACAAATCTGGTCCTAAATTTCACAGATCAACCATCTAAATTTCGTTTCGTAGTTGCCTACCCTCCCCATTTGTAAGACTGATACTCCCCTAGGACTTACAAGCGGATGTCTAGGGGTCAGAAGTCTGTCGGGGAGCCAACGGCACGAAACCACAGAATGGAGAACCTGGTCCGTAGCCAGGCATGAGTGTGAGGAAGTGGATGATACGAACTGGAACCGAAATGGATGATACGAAAGGTGATGATGGAGCAATTGGTGGAATGAGTGGTGAGGGAAACCGGAGGACTCGGCCATCACAAATCTGACATGCAGGCGCTTGGAATGGAACCCGGACCGCCTAGCGGTGTAACCACTCTGCGAAGTCAAACACCTTAACCAGCAGCTGTTGAAGCCGAGGAGTATTATATTGTCACTAGGGAGTAGTGAAGATTGGGAGGTACACCCTCATCGGCGTCCATTAGAACACAAGCATGGTGACGTACAACCTCCTCCCACACACTGCAAGTTGACGTCACTTGGTCATCAAGGTCTAACGTCACTAATTATAACAACAAGACTCGTGTTTGGTATGGGCTCGCGCCACCCTTATTATAAAGTTGTGTGTGCTCTTTTAGTGAAAACTCTGTCTGGTGTGTTCCAATCACATGACTCTCTCTGTAACAAACTTCCAACTCTGTATCTTCCAGAGATGCGACACGATGATTTTGAGAAAAATCCGCGCACACCAAACTACCCTTTACATGCAATTTTTTTCGCAAATTTTGATTTTCTTAACAATGGCTCTAACGATTTTGATTAAAACTGACAATACATGTTATGTACATTTCTTTCGTGCAGTTGTTTTTAGTATCAGCTTTAAAACTTATACTTTTCTCATACAGGAATTTGTCAACTGTTGTCCATACAAACAAAGGAACTTCAGTCACACAGCAACCAGCTTTTGACTATCACTTTAACCTATGCTACTCCCTCATTTCGCTTCTACTTACAAGGAAGCAAGTAATAAGACTATTTCTGCTAATTTTTTCTCGATTAGCATGAAGTAAATAGAAGCCTAAGCCTTTTAACAATAATTTGCTACAGAGAGGTAGAGAAATTCGTGTGAATGGAACACATCAGATTTGTTATATATGTAAGTCTAAAACGTGTATTTCTGGTGAAGCTCCTTATCAAGTTTTTGGGTGCAATACAATTCCTCCTCTGTACTCCATATACATAGCACGTGTAGAGAAAGTAAAAGGTAGCAATTTTAAACATGGTCAAAAATAACACAACATGGAGTACTGCAAAAACCGGTTGAGAGGTAAACCAGTGGAACTGGTTACATGGGCATTTGGTAATGTTACGTTGTTTTGCTCAGTTAATATTGGCAACCATATCCACCGATAACCAGCTTTCTAACGCTCGTACTGCGTGACAAACAAAACCTGATGTGTTCCATTCACATGACTTTCTCTACATCTCTGCAACAAATTATTGCTAAAAAGCTTATTCTTGCATTTACTTCATGCTAATCGAGAAAAAATTAGCAGAAATAGTCTTATTACTTGCTTCCTTGTAAGTAGAAGAGGAAATAAGGGAGTACCTTAGGAAAATGTCGTGTTATTTATGGACGCTCTTTAACTGCTGTGGTTCTCAGCGTCCCATTCTACACTGGGCGTGAAATACCGCTTAATATTGCTCAGAGGCCTCTCTATCAGGCTTGAGGTTCTTTTACGTACCGTAAATCTACGTCTCGGGACCTACGGCTTACTTCCCTTCCGAAGGAAGCCATGCTAAGGATTTTTACACCCGAAAAAATCCATCGTCCTCCGCCGGGTTTGAACCCGCGGCCTTGGGTATGTGAAATCAGCACGAAGGGCGACAACAGTACCATAGGTTAAAGTGATAGTCAAAAGCTGGTTGCTATGTGACTGAAGCTCCTTTGTTTGTATGGACACGAGTTGACAAGTTCCTGTATGAGAAAAGTATAAGCTTTTCGAAGCTGAAACCAAAAGCAATGAATATCTAAAAAAAAACGATTAGCGTGGAGAAAAACATTTACAGAACATAAATTGTGTGTTTTGAAGTGCTCTACATTTTTGGTGCGGTAAGTTTTTGTCCATCTCTTACGGTTTAGCAGTTATGTAAAATTCCGTAAAATTCAACCAGAATAGTCTTCAGAGGCCATTCCCAGAAAATTCAAGATATACGTTTTATTTATCAGGTAAATGTCTTTGACATACAATATTTTAATCAAAATCGTTAGAGCCTTTTTTAAGAAAATCAACATTTTCGAAAAAAGTTCCATGTAAAGGGTAGTTCGGGATGCGGGGATTTTCTTGAAAATCTTCGTGTCGCATCCTTGGAAAATATCAATCTTAAATACCAAATTTAGTATTTAACGGTCTTTTCGTTTTTGAGCTATGCTGTACACAGATGCGCGCACACACGGACCTTTTTCTGAAAATGCTTTTTTTGGATTCAGGGGGACCCAAAACATGTATTTCCGGTGTAAATTTGGTATTGAATTTTTGGGTAGAATGCAATACCTTCTCTATACATGGTGTACATAGTACATGTAGAGAAAGTAAAATATTTGTTTGTGCAATACCTACAGAAAGTTACATGAATGGAATACATCAGATTTTTACTTTCTCTATACGTGCTATGTACACAGTGTATAGAGAAAGTATTGTAATGCACCCAAAAATTCGATACCCAGATTTCACCGTAAATACATGTTTTGAGGCCCCCTGAATAAAAAAACATTTTTAGGAAAATGTCCATGTTTGTGTATGTGTGTGAGTGTGTTGTGTCTGTGTGTGTTTGTGTGTGTGTGTGTGTGGGCAGCATAGCTCAAGAACGAAAAGTCCGTTAAAACCAAACTTGGTATTTAGGTTTGGTATCTCCCAAGGATGCGACACGAAGATTTTCATGAAAATCCCCCCACCTCCAACTACACTTTACGTGGAATTTTTTTCGAAAATTTTGATTTTCTAAAAAACGGCTCTAACGATTTTGATTAAAATATCGTATATTAAAGTTATTTACCTGACAAATAATATGTATATCTTGAATTTTCTGGGAATAGCCTCTGAAGACTACTTTATTCTGGATGAATTTTGCATAACTATTAAATCGTAAAAGATGGACAAAAACTTAACATAAAAAAATGTAGAGCACGTTAAATCACACAATTTATGTAATATACATTTTTTTTTTTTTTTTTTTTTTTTTTTTTTTTTTTGTGGAGTTGATCATTTTTTAGATATTCCTGGTTTTTGGTTTCAGCTTTGAAAAACTTCTACTTTTCTCATACAGGAATTTGCCAACTCGTGTCCATACAAACAAACGAACTTCAGTCGCATAGCAACCAGCTTTTGGCTTACACTTTAACCTATGGTACTCCCCTATTTCACTTCTACTTACAATAAAGCAAGAACTAAGACTATTTCTGCTAATGTTTCTCGATTACCGTGACATAAATAAAAGAATAAGCTTATTAACAATAATTTGTTACAGAGATATAGGGAAAGTCATGTGAATGGAACACATCATATTTTTTTAGATGCAGAGGACCATTTTTGGGTGGAATGCAATATCTTCTCTACCTATGTACTAAGTAAGGTATGTAATAAATTGAGAGATATCTCAGCAATAATGTGCAGCGTGGTGACGTCACTTGCTTCTCCGCACGACAGTATAGCTCAGTTTGTGTTCTCTAGAGATGATGTTATTGTTTACGATAAAGCCGAGACGTGTAAAACTGTTTTCCATTTCATTTACTGCCCTTCTTCGTGGAAGCCGGTCTTGTAAATGGATATGTCAAGTTTGCTGTTCCTTCTAAATCATCGCCTTGGAGCTGGCGAGCGAGCCCTCACATTGTATGCAGGTATTCAGAGCTGCTTTCATCTGACCTCATTACACCAATATTCAGCTAAAGATATCCACTTGCGCTACTCGAGTGTTTCGCGAAACTTAATTAGCTCCTCACGCATGTGCAATGCACCCAAAATTCGATTTTTGACATTTCGCCGAAATATGCTTTGAGATACCCTGATTCCAAAAAAGCAGTTTTAGAAAAAGGTAGGTAAGTCTGTGTGTTTGTGAACAGCATAACAAAAAATCTAATACCTCTTTAAATATCGAACTCGGTATTTAAATTTAATAGCTCTCAAAGAAGCAACATGAACATTTTCAAGAAAATTACCTTTTCCATGTTTTACTTTCTCTACAGGTACTACGTCCATAGTGTATAGAGAAGGTATTGCATTACACCCAAAAATTCGATACCGAGATTTCACGGGAAATACATGCTTTAGAAACCTGGTGCATTTGTAGCCCTGCGGAGAAACTTATTGTGTACAACTTCCAGTTTTATTTGTTGTGGACCATATAGGAGCTGAGAAGAGGTCGAGTTAAACAAGAATGGAGCAGTCCAGGCCAATCTTGGAGCGTTTGTTAATTAATGGATAAAGTTTGATGAGCCTTGAGCTAGCAAGTGTTGCAATATGATAATTCCTAGTCATTTTTGTGTCCAAGATATTTAACTGAGGTTTGAGGTTAGCTGTTTATTCTGTAAATGTAAATAATCAAGGTCTTAGAGAAACTATTTTTGCTTCTGTCTTGTTCATGTTAAGCGAGATGTAATCCATTCAGCTAATAGTGAAAGTGAACCTTGCAGGTGTCCAGTTGCTGTATTTAGTTTGGAGTGTCAATAAAAGAGGACAGTGTCGTCTGCGTACATGACGATGGAAGCTGGTTGTAAATCAGTATATCGTGTTAAACAGTAGCGGTGCTAGAACTGATCCTTGTGTTGCTCCTGGTACATGGTGATGGAAGCTGGTTGTAAATCAGTATATCGTGTTAAACAGTAGCGGTGCTAGAACTGATCCTTGTGGTACTCCTGGTACATGGTGATGGAAGCTGGTTGTAAATCAGTATATCGTGTTAAACAGTAGCGGTGCTAGAACTGATCCTTGTGGTACTCCTGTGATGGAAGCTGGTTGTAAATCAGTATATCGTGTTAAACAGTAGCGGTGCTAGAACTGATCCTTGTGTTGCTCCTGGTACATGGTGATGGAAGCTGGTTGTAAATCAGTATATCGTGTTAAACAGTGGCGGTGTTAGAACTGATCCTTGTGTTGCTCCTGGTACATGCTGATGGAAGCTGGTTGTAAATCAGTATATCGTGTTAAACAGTAGCGGTGCTAGAACTGATCCTTGTGTTGCTCCTGGTACATGGTGATGGAAGCTGGTTGTAAATCAGTATATCGTGTTAAACAGTGGCGGTGTTAGAACTGATCCTTGTCTTGCTCCTGGTACATGGTGATGGAAGCTGGTTGTAAATCAGTATATCGTGTTAAACAGTAGCGGTGCTAGAACTGATCCTTGTGTTGCTCCTGGTACATGGTGATGGAAGCTGGTTGTAAATCAGTATATCGTGTTAAACAGTAGCGGTGCTAGAACTGATCCTTGTGTTGCTCCTGGTACATGGTGATGGAAGCTGGTTGTAAATCAGTATATCGTGTTAAACAGTAGCGGTGCTAGAACTGATCCTTGTGGTACTCCTGGTACATGGTGATGGAAGCTGGTTGTAAATCAGTATATCGTGTTAAACAGTAGCGGTGCTAGAACTGATCCTTGTGGTACTCCTGTGATGGAAGCTGGTTGTAAATCAGTATATCGTGTTAAACAGTAGCGGTGCTAGAACTGATCCTTGTGTTGCTCCTGGTACATGGTGATGGAAGCTGGTTGTAAATCAGTATATCGTGTTAAACAGTGGCGGTGTTAGAACTGATCCTTGTGTTGCTCCTGGTACATGGTGATGGAAGCTGGTTGTAAATCAGTATATCGTGTTAAACAGTAGCGGTGCTAGAACTGATCCTTGTGTTGCTCCTGGTACATGGTGATGGAAGCTGGTTGTAAATCAGTATATCGTGTTAAACAGTGGCGGTGTTAGAACTGATCCTTGTGTTGCTCCTGGTACATGGTGATGGAAGCTGGTTGTAAATCAGTATATCGTGTTAAACAGTAGCGGTGCTAGAACTGATCCTTGTGTTGCTCCTGGTACATGGTGATGGAAGCTGGTTGTAAATCAGTATATCGTGTTAAACAGTAGCGGTGCTAGAACTGATCCTTGTGGTACTCCTGGTACATGGTGATGGAACCTGGTAGTAAATCAGTATATCGTGTTAAACAGTAGCGGTGCGAGAACTGATCCTTGTGGTACTTCTGTGATGGAAGCTGGTAGTAAATCAGTATATCGTGTTAAACAGTAGCGGTGCTAGCACTGATCCTTGTGGTACTCCTGGTGCATGACGATGGAAGCTGGTTGTAAATCAGTATATCGTGTTAAACAGTACCGGTGCTAGAACTGATCCTTGTGGTACTCCTGTGATGGAAGCTGGTAGTAAATCAGTATATCGTGTTAAACAGTAGCGGTGCTAGAACTGATCCTTGTGGTACTCCTGGTACATGGTGATGGAAGCTGGTTGTAAATCAGTATATCGTGTTAAACAGTAGCGGTGCTAGAACTGATCCTTGTGTTGCTCCTGGTACATGGTGATGGAAGCTGGTTGTAAATCAGTATATCGTGTTAAACAGTAGCGGTGCTAGAACTGATCCTTGTGGTACTCCTGGTACATGGTGATGGAAGCTGGTAGTAAATCAGTATATCGTGTTAAACAGTAGCGGCGCTAAAACTGATCCTTGTGGTACTCCTGGTACATGGTGATGGAAGCTGGTAGTAAATCAGTATATCGTGTTAAACAGTAGCGGCGCTAAAACTGATCCTTGTGGTACTCCTGTGATGGAAGCTGGTAGTAAATCAGTATATCGTGTTAAACAGTAGCGGTGCTAGAACTGATCCTTGTGGTACCCCTGTGATGGAAGCTGGTAGTAAATCAGTATATCGTGTTAAACAGTAGCGGTGCTAGAACTGATCCTTGTGGTACTCCTGGTACATGGCGATGGAAGCTGGTAGTAAATCAGTATATCGTGTTAAACAGTAGCGGCGCTAGAACTGATCCTTGTGGTACTTCTGGTACATGGTGATGGAAGCTGGTAGTAAATCAGGTATATTGTGTTAAACAGTAGCGGTATGAGAACTGATCCTTGTGGTACTCCTGGTACATGGCGATGGAAGCTGGTTGTAAATCAGTATATCGTGTTAAACAGTAGCGGTGCTAGAACTGATCCTCGTGGTACTCCTGGTACATGGTGATGGAAGCTGGTAGTAAATCAGGTATATCGTGTTAAACAGTAGCGGTATGAGAACTGATCCTTGTGGTACTCCTGGTACATGGTGATGGAAGCTGGTTGTAAATCAGTATATCGTGTTAAACAGTAGCGGTATGAGAACTGATCCTTGTGGTACTCCTGGTACATGGCGATGGAAGCTGGTTGTAAATCAGTATATCGTGTTAAACTGTAGCGGTGCTAGAACTGATCCTTGTGGTACTCCTGGTACATGGTGATGGAAGCTGGTTGTAAATCAGTATATCGTGTTAAACAGTAGCGGTGCTAGAACTATTCCTTGTGGTACTCCTGGTACATGGTGATGGAAACTGGTTGTAAATCAGTATATCGTGTTAAACAGTAGCGGTGCTAGAACTGATCCTTGTGGTACTCCTGGTACATGGTGATGGAAGCTGGTAGTAAATCAGTATATCGTGTTAAACAGTAGCGGTGCTAGAACTGATCCTTGTGGTACTCCTGGTACATGGTGATGGAAGCTGGTTGTAAATCAGTATATCGTGTTAAACAGTAGCGGTGCTAGAACTGATCCTCGTGGTACTCCTGGTACATGGTGATGGAAGCTGGTAGTAAATCAGGTATATCGTGTTAAACAGTAGCGGTATGAGAACTGATCCTTGTGGTACTCCTGGTACATGGCGATGGAAGCTGGTTGTAAATCAGTATATCGTGTTAAACAGTAGCGGTGCTAGAACTGATCCTTGTGGTACTCCTAGTACATGATGATGGAAGCTGGTAGTAAACCAGTATATCGTGTTAAACAGTAGTGGCGCTAGAACTGATCCTTGTGGTACTCCTGGTACATGGTGATGGAAGCTGGTTGTAAATCAGTATATCGCGTTAAACTGTAGCGGTGCTAGAACTGATCCTTGTGGTACTCCTGTGATGGAAGCTGGTTAAAAATCAGTATATCGTGTTAAACAGTAGCTGTGCTAAAACTCATCCTTGTGGTACTTCTGTGATGGAAGCTGGTTGTAAATCAGTATATCGCGTTAAACTGTAGCGGTGCTAGAACTGATCCTTGTGGTACTCCTGGTACATGGTGATGGTAGCTGGTTGTAAATCAGTATATCGTGTTAAACAGAAGCGGTGCTAGAACTGATCCTTGTGGTACTCCTGGTACATGGCGATGGAAGCTGGTTGTAAATCAGTATATCGTGTTAAACAGTAGCGGTGCTAGAACTGATCCTCGTGGTACTCCTGGTACATGGTGATGGAAGCTGGTAGTAAATCAGGTATATCGTGTTAAACAGTAGCGGTATGAGAACTGATCCTTGTGGTACTCCTGGTACATGGCGATGGAAGCTGGTTGTAAATAAGTATATCGTGTTAAACTGTAGCGGTGCTAGAACTGATCCTTGTGGTACTCCTGGTACATGGTGATGGAAGCTGGTTGTAAATCAGTATATCGTGTTAAACAGTAGCGGTGCTAGAACTGTTCCTTGTGGTACTCCTGGTACATGGTGATGGAAGCTGGTTGTAAATCAGTATATCGTGTTAAACAGTAGCGGTGCTAGAACTGATCCTTGTGGTACTCCTGTGATGGAAGCTGGTTGTAAATCAGTATATCGTGTTAAACAGTAGCGGTGCGAGAACTGATCCTCGTGGTACTCCTGGTACATGGTGATGGAAGCTGATTGTAAATCAGTATATCGTGTTAAACAGTAGCGATGCTAGAACTGATCCTTGTGGTACTCCTGTGATGGAAGCTGGTAGTAAATCAGTATATCATGTTAAACAGTAGCGGTGCTAGAACTGATCCTTGTGGTACTCCTGGTACATGGTGATGGAAGCTGGTAGTAAATCAGTATATCGTGTTAAACAGTAGCGGCGCTAAAACTGATCCTTGTGGTACTCCTGTGATGGAAGCTGGTAGTAAATCAGTATATCGTGTTAAACAGTAGCGGTGCTAGAACTGATCCTTGTGGTACCCCTGTGATGGAAGCTGGTAGTAAATCAGTATATCGTGTTAAACAGTAGCGGTGCTAGAACTGATCCTTGTGGTACCCCTGTGATGGAAGCTGGTAGTAAATCAGTATATCGTGTTAAACAGTAGCGGCGCTAGAACTGATCCTTGTGGTACTTCTGGTACATGGTGATGGAAACTGGTAGTAAATCAGGTATATTGTGTTAAACAGTAGCGGTATGAGAACTGATCCTTGTGGTACTCCTGGTACATGGCGATGGAAGCTGGTTGTAAATCAGTATATCGTGTTAAACAGTAGCGGTGCTAGAACTGATCCTCGTGGTACTCCTGGTACATGGTGATGGAAGCTGGTAGTAAATCAGGTATATCGTGTTAAACAGTTGCGGTATGAGAACTGATCCTTGTGGTACTCCTGGTACATGGTGATGGAAGCTGGTTATAAATCAGTATATCGTGTTAAACAGTAGCGGTATGAGAACTGATCCTTGTGGTACTCCTGGTACATGGCGATGGAAGCTGGTCGTAAATAAGTATATCGTGTTAAACTGTAGCGGTATTAGAACTGATCCTTGTGGTACTCCTGGTACATGGTGATGGAAGCTGGTTGTAAATCAGTATATCGTGTTAAACAGTAGCGGTGCTAGAACTGTTCCTTGTGGTACTCCTGGTACATGGTGATGGAAGCTGGTTGTAAATCAGTATATCGTGTTAAACAGTAGCGGTGCTAGAACTGATCCTTGTGGTACTCCTGGTACATGGTGGTGGAAGCTGGTAGTAAATCAGTATATCGTGTTAAACAGTAGCGGTGCTAGAACTGATCCTTGTGGTACTCCTGGTACATGGTGATGGAAGCTGGTTGTAAATCAGTATATCGTGTTAAACAGTAGCGGTGCTAGAACTGATCCTCGTGGTACTCCTGGTACATGGTGATGGAAGCTGGTAGTAAATCAGGTATATCGTGTTAAACAGTAGCAGTATGAGAACTGATCCTTGTGGTACTCCTGGTACATGGCGATGGAAGCTGGTTGTAAATCAGTATATCGTGTTAAACAGTAGCGGTGCTAGAACTGATCCTTGTGGTACTCCTAGTACATGATGATGGAAGCTGGTAGTAAATCAGTATATCGTGTTAAACAGTAGTGGCGCTAGAACTGATCCTTGTGGTACTCCTGGTACATGGTGATGGAAGCTGGTTGTAAATCAGTATATCGTGTTAAACAGTAGCGGTGCTAAAACTGATCCTTGTGGTACTTCTGTGATGGAAGCTGGTTGTAAATCAGTATATCGCGTTAAACTGTAGCGGTGCTAGAACTGATCCTTGTGGTACTCCTGTGATGGAAGCTGGTTAAAAATCAGTATATCGTGTTAAACAGTAGCTGTGCTAAAACTCATCCTTGTGGTACTTCTGTGATGGAAGCTGGTTGTAAATCAGTATATCGCGTTAAACTGTAGCGGTGCTAGAACTGATCCTTGTGGTACTCCTGGTACATGGTGATGGTAGCTGGTTGTAAATCAGTATATCGTGTTAAACAGAAGCGGTGCTAGAACTGATCCTTGTGGTACTCCTGGTACATGGCGATGGAAGCTGGTTGTAAATCAGTATATCGTGTTAAACAGTAGCGGTGCTAGAACTGATCCTCGTGGTACTCCTGGTACATGGTGATGGAAGCTGGTAGTAAATCAGGTATATCGTGTTAAACAGTAGCGGTATGAGAACTGATCCTTGTGGTACTCCTGGTACATGGCGATGGAAGCTGGTTGTAAATAAGTATATCGTGTTAAACTGTAGCGGTGCTAGAACTGATCCTTGTGGTACTCCTGGTACATGGTGATGGAAGTTGGTTGTAAATCAGTATATCGTGTTAAACAGTAGCGGTGCTAGAACTGTTCCTTGTGGTACTCCTGGTACATGGTGATGGAAGCTGGTTGTAAATCAGTATATCGTGTTAAACAGTAGCGGTGCTAGAACTGATCCTTGTGGTACTCCTGTGATGGAAGCTGGTTGTAAATCAGTATATCGTGTTAAACAGTAGCGGTGCGAGAACTGATCCTCGTGGTACTCCTGGTACATGGTGATGGAAGCTGGTTGTAAATCAGTATATCGTGTTAAACAGTAGCGGTGCTAGAACTGATCCTCGTGGTACTCCTGGTACATGGCGATGGAAGCTGGTTGTAAATCAGTATATCGTGTTAAACAATAGCGGTGCTAGAACTGATCCTTGTGGTACTCCTGGTACATGGCGATGGAAGCTGGTTGTAAATCAGTATATCGTGTTAAACTGTAGCGGTGCTAGAACTGATCCTTGTGGTACTCCTGGTACATGGCGATGGAAGCTGGTAGTAAATCAGTATATCGTGTTAAACTGTAGCCGTGCTAGAACTAATCCTTGTGGTACTCCTGGTACATGGCGATGGAAGCTGGTTGTAAATCAGTATATCGTGTTAAACTGTAGCCGTGCTAGAACTGATCCTTGTGGTACTCCTGGTACATGGTGATGGAAGCTGGTTGTAAATCAGTATATCGTGTTAAACAGTAGCGGTGCTAGAACTGATCCTTGTGGTACTCCTGTGATGGAAGCTGGTAGTAAATCAGTATATCGTGTTAAACAGTAGCGGCGCTAAAACTGATCCTTGTGGTACTTCTGTGATGGAAGCTGGTTGTAAATCAGTATATCGTGTTAAACAGTAGCGGTGCTAGAACTGATCCTTGTGGTACTCCTGTGATGGAAGCTGGTAGTAAATCAGTATATCATGTTAAACAGTAGCGGTGCAAGAACTGATCCTTGTGGTACTCCTGTGATGGAAGCTGGTAGTAAATCAGTATATCGTGTTAAACAGTAGCGGCGCTAAAACTGATCCTTGTGGTACTTCTGTGATGAAAGCTGGTAGTAAATCAGGTATATCGTGTTAAACAGTAGCGGTGCTAGAACTGATCCTTGTGGTACTCCTGTGATGGAAGCTGGTAGTAAATCAGTATATCGTGTTAAACAGTAGCGGTGCTAGAACTGATCCTTGTGGTACCCCTGTGATGGAAGCTGGTTGTAAATCAGTATATCGTGTTAAACAGTAGCGGTGCTAGAACTGATCCTTGTGGTACTCCTGTGATGGAAGCTGGTAGTAAATCAGTATATCGTGTTAAACAGTAGCGGTGCTAGAACTGTTCCTTGTGGTACTCCTGGTACATGGTGATGGAAGCTGGTAGTAAATCAGTATATCGTGTTAAACAGTAGCGGTGCTAGAACTGATCCTTGTGGTACTCCTGGTACATGGTGATGGAAGCTGGTTGTAAATCAGTATATCGTGTTAAACAGTAGCGGTGCTAGAACTGATCCTTGTGGTACTCCTGGTACATGGCGATGGAAGCTGGTTGTAAATCAGTATATCGTGTTAAACAGTAGCGGTGCTAGAACTGATCCTTGTGGTACTCCTGGTACATGGTGATGGAAGCTGGTAGTAAATCAGGTATATCGTGTTAAACAGTAGCGGTATGAGAACTGATCCTTGTGGTACTCCCGGTACATGGTGATGGAAGCTGGTTGTAAATCAGTATATCGTGTTAAACAGTAGCGGTGCTAGAACTGATCCTTGTGGTACTCCTGGTACATGGCGATGGAAGCTGGTTGTAAATCAGTATATCGTGTTAAACAGTAGCGGTGCTAGAAGTGATCCTTGTGGTACTCTTAGTACATGGCGATGGAAGCTGGTTGTAAATCAGTATATCGTGTTAAACAGTAGCGGTGCTAGAACTGATGCTTGTGGTACTCCTGTGATGGAAGCTGGTAGTAAATCAGTATATCGTGTTAAACAGTAGCGGTGCTAGAACTGATCCTTGTGGTACTCCTGGTACATGGTGATGGAAGCTGGTTGTAAATCAGTATATCGTGTTAAACTGTAGCGGTGCTAGAACTGATCCTTGTGGTACTCCTGTGATGGAAGCTGGTAGTAAATCAGTATATCGTGTTAAACTGTAGCGGTGCTAGAACTGATCCTTGTGGTACCCCTGTGATGGAAGCTGGTAGTATATCAGTATATCGTGTTAAACTGTAGCGGTGCTAGAACTGATCCTTGTGGTACTCCTGTGATGGAAGCTGGTTGTAAATCAGTATATCGTGTTAAACTGTAGCGGCGCTAGAACTGGTCCTTGTGGTACTCCTGGTACATGGTGATGGAAGCTGGTTGTAAATCAGTATATCGTGTTACACTGTAGCGGTGCTAGAACTGATCCTTGTGGTACTCCTGGTACATGGTGATGGAAGCTGGTTGTAAATCAGTATATCGTGTTAAACTGTAGCGGTGCTAGCACTGATCCTTGTGGTACTCCTGGTGCATGACGATGGAAGCTGGTTGTAAATCAGTATATCGTGTTAAACAGTAGCGGTGCTAGAACTGATGCTTGTGGTACTTCTGTGATGGAAGCTGGTAGTAAATCAGTATATCGTGTTAAACAGTAGCGGTGCTAGAACTGATCCTTGTGGTACTCCTGGTACATGACGATGGAAGCTGGTAGTAAATCAGTATATCGTGTTAAACAGTAGCGGTGCTAGAACTGATCCTTGTGGTACTCCTGCGGCGGTTCTTCGTATAGTTGATTTTAAGGGCATCTATGGGAACTAGAAATTGCCGCCCTGTTAAACAGCTCCTTTTTATCTGTTTATTATAATCTGGTATTCCTACTCTTTATAGTTTTACTAGTAGGCCTTCGTGCCACATCACATCATATTTTTAAATGTACATATGAGTGAAATTGTTATGGCAACTTTGCTGGAAATGCAAGTAAATGTGGTAAGATTTTCTAGATGCTCGAAATTCTCGTTAATGTAGAGAGCGATTAAACCCCGTTGCGGACTTACGTTGTTCCAGCTGAAATATAAGCACACAATTGAGGTCAACGACCATGAAATATCAGCACTTAAGGGATGTAGAAGGAAAACCTGCTTCCGGAGAACGGAACAGTTTAGTAATGTGCTGCGTTCAACCGGAAAACCAAGTAGTGGCTGCCTGACTGACACTTTACCACTCTCTGCCATTACATTCTATATATCTAACACAATATGTACTTTACACTCTCGTGTCGAAATTGGTTATTTTATCATTAGGCATGAGCTCCTTTCCATCTTCAATTTGTACAAAAAGTTTGCTCACGCTTGGTTTGGAGTAGCAATGGTCTCTTCTCAGGGCGTTTTAACGGGCTTCAGAGTTCCTGGCGACTTCTTGAATAATAAATCACTAGCGTTTTGTTTGTAGAATTGTGTTTTTTTACAATTATTTCGTACAATTCTAAAGTGAAACTGCAATCGCTCGATGCGATTATGTGCTTTGTTGAATGTTGCAAATATTTGTACGCATATAATTCTACACAAATACATTAATGTACGCGTAATTTCCAAATGGCTTTTTCTATTCTTGTGAAAAATCCTCTTTCTGTTTGATAACTGGCTTCAACACTTAACTAAGAAACTTATTGTTGGAAAACAAAATCGCATAGAGAAAATCAAAACACTTATACGCGACGAAAACATAAGGAATAATAAATATTTGCATCCAGCGATTTCTATTTCGGAATGCAACAGAACAAAAACATTTGAACCTCAGATATTATATAAGTCACATGAAATTCACAAAATGTCGGCAGATTTTGTGGTTAGGATATAAATATTGCCTCAATCATATTCCATTCTATACTCAGTCTTCTATAAGCTATTCTAAGCATTTAACGGTGACCATTTCGTTCATGACACGTGATGGTAGGAAGTAGACAATCCGGTACACTGGCGCGTAAAATACCAACCAATCGAAACTCAATATCTTCACATTTTAATAGTTTTTCCTATCACAGCCATGTGCATTGTTTTTCCTAATTTATCAAACCCAAGTGCATTTATTTTCTAATGAAATGTAGTTTTATTTATGGACGCTCTTTAACTGCGTCCCATTCTATATTGGGCGTGAAAGACCGCTTAATTTAGCTCAGAGGTCTCTTTTTCCGACTTGAGGTTCTTTTACGTGCCGTAAATCTACGACACGGGACCAATGGCTTTACTTCCCTTCCGAAACAAGCCATGCTAAGGATTTTTACACCCGAAAAAAATTTATCGTCCTCCGCCGGGTTTGAACCCGCGACATTAGGTATATGAAGACAGCATAGTAACCATTGCAGTACGGAGGACCACTGCACTTTCTTTGTGAACCAAAGTTCGTCTGATACCAGTATCAGTGTATTGCCGTACATAAAGGAAAGGTCTATCGCTCAAATAGACACATTAACTGAAAACTAAAACAAGAGAGAACCAGTAAAGTAACGAGGCAGGCCATGATACGGACGCTATCAACACAAATGCAATATTATTTATATCTTATTCACAAAAAAGTCTTATTAAATACAACTCGAGCTTTTACAATTTTTGTCTACATGAAAGTTGGATTTTTTCGATATATTACTTATAGAAAAAGGTCACCCAACTTGAACAGGAGACTACTCCCAGGAAATTCTATATATACATTTTATTTGTCGTGACAACATACGGTATTTTAATAGGCATCCTTAGAGCTGTTTCTATCAAAATAAATGTTTTGGAAAAAAAAGTCATATAAAGACAGTTGGAGGATTTTCTTGAAAATTCTCGTGTCACATGCTTGCAAGATACTGAACTTAAACACCAAGTTTGAATTTAACCGACCATTCTTTTTTACTTCTCTACATATTACATGGTACAGAAGATATAGCACTCCACTCAAAAACTCGATACCAATATTTTACCGGAAATACATGTTTTAAGGTCTCATGTATCCTAAGAACACATTTATAGCAAAAGGTCCGTGTGTGAACAGGATAACCCAAAAACGAAACTTGATATTTAGCTTAAGTATCTTCCAGGGATAAGACACGAACATTTTGATAAAAATTCCCCCACCTTGTAATATTCTTTACATGGAAAACATTTCCAAAATTTTGATTTTCTCAAAAATGACTATCCACTTTAATTAATATTTCGTATATTAAAGACATTTGCTTGCAAAATAAAATGTATATCTCGAATTTCCTGGGAATTACCTCTAAAGACTTCTTTATTCTGGATGTGTTTTGCGTAAACCGTAAGAGATGGACAAAACTTAATTCACAAAAAATGTACAATCTGGTGAAAACTCACAGTTTGTGTTGTATACTTTTTTTTTTTTTTTCGTAGAATTGGTTATTTTTGAGATACCCCTTGTTATTGGTTTTAGTTTTAAAACATTTATACTTCTCGCATATGGGACTTGGTTAACTCCACAAAGGAGCTCCATCACATAGCAACCACCTATTAAAAGTTTTCACTATCACTTATCCTAGTGTATTGCCTTCTACTTACAAAGAAGCAAGTAACAAGACAATTTCTGTTAAAGTTTATCTGGATTATCATGGAGTAGACAGAAGAATAAACTTACTAACAATAATTTGTTGCTGAGATATAGAAAAAGTCATGTGAACGGAACACGTACGAATTGTACCGTTTACAAACACGGATCTTTTTGGACTTGAAGGGATCTCTAAAACTTGTATTTTAGGTGAAATCTCGTTATTGAATTTTTGGGTAGATTACAATACTTTCTGAGCCCACCTGGGTAGAGTGATGGCCTCACATTCAACAGGTCGTGAGTTCGAATGTCGAGCAACTTGAAGCTCCGAGATCATCTGAGCAACATTTCATTCATCGTCCGATATGACCAACCAGGTTAAGCTTATTATAAAACACACACACAACTTTCCGACTGCCGCCATGGTCCCATGGTCAGCGAGCTGACTATTCACCTGGAGCTCACGGTTTCGATTACCGGCTAGGGAGGATTTTTCTTGAACCAGAATTATTCCCTACCCTCTACAGAGCCTGGAAGTATGCAAGAATGAATATGTGTGTGTGTTTTTTACAGAAAAAAATCTGATGTGTTCCATTCACATGACTTTCTCTACATCTCTGTAACAAATTATTGTTAAAAAGCTTTTCTTCTATTCACTTCATGCTAATCGTGAAAAAATTAGCAGAAATAGTCTTATTGCTTGCTTCCTTGTAAATAGAAGCGAAATAAGGGAGTACCATAGGTTAAAGTGACAGTCAAAAGCTGGTTGCTTTGTGAGTGATGTTCCTTTGTTTGTATGGACACGAGTTGACAAATTCCTGTATGAGAAAAGAATGCGTTTTTTCAAAGCTGAAACTTAAAACAAGGAATATCTTAAAAAGATCAACTCTACAAACAAAAATATATATATAACATAAGTTATGTGTTTTAACGCCCTCTACATTTTTTTTTTTTTTTGTTATAAGTTTTTGTGCATCCCTTACGGTTTAGCAGTTATGCAAAATTCCGTAAAATTCATCCAGAATAAAGTAGTCTTCAGAGCCTATTCCCAGAAAATGCAAGATATACATTTCATTTGTCAGGCAAGTACCTTTAGTATAAGATATTTTAAACAAAATCGTTAGAGCCATTTTTAAGAAAATCAAAATTTTCGAAAGTTGTTCCATGTAAAGGTTGTATGGGGGTGGAGGGATTTTCTTGGAAGATAGTAAACTTACATATCAAGTTTGGTATTCTACCGACTTTTCGTATTTGAGTTATCTTGTTCACAGACACACGGTAACACTGACATACGGACCTTTTTCTAAAAACCCTTTTTACTTTTCCTATACGTACTATGTACATAGTGTATAGACAAGGTATTGCATTGTACCCAAAAAGTTGATACCTAGATTTCACCAGAAATACATGTTTTGAGAACCACCTGAATCCAAAGAAAGCATTTTAAGAAAAATGTCCCTTTGTGTATGTCTGTCTGTCTGTCTGTGGGCAGCATAGCTCAAAAACGAAAAGGCCGTTAAATATCAAACTTAGTATTTAAGTTCAGTATCTTCCAAGAATGCGACACACGAAGATTTTCAAGAAAATCCCCCCCAACTACCCTTCACATACAAAAACTTTCGAAAACTTTGATTTTCTAAAAAATGACTCTAACGATTTTGATAAAGATATCATATATTAAAGATATATACTTGACAAATAATATGCATATCTTGAATTTTCTGGAAATAGCCTCTGAAGTCTACTTTATTCTGGATGAATTTTACGAAATTTTGTGTATCTGTTAAACCGTGAGAGATAGACAAAAACTTACCACACAAAAATGTAGAGCGCATTAAAACGAGCAATTTATGTTATATACATTTTTTCGTGGAGTTAATGGTTTTTAGATACTCCTTGTTTCTTGTTTCATCCTTAAAATACTTATACTTTCCTCATACAGGAATTTGTCAACTCCTGTCCATACAAACAAAGGAACTTCAGTCACATAGCAACCAGCTTTTGACTGTCACTTTAACCTATGGTACTCCCTTATTTCGCTTCTACTTACATGGTAGCAAGTAATAAGACTATTTCTGCTAATTTTTTCTAACTTAGCATGAAGTAAATAGAAGCATAAACTTTTTAACACAACTTTGTTGCCGAGATATAGAGAAAGTCGTGTGAATGGATTACATCAAATTTTTTTGGACATATGTGAACCTAAAACATGTATTTCCGGTGAAATCTCGGTACTGAATTTTTGGGTGCAATACAATATCTTCTATATACACTATGTACATAGTACGTGTAGAGAAAGTAAAAAAGAGATTTCCTGTTGGTACATTCAGAGCGGGTTATATCCTTGAAGCACGGCACGATATTTAGAGATGAGGTCACGTCTTCAACATTCATCCGTTACGCTAATAGAGATACATGACAATTCTGTTCTTGTCTTATTAGTGTGTATTGCATTTACATAGCACCGAGAGCTCACTCCAAATACATTTTACTTTCTCTACACGTAGGTACTATGTGCATAGTGCACAGAGAAGGTAAAGTCAATGCCGAGATTTCAACGGAAATATATGTTTTTAGTGTCCCCTGTAACCAAAATAAGCGATTTCAGAAAAAAAGATCCGCGTGCATGCGTGTATGTGTGTGTGCCAGTGAACACGAAAACTCAAAAACGAAAAGTCGGTAAAATACCAATTTTGGTATTTAAGTTTATAATATTCCAGGGATGCGACACGAAGATTTTGAGAAAAAGTCCCCCATTCCAAACTACCCTTTACTTGGAAAAAATTTCGAAAATTTAGATTTTTTCAAAAATGACTAACGATTTTGATTAAAATACCGTATATTAAATATAATTATATGGCAAATAAAATGTATACTTTGAATTTTCTGGGAATAGCCTTTGAAGACCTCTTTATTCTCGATGAATTTTACGGAATTTTGTATGACTCGTAAACCATAAGAGATACACAAAACTTTCTACTCAGATTCCGTTAAAACACATAATACGTATATACCATATACGTTTTTTTCGTGGAATGCACCATTTATGAGATATTCCTTGTTGTGTTTCACATTTAAAATACTTGACTTTTCTGACCGTCAAGTCGTGCACAGAAACGGATTTCAAGCACTTGGCAAGGAACTTTTAAAACATTTGACTGTCACTTTAACCTATGTTACTCCCTTATTGCTCTTCTACTTACAGGAAGCAAGTAATAAGATATTTCTGATAAGTTTGTCTCGATTAGCATAAAGTAAATTATAGCATAAGCCTTTTAACAACAATTTATTGAAAGATGTACAGAAATTATGTTAATGTGAGGGGGGGGGGACAAAAATGAAACGCCTAAGTTCACTATCTCCCAAGGACGCGACACGAATATTTTAGGCAGATCCCCCCCATCCGATTATCACAGTATAGTAAACATATGGCAAATAAAATGTATATCTTTAATTTTCTGGGGATAGCTTCTATGTATTTAGTTGAATTTTGCTGAACCATAAGAGCTGCACAAAAACTTACCACACTGAAAATGTATATCACGTTAAAACACATAATTTATGTCATATACATCTTTTTTCCTGGAGTTGATCGCTTTTGATATATTCCTTGTTATTGGTTTCAGCTTTGGAAAACATACCTTTCTCATACGGAATTTTTCAACTGCTGTCCATACAAACAAAGGAACTTCAGTGACATAGCAACCAGCCTTTGACTATCACTTTAACCTATGGTACTCCCTTATTTCGCTTCTTCTTTTTAGGAAGTAAGTAATAAGACTATTTCTGTTAATTTTTAGGAAGTAAGTAATAAGACTATTTCTGTTAATTTTTTCTCGATTAGTATGAAGTAGATAGACGCATAAGCTTTTAAACAATAATTTGTTAGAGAGATGTAGAGAAAGGCATGTGAATGGAACACATCAGATTTTTTTTTTTTTTTTTTGTAGAGTAGACCATTTCCGAGATATTCCTTGTTATTGGTTCATTTTATAATACTTTTCTCATACGAAAATGTGTAAGTTTGTGGCGATACACAGAAACAAATTTGAATGACAAAGCAACCACATTTTAAAACATTTGACTGTCACTTGATCCTAGTGTATGCCCTTGCAGAAGCAAGTAGTAAAACGTTTATCTCGACTAGCATGAAGTATACAGTGAGATTTTAGGAGCGCTATTAATGAACAAATGAAGGAGCAGGTTGCAGTGAGACGCATTCCAAGAAGTGGGAGTGTATAGCGACCGGCTCGCGGATCGGAATGAAGTCTCCAGCGAGTGGACAAACCGGTTATGATAATGCACGGCGTTCAGATGGACTCCATCATTACCAACACTCGCACCTCTAAACATTATCATTACTCCCAATACACGCTCAAACCAATTACATAAACGCCAAATTGTGCCTTTTTCTTAGCATTAGCTGTGTTGCAGCTAGCACTATTGCAGCTGCAACCTCGGACACATTCAAATACTATGAGTGTCATCCAGAAACTGACACACGATTTGCCATAACTAATCAACACAAAACTTTATTTACAAAGTTACACTACCTTATTCTACTTCTCAAGGTAATCTTTTTCTGTCAAAACATTTACTGTCACGTGGTACCAGTTTTCAATTCTTTTCTACCGCCAAAAAACATTTTCGTTTTATGGAAGGCACAAAATGTTCGGCCAATCGATTTTAATAGTCAAATAACGGAAGTGTATAGTATATACGCAAGTTTGGTATTTAACGGTCCCTTAGTTTTTGACCTCTGCTGCCCCCCGACACAAGGGAAATGTTTCTAAAAATGTTTTATTTTCTACGACCGAGCGTAATTGAGTAGTTTACGAGCTCATTTCAGATCACAAACTTGATTTTGACGGAATGGACGCGCAGGAAGCGTAAAGTAATTTTGTTGCAACTTTACGATATTAGTGAACAGGATGATTCAACAAATATTGTTTCTCAGCAGTTCTAAAACACGGCCTGCTATAACCGTACCAACAATGCCAAACAAATAACCAACTGTAACCCTTGGTGAGTGACTCAAACTTAACCTCACATTTATTTCATCTTTCCTTGCTTTTCTTTTAATATCAGAAAATTCTCGTAGAAAAAACATTGTATGGTACGCGAGAGTAAAGTTTCTTTTTGATTTCTGACTGCGTCTCGTTTCACAATATTCCCGTTGGAATAAAAAACCATAACCTTACACTCTTACATAGTAAAGAACTATTGTTGCATTCTTGAGGGCTCAAAATGGTATATGACTTCTCACCAGAGGTCCCCGGTTCATATCCCAGCTAGGGCGGGGAATTTTTCTTTATTTCCTATCTCCCACAGAGTCTGGAAGTATGTATGTGAGAGTGTGTGTTTGAGGAAAATAAAACGATTTAATACCAACCTAAAGAACCTACAGACAACGAGTTTTTTCTAATGCAAAGTCCCCGATATGACCTTACATGTCAAAGGACGCTATAGAAATGAAATAATAAATATACAGGATGTTAATGAACTACACGGAAATAATTTGCGAGATTGTGCACGTGACTGATATAAGTAATTTGAGATCGGCGATAAACATAACGTTAAACGTGTGGGTATCAGGTGCTGATAAGAAGGTGTTAAAGCAAAGCAGGCTGAAAAAGTCTTTAAAACTGCTGCCCCCCCCCCCCGAGTATAGAAATATCGACTTTTAGCAGCTCGTTACTAGCGTTCTCAAGATTTAATGTCGCAAAAATCTCTAAAATCTCCAACAGTGCGACACTGAGCATTCATTAACTACGTTCTTGGGTTATGTAGCCTACTCTGGTGGCGTTTTTTCAACTGCTCTGGTGGCAGGAAGCTGCTATCCCAAAGGTCATGAGTTCGATTCCTGTCAGAGAGTATATGTTTTTATTACCATTTTTTTTTACAGACGAAGTGCCGCGATACGTGGCGTACTGGCACTTGAGAAACTTATAGCCGTTACTTGGAAATGTCACTAAACAGGCCATAAGTCTCCTATCTCAAATTACTTGTTTAAGTAATCTATATATTCTGTGAAAATATGTTCATTAACATGCTGTATATTTGATCCAACTCCTGTCCTACACACGGCTTGTGTGAAAAAAAAACAGGTATCCAATGTTTTGGGTGGAACACACTAACTTCTCTGTGTACATACGTGCTAGAGAATGTTAAAACTGGTTGATTCTTTCTTGAGTGATGCTGTTTGTGCTTGAAAACAAAGCCCTATGTGTGTGTAGTGTTTGTAGCAGACGAAGTAGCAAGAGCGAGGAGGATCTACCTGATCCTGTCACTTGCTGAAGATTTATAGGGAGGAGACCGAGTCTTCTAATTGGCAGTTTCTGATCATCGCTCCTTCTGCATCTCTTGTGGCGCCAAGCCACGTCCTTATACTCACCAAGAAAAGCTGTAGCAGCTCGAGTTGTATTTAATAAGACTGATATTCCATTTGTCTTGATAAGGTCCATATCATAAAAAATCTGATGTGTTCCATTCACAGGACTTTCTCCGCAACAAATTATTGTTAAAAACCTTCGGCTTCTATTTACTTCATGCTAATCGAGAAATAGTCTTATTACTTTCTTCCTTGTAAGTAGAAGCGAAAGGTTAAAGTGATAGTCAAAAGCTGGTTGCTATGTGACTAAAGTTCCTTTGTTTGTATGGACACGAGTTAACAAATTCCTGTGTGACAAAAGTATAAGTATTTTAAATCTGTAACAAACAACAAGGAATATCTCACAAATGGTCAATTCCTCAAAAAAACGTATGTGTGTGTTTTAGCGGAATCTAAATATTTATGCAGTAAGTCTATCTCTTACGGTTTACCAGTTATACAAAACTCCGTAAAAATGCGTCCAGAATAAAGTAATCTTCAAAGGCTATTCCCACAAAATTCAAAATATACATTTTATTTGCCATATAATTATCTATAATATATGGCATTTTAATTAAAATCGTTAGTCATTTTTGAGAAGATCTAAATTTTCGAAATTTTTTCCAAGTAAAGGGTAGTTTGGGGTGGGGGGATTTTTCTGAAAATCTTCGTGTCGCATCCCTGGAAGATACTAAACTTAAATACCAAGTTTGGTATTTTACCGACTTTTCGTTTTTGAGTTATCGTCATCACAGACACACACACAAGGACATTTTTCTGAATTTTTCTTCTTTTTTGTTACAGGGGACCCAAAAACGTCTATTTCCGCTGAAATCTCGGAATCAAATTTTTGGATGGAATGCAATACCTTCTCTATACACTATGTACATAGTATGTGTAGAGAAAGTAAAAAGCTATTAAAATGCAGAGATAATGAGTTGCGATTGGTTGGAATCTTACGCGCCAGTGTACTGGATTGGCCACTTCCTACAAAAGTTATCAACACAAAACTTTATTTACAAAGTTACACTACCTTACTCTACTTCTCAACGTAATCGTCACTGCTATCAAGGTATTTATTGTCACGTGGTACCGCAGTTTTTTTGAATGCACAGAATGTTTGGTCAATTGAATTTTATAGACAGACAAGGCAAGTGTGTAGTGATATTGCAATGAACGAGTCTTCAGTGAGAGAGAATTGGCACATAATTTACAAGTAATCAAGGAAGAACATAACAGTGTGTACGATAAAGACCGGAGTGGAAGTTCATCAATCGTTATGGAGCAGTAGAAAGCAAATGTTGATAAAAGAATTCAGAAAAATCAGTGTTTCACTTTAGACACCGTACATAACTTTTTGGCTGGAAAAAATGTCCCACTCATGAAGACCTCAAAAGTGACAGTGACATCTTGGCTCAGATGTTTAGCGGTGGAAGAGTATAACATCTGTACCACGTGACAATAAATACCTTGATAGCAATGATGTTGAGTAATAGAGTAAGGTAGTGTAACTTTGTAAATAAAGTTTTGTGTTGGTAACTTTCGTTATTGTTCAGTTGTGTCAAAAGGTTCGTTACTTTCTGGATGACCGTCGTATGTTTAGAGGTCCCCTGAATTAAGAGAAAAGGAATTCTTAGAAAAAAATCTGATGTTTTCCATTCACATGACTTTCTATAGCCGTTCCTCAAACAAAGTTTCATAAAAACGATTACTCCATTATCTTCTTCATGATAATCAAGATAAACATTAACAGAAATTGTCTTATTACTTGCTTCCTTATAAGTAGAAGGGAATACACTAGGATAAAGTGAAAGTCAAATGTTTTAAAATATGGTTGCTATGTGAAACAATCGAAATTCGTTCTCTTGTGCAGAGATAAAACGAAGGTTGGCTTCAGGCTTGAGAAAAGTTCAAAACTGAAACTAAATAAAGTTTTGTGTTGATAACTTTCTGGATGGTCCTCATATTTACATATGTGCTAGAGAAAATCTGGTGACATGAAGGACAGAGAAAGTAATGTGAATGTAAGAAGACAATGCACCGTTGCGGGTTGCATGAACTCAGTGCAATTCAAGGACACGTGCAATATCTTCCTGTTTGGACAAACCCATGGCATTTGCTAACGGAATTCCGCGTCTCATTATTTGCGTTAGAATGGCAACACTGCGCATGCGTAGGAGTGCCGGGCCAGGTATATGTGATTCACAGTCTCGACCCGGAAAAAAAAACACCTCCAACTCCGGTTATTCCTGACCTCCAATGTGAAGGCAACTTCAAATTCTTTGTGGAAAATACTTTTACTTCACTACGTAATCATGACGTGGCTTCAACTTTCTGTTCCATGCAAGGATTGTGTTTTGAGCTCCTGAATAAAAGAAGATATTTTAAGAAATGGATGAAAAACAAAACTTGCTATTTAAATTTAACATCGAACATTTTTCGTTGTATTTTATTCACTCAAATATAATACTATATATTTACTTTCTCTACTCGTAATATGTGTATTGAGAAGGTATTGTATTGTACCCAAAAATTCAATACCGATATTTCAGCGCAAACATATATTTGAACTCTCATGAGTCCGAAAAAAGTCTTTTTGGAAAAAGTTCCGCACGCCCACGTGTGTGTAGATAGCATAGCTCAAAAATGAAAATACCGTTAAATACCAAACTTGGTATTTATGTTTGGTATATTTCAAGGATGCGACACGAAGATTTTCAAAAAAAAAATATCCCCCCACCCCAAAGTTCCTTTTACATGGAAAAGATTTCGAAATGTTTGTTTTTCTCAAAAATGGCTCTAACAATTTTGATTAAATCTCTTATATGTTATATATTTACATGCCAAATAAAACGTATACCTTGAATTTTCTGGGAATAGCCTCTAAAAATGATTTTTATTGAATTTTGCATAACTAGCAACCCGTAAGAACTAGAGGAAAACTTACTTCACAAAAAATGTAGATCACGTTAAAACACACAATTTATGTTGTATACTTTTTTTTTTTTTTTTTTTTTTGTGAAACTGTTCGTTTTTGAGATATTCCTTGTTATTTGTTTCAGCTTGAAAAACATAATTTTCTCATACAGGAATTGGTCAACTCGTGTCCTTACAAACAAAGGAACTTCAGTCTCATAGCAACCAGCTTTTGACTATCACTTTAACCTATGCTAATCTCTTATTTCCCTTCTACTTACAAGGAAGCAAGTAATAAGACTATTTCTGCTAATGTTTTCTCAATTAGCATGAAGTAAATAGAAGCATAAGCTTTTTAACAGTAATATTTTGCAGAGATGTAGAGAAAGTGATGTGAATGCAACACATCAGATTTTTGTAATCATTGAGTCCGGGTGTTATTTGTGAAGTCATTATTTTTGGTAGAGTGAGAGGAAGCTGTGAGTCACTTTGACAAACAGCTTGGATCAGATCCAAACTGTGAGTTGAATGGCAATGGCGGGAAATCCGGTTACTGCTTTGTGACGAATCAGCAACTCTTATGAAACTTCTGAAGTGTTACACTCACATGGCTTTCTATACCTATTCTACAACAAATTATCCCTATAAAGATTATTATTATATTTCATGCTAATCGACATACACACTAGCAGCAACGGTCTTACTGCTTAGTTCCTTGTAAGTAGAAGAGAATGTACTAGGCTAAAGTGATAGTCAAGCTGAAAATTATTACTAAATTAATACTTCTTTATCTCTCAAATAATATCTCTAAACTGATTCGTATTACTCTCAATTATATCGATTCTATTATTATGCACCCTGATCAGGAAGAAGTTCTTTTAAGTATAGATTAAATTGTTACTTAAATTTATTTAAATATTACGGAATAATTATTTTTTCGTTGCCATTTGAAACAATTGTAATTCCCCTCTCATTTCATGGTCAGGATTGAAAACGTGAATAACGTTTTTTATCTGAAAAAAGATCTAAGTATTGGAAATGTTAATACATTAATATTTCAGAAACGGTTAACTCCACGAGAGATTGTGTTTTAACGATGTCTGGTAATTTAAGTTTAATATCTTTCAAGATTTTGAGGAAAATTTACCTACCCTAAACTACCCTTTACATACAAAGAAAGAAATTTTAAATTTCCAAAAAATGGCTCTAACGATTTTGATTAAAGTATATTATAGATGATAATAACATGCTCTGAGGACATCTCCATTCTGGATGACTTTTGCAGAAGTCAGGGAATGACTGAATTAGTTGTCTTATACGTGCTGTGTATGTTACACGCTCACCGCTAAATTTGTCCAACATGAGACAGACAGACAGACAGGCAGGCAGCTCGGCGTGTGTAACCTTGTTGTCTCAAACATCTGAATAGTGCTGCATTCACAATGAAATGCAAGCGCAGATGCAATGTAGGCGCAAGAGTTTGGACTCATATTATTTAATGTAAGCATTCACATAGAAAAAGGCAAGACGCAACGCAAGAGATTGCGAAGTTCAAACTTTGCAAAGAGGAAGAATTCTGCTTCTTTTCCCTATGAATTCAACAACAGACGATCGTATTGCAAGATTTCGTATATGCATGCTCTTCTATTTGCCGCGCCATCTCTAATCTCTATCAAGAGGTTATGACAGTATTCTTTGATTTAATGGATGTGACTATCATCTGTGTCTAGGTTATCGAAGACGCAGAGAGATAATTCTGAGTTCATTAAATGTGTAGCTTTATCACTTTCTGCAGTCTCTATGCTTGTACTGTTTTCAATAACTTTGAATGAGCAATTATTGTGACGTCACTGCCGCGAGCGTCAGTTGTTAGTATGTAATGTATTTATTTGTCAAAGATCGAGTGGTTCTGTTATTCAGTTTGTAACTTGGAAGATATTCGCATGTAACTTGCGGATCTAGAAACCCGTGCCAACTTGTTGCGTTGCGCTTGCATCTCAATGTGTGTAGCGACACCATTGTACAGTAACTATAATCTAAATACTCTTAAAGTTAGCGCGCCAGTTCTTGGTGATTGACATTTCCAAATACGAGTCACCTTTACCAGAGCATTGGCACACAGAAGCAGGTGTGTTATTCTCTTGTTTCTGCAGTAGTACAGTCACTACAAAACAAATGACAGTCGCGTGTATTTATTCTCTATCTCGGTTACTGCTCACACTCATCTAATGTTCTTATACGAGTGAATAAAAAGTATGGAACAATCCTTGTAACTTTGTTGTTATAGTTTTGTGAAGTGATATTTTTTTAGAAAAGCTGTAAGATATCGCGTATTTTCATATTCCTATGATTCTGAATAGGACGTAACTTGTTTTTAATAATATTTTTTTTCTTAATTTTTTTGGTCCTCACGTCTCGGAACGGCTTTTTTGAACTGTAATTTAAATTTATTAGGACGTATTACATCACATGAAATTTAAACCAAGAAAACACATTCATAACAAAATTAGTGGTGCTCAAAATGGCCTCCATTTACTGCCAAACAATGCCAAAGTCTGTCTTTGAAATTAGTTAATGTTTCCAGCAACACTGATCAACTGCATTTCTTACCCAATTCTTCGGTTTAACTCTTCAAGATCTCTTTGTAAACCCTCCACTTCAAATATCTATACAAGAAAAAGTCTAAGGGGTTCAGGTTAGGAGATCTTGTAGGCCATTTAATACTTCCTCTTCTGTCAATCCATCTTGCTGGAAATTCATGATTTAGGTAATTCACCACCGGCCTTCCATAATGTGCAGGGGCACCATCTTGCTGGAATAAGATATTTTGAATACTTCCTCCTTCTCCAGGGAATAAAGTAGCACAAAAAGGAATTATTTCATTTTGTAGAAGAAATGCACCTCAGAATTTAAGTTGCCATCAATATAAAATGGGCCTGTCAATGCGCCATTAATTACACATTTACTTTTGTGGACTTGTTCAATCGTCCAATGGGATTCTCTTTAGCCCCATAGCGACAGTTGTGACGAAAGTAGCGTCATCAGAGAACACCATGTTGGGGTTCTGATCGAGCATGTCCAAGTCATCTTTACTGTTGCAAATGGACCTTTGACTGACCTTGCAAACTGGCGAGCAGATAAATGTGCGTTTTCTTCCACTGATAATAAAACATCGCCATCTCTAACTGGTATTGGCCTTCCAGAATTTGCCTTATTTTTAACACTTCCAATTTCATTGAATTTTTACTTTCTCTACATGTACTATATACATAGTGTATGGAGAAGGTATTGCACTCCATCCAAAATTTCCACACCGAGATTTCACCGGAAATATGTTTTAGGACCCTCTTTATAAAAAAAAGCATTTTCAGAAAAAGGTCCGTGTGTCCCTCTGTCTGTGAACACGATAACTCAAAAGCGAAAAGTCGGTAAAATATCAAACTTGGTATTTAACTTTAGTATCTTCCAGAAAGAAGATATTTCAAGAAAGTCGCCCCAACCTCAACTACCCTTTACATGGAACTTTTTTCTAAAATTTTGATTTTCTAAAAAATGTCTCTAACGATTTTGATTAAAATATCGTATATTAAAGATATTCACCTGACAAATAAAATGTATATCTTGAATTTTCCGGGAATAGTCACTGAAGATTACTTTATTCTGGATGAATTTTATGAAATTTTGCATAACTGCTAAACCGTAAGAGATGGGCAAAAACTTACCACACTAAAAATATTGTGCACGTTAAAACACACAATTTATGTTATATATATATATTTTTTTCCTGGAGTTGATCGTTTTTGAGCTATTCCTGGTTTTTAATTTCACCTTTAAAAGACATACTTTTCCCACACAGGAATTTGTCAACTCGTGTCCATACAAAGGAACTTCAGTCACATACCTTTTGACTATGACTTTAACATATGGTGCTCCCTTATTTTGCTTCTATTCACAAGGAAGAAGGTAATAAGACTATTTCTGCCATTTTTTTCTGGATTAGCATGAAGTAAATAGAAGCATAAGTTTGTTAACAATAATTTGTTGCAGAGATGTAGAGAAAGTGATGTGAATGGAACACATCAGATTTTTTTCTTATTTCTCGTTAAAGACTGGCGTCAACTGTACGTAATCACAAGCTGTTTGTCGTTGTAACATCAAGGCTGTATAGCAGGTCATTGGTCTAGAAGGAACGAGCAGCCTATCCCGTGATACAACACTGTAGCAATTCGCGTCTCATACTAGTTAACACTTCATAAGGAATTTGTTCTCAAATGGTACAATATTCCATACATTACCTAAGAGTTTAACAAACCCTCATTTATATACTTAACCAAAGCTACGCGTCCCAACATGCAGTCACGTGACATCAGCCGTATTAGTTGCAGAAGTTGCTGGTTTTTTTTCTCTACGAGAAAGTATTGCACTGCATCCATAAATTCGATACCAAGATTTCATCAGAACTACATGTTTTGGGACCCCCTGAATTAAGAGCATTTTTAGAAAAATGTCCGTGTGTCTTTGGGCAACATAGCTCAAAAACGAAAAGTCTTAAATTTCAAAGCTGGTATTTAGGTTCAGCATCTACCAAGGATGCGACATAAAGATTTTTAGCTTGCCTGGGTAGTGTGGTGGTAGCGTGTCTGCCTCACATTCAACAGGTCGCGAGTTCGAATCTCGCTTAGGGTGAGTTACCCGGATAACGTTTTTTTCGGGGTTTTCCCTTATCCTGAGAAGACGAACGTCGAGTAACTTTAAGCTCCATGAACCCCGAGATCATTTGAGTAACATTTCACCAATTTCATTCATCGTCCGATATGACCAACCTGGTATAAGAATGTTAAATTACCAAAATAAAAAACAAAAAAACAAAAAAATCAAGAAAATTCTCCTATCACAAAACTATACTTTACATTGAAAACATTTCCAAAATTTTGATTTTCTCAAAAGAATTTCCTGGGAACATTCTCTGAAGACCTCTTTATACTGGAAGAATTTTTTCTGAATTTTGCATAACTGGTAAATAGAAAGAGATAGACAAAATCTTACTGTACAAAAAATGTAGATTCTGCTTAAAACACACAATTTATGCCATTTGCATTCGTTTTCGAGATTCCTTGTTATTGGTTTCAGCTTTAAAATACTTTTCTCATACGGGAAGTTGTCAACTCCTGCCCAAACAAGGAAACGGATTTCAATCCCAGAGCAACCACATTTTAAAACATTTGACTGTCACTTTAGCCTAGAGTATTCCTTTATTTCCTTTCTACTTATAAGAAACTAAATAATAAAGGTGTATATTATGAAACAATCAAGTTATTTAATGCTCTGCCCAGTAATCTCAAAGAAAATGTTGGGAATTTCAGGGCTTTTAAGGCCTCTCTTAAGGAGTACCTTTGTAATAAATCATTTTATTCTGTAGATGAATATTTAAGTGACAATATCGTTCTGGCAATATCGTAATAATCATTGTATTTATAAGTATTATAATGTATTGTATATTAGTGTGTGTGTTTTATATTCAAATTAAACTGGTGTATACTTTGACTACCACGAATGTGTCAAATGAATTAAGTAGTGTTTGGCAATGCCACAAGGTCTGTAAAGCCTGATGCTTTGATATTTTACACTCTAGTACATAATTGTCAATTTTTGAATTGTAAATTCTATAACATATTAGTAAATATGTATTGTAATTTGTTGACATTTATGAGGAGTACATAATACAATAATCATATTTTACTTGTGTATATATAATTACTAGTAGTAACTATTATGTCAATAATTAGAAAACTATCATCTGGCATTACATCAGTGTTACATATAATGGAATTATATTTATTTATACATTTTAACAGTAATTTTTGATAATCTTTGTTTCTATGTACAAAAAAAAGGGAAGTACATATACTTTTATAGAGCACATTAAGTATAGTATACAGTCCTCAAAAGCAAATGATGTGTATTCTGTTGTTTTTGTAACCCTAGAGCTTTATAAACATATGTATATCCTTTGACAAGTTCTATGTTCAGTGGCTTCCTGGTAGAATGCTTTCTAATCTAAATCTCTGTTAATGCTTATCTCGATTAGCATGAAGTAGATAGAAGAATACGCCTGTTGACAATAATTTGTTATAGAGAAAGTCAATTTGTAATGTTTTAGTAAGTAATTTATCAAATCGATTGATAAATTCAGCAGTTTGAATGCATTAGTCCGAGCGTTTTCAGTACAATATCTCTCGTTATACACATGAAAATGTGATATCGGCAGTCAAGTGTTTTAACGAGATCGCTCATTGTTTATATAACAATAGGTGTTTACAGCGGCGACTTTGTAGCGTACGTTGCTATTTTTAAACTGTTGCAAACCAAATTATCACAACCCGCGCGCATCCATTTGCAGCCATCAAGCTCAGCGAAACGTGCTGGATAGCAGAGTCAGACTGAAAAACTCAATGCCAAAGCTGGGATTTGAACCACGTATCTCCGGGTAGCTCTAACCACTGAGCGCCATCCAGAAAGTGACAAACGATTTGTTATAACTAAATAATAACAAAACTTATCATCACAAAGTTACAGTACGTTACTCTATTTCTCAACGTAATTGCTATGAAGGTATTTATTGTCACGTGGTACACATGTTGTACTCCTCCACCGCTAAAGAACTTATTTTTGAATGCACAAGCTGTTGGGCCAATCGAATGTTATAAGCAAATAACGCAAGTGTATAGTGACAATGCAATGAAGTGAGGAAATGTCACATAATTTACGAGTAATCAAGGAAGAACATAACAGTGTGTACGATAAAGACCGGAGTGGAAGTTCATCAATCGTTATGGTGCAGTTGAAAGAAATGTTGATAAAAGAATTCAGAAAAACCGGTGCTTCACTTTGGACATGACTTTTTGAATGGAAAAGATTTCCCAGCCATGAAGACCTCAAACTGACAGTGACATCTTGGCTCAGATGTTTAGTGGTGGAAGAGTATAACATGTGTACCACGTGACAATAAATACCTTGATAGCAATGACGATTACGCTGAGAAATAGGGTAAGGTAGTGTTATACAAGTTCCAGCTATGGCATTGAATTGTTACTTTCTTTACATATTACATGGTGCATAGTTATAGAAGGTATTGCACTCCACCCAAAACTTCTAAACCAATATTTCACCGAAAATACACGTTTTAAGGTTCCTTGTATAAAATCATTTTTACATTTTCCAAGTAGTATAATATATGATCGTAGAGAAGGTCTTTACGCCACCCGAAAATTTCGATACACGTTTTAGGGTTCCCTGTATCAAAAATAGTTATTTATGATGTATGAGGTAAAGTTATGGTTTTTGATTCGAGCGGGAACATTGTGAAACGAAAATCAAGAAGAAACTTTACGCTCGCGTATCATACAATGTTTTTCTACGAGAATTTTGCGATATTTCTTGAAAAGCAAGGAAAATGAGGTTCCTTTGAGCCATTGGCAGCAGGCCGTGTTATTGATATCCTAAACATAACGTTATATCATCGTGTACAAACTAACATCGTAAAGTTGCAACAAAATTACTTTACGCTTCTTTGCGCGTGGATTCCGTAAAAATCAAGTTTGCTATCTGAAATGAGCTCGTAAACTATTCAATTACGTTCGGTCGTAGAAAAATCCACAAATTACATTGTACATTGCATTCCACCCAAAATTCAATACCGATATTTCATAAAAAATTCACGTTTTAGGATCCCCTGAATCCAAAAATCATGTTTATAAACAAAGCCGCGCGCGCGCGCGCGCGTGTGTGTGTGTGTGTGTGTGTGTGTGTGAACCAAACATTGAAAAGTGTTTAAGTTTAGTATTTAGTATCTTCGAAGAATACAATACGAAGATTTTGAGGAAATTTCTCTCACAATAAATTACCCTTCATATGGAAAAAAAATTCGAAAATGCTGATTTTCTTAAAAATGACGCTTTTAGTAAAATACCATATGTTAAAGATATTTACATGACAAATAAACTGCATATCTTGAATTTTATGGAAATAGCCTTTGAAGACCTCTTTATTCTGAATGACTTTTGCATAAAACGTAACAGATAGACAAAAACTATATATCTCGTTAAAACATACAAATTATGGTATATATTTATTAGAGTTGACCATTTCCAAGATATTCATTGTTTTTGGTTTCAGTTTTAAAACAGTTAGAACCTTTCTCATGCGGATATTTATAAACTCTTGGCCACGCACAGAAAGGATGGCAACCCGTTTTTAAAACATTTGACCATCACTTTATCCTAGTGTATTCTCTTCTATTTACAAGGAAGCAAGTAATAAGACAAGTTCTGTTAATGTTTATCTCGATTATCGTAATGTCGATAGAAAAATCTGATGTGTTCCATTCACATGACTTTCTCTATATCTCTGTAAATTATTATTATTGTTGTTAATAAGCTTATCTTTTATTTATTTCATACTAATCGAGAAAAATTAGCAGAAATAGTCTTATTTCTTGTTTTATTGTAAGTAGAAGCGAAATAAGGGAGTAGCATAGGTTAAAGTGATAGTCAAAAGCTGGTTGCTATGTGACTGATGTTCCTTTGTATGGACAGGAGTTGACAAATTCCTGTATGAGAAAAGTATAAGTTTTTCAAAGCTGAAACCAAGAAAGAGGATTATCTCAAAAACGATCAACTCCACGAAAAAAATGTATATAACATAAATTGTGTGGTTTAACGTGCTCTACATTTTTTGTGGGTTAAGTTTTTGTCTATCTCTTACGGTTTAGTAGTTATGAAAAATGCATCCAGAATAAAGTACTCTTCAGAGGCTATTCCCAGAAAATTCAAAATATACATTTTATTTGTCAGGTAAATAACTTTAATATACGATATTTTAATCAAAATCGTTACAGCCATTTTTTAGAAAATCAAAATTTTCGAAAAAAGTTCCATGTAAAGGGTAGTTTGGGGTGGGGGATTTTTCTCAAAATCTTTGTGTTGCATCCCTGGAAGATACTAAACTTAAATACCAAGTTTGGTATTTTACCGACTTTTCGTTTTTGAGTTATCATGTTCACGGACACACTGACACACTGGCACACGGACACACACGCACGAACCTTTTTCTGAAAATACTTTTTTTGGACACAGGGGACCCTAAAACATATTTCCGGTGAAATCTCGGTATCGAATTTTTTGGTGGAGTGCAATACATTCTCTATTCACTATGTACATAGTGAGTATAGAGAAAGTAAAAATAGGTTAATTGCAATAATTTGTTAAGAGAGATGTAGAGAAAATCATGTGAATGGAACACATGATATTTTTCAGTCTGAGTGTGCCTCAATGCTGTGCCTAGGTTTCTCTCAGTTGCGAAGGTTGTACAGGCGCCTCTTTTGAGCGCTCGGCCCCTGAAGCAGAGCAAAGCAACAATATTGACACATGAAATACGCTATACACATGACCTCTACATTACACGAGCTTGAAGCGGTTGATGGTGAACTCTCATAATTCTGATACTTCAGTTTTGGAACATATATCAGGCATATAAAATATATTGTTCTGCTGAGGTTCATTTCTCTAACTTTAATACTTTATTAAACTGCTTTAAAATGTGTGTAATTTTCTAAATCCATCTTGTTTTATACTTTTTTAATAAAATGTTGGCACTACCATATAATTATGCTTTAACAATCGCATTTTTATATCTTCACTGCAAAGGGAGAAAACATTTGTATGCATTGTAAGAACAATATTTCTAAAATTGTTAACAATAGTTTTGAACCCGCCTGGGTAGTGTTGGTAGCGTGTCTATCTCACACTCAACAGGTCGCGAGTTCGAATCTCGCTTGGGGTGAGTTACCCGGATAAGGTTAGCATGTCATTTGTGGTTGGCATAACTTTTGAACATTAAGAAATGTAAAAATAAAAAAAAATGATGCATTCCGTTGACATGAGTCTATTTACATCTCTGTACCTAATTATTGTTTATTTTACTCGTCTATTTAATTCATACTACTCGGGATAAACATTAGCAGAAGTCAAGGGTTTTCCCAGAAAATTCAAGTTTATTTGTTATGTAAGTATCTTTAATGTACGGTATTTTAACGAAAATCGTTAGAGCCCTTTTTGAGATAATCAAAATACTCGAAAATGTTTCCATATAGGTAAGGGTAGTTTCGGTTGACAGAATTATTGTCAAAATCATCGTAACGTATCCCTGGAGGATACTAAACTTAAATGCCTAATTTGGTATTTTAACGAGCTGTCGTGTTCACAGACATATGGACAGATTCACACAGACGCACACACATGCGCGCGCGAATCTTTTTCTAAAGATGCTTTTTTATACAGGGGAGCCTAAAAGTGTATTTCCAGTGGAGTGCAATACCTTCTCTACCTACGTACCATGCAATATGTAGAGAAAATAAAAATCTTTTGTAAGAAGTTTGTAGAACAAATGGATACGTTCATAAGAATGGATCACATCAGATTTTTTAATGGAATGCAATACTTTGGCTACCTGACAACTGGGCACGAAGTAGAGAGGGTGTAAATACATTGCCAGGGAAATCTCGGTATCGAAATTTAGGATGGAATGCAATACGTTGATTATTTAATATAGGCAGATGGCAAAGGAATGACTGACTAAAACCAAAACCTGTGTATTAAATGTGCTATTTTAGACATTGGATGCTAAAAGCAGGTCTTTTACCAGCTGATGTGAGTATTGTTAAAAGTATAAAATTGTGTCACTCAGTGTTATAACAACTTTGGTTTGTGTGTCCACGGCGTCATTCAAGTAGGCCATGACTCTGAAAGCTCGTATCGATCCATAAAATGGCGGATGCAATCTGCTGAGCCAGACGAAATTATACAAGCAGCGGAGAGAGCAAAATTACAACCGCTACACTGTCTCCGTTCTGTACGAGTAAGTTGTCAGCACTGATGCTAAGCAAGGCAACAACTGAATATCGCAAGAACTCCGTGAAATATGTAAAACAATCTATTTATAATTATGAATAGTATATGACACGTGTTAAAATTGTTCGTAGCTTCCTAGTCACGATATAAAACGCAATTTTTACCTCTTGTATTATAACTAATTATTATCTACAAGTACACTGAATATGTGGCTACGTATACATGGACATGAGTGACTAGAGAGTTTTGCGTGACTTCAGTGAACGGAAATACCACCCATCGCATCCTTATGCATCGCTCGGCCACTCTTCCTGCGGCTCAAATATTCTCTCATGTATGTGTGCTGTGTGTTCACATGATTTTTTCTCCCCCTCTTTTGTCTAAAATAATCGGGTGACTTTCTCTATATCTCTGTAACAAATTATATTCTATAAGCTTATTCTTCTATCTCCTTCATGATAATCGAGATAAACATTAACAGAAACGGTTTTATTACTTGCTCATAAGGGAATACACTGGGATAAACCGAAGTCACGTGCTTTAAAATGCGGTTGCTGTGGAATTGAGGTCCGTTTCTTTGCGTGGCCAAGTTCCCGTAAAGTGTAAATGCTTTAAAGAAAGAAGAAATGCCTAAAAAACCGACCACCTCCACGAAAAAACGTAAATTGTGTGTTTTAACGAGATCTGCATTTTTTTCTGATGTTTGTTTTTGTCTATCTCTTACGGTTTACTATTTATGCAAAACTCAGCAAAATTCATCCAGAATAAAGCAGGTCTTCAGAAGCTACTTCCAGAAAATTCAAGATATACATTTTATGTGTGGTGGAAATGGCTTTAATATGTTTATTTTAGTCAAAATCGTTAGAGCCATTTTTGAGAAAATCAAAATTTTCCTAAATATCAAGTTGGTATTTAACGAACTTTTCGTTTTTGAGCTATGCTGTCCACAGACACACACGGATCTCTTTCTAAAACTTTTTTGGGATTCAGGGGGTCTCAAAACATGTATTTTCGCTGAACTATCGCTATTGAATTTCTGGGTGCAATACAATACTTGCTCTATACACTATTTACATAATACGTGTATAGAAAGTAAAACCTAAATAAATTCAAATGTCTTAGAGGAACCTAAGAGAATGTTTTATATCTATGACAGGAATTAAGTGTTTTCTCAATTGAGGTCATTAAAATGATGTATTTATTTGGGATGAGATAGGACTTGTGGATTTTCTACAAAAGCTTATTCTACTTCTACGGAGCCATGTTTCGCCTGGGAGTGACATTTCTGTGTTTTTCGGTGATGCTGGAGAGAGTTCATTTCATCCCAACCAGGTTGTGTCGACCAGAACTGCAGCACAGGCGCCATTTCCTGTACATAGCGATAGAGAACGTATTGTAATGCACCCAAAAATTCGATGTCGAAATTTCATCGGAAATATATGTTTTGGGATCCCCTGAGTCCGAAAAAGCATGTTTTAAAAAAGGTGCGAGTGTGTGTCTGTCTGTCTGTGTATCTGTGGACAGCATAGCACCAAAACGAAAAGACCGTTAAATACCAAACTTGGTATTTAGATTTAGTATCTTCCAAGGATGCGACAAGGAAGACTTTCAAGAAAATCCCCCCACCACAAACTACCCTTTACATGGAAAAATTTTCGAAAATGTATTTTTTAAATGGCTCTATATTGATTAAAATACCACACTAACACTATTCATATCCGAAATAAAATGTATATCTCGAATTTTCTGGGAATAGCCTCTGAAGACCTCTTTATTCTGGATGAATTTTGCCGAATTTTGCTTAATTGCTAGACCGTAAGAGATCTACAAAAACTTACTGCACAAAAAATGTAGATCTCGTTAAAATAGACAATTTATGTCCGTTACGTTTTTGTTGTGGAGGTGACCGTTTCCGAGATATTCCTTGTTATTGGTTTCAACTGTGAAGTTCTTAAACTGTCCGTTTTTCTATTGTTCTACACCTGGCCAAGCAAAGAAGCGAGTTGCAATGACAATCGCATAACGACGTCTTTTAAAACATTTGACTATCACTTTAACATAACACATTCCTTTAGTTCCCTTCTACTTACAAGGAACTAAGTAATAAGAACATTCTGTTAATGTTTATCTCGATTAACATTGTGTAGAAAGAAGAATAATCTTTTGTAAGAAGTTTTTTGTAGAGCAGGTAGAGAAAGTCAAGTGAGTGTGACACATCAGATTTTTCATTGTGTTAAACACCCGCTCTCACTATATATGCCACGGCAGGCATGACGCTGATGCAGCACCGGCGGGGAAACCCGGAAAAAACCAGCCCCTGCACCACCACGTACGGTCTGCTGGGATCGAACCTTGGTAAGAGGTGAATGGTCTAACTACTCGGCCGCGTATTATTTCGTGGAGCTGAGTGAGCTCCCTGCGTCGAGGTGAACTGTTAGGGATCCTCCACAACGGCTCTCTCCCTATCCGGGTGTCGGCCGCCCTCTGAAACTACACTGATCTCATCACCCCCTCTAGGAGTCTGATGTATACAAGGCCAAACGCTGCAGTATGCAACACACCCTAGCTGATTTTTGTTTTCAGCGATGCCTTTGTATACTTTTCACTGTAGATATAAAGGAACAATTATGGTTAAAACGAACGAAGATTTCTTCACTAAAATACACTAAAAAGGAATTTTTACCTTCTCCATCACGTATGTACAAAACTGTGATGTGTTCCATTCACATCACTTTCTCTGTAATAAATTATTGTTAAAAGCTTATGCTTCTATTTACTTCATGCTTATCAAGATAAAAATTAACATAAATAGTCTTATTACTTGCTTCCTTGTAAGTAGAAGGGAACTAAAGAGATTGTCAAACATTTTAAAAGAGGCCGTTATGTCATGATATTTAAATTCGGTTCTTTTTCCATGGCCAGAAGTAAAACAAAAGAAAAGAATATTATAAGTTGAGAATAGTATAGTATTACAAATACCAATAACCAGGAATGGATAACCCTACAAAAATATTATCTAATATAAAGTGTGAGTTTTAACAGGATTCACTTTCTCTACACGTACTATGTACACAGTGTGTAGGGAAGGTATTGTAATGCACCCGCAAATTCCATACTGAGATTTCACCACAAATACATATTTTGAGATCCCATGAATCAAAAAAAGCATTTTTAGAAAAATGTCCCTGCGCGCGCGCGCGCGTGTGTGTGTGTGTGTGTGTGTGTGTGTGTGTGTGTGTGTGTGTGGCTGTGGACAGCATATCTCAAAAGCGAATAGACTATTAAAAACCAAACTTGGTATTTAAGTTTAGTGTCTTCCAAGGATGCGACAAGAAGGTTTTCAAAAAAAAATTCCCCGATTCCAAAATACCGTTTACATGGAACTTTTTTCGATAATTTTGAATTTCTTAAAAATGGCTCTAACGATTTTGATTAAAAGCTCTTATTTTTAAGATATTTACTTGCCAAATAAAATTTATATCTTGAATTTTCTGGGAATAGCCTCTTAAGACTACTTTATTGTGGATGAATTTTACGGAATTTTGCATAACTGCTAAACCGTAAGAGATGGACAAAAATTTGTCACACAAAAAATATACAGCATGTTAAAACAAACGATTAATGTTATACACATTTTTTTCGTGGAGTTGATCTTATTTGAGGTATTCCTTGTTTTTAGTTTCAGCTTTGAAAAACTTGTACTTTTCTCATACAGGAATTTGTCGTTTAGCATGAAGCAAAAAGAAGCATAAGCTTTATAACAATAATCTGTTGGAGTAATGTAGAGAAAGTCATGTGAATGGAACACATCAGATTTCTGTATAGTAAATTTGTGTGTATCTATTACGATTTACCACCACTTATAATTACGTTATCCAGAGCTCTTTAAGAGGATATCCCCAGGAAATTTTAGATATGCATTTGTTTTTCAAGCCAATATCTTTAACAAAGATTAATAGTATAGGGTAGTGTGAAGGGGTGGGATATTCCTGAAAATCTTTTTGTCCTATTCTTGGAACCTATGTACAAAGCTTGGTATTTAATTGACGTTTCATTTTTGAGTTATGCTGTACACACATACAGGAAAACACGGACGTTTTTCTAAAAGTGCGTTTTTTTTTATTAAGGGGGTCTTGAAGAATTTTCCTTTGAATTACAGTATCGAATTTCAGGGTGGAATGCAATAAATGCTATAGTTATTATCTCGATATAGGGAAAGTAAAGGTAGTATAGAGCTAGGTACTTCTTAAATGGTAAAATTTGACCTTCAAATTTGATTGTAGCGCGTTTATTAATAGCTATACGATTTAATATATCTTTAAAAGTCCTCAGAAAATACAAGAAATTACGCTCGTAGATAGCATAAAAAAAAAAAGTTTTATGTAGTAACTGTCGTTTCTCACTAGATGGCAGTTAAAGTTTCAACTGTATCCATCCCGTGGTTTCGTTGCCATAGGCGATTGAATCAGCAATCTTGTGCTTATTTAAAAAGATGAGGAAAAAAGGAGTTTAGGTGCGGTGATTAAACACTTCTGTTTAAAAGACTTAACACCGAAACAGATAAAAGCCGAGTTCATGGCGCATCTGCTCCTGCGTTTGTAACAATTTACAATTGGATAAACGTGGCCGTACATCCACAAATGATGAACAGTAGAAGTGACTTCCTCCGAAATGATTGACAAAATCCAGGATATGTTTTTGAGTGATCGACGAATCAAAGTTCGCGAAATAGTAGAGACCGCAGACATATCATAAGATTCAGTGTTCTCAATTTTGCCCCAAAAAATGGGTCTGATGAAGGTCTGGGCAATATGGGTGCCGCGTTTGGTCTCAATGAAGAATAAACGCAATCGTGTGATCGATTCGGAAGCTGCTTTGACACTTTTCCGTCGCAATCCTGATTAGTCTCTGCGTCAATACATAACTGTGGATGAAACATGGATACAACACTACACTCCAGAGACAAAAGTACAATCGAGACAGTTGGTTTTTAAAGGCAAACTGGATCCGAAATCTGCAGACAATGTGTACCCTCGGTTTTTTTTGGGATACATTGCATTGATTACTTGCAGAAAGGAAGAAAGATAAATGAAAAGTATTATGCATCGTTACTGCACCGGTTGGATGGAGAAATGAACAAAAAAACGCCCTCATCTGGCAAAGAAAATGATTCTGTTCCATCAAGGGCGCACACTGGGCAGTTTCGATACTGAAAGTTGTAGAATTAAGCTTCAAACTACCACAGCATCCACTAGATGTCGCCACCAGTACTTTATTTTATTTCCAAACTTGAAAGAGTAGCTCGATGGAAAACGATTTAGGGCTTTTGAAGTGGTCATCTCATAAATACTCCCTATTTTGAGGACCTTTCGAAATCCTAATTTGGGAGGCTTGCAACAGTTGGAGAAATGCTGGGAAAAGGAAATTATATTGAGAAAAAAATCTGACGCGTTCCATTCACATGACTTTCTCTACATCTCTGCAACAAATTATTGTATAAAAGCTTATGTTTCTATTTACTTCATGCAAATCAAGAAAAAATTAGCAGAAATAGTCTTATTACTTGCTTCCTTGTAAATAGAAGCGAAATAAGGGAGTACCATAGGTTAAAGTGATAGTTAAAAGCTGGTTGCTATGTGATGGAAGTTCCTTTGTTTGTATGGTCAGGAGTTGACAAATCCCTGTATGAGAAAAGTATGAGTTTTTCATAGCTGAAACCAAAAACAAGGAATACTTCAAAAACGATCAACTCCACGAAAAAAATGTGTATAAATTGTGTGTTTTAACATGCTCTGCATTTTTTTAAGTGGTAAGCTTTTGTCCATTTCTTACGATTTAACAGTTATGCAAAATTCCGTAAAATTCATGTAGAATAAAGTAGTCTTCAGAGGCTATTCCCAGAAAATTCAAGATATACATTTTATTTGTCAGGTAAATATCTTTAATATACAATCTTTTAATCAAAATTGATATTCGTTTTTCAGAAATCCAAAATTTTCGAGATTTTTCCAATATAAAGGGTAGTTTGGGGTGAGGGGATTTTCTTGAAAATCTTTATGTCGTATCCTTGGAAGATACTAAACTTAAATACCAAGTTTGGTATTTAACGGACTTTTTGTTTTTGAGCTATGCTGTCTAAAGACACACATAACACACACGCACGAACACATATGGAGCTTTTTTGGATACAGGGGACCCTAAATTATATATTTGCGGTGAAATCTCGGTATCGAATTTTTTGGTGTATTACAATACCTTCTCTATACACTATGTACATAATACGTGTAGAGAAAGTAAACATCTCCTAAAGTAATTTGTTGATCTGTATTTTGTAAGGACTTATTGAACGCCGTACCTGCAGTAAGAGAGACAACAGAATAGCGTCCTTACTCGCTCGTCGATACAGAAAGGAAAAGCTTGCAATGTCTCCTTGAGGCAATTTCCTGTCAAATGAGGAACATGCGCGCGCATCTAACCTATAACTTATGTGATACATTCTCCCTCCTACGTGTTTCATCCCGGTCTGTTTCCGTTTGCTATTCGTAAAATACGATACTGAAACATGTCAGAACAAAAATCTGATGTGCTCCATTCACATGACTTTCTCTACATCTCTGTTACAAGTTATTGTTAGTAAGCTTATTCAAAGTAATCGAGATAAACACTAGCTGGAATTGTCTTATTACTTGCTTCCTTGTAAGTAGATGGCAAATACACTAGAATGAAACGATAGTCAAATGTTTTAACATGTTGCTATGGGATTGAAATCCGTTTCTTTGCGTGGTCAGCAGTTGACAAGTTCCCGTATGAGAAAAGTTTTAAGTATTTTAAAAGTAAATAAATAACTAGGAATATATAGATAAGGTACAACTCTACCAAAAAATGTATATAATATAAATGCTGTGTTTTAGTGAGATTTACATGTTTTGTGTGTGTAGTAAGTTTTTGTTTATCTCTTACGGTTTACCAGTAATGCAAAAGTCATCAAGAATAAAGTAGTATTCAGAGGCTATTCTCAGAAAATTCAAGATATACATTTTATTTCTCAGGTAAATATCTTTAATATACAATATTTTAATCAAAGTAATTAGAGGCATTTTAAAGAAAATAAAAATTTTCGAAAAAAGTTTTATGTAAAGGATAGTTTGGAGTGGGGGGATTTTTCTCAAAATCTTCGTGTCGCATGCCTGGAAGATACTAAACTTTAATACCAACTTTGGCATTATACCGACTTTTCGTTTTTGATTTATCGTGTTCACAGATACACGGACCTTTTTTTGCTTACAGGGGATCCTAAAACATATATTTGCGGTGAAAACTCGATATCGAATTTTTGGGTGTAGAGAAAGTAAAAATGATGTTATAACATTTTGGAAGGTTTAAGTAGTAGGAGGAATAGCTCAAAATGCACGAAGAATTTGAGTAAAATTCCTGCACACAAAATTACTCTTAACATGGGCAAATTTCGATAATTTTGAGGTTCTCAAAAATAGCTGTAACGATTTTGATTAATATGCCGTATATTAACTATATCTTATATTTTCTGGAAATAGCATCTCTTTATTCTGCATGAATTTTGAGCAACTAGTTAACCGTAAGAGATACACAAAACATCACGTTAAAAACGTAACTTGTATCATATCGATTTTTGGTAGAGCTGTGCGTTTTGAGATATTCCTTGCTATTAGATTCAGCTTTAAAACTTTTCTCATACAAGAATTTGAATACTCCTAGTCATACAAACTAATTATATCACGTGCAAACTAGCTTTTAAAACATTTGACTATCACTTTAACCTAGTGTTTTCCCCTATTGCTTTCTCTACACGTACTATGTACACAGTGTATAGAGAAGGTATCGTAATGGACCCAAAAACCCAATACCGAGATTTCACCGGAAATACACGTTTTGGGTCCCCCTGAACTTAAAAAAAAACATTTTTGGAAAAAGGTCCATGTGTGTCTGTGAATAGCATGGTTCAAAACCGAAAAGACCGTCGAATACCAAACTTGGTATTTAAGTTTGGTATCTTCCAAGGATGCGACACGAAGATTTTCAAGAATATCCCACACCCGCAACTATGCTTTACATGGACAAACTCTCGAAAATTTTGAAATTCTCAAAAATGGCTCTGACGATTTTGGTTAAAATTTCTTACATTAAAGATATTTTCCTGACAAATAAAATGTATGTCTTGAATTTTCAGGAAATAGCCTCTGAAGACTACTTTATTCTGGGTGAGTTTTGCGAAAATTTTCACAACTGCTAAACCGTAAGAGATGCACAAAAAGTTAGCACACAAAAAATGTAGAGCATGTTAAAACATACAATATATGTAATATACATTTTTTTTCGTGGTGTTGACGTTTTTGAGATATTCCTTGTTTTTGATTTCAGCTTTAAAAAATTTATACTTTTCTCATACAGATGGCTGTCAGCTCCTGACCACGCAAAGAACCATATTTTAGAACATTTGACTGTCGGTTTATCGTAGTGTATTCCCTTATTTTCCTTCTACTTATAAAATAACTAAGTAATACGAGCGTTTCTGCTAAATGAAATCGACAGAAGAATAAGGTTATTACAGAGATGTAGAGAATGTCATGTGAATGGAGTACATCAGGTTCCCCCCCCCCTTCTACTTACAAGGAAGCAAGCAATAAGACAATTTCTGCTAATTTTTTTCTCTATTAGCATGAAGTAAATAGAAGCATAAGCTTTTAAAGAATTGTTTTAAATGGTTGAATTGAAAGACAAGTTAATGGCTTTAGTTGAGTTAGAGGAGGTCTATATTTAGGTGATGTGGGTATAGAGTGAGTGAGATGGAGATAGTCGCTCTCTACCTGAGATGAAGGTCTATACCTGCTGCAGCCTAAAGGCGGGTTTTTCTGGAAATAAATATGAATAGTGGTCATTTAGGAGAAAGCATTTAGTAACTTTTTGTACCTGCGTCCAGAGGAAAAGGTCATCAGCGAACAATAACTAGGTACCTGAGAACTTAAAACCTTCTTCTCTAATAGCAAACATTGTATTCCCAACAAAAGTTCCATCCTAGCAGTTTACCTGAAACACATCTTTTAGGGACACTGAATAAAAAATCTCATTTATTCCAATCACATTACTTTCTCTACATGTCGTCCCAAGTTATAGTCACAAAGCTTAATATTCTATCTACTTCATACTTATCGAGATAAACATTAACTGAAATTGTCTTATTACTTGCTTCCTTGTGAGTAGAATAAGGGAATACACTAGGGTAAAGTGATAGTCAAATGTTTTAAAAGTTGGTTGCTATGGGATTGAAATCCGTTTTCCTTGCATTTTCAGCAGTTAACAAATTCCCATATGAGAAAACTTTCAATTGAAACCAATAAGAGAGAATATCTGGGAAATGATTAACTCTCCAGAAACTGTACATGACATGAATTGTGTGATTTAACGAGCTCTACACTTCTTGTCTGTCTCGTACGGTTTACAACGAAGAGAACTCCAGAAAAATCCACATTTACATTTGTTTCCCATTTAAGTAGTTTTAGTTTACGGCATTTTAATCAACATCGTCGAAGCCATTTTTGAGAAATGAACTTATTGAATTCTTTTCCACGTAAAGGATAGTTTGCATTGGGAAGCTTCTAGTCAAATTTTCGTGTCGCATCCTTGAAAGATACTAAACTAAAATACCAAGTTTTCGTTCAAAGATACACTGACACACACACAGACAGAAACAGACACACACAGACAGAAACAGACACACAGAATACACACATAGACACACACACACACATACACAGACAAACACACATAGACGACACGCACAGACAGACACACATTCAGAAAAACACACAGACAGACTCACACGTACATATACACACGGAAGTGTTTCTAAAACTGATTTTTTTTGGACATATGGGCTCCTAAAACATATATTTTCGGTAATATCTCGGTATTCAATTTTGGGTGCAATACAATACCTTCTCTATACAGCAATGTACATACGTGTAGAGAAAGTAAAAGTGAAGCAATAAATACTGCCCAGGAAGGTTGTATAACATAGTATATGGGGAAGTAGTTGATCAAGGCAGTGCTTGTTGGAGAACATCAAGATCTTGTGTGTGTATGTATAGATGCATTGTGTATGTATGTAATAAGGAATGTTTCATAATTGTTAGCTTTTACAATCTTTTACTAAATGTATTTAATATATTACACTATAAAGAATCTGTTTTGAGGTTACACACAAAGTGCAACTTTTAAGATGTAGATCGTCACAAATTACATTTATTCCTTATTCTTGTTAACTATTAATACATTTATTTACAAACATTAACTGTAATATTGAATTTTTCAGAGGTATCAATTTTGCATAATTTACAAATATATATCTGTTTCTAAAAACCAAGTACATAGTGTATAGAAAAGGAACCTTTTGTATTGCACGCAAAAAATCTATACCGAGATTTCAACGGAAATGTATGTTTTGTGACGCTCTGAATATAAACAAACAAACAAACATTTTTAGTAAAATGTACGTTTGTGTGTGTGTGTGTGTGTGTGTGTGTGTGTGTGTGTGTGTGTGTGTGTGTGTGTGTGGGCAGCATTGCTAAAAACTGAACTGTATTTAAGTTTGGTATCTTCCAAGGATGCGACACGAAGATTTTCAAGAAAATCCCCCCACCCCAAATTAACCTATACTAGGAGAAAAAGTCGATTTTTTTTACTTTTCCAAATGAATCAAACGATATTAATTAAAATATCGTATATTAAAATATTTATATAACAAATAAAATGTATATCTTGAATTTTCTGGGAATAGCTTCTGAAGGCTACTTTATTCTGGATGAATTTTACGGAATTTTGTATAGGTGCTAAACCGTAAGAGATGGACAAAAACTTACCACACAAAAATGTAGAGCACATTAAAACATTCACTTTGTTATATACCTTTTTTCGTGAAGTTGATCGTTTTTGAGATATTCCTTGTTTTTGGAAGGCTACTTTATTCTGGATGAATTTTGCAAAGTAGTAAAGCGTAAGGCATAGAGAAAAATTCACTAAACAAAAAATGTAGAGCACGTTAAAACACACAATTTATCTCGTACAGATATTTTCATTGAGTTCACCGATTTTGAGATATTACTTTTTAATGGTTTCAGTTGTAAATTAATACTTAAACTTTTATCATACAAACGGATCTCATCCAAAACACAATCAGTTTTTATAATATTTGGAACTTTATGCTAGTATATTCGCTTCTACTTACAAGGAAGCAAGTAATAAGACAATTTCTGCTAATTTTTATCTTGATTAGCATGAAGAATAAGATTTACCAATTATTTATTACAGAGAAAGTTATGTGAATGGAAGAAATGCTATTGAATTGTGGCTGTGCTTGAAGACGCGGAGATGCGAATGCTGGTGGTTTTGGCAACACTGCCTGGCTGCACTGGAACAGGTTATTGGAACAAAGTGGCGACCCACAACTGCACATAATGCACTGAAGCCGCGTCACCTTACCTTCCTAGAAAACAGGTCAAAACTGCACGCGTAGAGTAACATTGTTCTTCTCTCCACTCCAAGCTAATTGAGATAAACATTAACAGAAAGTGTCTTATTGCTTGCTTCCTTGTAGATAGAACGAATAGCCAATTGTTTTAAAATGTGGTTGCTATGGGACTGGCTTTGCGTGGCCAGCAGTTGACAAAAGCATTCTAAAAGTGAAGCCAATAACAAGAAATATCTCGAAAACGATCAACTCCAAGAAAAAATATGTATGACATAAATGAGTTCTAACGAGGTGTACACTTTTTGTTTTTCTCTATATCTTATGGTTTACTTCTTATACAAAATTCAGAACGAGCAGGACTTCGGAGGCTATTCCCAAAAGATTCAAGATATACATGTTATTTGTCATGTAAATATCTTATATATAAGAAATTTTAATCAAAATCGTTGGAGTCATTTTCTGAGAAATTAACAAAATTCAAAAAGAGTTCCATACAAAGGGTAGTTGGTATGAGGGGATTTCCTTGAAAATGCTCCTGTCGCATCCCTGCGAAATACTAAACTTAAGTACCAAACCTGGTATTTAACGGACTCTACTCTTTTTCTGGTTTGATGTCCGCACACACAGACCGACAAACACACACAGACCGACAAACACACACACCTACAAACACACAGACCGACAAACACACACAGACCGACAAACACACACACAACGACAGACACACACAACGACAGACACACACACCGACAGACACACACAGACCGACAAATACACACACCGACAAACACACAGACCGACAAACACACACACCGACAAACACACACACCGACAAACACACACAGACCGACAAACACACACAGACCGACAAACACACACAGACCGACAAAGCCGCACAGACCGACAAACACACACAGACCGACAAACACACACACAGACAAACACACACCTACAAACACACACACCGACAAACACAAACACACACACAGACCGACAAACACACACACCGACAAACACAAACACACAGACCGACAAACACACACAGACCGACAAACACACACACCGACAAACACAAACACACACACCGACAGACACACACACCGACAAACACAAACACACACACCGACAAACACAAACACACACACCGACAAACACACACAGACCGACAAACACACACACACCGACAAACACACACACCGACAAACACACACAGACTGACAAACACACACACACCGACAAACACGCAGACCGACAAACACACACACAGACCGACAAAGACACACAGACCGACAAACACACACACAGACCGACAAACACACACAGACCGACAGACACACTCAGACCGACAAACACTCACAGACGGACAAACTCACACACAGACTGACAAACACACACACAGATCGACAAACACACACAGACCGACAAACACACACACAGACCGACAAACACACACATACCGACAAACACACACAGTATGACAAACACACACAGACCGACAAACACACACACAGACTGACAAACACAGACCGACAAACGCACACAGACCGACAAACACTCACAGACGGACAAACTCACACACACACAGACCGACAAAGACTCATAGACTGACAAACACTCACAGACTGACAAACACTCACAGACTGACAAACACACACAGACCGACAAACACACACACACAGACCGACAAACACACACAGACCGACAGACACACTCAGACCGACAAACACTCACAGACGGACAAACTCACACACAGACCGACAAACACACACAGACCGACAGACACACTCAGACCGACAAACACTCACAGACTGACAAACACACACAGACCGACAGACACACACAGACTGGCAAACACACACAGATCGACAGACACACACACAGTCTGACAAACACACACAGACCGACAAACACACACACAGTCTGACAAACACACACAGACCGACAAACACACACACAGTCTGACAAACACACATAAATTGACAGACACACACACAGTCTGACAAACACACACAGACCGACAAACACACACACAGACCGACAAACACACACAGTCTGACAAACACACACAGATCGACAGACACACACAGTCTGACAAACACACATAAACTGGCAAACACACACAGACTGACAAACACACACACAGACTGACAAACACACACACAGACCGACAAACACACACGCAGTCTGACAAACACACACAGACTGACAAACACACACACAGACCGACAAACACACACACAGACTGACAAACACACACAGACCGACAAACACACACACAGTCTGACAAACACACACAGACTGACAAACACACACACAGACCGACAAACACACACACAGACTGACAAACACACATAGACTGGCAAACACACATATACTGGCAAACACACACAGACTGACAAACACACACACAGACTGACAAACACACACAGACCGACAAACACACACAGACCGACAAACACACACAGACCGACAGACACACACAGACCGACAAACACACACAGTCTGACAAACACACACAGACCGACAGACACACACAGACCGACAAACACACACACAGTCTGACAAACACACACAGATCGACAAACACACACAGATCGACAAACACACACAGTCTGACAAACACACACACAGTATGACAGACACACACAGACTGACAAACACACACAGTCTGACAAACACACTGTCTGACAAACACACACATACTGACAAACACACACAGTCTGACAAACACACACAGTGTGACAAACACACACAGACCGACAAACACACGCAGTCTGACAAACACACACATACTGACAGACACACACACAGACTGACAAACACACACAGTCTGACAGACACACACAGTCTGACAAACACACACAGTCTGACAAACACACACAGTCTGACAGACACACACAGACTGGCAGACACACACAGTCTGACAAACACACACAGACTGACTGACACACACAGTCTGACAAACACACACAGTCTGACAAACACACTGTCTGACAAACACACACATACTGACAAACACACACATACTGACAAACCACACAGTGTGACAAACACACACAGTCTGACAGACACACACAGTCTGACAAACACACACAGTCTGACAAACACACACAGTCTGACAGACACACACAGACTGGCAGACACACACAGTCTGACAGACACACACAGACTGGCAGACACACACAGTCTGACAAACACACACAGTCTGACAAACACACTGTCTGACAAACACACACATACTGACAAACACACACATACTGACAAACCACACAGTGTGACAAACACACACAGACCGACAAACACACGCAGTCTGACAAACACACACATACTGACAGACACACACACAGACTGACAAACACACACAGTCTGACAGACACACACAGTCTGACAAACACACACAGTCTGACAAACACACACAGTCTGACAGACACACACAGACTGGCAGACACACACAGTCTGACAAACACACACAGACTGACTGACACACACAGTCTGACAAACACACACAGTCTGACAGACACACACAGACTGACAGACACACACACAGTCTGACAAACACACACAGACCGACAAACACACACACAGTCTGACAAACACACACACAGACTGACTGACACACACAGTCTGACAAACACACACAGTCTGACAGACACACACAGACTGACAGACACACACACAGTCTGACAAACACACACAGACCGACAAACACACACACAGTCTGACAAACACACACACAGACTGACTGACACACACAGTCTGACAAACACACACAGTCTGACAGACACACACAGACTGACAGACACACACACAGTCTGACAAACACACACAGACCGACAAACACACACACACTGACTGACATACACACACAGATCGACAAACACACACACTGACTGACAAACACACACAGACCGACAAACACACACACTGACTGACAAACACACACAGACTGACAAACACACACAGATCGACAGACACACACACGCACACACATACGCACGCTCACAGACTGACAGACACATACATACCTTTTTCTGTAAATGCCTTTTTCGGACCCGAGAGGCCCCAAAACACCTATTTCCGGTGAAATCTCGATATCGAATTTTCGGTGGAGTGCAATACCTTCTCTATGCACTATGTACATAGTGTGTGTACAGTTAAAATAGATAAATAAAAACCAAAGAGGTGTAAACTAATCATGTTTTAGGAACTTTCGTTTAATGTTTAGATAATTACTACACTGAACATTGTAACATTATTAATATAATTAGTAAATAGCGTCTCACACTTATATCAGCGGCAGAAAAACGGATATTTTTATTTTCCATCTACATATTTTCACTGATCCCAGATTAATGTGGGATATCAAAGAGAGAATGACACGAGCCGCCTCTGATATAGAAACTCAGAGCAGAGAGTGGTCGCTTTATAAAAAGAGAAGCATTCCATTAGCAAAACGTTATAATTTGCTGAGAAGGATAAAGCTCTATCTAAAAGCTTTCTAGTATAATTTAATTCCCCTGCTTCGTTTATAAAGTTCCGCAAACAAAAGCAGAAAGTTGGCAATCCTGTTCGTTAAATACAACACAACCGAATATCGACTACTATCCGCCTATGTCTGTCACGTGACTGGCTCAACTCCTTCTAGTGACATCACTAACCAGAGTTAACAATTTTAATGGCTTTTTACTTTCTCTACACGTACTGTCTACATAGTGTATAGATAGGTATTGTATTGTATCCAACAATTCAACAACGAGATATCATCGGAAATACATGTTTTGGCACGCCCTGAATACAAAGAATCTAATGTGTTAGACTCACATAGCTTTCTCTAGCTACTCTACGAACAAACTTCTTACTAAAGATAATTCTTCTTTCAACACCAAGCTAATCGAGATAAACATTAGGGAGTATTCTTATTACTTAGTTCCTTATAAGTAGAATGGAACTACGGGAATGCACTAGAAAAGTGATAGTCAAATGTTTTAAAAGCTGTCATTATGCGATTGTCATTGCAAATCGCTTCTTTGCTTGACCAGGAGTAGAACAAAAGAGACACGCACACTTCCGTTTGAGAAAAGTATAAGTACTTCACCATTTAAACTAATAACAAGGAATACTTCGAAAACGGTAAGCTCCACGAAAAAAAAAAAAATATACGATGCAGCTTGTGTATTTTGACAAAATCTACATTTTCTTTTTATAGTAAGTTTTTGTCTGTCTCTTACTGTTTACTGGTTAAGCAAAGTTCATCCAGAATAAACCGGTCTTTAGAAGCTACTCCCAGAAAATTCAAGATTTACATTTTATTTGTGATAGCAATTGCTTTAATATGTGGTATTTTAATCAAAAACATTAGTCATTTTTAAGAAAAACAAAATTTTCGAAAATTTTTCCATGTAAAGGGTAGTTAGAGGTGGAGGTATTTTCTCGAAAATCTTAGTGTTGCATCCTTGGAAGATACCAAACTTAAATGGTATTTAACCGTGTTTTGTTTTGAGCTATGGTGTCCACAGAAACACACGGTCAGACGGACAGATGCGCGCGCACGGCCTGTTTCTGAAAATGCTTTTTCTTTGGATTCAGGGGGTCCTAAACATATTTCCGGTGAAATCTCGAACTCGAATTTTTGGGTGGAATACAATACTACAGTGTACATACGGGGTTACAGAAATTAAAGATACCCATTTCTAGAAAAAGGTCTGTGGACAACATAGCTCAAAAATGAAAAGACCGTTAAATACCAAACTTGATACTTAAGTTCAGCATCTTCCAAGGGTGCGCTATGAAGATTTTCAAGAAAATGCACCAACCCACTGTTACCTTTTACGTAGAAAATTTTCTTAAAATTTTGTTTTTTTCAAAATTTGCTCCAATGTTTTTGATTAAGTACCATTTATTACAGGTATTTACATTACAAATAAACTGTATATTTTGAATTTTCTGTGAATAACCCCTTTATTCTGGACGACTTTTTCAGAAAAATTACACATAAACACCTATTTCAAATTTTGGTAGCAGATTATGTTCCAATCAGCTAGTAGATACAACCTTTAAATTCTATTATGAAAATTACATATATGAATCATATAACAACAGAATATGGATAATTTAAAATGAAATCTGATGTGTTACATTCACATGAGCTTCTCTGCAACAAATCATTGTTAAAAAGCTTATTCTTCTTCTATTTACTTCATGCTAATCGAGATAATCATTTCCAGAATTGGTCTTATTACTTGGTTTCTTGTAAGTAGAAGGCAAATAAGGGAATACATTAAGAATAAGTGATAGTCAAATCTTTTAAAAACTGGTCACCATATGGTTGAAGTTCCTTTGCTTTTATGGTGGGAAATTCCATATGAAAACCAACAAGGAATATCTCAAAAACGGTCAACTCTACGAAAAAATGTAGATAACATTAACTGTGTGTTTTAACAAGATCTACATTTTTTTGTTTAGTAAGTTTTTGTCTATCTTTTACGATCTACCAGTTATGCAAAATTCCGCATAAGATGTCAAGAATAAAGATGTCTTCAGAGGCTGTTTCCAGAAAATTGAAGATATGCATTGTATTTTTCATGTAAATATTTTAATATACGTTATTTTAGTCAAAATCGTTAGAGCCATTTTTGAGAAAATCAAAATTTCAAAAACTTTTCCATGTAAAGGGTTTTTGATTAACATACCGTATATTAAAGATATTTACATGTCAAATAAAATGTATATTTTGAGTTTCTGGGAATAGCCACTGAAGACCTCTTTATTCTGGATTAATCTTGCTGGATTTTACGGAGTAAAAGAGATGTACAAAAACTTACTGAGCCAAAAATGTGGATCTTGTTAAAACACACAATTTATATCATATACACGTTTTTCGTGGAGTTAACCATTTCTTACTTTCTCTATATGTACTATGTACATAATGTATAGAGAAGGTATTGTATTGCACCCAAAAATTCAATACTGAGATTTCGCTGCAAATATATGTTTTGACACCCCCTGAATCCAAAGAAAAACATTCTTAGAAAAAGTATCGTGTGTGTCTGTCTGTGTGTGTGTCTGTATGTGTGTGAGAAGCATAGCTCAAAATTGAATAGACCGTTAAAACCAAACTTGGTATTTAAATTTGGTATCTTCCAAGGACGCGACACAAAGATTTTCAAGAAAATCCCCCCCATCCTAAACTACCCTTTACATGGAAAACATTTCGAAGTTTTTGATTTTCTTAAAAATGGTTCTAACGATTTTGAATAAGTTATTGTATATTAAAGTTATTTACCTGTCAAATGAAATGTATATCTTGAATTTTCAGAAAATATTCTCTGAAGACCTTTTTATTCCGGATGAATTTTACGGAATTTTGCATAATTGCTAAACCGTAAGAGATGGACAAAAACTTACCACACAGAAACTGTAGAGCATGTTAAAACACACGCTTTATATTATATACCTTTTTTTTGTAGTTGATCGTTTTTGAGATATTCCTTGTTATTGGTTTCAGCTTTGAAAAACTTATACTTTTCTCATACAGTAATTTGTCAACTGCTGTCCATACAAACAAAGGAAGTTCAGTGACATAGCAACCAGCTTTTGACTATCACTTATTTCGCTTCTACTTAGAAGGAAGGAAGCAATAAGACTATTTATCTCGATTAGCATGAAGGAACAATATTTGAGGTTTTTGACCCAGTTTGATGGAAACAACTGTAAGAAGGTGTGTTGTGGATGCAGATGCAGGGCTCTTGAGATTTGCATTGCACTGAGCTAAGGTGAATACAGCGCCCCAAGTGGCGTGAAGAGCAGCTGTCTATTGAAGGGGAAGTATTACAAAGAAGGAGCTGCGCAAATAAAAGAGAAGCGTATTGCTTCTTCACAAGGAGGTAGCGTCCTCACTAGTACACTTGTGTGAATAAAATGTGCCACGCCTTTACTTTCCCTATACGTACTATGTACATGCTGTATAGAGAAGGTATTGTATTGCAACCAACAATTTCACCGGAAATATATGTTTTAGGACCCCTCTGAATTCAAAAAAGCCTTTTTAGAAAAAGGCCCGTGTGTCTATGGGCAGCATAGCTCAAAAACGAAGAGTGCGTTAAACACCAAATCTGATATATAAGTTTGGTATCTCTCAAGGATGCGATGCGAACATTTTCCAGAAAATCCCCCACACCTAACTACCCTTTACATGGAACATTTTTCGAAAAATTTTATTTTTTCAAAAATGGCTCTAACGAATTTAATTAAAGCGCCTTTTGTATAAGATATTTTTATGACAAACGAAATGTAGGACATCTTGAATTTTCTGGGAATAGACTGAAGATATCTTCATTCTGGATGCCTTTTGTTTGAGTGTAGCCTTCTTTTGTTAGTGTTAATTTGTCCATACCAGCCTCTCTCTCTTTCTCCTGTTTACCTTCTCTAAAACTTATACAGGCCGTTTGAAAACGACACCAAACGAAGACAGCAGTCGATTAGTTTACACTTTGACTTGTCCGAAACTTCATGTCGCAACCTTCAAACTCTTCTATTTAAAGTTTTATGTGTGTTTGAAAATTGCACACATTTGGGATTAGGCAGCGAAGGAACAACGGTTGTCACACGCCACACCCACATGCTACGTTTTCCATTACTAAGGTGACCTGTGCCGCTCCGGCGTGTCTATCAAACCACGCGATTGGGACCTTCACTATCAATCTTGGGGTGGGCCAGGTACGTGTCATCTGGTTATGTACGACTGCCTAATCCATGGTGATTTTGTAGCAGTTTTTACATGTGCCGAATTTAGAGCTGAAAATTATATTCACATATCACGTATGGTATGAGCAACAAGGTTCACATCCAGAAATTCGGTACCCGTACTTCATCGGCAATACACGTGTTGAGTAACAGATGACTCAGCCGCTTCCTCTAGGACAGGCATTGGGTTAGAATCGTGCGGCCGTGACCCGTGGGTCACCAGCTGTATGCTGGAGTGGTTTCTTCATTTCTCCGAGTAGCTTGTTTCACGATTGTGAGTGTCGGCTTGATTGCGTCACGACGTCCCTCGTTGCCCTTTAGAAATAGGGCTGTAGGCGGCGAGGTGGCGCTGGAGTCGTCTGCAGCATTTAGGGTGTTATGTGAGGCTCCCCGAGATGAAGAACTGCTGCTTGGTCTAGCCCATTCGATACTCTGATATCATCTTGCTGGGGTCACACGGTATCACCATGTCTGAGCCTGTTCGTGCTGCGACATATGAAGCTTGTGATGTGTCACTAACACACAGCGACTGTTACTTGTTTCGCATCACTAGTCTCATTGTTACTCTATGGCAACACAAACACAAATATAATTAAATAGAGGCTTCTAACCGTTTAACTCAACATAGATGTGCTTCAGGCAACATTAACAATTTGGAGACGAATGTAAGGAAAACGTAGCTTTCCTATCAGACCAAGTGAGTCTACACTTCTCCCCCACGTTTCCTTGCCACCCGCGTATTGCAACTGTCAGCAGTGTTGCGACACTCCGTAACAAACTGAGAAATGCACTTTACTACATTGGCACAAACACAGCAGGACGCACACAAACGCTCATAGACACACTAAGACAATCATACACACTCAAACACGCGCAGACATTCACAGAACACAATATACAGACAGACACACAGACATATACAGACACACAGACACACACATACATATACAGACACACAGACATATACAGACACAGACAGACACACACATACATATACAGACACACAGACATATACAGACACACAGACATATACAGACACAGACAGACACACACATACATATACAGACTCAGACAGACATATACAGACACACACAGCCATATACAGACACATACAGACATATACAGACACAGACAGACATATACAGACACAGACAGACATATACAGACACAGACAGACACACACATACATATACAGACACATACAGACATATACAGACACAGACAGACATATACAGACACAGACAGACATATACAGACAGACATATACAGACACACACATACATATACAGACACACAGACATATACAGACACAGACAGACACACACATACATATACAGACACACAGACATATACAGACACAGACATATACAGACACACAGACATATACAGACACAGACAGACACACACATACATATACAGACACAGACAGACAGACATATACAGACACAGACAGACATATACAGACACACACAGACATACACAGACACACAGACATATACAGACACAGACAGACATATACAGACACATACAGACATATACAGACACACACAGACATATACAGACACACAGACATATACAGACACACACAGACATATACAGACACAGACAGACACACACAGACATATACAGACAGACACAGACACACAGACATATACAGACGGAGACAGACACAAACAGACACACACAGACGCATACAGGCACACACAGACATATATAGACACACTCAGACACACACAGACATATACAGTCACAGACAGACGCATACAGGCACACACAGACAGACACACTCAGACATATACAGACACATACAGACACAGACACACACAGACGCATACAGTCACACACAGACATATACAGACACTGACAGACGCACACAGACATATACATACACAGACAGACACACTCAGACACACACAGACATATACAGACACAGACACACACAGATGCACACACAGACATATACAGACACAGACAGACACACTCAGACACACACAGACATATACAGACACAGACACAGACATATACAGACATACACAGACATATACAGACACAGACAGACACAAACAGACACAGACACACACAGACGCATACATGCACACACAGACAGTACACTCACACACAGGCACGTACAGACACAGACAGACACACCCAGACACACACAGACATATACAGACACAGACATAGACATATACAGACATACACAGGCATATACAGACACAGACAGACACACACAGACATATACAGACACAGACATATACAGACACAGACATATACAGACACACACAGACATATACAGACACAGACATATACAGACACACACAGACATATACAGACACAGACATATACAGACACAGACACACACAGACATATACAGACACAGACAGACACACTCAGACACACACAGACATATACAGACACAGACACACACAGATGCACACACAGACATATACAGACACATACACAGGCATATACAGACACAGACAGACACAAACATACACAGACACAGACACAGACATATACAGACATACACAGGCATATACAGACACAGACAGACACAAACATATACAGACACAGACACAGACATATACAGACATACACAGGCATATACAGACACAGACAGACACAAACATACACAGACACACACAGACGCATACAGGCACACACAGACAGTACAATCACACTCAGACACGTACAGACACACAGAAACACACAGACACATACAGACACACAGAAACATACAGAGACACACATACACATAGACACGTACAGACACACAGACACACACAGAGACATAAACAGATTTACACAGACTCTCATACAATTGACATATACAAACACAATGATGAAAGGAAGTGAACTTTAAGAAGCTGGTCTGTATGATTGTTATTGAACACTGAAAGCAAATCAATTTCCTGGACAGCTCTCCCAAAGGAAGATGCAAGAAACATTAATTTTACTTGTTCCTGACTGTGAATTCTGTATGATCAAATGGTCATATCGGAGTGACATGAAATGTTGGCGGCGCTTCCCGAGTACCAACTCAAATACATGCCTGCCTCCAGATCTAGAGAGTTCAGCCACCGATAAATGAAATACAGTCAGTCACGTTCTCAAATCCACATGTTTGCTTTCTCCAACCGTTTCTCATGAATTCAAAACCTTATGTCACATTTCCTTATCATTATCTCATTCACATGTCTTTCTCTACCGATTCTGTAAAAAGCTATTCTTATAAAAGCTCATTCTTCTATTCACTTAATGATAATCGAGACACACGTTAGCGGAAATAGTCTTATAAGCTGCTTCCTTGTAAGTAGAACGACAATAAGAAAATGCACAGGCTAAAGTGATAGTCTTTATGTGTAACAATTGAAATTCCAACCTGTTTTCTTGCCAGGAGTGAACAAACAACAAACAGAAGTAAGATGTTTTCCCGCTTGAAACTAATAATTCGGAAACGGCTAACCCTATACAAAACATGAACCAATATATCATAAACTAAATGTTTTAATGAGATCTGCCTTTTTGTGTAGTCAGGTTTTGTCTATCTCTTACGGTTTGACAGTTGTATAAAAGGTATCCAGAATGAAGAGAAAATCCAAGATGTACATTTCGTTTCGCATAAAAATATTTTAACCATAATCGTTAGAGCCGTTATTGAGAAAATAAAAATTTTCGAGAAATGTTCCACGTAAAGGGTACTTTTAGGTGGGGGGATTTTCTTGAAAATCTTTGTGTCGCATCCTTGGAAGATGCAAAAATTACATACCAAGTTTGTTATTTAACGGTCTTTTCGTTTTTGAGCTATGGTGTCCACACACACACACACACACACAGATGCGCACCGGGACTTTTTTCTAAAAATGCCTTTTTTTGGATTCAGGGGGACCCAAAACATGTATTTCCGCTGAAATCTCGGTATCGAATTTTGGGTGCAGTACAACACCTTCTCTATACACTAAATACATGGTACGTGTATAAAAAGCAAGAATGTATATCACAAATTGTGTATTTTAACGGGAGCCATATTTTTACTTTGTCTAGCTACTTTGAATATGTATTATATTCCACCCAAAAATTCGATACCGAGATTTTACGGAAATACATGTTTTGACCACCTGAATAAACAAAAAGCATTTTCAGAAAAAATGTCTCTGTGAGTATCTATGAGAGTGAATGTCTGTGGGCAACATAGCTCAAAGTCGGTTAAACGCCAAATTTGGTATTTATCTTCAAGGATACGACACGAGGATTTTCAATAAAGTTCCCCCACCGCTATTACACTTTACATGGGACGTTTTTCGAAAGTGTTTATTATCTCAGAAATAGCTCTAAAGATATTGATTAAATACCGAATGCTGAAGACATTTCCATGACAAATAAAATGTATATCTTGAATTTTCTGGGAATAGCCTCTGAAGACTACCTTATTCGATGAATTTTACGGAATTGTGTATAACTGGTAACCGTAAGAGATAGACAAAAGCTTATCACACAAAAATTATAGAGCACGTTAAAACACACAATTTATGTTATATACACTTTTTTCGTGGAGTTGATCGTCTTTTAGATATTCCTTGTTTTTGGTTTCAGTCTTGAAAAACATACTTTTCTCATACAGGAATTTGTCAACTGCTGTCCATACAAGCAAAGAAAATTCTATCACATTTTAAAATATTGACTATTGTTTTACCCTAGTGTACTCCCTTTTTCTTGATTAGCATGAAGTAAATAGAAGAATAAGCTTTTTGCACTATTAAAATATGTTAATAATATTTTATATTTTAATTGGAGACAACGATTTCCGAAATATTCCCAAATAATAGTTTCAACTTTAAAATACCTAATTTGTCTTTTCTTATGTTTTACACTTGGCATGAAAAGAGAACCGAATTTCAATCAACTAGCAACCACATTTTAAAACATTTGACTATCGCTTTATCCTAGTGTGTTCCCTTGTGCTCACAAGGAAGCAGGTAATAAGACAATTTCTGTTAATGTTTTTCTCCATTAGCATCAAGTAGAATAAGTTTTTCTAAGAATAGTTTGTTATAGAACATATTTTTTTTTTCAGTAGAAGACAAATACATCTATTCTCGTTAAAAATGTAAGGTAGTTTAAGAGATGCAGATGACAATGAACAGTTTTACCTGCTTGCCAGAATAAGGTTTTTCCCTTAAGCAAACACAATAGAAGCCTTTGAAAGAGAACACGGACCATTGGGCAGCAATACATCCAGGTAACTGCACATGGAAAAAACCCACTTAGCAACATAGTTATACAAAACAATCCTGCTTTATTCCCTTCACATCACTTTCTCTACATTTCCAACAAATTATTCTTAAGAACCTTATTGTCCATTTACTTCATGCTAATCGAAAAAAATTAACAGAAATTGATTTATTACTTGCTTCCTTGTAAGTAGAAAGGAAATAAGGGAGTACCATAGGTTAAAGTGATAGCCAAAAGCTGGTTGCTATGCGACTGAAGTTCCTTTGTTTGTATGGACAGCAGTTGACAAATTCCTGTACGAGAAAAGTATACGTTTTTCAAAGCTGAAACCAAAAACGATCAACTCCACGAAAAAAATGTATGTGACATAAATTGTGTGTTTTAATGTGCTCTACATTTTTTCTGTGTTAAGTTTTTCTTGTACCAGTTATACGGAATTCCGTAAAATTTATCCAAAATAAAATAGTCTTCAGAAAATTCAAGATTTTATTTGTCACATAAATATCTTTATTATACAGAAAATTCAAGATATACATTTTATTTGTCAGGTAAATATCTTTAGTATACGATATTTTAATCAAAATAGTTAGAGACATTTTTGAGAAAATTATAATTTTCGAAAAATGTTCCATGTAATGGATAGTTGCGGGTGGGGGATTTTTCTCAAAATGTTCGTGTCGCATCCTTGGAAGATAATAAACTTAAATACCAAGTTTGGTGTTTTACCGACTTTTCATTTTTGAGTTATCGTGATTTTAGACACGCACACGGACACACATACACGCGCGCTCACCCACGCTGATGTTTTTGTGAAAATTCTATTTTTTGGATACAGGGGACCCTAAAACATGTATTTCCGGTGAAATCTCGGTATTGAACTTTTGGTTGGAGTGCAATGCCTTCTCTACTCACGTTGTACATAGTACGCGTAGAGAAAGTAATTAACAGAAATTGACTTATTACTTGCTGTTGAATTTTCTGGGAATAGCCTTTGAAGACTACTTTATTCTGGACAAATTTTACGAAATTTTGCATAACTGCTAAACCGTATGAGATGGACAAAAACTTACCACACAAAAAATATAGAGCACTTTAAAAAACACAATTTATGTTATATGTATTTTTTTTCAGGGAGTTGATCTTTTTTTTTTTTTTTTTTTTTTTTTAGATATTCCTTTCTTTTGGTTTCAGCTTTGAAAAACTTATAGTTTTCTCGTACAGGAATTTGTCAAATGCTGTCCATACAAACAAAGGAACTACCGTCACATAGCAACCAGCTTTTGACTATCACTTTAACCTATGCTACTCCCTTATTTCTCTTCTACTTACAAGAAAGCAAGTAATAAGACTATTTCTGATAATGTTTATCTTGGTTAGCATGAAGTAGAAAGAAGAATAAATTTTGTAAGAATAGATAGGGAAAGTCATGTGAATGGAGTACAACAGATTTTTTTTTTTCCGTTGGTTCGTGAGAAATATTTTGTGAATATACATTAGCAGAAAATGAATAGCCTCGGTTCCAAGTTTAGGAAATATTCGTTAAAAGCAATGGGCCGCTTGCAATCGGAATGCAAATGAAGTATCGTTAAACAGTCAATAAGTGAGTGAGCTTGCAGAATAAATCAAGTGGCTATAAGTCAACTGATAGCAACGCCCTAGGTAAATGGCTGGTCTGGATAAGACGCCCTCCGTGGTGTCGTGGTTACCCAAGGCCGTGGCTTCAAACCTGGCGGAGGACGATGGTTTTTTTCGGGCGCAAAAATCCTTAGCATGGCTTGTTTCGCAAAGGAAGTAAAGCCGTTGTTCGCGTGGCGTAGAATTACTGTCAAGTCTGAGCAAAATTAAGCAGTCTTTCACGCCCAATTTAGAATGGGACGCTGAGAACTAAGAGCGTCACGCCATTTTAGTCTAGATACGACGCCATATGTCCGACCTCCATCTCTATTGCTACCTAGAGAAGGTATAGCATCCCAATAATACAGATTTCAGTGCAAATACAAGCTCTGTTAAAACAAATCAAACAAAGTTGATGTGGTCCATTCACATTACGTTCCCTATCTCTACTACAAACTTCTTAAAGAACGTAATTATTCTATTTCGTTCATGATAATGGAGATAAACATTAACAGAAATAGTCTTATTACTTGCTTCCTTGTAAGAGAACCGATATAAGGGAGTACCATAGGTTAAAGTGATAGTCAAAAGCTGGTTGCTATGTGACTGAAGTTCCTTTGTTTGTATGGACAGGAGTTGACAAATTCCTGTATGAGAAAAGTATAGGTTTTTCAAAGCTGAAACTAAAAACAAGAAATATCTAAGAAACGATCAACTCCACGAAAATAATGTGTATAACATAAATTGTGTGTTTTAGCGTGATCTACATAATTTGTGTGCTAAGTTTTTGTTTACCTCTTAGGGTTTACGAGTTATGCAAAATTCCGTAAATTTCATCCAGAATAAAGTAGTCTTCAGAGGCTATTCCCAGAAAATTCAAGATATACATACATTTTATTTGTCAGGTAAATATCCTTAATATATGATATTGTCATCAAAATCGTTACATCCCCTTTTGAGAAAATCATGGTTTTCGAAATTTTTTCCATATAAAGAGTAGTTTGGTGTGGGGGATTTTTTTTTCTTCAAAATCTTCGTGTCGCATCCTTGGTAGACACCAAACTTGAATACCAACTTGGGTGTTTAACGGTCTTTACGTTTTTGAGCTGAGCTGCCCCACACACATACACAGACAGACACTCACACGCACGGACATTTTTCTAAAAATGCTTTTTCTTTTTTTGGGATTTAGAGGGTTTCAAAACATATATTTCCGGTGAAATCTCGGCAAAGAATTGATTATATATACACGATGTTAATGAACTATACGGAAATAATTTGCGAGATTGTGCACGTGACTGATATAAGTAATTTGAGATCGGCGATAAACATAACGTTAAACGTGTGGGTGTCAGGTGCTGATAAGTCGGTGTTAAAGCAAAGCAGTTGAAAAAGTCTTTAAAACTGCTGCCCCCCGAGTATAGAAATATCGATTTTTAGCAGCTCGTTACTAGCGTTCTCAATGTCGCAAAAATCTGTAAAATCTCCAACAGTGCGACACTGAGCATTCATTAACTACGTTCTAGAGGTATCTAGCCTACTCTGGAGGCGTTTTTTCAACTCCTTTGGTGGCTCAATGCGTAACGCGGGAAGCTGCTATCCCAAAGGTCACGAGTTCGTTTCCTGTCATAGAGTAAATATTTTTTATTATTATTTCTTCATTCCAGTCTAAGTGCCGCGATACGTGGCGTACTGGCACTTGAGAAACTTATATCCGTTACCTCAACATTTCAATAAACAGACCATAAGTCTCCTATCTCAAATTACTTATTTAAGTAATCCACATATTCTGTGAAGATATTTCGGTATAGCTCATTAACATCCTGTCCGTATAGTTAAACTTTAAGTTACTTACACTTTTCTCAAATGGGACGTCATGTTTCGTTTCATCTGTGTTTTGTATTCCTCCTGGCCATGCAAAGAGAAGCGAACTTGAGGCGCTAATGTTTATGTAGATAAAGGACTAAAAATAGTTTGTAGAGACATCGTGTGAATGGAACGTTTTGTATGTGTTGTTCGCAAGGATCATGTGATGCCATTTACATCTCATTTCGATGTATCGAAGGGAAATCTCTGCAGTAGCACAGGATGCATATTTACTGAGAGCTGGTGGTCAACAACCGACCTCCATACACTGCAAGAGGTCACAGGACCCATCGCACTAACACAATTAAAATATTGTTCTCTGCAACTGGGTACTAACCCCGTGGCGGAGCTAAATTCACTTACAATAATAATGTGAGCGCCAGCAAATGTTGTACGTGTAATCAGATCTCATTGGGAAGCTCGTGTACCACAAGGCTCCGTGCTTGGGCCCTTCGCTACAATACTGTCGTTAGCACGGCTTTCTACATGCGAATATCTTCCAAATTGTATAACATAACCAACATTTTACAAATAAATCTCATGTGTTCCATTCACATGACTTTCTCTACATCTCTGCAACAAATCTGCTTCTACTTACCCCATGATAATCGAGGGAAAATTACCAAAAATAGACACAGTCACCCTCCGTGATGTAATGACTACAGTGTTAACCCAAGGTCGCGGGTTCAAACCCGGCGGAGATTGATGGATTTTTTCGGGTGTAAAAATCCTTAGCATGGCTTCATTCTGAAGGGAAGTAAAGCCGTGGGTCCCGTGTCGTAGATTTACGGCACGTAAAAGAACCTCAAGCCTGATAGAGAGACTTCTGAACAAAATTAAGTGGTCTTTCACGCCCATTATAGAATGGGACGCTGAGAACCACAGCAGTTAAAGAGCGTCAATAAATAACACATTTACATGTTCACAGACACGCATACATACGCACCTTTTTCCAGAAATGCTTTTTTTTTTTGTATTTAGGGGGACCCAAAAATATGTATTTCCATCGAAATCACGGTATTGAATTTTTGGTTGCAATACAATACCTTCTCTATACACTATGTATATAGTACGTGTAGAGAAAGTAAAAAGGTAGATCTCCTTAAAACACTCAATTTATGTCATGTACATATTTGTTGCAGAGTTGCCCGTTTAGAGATATTCCTTGTTCTTGTTTTCAATTTTAATCTTGTCAAACTTTTCGTTTCATCTCTCTTTTGTTTTTCTGGAAATGTCAAGTGAACCGAACTTCAATTGTACAGTAAGCAACCACATTTTAAAACACGTGACTAGCACTTTAGCCTAGTGTATTCACTTATTTCCCATCTACTTATAATTAACTAAGTAATAAGACATTATGATATAGAACAATAATCTTTTGTAAAAGTAGTTTTTACTTTCTCTACACGTACTATGTACATAGCGTATAGAGAAGGTATTGTATTCCACCCGAAAATTCCATACCGGGATATCACCGCAAATACATGTTTTGGGTCCCCCTGAATAAAAAAAAACATTTTTAGAAAAATGTCCGTGTGTGTGTGTGTGTGTGTGTGTGTGTGCGTGTGTGTGTCTGTCGGCAGCATAGCTCAAAAACGAAAAGACCGTTAAATATCAAGCTTGGTATTTAAGTTTGGGTCTTCCAAGGATACGACACGAAGATTTTCAAGAAAATCCCTCCACACCAAACAATTCTTTACATGGAAAAATTTCGAAAACCTTGATTTACTCAAAAATAGCTCTAACGATTTTGATTAAAATATCGTATATATATATTTCGTGGAGTTGATCGTTTTTGAGATATTCCTTGTTATTGGTTTGAGCTTTAAAATACTTATACTTTTCTCATATAGGAATTAGTCAACTCGTGTGCATACAAACAAATGAACTTCAGTCACATAGCAACCAGCTTTTGATTATTAATTAAGCTTATAGTACTCCCTTATTTCACTTCTGCTTACAAGGAAGGGAGTAATAAGACTATTTCTGCTAATTTGTTCTCGATTAGCATGAAGTGAATAGAAGCATAAGTTTTTTAACAATAATTTGTTGCAGAGATGTAGAGAAAGTCATGTGAATGGAACACATCAGACTTTTTGGATACACTTTGTACATATTACGTGTAGAAAAAGTAAAAGCCGGTGTTTCACTTTGGACACCGTATACATGTTTTTTTGGACGGAAGAGATTTCCCAGCCATGAAGACCTCAAAGTGACAGTGACATCTTGGCTCAGATGTTTAGCGGTGGAAGAGTATACCACGTGGCAAATATCTTGAGAACTAGAGTAAGGTAGTGTAACTTTGTAAATAAGGTTTTGTTATTATAACGTCGTGTAACCTGGTTGGTCATATTGGACGATGTCGGGGTCCATGGAGCTCAAGACATTCGCTTTGTCAAGATGGGGATAGCAAGGCTTATTGTGGTAAGTGTCCAACAGTTGTGGTCACAAAGCTATACTTCCGCATTCAAAAATGTTTAATTAGTCATGAAACGCAGTTATCATCCGCGTTATACGAGTAAGACCCGGGGGGCGCCATCCCATTTTAGGTTGTGAACCTCGACCTCGCTCTCTGCTGAGAGGAGATCTCGAAATTTCTAATGCCCCTTCCAGTGACTAGCTGTGCTGACGTCACACGGAAACATTTGAAATGGACCAATAGCGGTCCACTTGAAGGTAAAGTGGTGTGTACATGTATAAAGGTTGAGTGAGCAGTCAGTCAGTCAGTGCGAGTGGTGCAGTGTGTGTCTGTCTGTGTGTTCGCCACCAGTGCATTCTCATATTTGTTTGTTTGAACAAGGGAGTTCAGGTATGCCAATATCATAGCTAACAATAGGGTGTTACGAAACCTTATGGTTTATCTATTTCGTTGTGGATACAAGGAAAACCAATTCCTAGTCATAAGTTTCGGTTGCTATATTTTTGTCACAGCTACCTAGTTTCCTTGGGGAATAGATGTTGGTACACGAGCAGCTACTGTATATATATTGTTTTGTCTTAACGTCCTTAACCTGGTTGCTCATATCGGATTCGTCTTCTCAGGATAAGGGAAAAACCTTATCTAGGTAACTCGCCCTAAGCGAGATTCGAACTCGCGTCCTGTTGAATGTGAGGCAGATACGCTATCCCAGGCGGTCTGCTATTATAATTATTATTGTACCAACAGGACTTCAGCTGACTTGCAAGAATACATGTTTCAAAAAATCATTTTTAGACCTCCATCAATATGAGCCTACGGGGGTAATATATGCAGAATTCGGGCCGCTCTAAAATGGAAGGAAACTAAATACCATTGATTGACTTTCTATTTCTAATGACGATTTCAAAGGTTTTATTTGTCGGAAAAGCTTGTTTTTGTTTATTATAGACAAATTGGTGTGCATGCAGGTATGGTTGATATTTCGCGTTTATGTCGGATATTTACCAAATACTTTTATATATCTCGTATTTCTAAGATTATGGCGTTGAATTGTTATAGTCCATAGATTAAAAGATTTCTTCAAATGTAATTATGTTGAAAATGGGCCGCTCGAGAAATCGAATGAAATTAACTGCGATTGGTCGATCTTGTATTTGTGATAACTATTTCAAAGTTTTTATTTGTTGGAAAGGCTCGTTTATTATAGACAAGTTCGTGTGCATGCTAGAACGGTTGGTATATGACGGATATTTAGCAAATAATTATATGAATGGTTTCCAATGTGCAAGTATATACTGGTTTCGCTGCTAGCAAGATCGCGTCGTGACAGCCTGTAGGACCAACCGGTTAGTTAGTTGCTGGAGGAGTATGTCCGGTGGTTTCAGATTTAGCGCGAGGTTGGCTTCGAATCCGTTAAGGTTAAAATTGATGTTTCTAATTGTCTATTGTAGAAATATGTTTGGGAACATTATAAAACCATTTATTATTTATATAATACTCGTGTATTTGGTAAATATGCGTCAGAATACCAACGGTTCCAGCATGCGCACGAATTTGTCTATAATCAAGCTTCACCGCCATATGAAACCTTTGAAATCGTCACCACAAATACAAAGTTAATCGATCACGCTTGGGCTTATTCGATTTTTAGAGCGGCCCAACTTCTAAATTATATTTAAGAATAGGTTCTTACGAAAGTTGATGTTTTATCTATTTTGTTGTTGATACAAGGAAAGCGAACTGGTATGTATATCTTGGTGTTGCATTACACCACGAGAAACAAACACCTACCATGTTTCCATGGGAAATTATTCAATCCGACCCTCAATTGAATTATGGAAACATCTCCGTATTCAAACTCTTTTATGAGCACGCAGTAGTCAGACGTTAATGCTTTTTACTTTCTCTACACGTATTACGTACACAGTATATACAAAAGGTATTGCATTCCACCCAAAAATTCCATACCCAGATTTCACCAAAAATAGACGTTTTAGGGTTCCCTGTATAAAAAAAAGCATTTTTAGAAAAAGGTCCGTATCGCTCAAGGATGCAACACCCCAAACTAACCTTTACATTGAACATTTTTTGAAAATATTAATTTTCTATTACGTATATTAAAGACATTTACACGGCAAATAAAACGTATATTTTGAATTTTGTGGGAATAGCCTGTGAAGACCTGTTTATTTTGGATGAATTTTGCATAACTAGTAAACCGTAAGACGTAGACACAACTTACTACACTAAACATTTAGATCACGTTAAAACACAAAATTTGTCATATAAAACTGACTATTTTTTTTTTTAGATATTCCTTGTTGTTTGTTTGTTTGTTTGTTTTAAAATACTTTTCGCATACAGGAATTTCGCAACTCCTGGCTGTACATAGAAACGGACTTCAACAACATGGCAACCAGGTATTAATGTCGTTTTAACATAGTGTATTTCCTTTCTGCTTATCATGAAGTATATGGAACCATAAGCTTTTTAACAATAATTTGTTGCAGAGATATAGAGGAAGTGATGTGAATGGAACACTTTATTGCTCTGTGGAAGCACTTTTATGCTTTCTATAGTTTGTAATGTGTTCTCAAATATAATATAGTATCGGCGCTTGCGTTTTCAAAAGGATCTCTTGAGCTGTGATTTTAGCGGCCATGTTAACAAATATATTGCTCGCATAACTTCCTTTAGACAAACTATTTCTTACAAAATGTTATATGCTTAACTTAATGTTACTTTTACTTGCTTCCTTGTAGGTAGAAGGGAAATAAGAAAATACACTGGACTAAGGTGATAGTCAAATGTTTTAAAAGCTGGTTGTCATGAGTAGTACCACGAATGTTTTCATCTTTTAGGACAATTCGCTCCGGTCGTGAATTATGAGCAAGAAGAAAGCAGGAGTTATATAAAACAATGCAGCGAAATAGACTATTACAGAAAACGGGCCGCTCTTAAGGTCAAATGAAAGTAAGTGCATCATCTTGTATGTTTATGACGATTTCTGTTTGGCAGTCAAGCTTAGTTTTTTTAGTACAGATAAATTCGTGCGCATGCGCATGCTGGAACCGTTGGTATTTTGCATATATGACGGATATTTACCAAATACTTACTAAACGCATCTTAGGGAGATACTGAAATTGACTTTACGTTTTTGGGCTATTCTGTCCACACATACACATGGACCTTTTTCTAAAAATGTTTCTTTTATTTTCATTTAGGGATACTCAAAACATATTTCCGGTGAACTCTCGGTGTAGAATTTTTTGATGAAATTCGATACGTTCTCTATACACTAATTCCATAGTACGTGAAGAGAAATTAAAAATAACAAACGCAATTTCTGAATCACATAAAGCCATTCCACCCAAAAATTCGACAATGAGATCTCACTGGATGTAAGCGCGTAAAACAATACTTTTTGATTCGCGTATCATACAGTATTTTTTTTCTACGAGAATTTTCTGATATTAAAAGAAAAGCAAGGAAAGATGAAATAAATGTGAGGTTAAGTTTGAGTCACTCACCAAGGGTTACAGTTGGTTATTTGTTTGACATTGTTGGTACGGTTATAGCAGGCCGTGTCTTAGAGCTGCTGAGAAACAATATATGTTGAATCATCCTGTTCACTAATACCCTAAAGTTGCAACAAAATTACTTCACGCTTCCTGCACGTAAACTACTCAATTACGCTCCGTTGTAGAAAAAAGCATTTTTAAAAAAAGGTTCGTGTTTATGTGTGAATATAACTCAAAAAAGAAATCTCGGTTAAATAACTTCCAATGATGCAACCTGAAGATTTTCAGGAAGTTTCCCCGCTCCATACGCTTTACATGGCACATCTTTCGAAAATTGTTTATTTTCGGAAAAATGTCTAGCAATTTGGATTAAAATATTAGATATTTGTAGCAAATAAAATATATATTTCGATATTTTGGGAATAGCTCCTGAACTTTTATATAACTGGTAAACAGTAAGAGGCATATTTATTACATAAAACGATATTTACATTCCAAATAACAAATATATAAATATGTATATATACATATAGATATATATGTATATATATCTATATATATATATCGAATTTTCTTGAAATAACCTCTAAAGACCTCTCTATTCTGGACGAGTTCTTTTTTACTTTCTCTATACGCACTATGTACATAGTGTATAGAGAAGGTATTGCACTCCACCAAAAAGTTCGATACCGAGATTTCACCGGAAATATATGTTTTAGGGTCCCCAATATAAAAAAAGAAAGCATTTTCACAAAAACGTCCGTGTGTGTGTGTCCGTGAACACGATAACTCAAAAACGAAAAGTCGGTAAAGTACCAAACTTGGTATTTAAGTTTAGTATCTTCCAGGGATGCGACACGAAGATTTTGAGAAAAATCCCCCCACCACCAGCTACGCTTTACATGGAACTTTTTTTAGAAAATTTTGATTTTCTCAAAAATGGCTCTAACGATTTTGATTAAAATTTCGTACATTAAAGATATTTACCTGAAAAATAAAAGGTATATGTTGAATTTTCTGGGAATAGCCTCTGAAGAGTAGTTTATTCTGGATGAATTTTACTGAATTTTGAATAACTGCTAAACCGTAAGAGATGGACAAAAACTTACAACACAAAAATATAGAGCACATTAAAACACGCAATTTATGCTATATACATTTTTTCGTGGAGTTCGTCGTTTTTGAGAGATTCCTTATTTTTGGTTTCTGCTATGAAAAACGCATTCTTTTCTCATACAGGAACTTGTCAACTCCTATCCATATAAACAACGGAACTTCATTGACATAGCAACCAACTTTTGTCTATCCCTTTTTAAGGTATGGTACTCCCTTATTTCGCTTCTACTTACAAGGAACATGTAATAAGACTATTTCTGCTATTTTTTTCTGATTAGCATGAAGTAAATAGAAGTATAAGCTTTTTAAGAATAATTTGTTGCAGGGATATACAGAAAGTCATGTGAATGGTACACATCAGATTTTTTAATTTTGCTTAGCTGGTAAATCCTAAAGTGATAAGCAAAAACTTGATCTATTAGACGTAGTGGCCTGTTACGGTCTCTTCCTTGGAGGGCCCAACAGTCTTCTCCCTTGTGGTCTGCCATTTAATATTTGACGTGCAATTCTTGATGCAGGCATTCTGAGTACATGAGACCCCCAATTTTGACAATTTTGAATTTTTTTCTATTACTGAATCAATTTACTTTCATAATACTGTATTATTTTTCTTGTGTATCCTGCAGCTGTTTTAAAATTTTCATTTCATTAAGTGTGACACGATGTGAGCTGCAGTTCCAAACATTAAAAGTAGCCTAGCAAAACTTGCTATACAAAAAATGTACATCTCATTAAAACACACAATTTATGTTGTCGTGGAGTTGGCCGTTTCCGAGATTGCCTTGTTATTGGTTTCCGTGTTTTAAACCTTTCTCAATTTGTCAAATCCTAGCAATGCAAAGAAACGGGTAGCAAGCACGTTTGTCACTGTCGGTTTAGCCGACTTCCCTTCTGCTTACAAGCAAGCAAGTAATAAGACAATGCCTAGCATGAAGAATCACTTTTGTAATAATTTGTTGCAAACATGTAGAGAAAGTCATGTGAATGAACGCAGATTGTTTAGTTATGTGTTCACACGCGCATGCACACCTTTTTTCTATAAATGCGTATTTTAGATTCAAGTGTTCTGATATAATTTATTTCCGGTGAAGTAAATTGCTACTAGAGAAAGTAAAAAAAGGTAATTCCTTAAAATAATTGAGTTTGAAATGTTGGTCACCCTAAAGCAGCTTCCTAGCGAAATGACCTGCTCCAGTAACAGTGTTTGTTTCCTTGTGTCAGATAAACCTTCACTGCTAAATCTCGTCCGACTCTATCTTTGTCACGTGATGATAATACCCCCAACAGGTTACATCTTTTGGGTCCCCCTCAATAAAAAAACAAACAAAACATTTTTGGAAAAAGGTCCCTGTGTGTGTCTGCATACCTGTGGACAGCATAGCTCAAAAACGAAAAGACCGTTGAATACCAAACTTGGTATTAAGTTCCCCTACCCCCAACTACCCTTTACATGGAACTGCCCTAACTTTTCGAAAATGGCTCTAACGATTTGGTTTCAAATATCGTATATTAAAGATATTAACCTGACAAATAAAATGTATATCTTGAATTTTCTGGGAATAGTTTCTGAAGACTGCTTTATTCTGGATGAATTTTACGGAATTTTGTATAACTGCTAAACCGTAAGAGATGGACAAAAACTTACCACACAAAACATGTAGATCACGTTAAAATACACGACTTATGTTATATACGTTTTTTTTCTGGAGTTGATCGTTTTTTAGATATTCCTTGTTTTTGGTTTCAGCTTTGAAACAGTTACACTTTTCTCATACAGGAATTTGTCAACTCCTGTCCATACAAAAAAGGAACTTCAGTCACATAGCAACCAGCATTTGACTATCACTTTAACCTATGCTACTCCCTTATTTCACTTCTATTTACAAGGAAGCAAGTAATAAGAAAATTTCTGTTGATATTTATCTCGATTATCATAAAGTAGATTAAAGAATATACTTTTTATTAATTAAATTGTTAGAGAAAGTCGTGTGAATGGAACACATCAGATTTTCAGCATATGTTGTATATTGCAGAGATTATCTGTTTAGGGAACGAGTAGTGTGGCCTTTGGAAGAAAAAAGAGTGCAATAAAGCAACCTAGCTATATTTGGTGCTAGTTTAATGTTTTCTCTAGTTCCACAAACAAAACATGTTACAAAATTATTATTTTATCTACATCATGCCTTATCCAGATAAACATTAGCAGAAATAGTCTTATTACTTGCTTCCTTGTAAGTAGAAGCGAAATAAGGGAGTACCATAGGTTAAAGTGACAGTCAAAAGCTGGTTGCTATGTGACTGAAGTTCCTTTGTTTGTATGGACAGCATTTACAAATTCCTGTATGAGAAAAGTATATATTTTTCAAAGCTGAAACTGAAAACGAGGAACATGTTAAAAACGATCAACTCCACGAAGAAATGTATATCTTATAAACAATGTGTTTTAACGTGTCCTACTTTTTTGTATGCAAGTTTTTGTCCACTTTAGCAGTTATGTAAAATTCCTTAAAATTGATGCAGAATCAAGTAGTCTTCAGAGGCTATTCCCAGACAATTAATTCAGGATATACATTTTATTGGTCAGGTAAATATCTTTAATATACGATATTTTAATCAAATCGTTAGAGCTATTTTTGAGAATATCAAAATTGTCAAAAAAAGTTCCATGGAGTAGGGGGATTTTCTTAAAAATCTAGTGTCATATCCTTGGAAGATAATGTACTTTAATACGAAGTTTCATATTTAACAGGTTTTTCGTTTTTGAGCACGGACATTTATTTTAAAGAAGCTTTTTTTGCGAACTCATGGGACCTCAAAACATATTTCTGATGAAATCTCGGTATGCAATTTTTGGGTGAAATACGATAGCATCGCTATACACTGTACACAGTACGTGCAGAGAAAGTAAAAGTGCAGCGTCACATACTGGAAGTATAGCTTACAAGCCCCAGAAGATGGTTGCGAGTGTTGAACAGCTGGCAACAACACCGCTCCAAGCGGCTGCTCTGAATGTTAAAGATGCTTGTCTCTCCGTGCATTGAAATTCCCGTGCACTTCCTGGAAACCTGCGCTGCTATTTTCCTCAAATTCCTCGAATTTGGCCAGTCCCAATAGCGTTCTTGCTGCATTATTCAGTTCCCGGGTAAAGTATTCAGCGAGCTATGCATTAACAACCGAGTTTAGGCGTCAACTTTCTTCCTTGAACTGAAATTGTCTGACGTTTTCCTAAACCTCCTCTGTGTATTTAACAAATCAGACTGAAGTAAGTACATGCCATTAACTGTTGTACAATAAGATTCTTTAACCCGCCTCACATTAACAGGTCGGGAGTTCGAATCTTGCTTAGGTTGAATTTTCCCTTATCCTGAGTAACTTTAAACTTCGTGTACTTGGAGTATAATTTCATTCATTGTTCGATATGACCAACCAGCTCAAATGACGTTGAGCATGTATACACAAACACAAATGATATTTTTACGGGGTCGCGAAGCAGGAGATAACCGGGGTAATTGAGATTGTTTTGGAGTTTTATCGCTCTAGTAGGTACTATCACTACGTGTCAGGGTCGTGGCGCGAGGGAGATGTTGCATGTTCCTCAGCATCACTGGATGGTACAATAATTATCAACACTGTAGGATGGCACAGATAAATACAGATTCCATTCCACAGCACGCGTTCCCGCTACTCTTGTGATATCCCATGAAGACTGACCAATAAGGAACGAGCGAGCGTCTATTCGGCTCTCAAAGCTTATTCTACGTGTTTCTCCTTATTAAACATTCCATAAGGAACTATATAATACAGACTTCCTTTTATTTGTAAATAAATAACTTTTAGTACATACAATATGGATGCCGTTCGTACTTCTAGTAAAATCATTATAAACACCAGAATTGAGACTAAATATTTTGCTTCTAAAATAGTTCAGCATTATATATTAATAAACCAGGCGGAGTAAAAATATTAAATTGTTCAAAAATACGTCTTAATGAATTTCTTGCTTTTATGTTAAACCAAGCACTCCCTTATCTGAATTAAAACTACGCTATTAGCTGTAATTGCAGCTTGTACAGCGACTAGACAGTTAATGTCTCATAGCAGAGGGTAATTTGGTAAATGTAAAATTAAAAGTTACATTTTCATTTAAATAACGCCCAAAAACTTTGTCTTACAATAGTCTTAAAGTATGAGTTTGTTAAAATGTTTTTGTTACTAAAATATAAGAATGCAGTTTTATCAACTGTTAGACTATTCGTACTGCACCATTTTTATTTTATCTCTATGTACTTGTGCACCCTAAATATCGATACCCAGATTTCACCGGAAATACATCTTTTGAGACCCCCTTGATTGAAAAAAACCAGTTTTAGAAACATGTGGCTATGTGTGTAGGCAGCAAAGCTCAACAACGAAAAGTCTAACACGAACTTTAGTATTTGAGAACTTTCCAAGAATGCGAAACGAAGATTTTCAAGAAAATCCCCCCACCCTCAACCACCCTTTACAGAGAACATTTTTAGGAAAGTTTCATTTTCTCAAAAATGGCTCCAGCGATTTTAATTAAAGTACCTTATGTTTGACATTTCTACAACAAACGAAATGTGTATTTTGAATCTTCTAGGAACAGCCTCTGAAGACCTCTTCATTCTGGATGATTTTTGCATAACTCGTAAACTATAAGAGAAAAACAAAAACTTACTACACAAAATAGTAGATTTCATTAAAACACACAATTTATGTTGTATGCATTTTTTGTAGAGTTAACAGTTTTCGAAATATTCCGGATTATTGGTTGCAATTTTAAGCCACTTAAACTTTTCTCAAACGAAAGACATCTCGTTTCTCGTTTGTTTACTCCTGGTAAGCAATGAGAATGGAATTTCAACTGTTTCATACACCGACGGCTTTTAACCAACTTGATCATCGCCTTTTTCCCTTCTACTTACAAGAAAGCAAGTAATAAGACAGAAAGTCATGTGAATGGAACACGTCAGACTTTTACTTTCTCTACACGTACTATGTACATAGTGAATAGAGAAGGTATTGTAATACACCCAAAACTTCAATACCGAGATTTCACCGGAAATTCATGTTTTGAGTTCCCCTTAATCCAAAATATTTTTTTAAGAAAAATGTCCGTGTGCAGCACAGCTCAAAAAAAAAAGTTCGTTAAGAATCAAACTTGGTATTTAGGTTTTGGTATCTTTCAAGGATGCGACACGAAGATTTTCAAGAAAATCCCCTCATCCCCAACTACCCTTTACATGGAACTGTTTTCGATCATTTTGACTCTCAAAAATGGCTATAGTGATTTTGATTAAAATATCATATATTAAAGATATTTATCTCACAAATAAAATGTATATCTTGAATTTTCTGGCAATAGCCTCTGGAGACCACTTTCTTCTGGATTTTAGCACAACTGCTAAACCGTAAGAGATGAACAAAAACTCACCACACAAAAAGTGTAGCGCACCTTAAAGCACATAATTTATGTAAAGTACATTTTTTTCGTGGAGTTGATCGTTTTTGAGATATTCCTTGTTATTGGTTTCAGCTTTAAAAAAACTACTTTTCTCATACAGGCATTTGCTAACTCCTGTCCATACAAACCAAGGAACTTCAGTCTCATAGCAACCAGCTTTTGACTATCACTTTAACCTATGGTACTCCCTTATTTCGCTTCTACTTACAAGGAAGCAAGTAATAAGACTATTTCTGCTAATTTTTCTCAATTAGCATGAAATAAATAGAAGCATAAGTTTTTAATAATATATATATATATATATATATTTTTTTTTTTTTTTTTTTTTTGCAGAGATGTAGAGAAATTTATGTGCATGGAACACATAAGATTTTTTAAAAAGAATTCACAGAATTTATAACTTTCAGGTTAAATTTATCGATCCTGTTGGCACTTTCTGCTACTGAAGTATCATCCGCATACATAATCTATATCACTGTTTTGGCAGTGTCTAACGCCCGCTTTAACTACTTATGGCACCGCAGGCGGTGACATTGATGATTCATGAAGATGGAGCACGGTGGAATGCGATGGCGGGGGAAACCGGAGAGCCCGGAGAAAACCTGCCCCAGCGCCGCTTTGTCCAGCACAAATCTCACATGCGGACGCTTGGGATCGGGCCGTCTAGGTGAGAGGCGAGTGGTCTAACCACTCGGCCACGGCGCGGCCTCTATATCACTGTGATGTTCCAAGTCGTTTACATTTAAAATATACAACAGAGGTCACATGACCGAACCCTGTGGTACTCCATAACTAGGTCGATATTTACTGGAGTATTAGTTCTTGAGTTTAACCACCGATTCTCTAGATTTAACAAATGACTAGACTAATTCATATATCCAAATGGCATAGCTTAGGTTTAAAAACTTTCATGAGGGGCGCTCAATAAATCTAGAAAATCCAAGAAATACTCTCGCAACATCGAAAAAAGTTTGCATTTACTAACCGTAGTGTCTTACAAGATGACAGTTAAAATTATAGCTATATCCATCACGTGGTTTCGTTGCCACAGGCGATTGAATCAACAATCTTGTGCTTATTTAGAAATATGAGGAAAAAACGAGTTGCGTGAGATGATTAAACACTTTTATTTAAAAGGCTTAACACCGAACGAGATCAAAGTTGGCGACATAGTAGAGGTCAAAACCATATCGCACCAAATATTGTCTGACAAAGGTCTCCGCAAGAAGGTGTAGCGTTTGCTCAATGGAGAATAAACGCGATCCTGTGATTGGTTCAGAAGCTGGTTTGGCTCCTTTCCGTCGCAGTTCTGACGAGTTTCTGTGTACATAACTGTGAATGAAACCTGGATACAGTACTACACTCCAGAGACAAAGTACAGTCGAAACAGTGGGTTTTTAAACGCGAACCGGCTCCGAAGAAGGCAAAGGTGGTGAAATCTGCAGACAAGGTGATGGTCTCGGTTTTTTGGGGGGAGGGGATTCACGGGGAATCATCAGCATTGATTACTTAAGAACGATAAATGTGCGTCGTCATTGCACCGGTTGAACGGAGAAATCTAGAAGAAACGCCCTCATCTGGCAAAGAAAAAGATTCTCTTCAATCAAGACAATGCACGAATAAACTGTTTCGATGGCGAAAATTGTAGAATCAAGGTTGGAATTACTACACATCCAACGTATTCACCAGATTTGGCCTTTTTTTTTAACTTCCAAACTTGAAATGAGGTCATTTCCCAAACAGGTGACTATTTTGAGAACCACCGAAATCCTAATTGTTGAAACCCTTAAAACACTTGGAGAAACGCTGAGAAAATGTGTGGAGCTGAAGGAGATTGTTGAAAGTAAAAAATCAACCAAAACAAATTATTTCTCTTTCTTTTGTAAGGTTTTATTGAACGCCCCAAGTATATGGAGGCAAGTGGACTACTCAAATAAACAAAACAGACGAGCTACATACACGATGTTGGCATGCACGAGATCCAGTCAGAAACCGGTTCTCAGCTCCGGTGACAAAGAAAAGAACACTCGAGTCGAACCGTTTATACAAGTTTTAACTAATCGATGAACAGGCTCGCCAATCGAGCTTAGCAAAATGTTTGTTCGCTCTAGGCATGGGCGTTGGTTTCCAGTGTTGCGCCATATCGATAACAATCTAAACCTCAATTGCAAGTTGTTTTCAAATTCAGAACAATGTATGTAGTCGGTAGAGAGGGTATTCCATTCTATACAAAAATTTCATGTCTTAATTTCACCGAAAATACGTTTTTAGGTCCCGGTTTCCAAAAACAGCATTTTTAGAACGAGGTGTCTGTCTGTGAATATCATAGCTCAAAAACGAAATGGCTGTCAAACAGCAAATTTGGTATTGTAATTTGTATGGTCTGAGGGTGCGACATGCAGATTTTCAATACAATCTCCCACCCCAAACTTCCCTTTATATATATATATATATATATATATATATATATATATATATATTATTTCAATTTTGTGTTTCTTTAAAATGGCTCTAACGATTTTGATTAAAATGTCGTATATTTAAGATATTTACCTGACAGATAAAATGTATATCTTGAGTTTTCTGGGAATAGTCTCTGAAGACTACTTTGGATGACTTTTTAATAACTGGTAAACTGTAAGAGATAGACAAGAACTTATATCACTTACAGATAATTTATTTTCAGAGTCAAAAGTTTCAGACATCTTTTTTGTTAGTGGTTTTGAATTTTAAGCTACTTTTAACTTTTCTCAAATGGGAGGTCATATTTCGTTTCATTTCTTGTTTTACTCCTGATCGTGCAAAGCGAATTTCTATAGCCCCCTTTAACATGTAAGGACATATGGAGGGCTTTGCACTTGAAACAACTCGTTGTCTGTAGCTTATTTATCTTTGATTTAAATCGTTTTATTTTCCTCAAACACACAAACATTCACTCTCACATACAAACTTGCAGACTCTGTGGGGGATAGGGAATAATTCTGGCTGAAGAAAAATTCCCCGCACCAGCTGGGAATTGAACCGGGTGACAAGTAAGCTCGCTGACCACTCGACCATGGAGGCAGAACTTTGTTTCACATGGCAACCAACTTTTAAGACATTTGCCATCGCTTTAGCCTTCTTTATTAACTATTTGCCTTGCAACTAATACAGTAATTTCTTCTAACTTTATTAACGTGATGACAGAATAATCTTTTGTGACAATAGTTTGAAGAGAAAGTCATATCAATGGAACACGTCAGATTTTTGCCAACTGTATAGGGACAGAAATGATATTTGCATTACAAACTTTCAATTGCACATAAATATCGTGATGTGTTCCATTCTCATGACTTAAACTGGTCTTACAAAAGATTATTCTATCTATTTCATGCTAATCAAGATAAACATTAACAGAAATTGTCTTAGTACTTGTTTCCTTGTAAGTAGAAGGGAATGCACTAGGATAAAGTGATAGTCAAATGTTTTAAAAACTGGTTGCCATGTGATTAAAATTTGTTTTGATTTGCTCGACCAAGAGTTTTTAAATATTTTAAAATTAAAACCAATAACAGGAATAGGCCTAAACTTGTCTACTCTGCTAAATAATAAATAACAAAATTTGTGTTTTAATGAAATGCACATTTTTTGTAGTAAGCGTTTTGTTTGTCTTTTGCGGTAATGAAGATTTTGAAAAAAGTTATACGTAAGGAGTAGTTGGCAAATGTTCATTTCCCATTCGGGGAGGATACTAATTTCGTTTTTGAGTTATGTTGTCTGCACGCATACAGACCTTTTTCTAATTTTTATACAGGAAACCTAAAACATGTACTTCCAGTGAAATCTCGTTATGGAATGTTTGTGTGGAATGCAATACCTTCTCTACCTTGGTACTATGTACGAATTGGAGAAAGAAAATGGATTCATATTATATTTGAATTATAACTAAATAAAGAACTAAACCTCTGAAATGTTGTCAACCTTCAAATACTCAACATACGAGATGTAAACCAACCTATTTACGCAATTGCACTATTACATTGTATTGCTTACTTCTACAACGAAATGTGTAATGTGGCTATTTCTGCAAATATAGAGAATTAACCATTTACGTTGAGACTGTAGAATATCTCCAAATACTAGTTATTGAAAGAATCGTTGATATAAAGAGGGAAAGTAAATGGCATTTGCTGTGTTTTAACTGCAGAAGCTTTGGTTAGTAATTTCAGCATCAAGTATTTTTTTAAATGTGAACAAACCTTATTTATTTTGTTTCCTTACTGCTCATCAAAAAATAAAGAACTTTTATTTAAAGCATTTTCTTTTATTGGTGTAGACAATTAAAGACAGATGTATTGTACCGTATTATCTCTTAGTGTAATAAATGATGCCATTCTACCTCAATACATTTTGCAATGAAGGATTGCTGTTAAAGCATGTCTCTTCCAATACTGACACAAGCATTTTGTATGCGTGCCTTTATGTGGTCTGGACAATAATATACAATATATATGCCTTTCATCAATGTTTAGTTGTTTACAGAAAATGCTTTAAACAAAAGTTGTTTATTTTTGATGACGAATAGCGAAACAAAATAAAAAAAATGTTGGTTACCATTTAAAAAAAAAGAGATCTTCAGAGGCTATTCTCAGAAAATTCAAGATATACATTTTGTCAGGTAAATATCTTAAGAGATTTTAATCAAAATTGTAAGAACTATTTTTTATAAAATAAGTTTTCGAAATGTTTTCTATGTAAAGGGTAGTAGGGTTAGTGGGGATCTTCTTCAAAATCTTCGTGTCGTATCCTTGGAAGATATTAAACATATCTTCAGACACACACGGATCTTTTTCTAAAAATGTTTTTCCTTTTGGATTTAGGGGAGTCTGAAACGTCTATTTCCGTGAAATCTCGGTATCGACTTTTTGGTTGCAATACAATACCTTCTCTATACACATAGGACGTGTAGAGAAGGAAAATCCTACCTTGACCCTCAAATTACGATCCAAAGCTTCTCCAATGAAAACACAACAAATGCCATTCACTTTCCATCATTATATGAAGCAACTAGTTTTGGAGATATTCTACAGTCTCGAGTTAAATGGTCCATCCTGTATGGCTTGATTAAATTTAAGCAGTTGTGCGTTTTAAATGTTTTGTAATAAATGAGATATGAGTAAGGAACGTTAACACGATGTTTGCAGTGAACAAGGTAAGAGAGTATATGCAACTTTCACCTTTGAAAGTGAAGCAGAACAACCTGCTAATCTCAATATACAAAAGTGGGTGTATGTTTCTTCTTTATAGACTGCTATATAGCTTCACCTACCTCTGACACAAACATCGCATGTCTTCCATTCTCAAGCTCTTCCACAGAAAAACTTTTCCCACTAAAGGCTATTTCACTTACATCATGATAATCGAGAAAAAATTAGCAGAAATAGTCTTATTACTTGCTTGCTTGTAAGTAGAAGCGAATACCATAGGTTAAAGTGATAGTCAAAAGCTGGTTGTTATGCGACTGAAGCTCCTTCGTTTGGATAGGAGTTGACAAATCCATGTGAGAAAGGTATGTTTTTTAAAGGTGAAAACAAAAACCAGGAATAACTCAAAAACGATCAACTCCACGAAAAAAATGTATATGACATAAATTGTGTGTTTTAACGTGCTCAGCATTTTTTTTTTGTGATAAGTTTTTGTCCGTCTCTTACGGTTTAGCAGTTATGCAAAATTCCGTAAAATTACCTAGAATAAAGTAGGCTTCAGAGGGTATTTCCAGAAAATTTAAGATATACATTTTATTTGTCAGGTAAATATCTTTAATATATCATATTTTAATCAAAATCATTGGAGCCATTTTTGAGAAAATCAAAATTTTCGAAAAAAATTGCATGTAAAGAGTAGTTTGGGGTGGAAGGATTTTTCTCAAAATCTTTGTGTCGCATCCCTGGAACTTAAATACCAAGTTTGGTATTCAATAGTCTTTTCGTTTTTGAGCTATGCTGCCCACAGACACACACATACACCACCACAGACATACACACACGGACATTTTTCTAAAAATGTTTTTTTTTAATTCAGGGAGTCTCAAAACATGTATTTCCGGTAAAATCTCGGTATTGAATTTTTGGGTGCATTACAATACCTTCTCTATGTACATAGTGCGTGTAGAGAAAGTATGTGTTATTTAACAAGATCTATATTTGTTGTGTAACGTGGCTTTGTCTATTTCTTGCCGTTTATACAAGTCCTGCAACATGAAGAGGTCTTCAAATACCATTCCCACAACATTTAAGATATACATTTTCTTTAACATAAAAGGAACTTAACCATACGCTATTATAATCAAAATTGTTAGAGCCATTTTTGAGAAAATCAAAATTTTAGAAAAATATTCCATGTAAATGGTAGTTGGGTGTCGAGGCATAATTTTGAAAATCTTCGTGTCGTATCTTTGGAAGACATTGCAAATCAATATCAAGTTATGTATTTAACAGACTTTTCGTTTTGGAACCATGTGCTCTCAAAACATGTGTTTTCACTGAAATCTCTGTATGGAACACAATGCCTTCTCTATACCTACTCCAAGTAAATTATACATACGTTCTAGAGAAAGTAAATACAATTTTTTTCCTCAGAAACAGCATTTTGATTGAAATGGGGTTTAAGAAAATAAATGTAAAGAGCGTGTTATTTATGGACGCTCTTTAACTGCTGTGGTTCTCAGCGTCCCATTCTATACTTTTACGTGAAAGACCGCTAATTTTGCTCAGAGGCCTCTCTATCAGGCTTGAGGTTCTTTTATGTGCCGTAAATCTACGACACGGGACCAACGGGTTTACTTCCCTTCCGAAGGAAGCCATGCTAAGGATTTTTACTCCCGAAAAAATCCATCGTCCTCCGTTGGGTTTGAACCCACGACCTTGGGTGTATGACGTGAGCATGGTAATGGAGGGCGACAAATGGGGTTTAAGATATTTACAAGTTTATCTCGAAGTGCACTTTGGCATAACTGGTAGACCGTAGCATAACACAAAAACTTGCTACACATAAAACTTATACTAAAAATGTTTAAACTTTTCTCTATCTGAGAGTCGTCGTTCGTTTTCACATATCAGTTTTGTTTTACCCTTGATCGTGCAAAGATATGTATATCAATCACATAGCGACAGGATTTTAAAGGTTTGAGAATTACTTTAGTCCAATGTATTTCCTTATTTCGCTCCTACTTACAAGAAAACAAGTAATAAGACAATTTCTGTTAATGTTTATCTCGATGAACGGTTTTGTAAGTACTTTGGCTGCAGGGAAAGTAATATTGTTATAAAAGACCAGTTGTTCTAGCCGTGTTTTGTCTTCATGCAGGACGACTGTTTGCTCACAGATCGGTTATATGACGTCAGAGATCGGCTACTGCTAATAGAATCGCTCAACACTGCTATAGGACAGATGGTCTTACTCATACCTATCACTTTCTCTGTTAAAAAGCTTGTGCTTCCATTTACTTCATGCTAATTGAGAAAAAATTAGAAATAGTCTTATTACTTGCTTCCTTGTAAGTAGAAGTGAAATAAGGGAGTACCATAGGTTAAAGTGATAGTCAAAAGCTGGTTGCTATGTGACTGAAGTTTCTATGAACAGGAATTGACAAATTCCTGTGTGAGAAAAGTATAAGTTTCTTAAAGCTGAACCTAAAAGCAAGGAACACCTCAAAAACGAGCCAGCTCTGGATTCAGAGCTGAACAGTTATTCTATTTTGGTTTTAGTTTTTATACTGCTCTTTATCTCTTGGTTTACCTCTGTTTGCTTGGATCCTTTTAGCACAGTTTTATCTCAGGTGTTTTAATTTCCAGTTTTATGTTAAGGGCACTGATAAGCTAGAAGTTGAGCGCCCTTCATCATCACTTCAAAAACGATAAGGTCCATGTATATAACATAAATTGTGTGTTTTAATGTGCTCTACATTTCTGTGTGGTAAGTTTTTCTCCATTTCTTACGGTTTAGCAGTTGTGCAAAATTCGGGAAAAATCATCCAGAATAAAGTAGTTTCAGAGGCTATTCCCAGAAAATTGAAGATATATATATATATTATTTGTCATGTAAATATGTTTAATATATGATATTTTAATCAAAATGGTTAAGAGACATTTTTAGAAAATCAAAATTTTCGAAAAAAGTTCCATGTAAAGGGTAGTTGGGTGGGAGAATTTTCTTAAAAATCTTTGTGTCACATCCTTGGAATATACCAAACTTAAATACGAGGTTTGGTATTTTACCGACTTTTCGTTTTTGAGTTATCGTGTTCATAGACACACGGACACACACACACACACATATACTAGCGGACCTTTTTGTGAAAATACTCATTTTGGATACAGGGGACCCTAAAACATGCATTTCCGGTGAAATCTCGATATTGAATTTTTGGGTGCAATACAATAGCTTCTCTATACACTATGTACAGAAGTAAAACAGTTGACTAGTTACTGTTAAACTTACTCAAGCCTAAGATGTTGTGTCACGCCGATATACAAGGACGCTGTTATGTAAACGCGTACTCATCAGATTGGTCACCGCCAAAAACAGACTCTCTGTTTGGCATCTATACCTTTAGCTCGTGTCAGATGTGTGCGCTACTTACCTCTCTTGACCAGAAACATAGTGTTGCTAGTTTCTATATAGAGTGAACCAAAAAGAAATTGTTAAAAAGCTTATACTTCTATTTACTTCATACTATTCGAGAAAAAATTAGCAGAAATAGTCTTATTACTTGCTTCCTTGTAAGTAGAAGCGAAATAAGGGAATACACTAGGATAAAGCGATAGTCAAAAGCTGGTTGCTAAGTGACTGAAGTTCCTTTGCTTGTATAGACAGCAGTTGACAAACTCCTGTATCAGAAAAGTATACGTTTTTTAAAGATGAAGCTAAAAACAGGGAATATCTAAAAAACAATCAACTCCACGAAAAAAATGTATAAGACATAAATTGTGTGGCCTAGATGTTCTCGGGCTTCGAGCCAGGTGAGGTGATGTGTGTTTTAACGTGCTCTACATTTTTTGTATGGTACGTTTTTGTCTATCTTTTACTGTTTAGCAACTATGTAAAATTCCGTAAAATTCATCCAAAATAAAATAGTCTTTAGAGGCTATTCCCAAAAAGTACAAGATATACATTTTATTTGTCAGGGAAATATATCTTTAATATACGGTATTTTAATGAAAATCGTTAAAGCCATTTCTGAGAAAATAAGGGTAGTTTGGGGTGGGGGAATTTTTCTCAAAGTCTTCGTGTCGCATCCCTGGAAGACGCTGATCTTAAATACCAAGTTTGGTATTTTACTGACTTTTCGTTTTTGAGTTATCGTGTTCATAGACACATGGACTTTTTTCTGAAAATGCTTTTTTTTTTTTTTTACTATACAGGAGACCCTAAAACATATATTTCCAGCGAAATCTCGGTATCGAAATTTTGGGTGGAGTACAATGCCTTCTCTATACATTATACATATAGTACGTGTAGAGACAAAGTTTAGGGAGAGGTTTCTCATATCAAAACAGAACAAATGTTCATATAAGCGCATGTCCCAAAACCCTTCGTTCTCCATTTATTGATGTTTAAAATGATATTAACCAAAAGATTTTAAAGTGACACTTTATTGTATTTGTGACGGAGGTCCTCTCTTGCGTATGAAGTGTCAAATACTGCCAGTCGTGTTGTACAGGATGTCTGCTGCATAAAAGAATGGTTGAGGTCGGGGGAGCATGAAGGCAATACCACCCAGTGAGACTAAAATGTGCTAGAGCAACATCAAGTCTGCAGCTTGTAACGCGTGTGTTGAAGCTAGGCACACATCTCATAAACGGTACTTGGTAACAAGCCATTTTTTGTACAGTTAACCGTTTCCGAAATATTTCTTGCTATTTGTTCAATTTTAAAATATATAAACTTTTCTCAAGCGGGAAGCCAACTCGTTTCATCTCTTAAATGTGAAAGAGAACTGAATTTCAATTGTTTAATATAGCACAACTTTTAAAACATTTGACTATCGTTTTAGTGTAGTGTTATTTCACTTCTACTTGCAAGGAAGCGAGTAGTACAATTTCTGTTAATATTTATCTTGATTAACGTTTTCATTTTGAAGTAAAGGAAGTGCAAAACGTTTATTTCCAGTGAAATCTCGGTATTGAATTTTTAGGTGGAATGCAATACCTTCTTTACTACTAAGTACAAGCTGAAAAAAAATGGCGTGTTATTTATGGACGCTCTTTAACTACTGTGGTTCTCAGCGTCCCATTCTATACTGGGCGTGAAAGACCGTTTAATTTTGCTCAGAAGCCTCTCTGTCAGCCTTGAGGCTCTTTTACGTGCCGTAAATCTACGACACGGGACCAACAGCCATGCTCAGGATTTTTACGCCCGAAAAAATCCATCGTCCCCCGCCGGGTTTGAACCCGCGACCTTGGGTACATGAAGTTAGCACGGAACCATTACACCACGGAGGGCGACTGGTACGAGCTGGAGAAACCAGAAATTAATACTTTGGGAAGTTTAAAGGTATATAAGAAATTTGGTGTAGATATTAAATATAAAAATGTAATGTGTTGCATTCACATGACTTTCTCTAGGTGCTCCAATACAAATATTCTTACAAAAGCATATTCTTCTATATACTTCATGATAATCAAGATAAACATCAACAGAAATTGTCTTATTACTTGCTTCATTGTAAGTAGGAGGGAATACACTAGGATAAAGTGATAGTCAAATGTTTTAAAATGTGGGTGCTATGGGAAATAATTGAGATTCGGTTCACTTTGTATGCTTCCATTTGAGAAAATATAGGAGTTGAAAAATGCAACCAATTTCAAGGAATATTTCGAAAAGAGTGGACTTTACAAGAAAAACGCACATGGCATAAAGTATGTCTTTTAACGAGATGCACATTTTGTATAGTAAATGGTTTCTGAAGCTCTTACTGTTTAACCGCTACGCAAAATTCATATGATGTCTTCAAAGGCTATTCCCAATACATTTTATTTGACATGTAAATAGCTTTAAAGTACAGCGTTTTATTCAAAATCGTTAGCCGTGTTAAGGGTAGTTTGTGGTGGAGATATTTGCGTGTCGCATCCTTAGAAGATAGCAAACTTAAATACCAAATTTAGTATTTAACAGTGTATTAGTTTTTGAACTATGCTATCCACAGACACACGTGGACCTTTTTCTAATTTTTTTCTTTCGGGGGTCTCAAAACATGTATTTCTGATGAAATCTCGGTATTAAATTTTTGGGTGGAGTACAATACCTTCTCTATACGCTATGTACAGAAAGTAAATTGGTGAGTGAGCATATGAAATAACTTGAACGTGTTGTTGAGGGTCTCTGATATAAAACGTCCCATGCATCAACAAGCACTTGAAGATTCCTCTCTTGACGGACACACATTACCTTTATGGCGATTCCTGAAAATATCATGTGTTCCATTTACATAACAACTTCTGGCTTTTCCACAAACAAACTTACCGTACAATACAGTAGTATTTTATGTACCTCATGGTAATCCAGAAAAAAATACCACAAATAGTCTTATTACTTGCTGCCGTGTAAGTAAAAGCGAAATAAGGGAGTACCATAGGTTAAAGTGATAGTCCAAAGCTGGTTGCTATGTGACTGAAGTTCCTTTGTTTGTATGGACAGGACTTGACAAATTCCTGTATCAGAAAAGTGTAAGTTTTTCAAAGCTGAAACCAAAAACAAGGAATATCTAAAAAACGATCAACCCCACGAAAAAAATATTTGTTACTAAATTGTGTGTTTTAAAGTGTTTTGTGCGGTAAGTTTTTGTCCATCTCTTACGGTTTAGCAGTTATGCAAAATTCCGTAAAATTCATCCAGAATAAAGCGGTCTTCAGAGGCTATTCCCAGAAAATTGAAGATATACATTTCATTTGTGAGGTAAATATCTTTAGTATACGATATTTAATCAAAATCGTTAGTGATTTTTAAGAAAATCAAAATTTTCAAAAAAAGTTCCATGTACTTAGATACCAAGTTTGATATTCAACGGTCTTTTCGTTTTTGAGCTATGCTGTCCACAGACTCAGACCTTTTTGTGAAAATGCTTTTTATGGATTCAGGGGGACCCAATATATGTATTTCCGGTAAAATTTCGGTACTGGATTTTTGGGTACAATGCGATACCTTCTCTATACACTATGTACATAGTACGTATAGAAAAAGTAAAAATGTATTGACGGTATTTTGTTGTGTAACTGGTTATTATAGAAAGGATAAACCTGGCAACGCTGTCCGGTCGTATAACATAATGAACTGCTTTAGTGATGGTCGAAAGGCGCTCCAATTTTAGAAATTGACTTCCGTATAAGGAGAGATGTTTGGAGAGCAAGTGTCTCACAACTGAAGCAACTAGCCTCTCTCTTGTACAGCGTGTCGTGTGTCATTTTATAATGTTGGGAACAGAAAGCAAGAGGGCGATAAATTGTTTGCTTTACGGCAAAGTAGTGTTTAATTTGTAGCGTTATTACACAAGTGAGTATAGCTTGTCAAGGCAATTAAAAATATTACCATATTTCGGTCCGCTTTAGGTAGCCGTGTGGAGGGAGAGTTTGCCATCACCGCGTGCATGGCTGAACGTAGGATGAGAATAAGTACTTATTTTCTCCCTAGCCTACCCTCTAAGGGAGAACTTAATAGTTCTCAGTTTATATATTCTTACAATATGATTTTTGTGTTCACTCTCTGCCGCCACTGACAAAAACTTCGCAATGCGCATGCGTGTTTGATGTCACTTTGTCTTGCGGGAGAAGGAAGAGTGACGCAATAGCTGTGCGCAGTTTTTTCAGTGCCCTGACAGGATGTATTCGCTGATGTAAATGTGAAAGGCTTTCTTTACAAATGTTTTCTCATGCTGTTAGTGTTACAATGATATTGACCAAGTTAAGAATCTTGTTTCATTGAGTTAATAGAAAGGCAGAGTGAGACTGAAAAATGCAATGCCATAACCGGGATTTGAACCACATATCTTCTACTCTACGGCCAGTTGCTTTAACCACTGAGCTACCACGGTATAACATCCCCGTATCCTAAATCACGTGTTACATGGAACATTTTTGAAAATGACTATCGATTTTGATAAAAATCCGTATATTAAATATATTTACTACACATATGAAATACATATCTTGAATTTTCTGGGAGTGTCCTGAAGACCTCTTTATTCTGGATGATTTTTTTTTTTTTTTAAAGTTTAACGTCCTTTAACCTGATTGGTCATATCGGATGCTGAATGAAATTGGTGAAATGAAACTCAAATGGTCTCGGAGTTCATGGAGCTTAAAGTTGTCGACATTCGCCTTCTCAGAATAAGGGAAAACCCCGAAAAAACCCTTATACGGTTAACTCACCCTAAGCGAGATACGAACCCACGACCTTTTGAATGTGAAGCAGACACGCTATCGCCACACTACCCAGACGGGCAGGATGCTTTTTGTATAACTGGTAAACGGTAACACATTGCATTTCGTGAAGTATCGTGGGTATTCCTTGTTATCGGTTTCAATTTTCAGGAATGAGAATTTGTCATTCTGTGTTACTCTTGGCCGTGCAAAGAGAACAGAATTTCAATCACATAGAGACAGATTTGACTATCGCTTTAGCCCAAAGTAGGCCTAATGAAGTTGTGTGGCCAGGAGTAATACAAGAGATATGAAACGGATGGGGACTTATCCTTGAGCTTTAAAGTTTAAATAAATAACAAGGAATAGAGGTATATGATTTAAATTGTATGTCTGAAAAGGACCTATGTTTTCTGCGTTGTAAGATCTTTTACGGTTTACCAGTTGTAGAAATTATTCAAGTGAAAAGTACGTCAGGATTTATTCCTAAGAAATTCAGGATATACGTTTTATTTACTATGTAAACATCTTCAATACACGGCATTTTGATCAAAATTGTTAACCATTTATTAGAAAATCGCGGAAATTTCGAAAAATTGTCCATGTAAAGCATGTTTTAGGCTGGGTGGATTTTTGTGAAAATTTTGTTGTTGCATGCTTGGAAGATACTCAACCTAAACACCAAGTTCGGTATTTAAACGAATTTTCGTATTTGAGATATACTGTTCACATACAGGCGCGCTGACCATTTTGTGAAAATGATTTTTTATTATTTATGGACACTAAAACATATTTCTGGTGAAATCTCGATAGCGAATTTTTAGATGGAATGCAATACCTTCTATATTTAAGAGGGCCATCCAGAAAGTAACGAACAATAACGAAAGTTATCAACACAAAACTTTATTTACAAAGTTACACAACCTTACTCTATTTCTCAACGTAATCGTCATTGCTACCAAGGTATTTATTGTCACGTGGTACAGCTGTTATACTCTTCTACCGCAAGATGAGACTCACTTTGAGGTCTTCATGGCTGGCAAATCTTTTCCATCCAAAAAGTCATGTACAGTGTCCAAAGTAAAACACCGGTTTTTCTGAATTCTGTTATCAATATTTGTTTCAACTACTCCATAACGATTGATGAACTTCCACTCCGGTCTTTATCGTACACACTGTTATGTTCTTCCTTGATTACTCGTAAATTATGTGCCATTTCCTCGTTCATTGCATTGTCACTATACACTTGTGTTATTTGAATATAACATTCGATTGGCAGAATATTTAGTCCATTTAAGAAAAACAACAAAAAACGAATAAGTTCTTTGGCGGTAGAAAAGTATATTGGCGGCGCAACACTTGTGGAATCGTGACCCTGACCACCAACCCAGCTACCGAGCCTAGCTTATCGGAGTTTGTGATATCATACTTTGCTTAGTTAAAGTCACAGCGAGCAAACTTTGTACAGTCGAAAGTGTTCCGCATATGTTTGTATTCAAAGTGGGCAGTAAATAGTGTTCATTTTGTTTTTTTAACCATGGCTCCTGCGTTTTCAAAGTTAAGTGGTAAGGTATTACTTAGTCAGAGCAGAGAAATAATTGCAAATGTCCTTGACTTCATGAAACAAGAGGCAGAGATGAAGGAAGAAAATGTATGTTCCCCAAGTTCTCCAAAAGCGTGTAGAAAGTGAATGAAAGAGTAGCCAAGGCAACTGATATTTAACTGAGTTCCGTTTCCAGGGTTCTCAAAGATAAGAAAGAAAGACAAATAAAACTTAATATATCACTTTTAAATTAAAAGATGTGGAACAGTTGTGTCGCCAGCGAATTGCAGAAATTGGCAGGCCACAATGGGAAAATGTCTGTGTCATGTTGAGAACATTAAAAATATTAGAAAGAGTTGTAGAAAATAAAATAGAAAGAATTCTAATCCAGGATAATGGTGCAGAAAGTAGCGATGATGACAATGACGTGAGCGAAGACTAGGGACTGTCAGGTGTGGAAGGCAGACGATTGACATTGTTTATATAGTAGGCCATTTGTATAGATATGAATATAAGACATGTTTATCAGTACAGGTGACATGAACTGCTTATCTGAAAGTACAACTCGCTTCCTAGCTCTCACATGTCCAGGTCTGTTGCGCCAGTTATAGCATGTGCATTGAGAATCTGGTACCACGTGACAATAAATACCTTGATAGCAGTGACGATTACGTTGAGAAATAGAGTAAGGTAGTGTAACTTTGTGTTGATAACTTTCCTTATTGTTTAGTAATGCCAAATGGTTTGTTACTTTCTGGATGGTATATTTAAGAAGGCGGGCAGGCATGACCCAGTGGAGTGATGATACTCTTTGCTCTGTTTATTTAGATATTGCTGTCTCGTGCACGCACAAGCTACCAGTTTTCTAAATAAGGTTGTATTTCCTTGTAAGGCCAGTTTCGTGAACCTGTCTGGGCTGCTTGTTAAGGGGCCTCAAACTGTAAACGTCTTTTTTGCTTTCACTGGCAATTACCGACAGTAAGTACTTGCAGCACATTATATTCCACTCAAACATAATATGTCCCATTCATATGACTTCCTGTAGCTATTCTATAACAAACTATTCTTACAAAAGCTTATTCTTCTATATACTTCATGCCAAATGACATAAACATTAACAGAAATTGTCTTACTACTTGCTTCCTTGTAAGTAGAAGGCAATACACTAGGATAAAGTGATAGTCAAATGTTTTAAAAGTCATCGCTATATGAAACAACTGAAGTACGGTTGAGCAAAAGTATTTTAAAATTGAAACAAATGACAAGGACTATCTCGGAACTCTTCAAGAAAAAGAATCTACATTTTTTGTGTTGTAAGTTTTTGTCTATCTCTAACAGTTTAACCATTATGTAAAACTCATCCAGAATAAACGTCTTCAGAGGCCATTCCCTGAAAATTCAAAACATACATTTTGTTTGTAATGTAAATATCTTTAATATACGGTACTTAAACCAAAATCGTTAGAGCCATTTTTGAGTAAAACAAAGTTTTAAAAAATGTTTCCTTGTAGTTTCTGCTGGGTGGGTTTTCCTTTGACGATTGCTATAAACACAGTTTGGTGTTTAACAGGTTTTTGGTTTTTGAGCTATGCTGTACACACACAATGTTTTTCCTGTCATAAATTTTTGGGTGGAATTCAATACCTACCCTAGCTACTATGTACATACGTGCTAGACCAAGCAATAATCAGTGATAAGAGGAGTGGGGTGAACACCAAATACATAAGAGAGCCGAAGTTCAATTGTTTGACAAAGCAACAACCTTTAAAACATGTGACTATCACTTTAACCTATGGTACTCCCTTATTTCGCTTCTACTTACAAGGCAGCAAGTAATAAGACTATTTCCGCTAATGTTTGTCGAGATTATCATGAAGCAGATAGAAGAATAATGTGTTGTAAGAACGGTAATGTGAAGAGAAGGGAAACTGTACAAGTTTGGACGGATGTTTGTTAGCACTTTCTCTTGTAACCCTGGTCACTATATCTCCAGGGAAAGTTTAACCTTTATTAAAGTTTGACAGTTTTATCGCCTGCCTCGAGGCGCCAGCTTTCTATAGCGTCTTTATCCTTCTCCGAGGGACCTCTTACGTTCACATCATTTTCTCAACAAATTATTCTTACAACAGAGTTCAAAAATGTTATGTGTTGAATACACAAGCCCTTTTCTTCTACCTGTTCTGCAAACAAAAGCTTATTCTTCTATCTACTTCATGCTAATCAAGATAAACATCAACAGAAATTGTCTTATTACTTGCGTCCTTGTGAGTAGAAGGGAAGTAAGGGAGTACACTAGGCTAGTCAAACCTTTTGCTTGACTCTGAAATCCGCTTCTCTTTACATGACCAGCAGTGAAACGAATGAAGAAAAAAAAGTTTTAAGCATTTAAGAATTTAAATCAACAACAAGAAATATCTCGGAAAGCGTTAAAAGTTATATATGACATAAATTGGTTATTTTAAGGAGATCTCGCGATTTATCAGTTAGGTATACACAAGGCATCCAGAATGAAGAGGTCTTCAGAGGATATTCCTAGAAAATTCTAAATATGCATTTCGTTTGTAAAAAATATCTTAAGATATTCTAAACGAAATCGTTGCAGACATTTTTTGAGTTTGAAAAATCTTGTATGTAACGCGTATTTTGGGGGGATTTCTTTGAAAATCTTCGCGTCGCATCCTTAAAAATATTATACTTAAATATCAAGTTTGGTATCTAACCTACTTTTTATTTTTGACTGAATGTTATACACACACACCACACACTCGTGGACCTTTTTTCTAAAAACCTCATGTTATCCATTCACACAACTTTCTCTTCATTTCTGTAACAAATTATTTATTGTTAATATGCTTATTCTTCTATCCACATGCTAATAGAGATAAACATTTAATAAAATTGTCTTTATTACTTGCTGTCTTGTAAGCTGAAGGAGAATAAGGAAGAAAACGGGCTAAAGTGATAGTCAAATCAATTAAAATCTGGTTGCCATGTGGTTCATGCATTGCCTGCAATTTACAAATTCCCATATGAGAAAAGTTTTAAGTATTTAAAAGCTGAAACCAATAACGAGCAATGCCTCAAATGGTAAAAAGTATATGACATAAACTGTCTGTTTTAACAGCTCTACATTTTTGTACTAATGTTTTGTCTGTATCTCATGGTTTACTATCAATTCAGAATAAGGAGATCTTCATAGGCTATTCCCAGAAAAACCTTTTATTTTTCATTTGAAAGTCTTAAATATGAGATTTTACTGCAACTCGTTGGTGCAATTCTTGAGGGGGGGAAAAAGAAGGGCAGTTGGGGTGGGTGAAATTTCTTGAAAATCTTCGTGTCGTATCCTTGGAAATATCAAGTTTGGTATTTAACAGACTTTTCGTTTTTAACCTATACTGCCCAGAGACACTCCCGGACATTTTTCAAAAAGTACTTTCTTTTTGGATTCAGGGGGGGCCCAAAACATGTATTTCCCGTGAACTCTCGTAATCAAATGTTTGGACCTTCTCCATGTACATAGTACGTGTAGAGAAAGTAAAATGTGCTAGGTATATAACTGAAGGTGCCCACAACGGAGGCTTCCTGTCAAGGCATTAATAATATAAAATGATTTGCAAAGAAAATGGAGGAACTGAGTTGGCACACCTGCAGAAGTGACGTCATCAATACGATATGATTTACATTGAGCGATGCTCGTTCTTTATTTATGAGGAGGTCACAAGTTCCATTTTCGTATCCAGCTGTGTGTTTGCATAATTCACATTCTGAGAAAACAAAAAGCTCCGTTACTTCACATCTGTCTGGAAAACCAAAGATATCTTTACACTGGAACATTCAGTTTTATATTATTGGATCTTACGTCAGCAACCTTGTAAAATACAAACAAATATTTCAGTACAACCAAAAGAATCTGAATTAAATTATTTCAATTTTACCCATCTCTGTTCAACGAAAAGTTCAATATAACGAACATGATAAATTCCACTAAGGGGTACTAGTCTTTTTAGCTGATTTTGGTAAAACATGTATATATATATCTGTGAGTGTGTGCAATGTTTGAATCTTCTAGGAGGATGGAAGCCATTTTGGGCTCGATAATAACTACGTGAAACTTTAAAGCCATTTTTCTAAAATTCAATGTTTACTCCCTCTAGCACGGCGCACATAGTGGATACAACGGAAGTTGTAATATTCCATACAACATTTCTATTCCAAAATGCATGTGTCTGGGCAGCATACTCATATAAACGAAAGGTCGGTTAAATACTGAACTTGGTATTTATGTTGAGTATCCCTCAATAATGCGGGACGAAATCCCCCTCCCCCAGCCCCAACTACCCTTTATATGGAACATTCTTCGAAAAGTTTGTTTTTATCAAAAATGGCTCAAACTATTTTGATTAAAATACCGTATGTTTAAGATATTTACTTCAGAAATAAAATGTATATCGTGAACTAATTTTCCGGGAATGGCCTCTGAAGACTACTTTATTTTGGATTAATTTTTCGGAATTTTACATAACCGCTAAACTGTAAGAGATGGACAAAAATTTACCACACAAAAAACTCAGGGCACGTTAAAAGACACAATTTATGTCATATTTTTTTTTTGCGTTGTGTTGATCGTTCTTGAGATATTCCTTGTTATTGGTTTCAGCTTTGAAAAACTTGTACTTTTCTCATACAGGAATTTCGCAACTGCTGTCCATACAAACAAAGGAGCTTCAGTCACATAGTAACCAGCTTTCGACTATCACTTTAACCTATGGTACTCCCTTTTTCCGCAAGTAATAAGACTGTTAATGTTTATCTTAATTAACACGAAGTAGATAGAAGAATAAGCTTTTGTAGAGCAAGTGCGCTGAATGACACCTACTCACTTATCAGCTTTCTGCACATTAAAATTCTGATGTCTTCCATTCACATGACTTTCTCTACATCCCTGCAACAAATTATTGTTAAAAAGCTTATGCTAATATTTACTTCATGCTAATCCAGAAAAATAGTCTTAGTACTTGTTTCCTTATAAGTAGAAGGCAAATAAGGGAGTAGCATAGGTTAAAGTGATAGTCAAAGGCTGGTTGCTATGTGACTCAAGTTCCTTTGTTTGTGTAGACAGCAGTTGACAACCTCCTGTGTGAGAAAATATAATTTTTTAAAGCTGAAACCAAAAACAAGGAATATCTCAAAAACGATCAACTCCCTGAAAAGATGCATAAACATAAATTGTGTCTTTTAAAGTGTTCTACATTCCGTGTCTGGTAAGTTTTTTTCCATCTCTTATGGTTTAGCAATTATGCAAAGTTCCGTAAAATTCGTCCAGAATAAAGAAGTCTTCAGGGGCTATTCCCAGAAAATTGTATTTGTTAGGTAAATATGTTTAATATATAATATTTTAATCAAAATCGTTAGTCATTTTGAGAAAATAATATTTTTCGAAAAAAAACTCCATGTAGAGGGTAGTTTGGGGTGGGGGATTTTTCTCAAAATCTTCGCGTCGCTTCCCTGGAAGATACTAAACTTAAATACCAAGTTTGGTATTTTAGCGACTTTTCGTTTTTGAGTTATTGTGTTCACAGACACACGGACACACACGGACCTTTTTGTGAAAATGTTTTTTTTTTTTTTTATACAGGAGACCCTGTGAAATCCGGTATCGAATTTTTGCGTGGAGTGCAATACTTTCTCTAAACACCATGTACATAGTGCGTATGGAGAAAGTAAAAATGTGTCCATTCACATAACTTTATTTACATCTCTGTAAACAAACTTGTTAAAAAGGTGATTGTTCTATCTGCTTCATGATACACACTAACAGAAATAACCTTATTAGTTCCTACCTTGTAAGTAGAAGGGAATAGACTAGGATAAAGTGATAGTCAAATGTTTTACAAGGCCAGGAGTTGATCAGTTCCCGTATGATAAAAGTAAATATTTTAAAAGTGAAACCAATATGACAGAATATCTCGGAAATGGAAAATGTATATGAAATAAATTGTATGTTTTAGAAATCTACATTTTTGGCAAATTTTTGTGTATCTCTTATGGTTTACAACTTACGCAAAAGTTATCCAGAATGAAGGGGTCTTCAGAAGCTGTTCCCAGAAAATGCTATGACATGTCCTTAATATACGCATTTTAAAGAAAATCGTTAGCGTGATATTTAAAACATTCTCTATATAGAGGGCAGTTTGGGAGGGGGGGGTTTCCGCACGATGTTCGTGTTATATTATTTTATGGAAGATAGCAAACTTTGTATTTTACTGGCTTTTCAATTTTGGGTAGTTATCGTGTTCCCAAACACGTGACCATTTTCCAATCCTTTTTTTTAATCCTAAAACGTGATTTCTATGAAATGCCATTATTGAAGCTTTTGGCGGAATACAATACCTTTACTACTTATGTTTTATGTACTAAATAGAGAAAGCAAAAGTGTCTTATTCAGAGGTCCTCAAAAGATGTATTTCCGTTGAAATCTAGGTATAGAAATGTTGGGTGGCAGAAAGTAATAGATGTTTGAGCGGCACAGTTAAAACTTGAATGGTCGTGTTGCCAGGTTTAAAACCCTAGGGGCGACCGACATCTCGGCCAGCTGCAAATGTGCATAGTGTATTGTACCCAAAAGTTCCACACCGAGCTTTCACCGGAAATACATGTTTGAGACCCCCTGAATCCCCTCCCCCCAAAAAAAGTTTTAGAAAAATGTCTGTGTGTGTCTTTGTGCATAGCTCAAAAACGAAAAGACCGTTAAATACCAAACTTTAAGTTCAATATCTTCCAAGGATGCCGACACGTAGATTTTGAGAAAATCCCTGCCACCCAAACTACCCCTTCTATAGAAAAATGTGTGAAATTTTTGATTTACTCAAAAATGACTAACAATTTTGATTAACGTATCTTAGATTAAAGACAAATAACATGTATCTTGAATGTTCTGGGAATAGGTTCTAAAGACTTGTTATTCTGGATGAATAAATTTTGTTGAATTTCGCCTTACTGGTAAATCATAAGAGATAAACAAGAACTTTGTGCACAAAATATCAAATCTCGTTAAAACACAATTTATTTCATATACGTTTTTTCGTAGAGTTAACCGTTTTCGAGCTATTTCTTGTCATTGGTCCTGACCATGCAAAGAAAAGAATTTCAGTGCCATAGCAACCAGCTTTTAAAACGTGTATATTCCCTTATTTGTCTTCTACTTACAAGGAAGCAAGTAATAAGACAATTCCTGTTAATGTTTATCATGAAGCAGACAGAAGAATAAGCTGTGTATAATGTGTAGAGGAGGTCAGGAGAATGGTGTTGTAAACTCAAGACAGTTGAACATCGCACTCTGAATGACGGAAAGTATTGAGTAGCCAGAGATCTCTGGCGGCGGGCAGCTCAAGGTTACTCAAGGTCATTGTCTACGTGTTCCATGTTAATGCCTGTAATAGACCTTAATACGTCACGCTTCTATTTCTTGAGTTTTTATTCCAAACTAGACTCGTCTTCATTATCTATAAAAACAGCTGCAGCAGGAAAACCTCGTCATTCCGAACTGACGTGGCTTTTCAGCTATTCTTACAAAAGCTTATTCTTCTATCTACGTTATGTTAATAGAAATAAATATTAGCAGACATGTTAATTTATTTGTTTTTTCTAACAAGCCGCGTGTAGTAGGTTCAGGAGTTGGATAGGCAGAGTCAAATTGAAAAATCTCTCCAACCCAACCTCCCTTTAGATCGAAAAGTTTGCTTTCCTCAAAAAACGGCTATCGATTTTGATTTAAAATACATTACAATAAAATACTGTACCATCTTGAGTTGTCTGGGCAAATTTCTGAATGACTTCTACAGTTGGAAATCTGACAGCAAAAAACACATCTGTTGTGTTCCATTCACATGACCTTCTCTACACCTCTGTAACACATTATTGTTAAACAGATTATGCTTCTATTTACTTCATGCTAATCGAGAAAAAATTAAGAGCAATAGTTTTATTACTTGCTTCCTTGTAAGTGGAAGCGAAATAAGGGAGTACCATAGGTTAAAGTGATAGTCAAAAGCCGGTTGCTATGTCACTGAAGTTCCTTTGTTTGTATGGACAGGAGTTGACAAATTCCTGTATGAGGAAAGTATAAGTTTTTAAAGCTGAAACCAATAACAAGGAATATCTCAAAAACGATCAACTCCACGAAAGGAATGTATTTAACATACGTCATGTGTTTAAACGTGCTCTACATTTTCTTGTGGTAAGTTTTTGTCCATCTCTTATGGTTTAGCAGTTATGCAAAAGTCCGTAAAATTCATCCAGAATAAAGTATTCTTCGGTGGCTATTCCCAGAAAATTGAAGATATACATTTTATTTGTCAGGTAAATATCTTTAACGTTCGATATTTTAATTAAAATCCTTATAGCCATTTTCAAGAAAAATAAAAAAATTCGAAAAATTTCCATTTAAAGGGTAGTTAGGGGTGGGGGTATTTTCTTGAAAATCTTCGTGTCGCATCCTTGGAATATACCAAGCTTAAATTCCAAGTTTGGTAATCAACGGTCTTTTCGTTTTTGACCAATTTGTCCACAGACATACACACGGACTTTTTTCTGAAAATGCTTTTTCTTTTTATTCAGGGGGACCCAAAATATGTATTTCCGGTGAAATCGGTATTGAATTTTTGGGTGCAATACAATACCTTCTCTATACACTGTATACATAGCACATGTAGCGAAAGTAAAAATGTAGACTTTATCAGTTTTTATGTCAAATACTTTTGCGTGTGTAGTTAGGAATTTCTGGGAATGGTGCTTCAACTTTTCTCAAATGAGAATTCTTCATTCATGTTTTTTAATTTAAATAGAAAGCAATTTCAAGGCGTCGCATAGCAACAGCATTTAAAAGATTTGAGTATCGGTTTAGCCTAGTGTCTGTATTGGGTACTGTCCAGGGGCACAGTTAGATATACAAAATCTATTTACACAATAATAGTAATACAGGTAACATAACACGTGTTTTTGAAATACTAGCTTCAGTAGGTCAATGTTTATAAGGAGTTGCTATGAAGCCTCAACATTAATACACACATCCTTAATTACTTCACAATATTTACTTTAATATCTAACATTTATTCTCTTTAAATTATCCCTAAGCTTCTTTAAGGTCAGAGGGCTGCTACAGACAATCCATTCCATTCTTCAATGGTCCTATTAACAAAAGAAAATGTTCCTACGCCGGTTTCTACCCTTAATTTTATATAAAGGATCGTTTCGTCCGTAGTGTGGCGGGGTTTCTAACCTCCACCCTTGCATTTAAACTTTAAATAGTGTGACTGAGCTGTGTCTTAACTTTTAGCGGCTCCCATTTATTATCTTGCACCTTTCGTAAGCCCAAAATCTTTACCTCTCTTTATGACTTTATCAGTGCCGAGGTTCTGGCAGCTCCTCCCAGAGCAGTGGACCGGGTTTTTAAAATTTTAGGACAAATTTCTTTTACTTTTGAGGTTTTAGTGTAGTAGCTGTACGCCGGGTAACAAACGGATTTTTAACCTTGAATTAATTCGTTTTTTATTGCTTTCTGTAGCCCCATATATAGGCATATAGAAGTATTGTATGCCACCCACAAATTTTAGGACCCTCTCAGTCCAAAAAAGCACTTTCAGAAACAGGTTCGTGCCTGTGTGTCTTCCGTCTGTGGGCCGCATAGCTCAAAAACGAAAAGACGGTGAAATACCAAACACTCCTAACTACCCTTTACATGGAAAATTTCCGAAAATTTCGTTTTTCTTAAAAAATAAAATGTATATATTGAATTTTCTGGGAATAGTTTCTAAAGATCTGTTTATTTATTTATTGTAGTTTAACGTTCTTTAACCTGGTTGGTCATATTGGTCGATGAATGAAATTGCTGAAATGAAACTTAAATGTTTTTGGGGTCCATGGAGCTCAAAGTCACTCGACATCCTGTTATCAGGATAAGGGAAAACCCCGAAAAAAGTCTTATCCGGGTAACTCACCCTAAGCGAGATTCGAACTCAACGACCTTTTGAATGTGAAGCAGACACGCTACCACCACCCAGGTCTGTTTATTCTGGATGAATTTTGCTTAGTTTGGTATAAGTAGTAAACCGTAAAAGAGAGACAAAAACTTGCTATACAAAGATTATAGATCTTGTTAAAATACACAACTTATGTCATAAACATTTTTTTCGCGAAGTTTACCGTTTTCGAGGTATTCCTTGTTATTAGTTTCAATTGTGAAGTACTTATACTTTTCTCAGACAGGAAGTGCGTGTTTCTTTTGTTCTACTCCTGGCCAAGAAAAGAAGTGATTTGGAATGATCGCACAACGACAGCTTTTAAAACATTTGACTATCACTTTAGCCTAGTGCATTCTACTTATAAGGAACTAAGTAATACAATAGTGCTAATGTTTATCTAGATTAGCGTGGAGTTGAAAGAAGAAGTCATGTGATGTTTAGCCAGCTCTGGCTTCAGGGTTTGGTTATAATTGTCAAAGATGTTTTATTACGCCCTTCTCTGCTTTTAGTTGAAGCCAACTCTAGGATTATCTCGAAAATGTGTAGGGCATAAATTGTGTCCATTAATGAGATATGAAGTTTTTCAAAGCTGAAAACAAAAACAACGAAAATCTCAAAAACGATCAACTCCACAAAAAAATGTATATGAAATAAACGGTGCGTTTTATCGTGTTTTATGTAAATTTTTGTCTATATCTTATGGTTTACAAGTTATGCAAAATTCAAAAAAAAAAAAAAAAAAAAAAAAAAACATCCAGAATAAAGAGGTTTTAAGAGGTTATTCCCAGGAAATTCAAGATATAAATTTTATTTGGCATATAGATATCAACATTTTCGAAAAAAAGTTCCATATAAATGGTAGTTGGGTTGGGGGGATTTTCTTGAAAAGCTTCGTGTTGCATCCTTGGAAGATACCAAGTTTGGTGTTTAATAGTTTTTCGTTTTTGAGCTATGCTGTCCACAGACACATACAAACCCGCACACACACGGACCTTTACAAATAAGTTTGTTTTCTTTTGTACAAGGGGGCCCAAAACATATATTTCCGGTGAAATCTCGGTATCGAATTTTTGTGTGGCATACAATACCTTCTCTATATACTGTGTACATAGAACGCGTAGAGAAAGTAATTATGAAAATACCATTTAGAAGAATCAGGTTGAAAAGAAAAGCTGAGCGGAACAAAGAAAGTTGAGAGCTGATGCAGGTCTGAAACGGTTCCTTCGGGAGAACAGCCAGCGGGGACGACCGACATACATGTCATCCACCCAAAATTATGATACTGAGATTTCACAAGACATTCATTTTTTGAGACTCTTGAATCCCCTCCCCCAAAAGAAAATGATTTTTAGAGACGCGCGCGGCTAGTGTTATTTAAGTTCAGCGTCTTCTTAGGACCCTGCACGTGAATTACAAGAAAATCCCCCCATAATTATTCTATACAAGGATCATTTTTCGAAATATTTGATTTTCTCAAAAATTATTTTAACGATTTTGATTAAGATGCCACATTTTTAAACTATAGGCGGCTGGCCGAGTGGTTAGACCACTCGCCTCCCACTTAGGCGGCCAGGGGGTGGGATTTGTGATGGACGATGTGGCGTCTGGGTGGGTTTTCTCCGAGTCCTTCGGTTTCCCCCACCACTCATTCCACCAATTTTTCCTATCATCCACTTCCTCACACTCATGCCTGACTACGGACCAGGTTCTCCATTCTTTGTTTTGTGCCGTTGGCTCCCCGACAGACTTCTGGCCTCTACATATCCGCTTGTAAGTCCTTGGGGAGTGTCAGTCCTACACATGATCCACTTCCTCACACTCATGCCTGGCTACGGACCAGGTTCTCCATTCTTTGTTTTGTGCCGTTGGCTTCCCGACAGACTTCTGACCCCTAGACATCCGCTTGTAAGTCCTAGGGGAGTGTCAGTCCTATGGAAGGGTAAGACGACTAAAAAAACGAATTTTTGAAATATTTTCAAGACAAACGAAATATATATCTTGAATTTTCTGGGAAGAGCCTCTAAAATCCTCTTCATTCTGAATAACTAAAGCGCAAGAAATTCACAAAATCTGTAGGTCTCGTTAAAACACAATTTGTCATTTTTGCCTTTTAGTAGTTAAACGTTTCTTGTTATTCGTTTAAAATTTAAACTATTTCAACTTTTCTCAAGCGGGAAGTCAACTTTCCTTTCATCTCCTGTTTTACTCCCGGAAATTCAAAACAGAGCCGAATTTCAATATTTTTTTCGTGGAGGTGATAGTTTTTTTTTTGTTTTTTTTTAGGTATTCCTTGTTTTTTGTTTCAGATTTGAAAAATTATACTTTTCTCACACAGGACTTGGTCAACTCGTGTCCATAGAAACAAAGGAACATCAGTCACATAACAAAAAGCTTTTGACTATCACTTTACCTATGGTACTCCCTTATTTCGCTTCTACTTGTGCTAATTTTTCTCGATTAGCATGAAGTAATTTTAAGAATAATGTGCTGCAGAGAAAGGAACAGTAATTCCGACGCCTGTTACTTTCTTTAAGAAGGAGTTCCGGTACACGTTAGTGACTCTTTGATCTCTGCTACAATCCGAACACTTCCTGCTGCTGTCTTAGGTAAAACATGCCACTTTTGGGGTTTCTCTAATATCAGCTAAGTTATTAACATCTTCTTCAAAATTTGGGAAATCCTCCTTATTATAAAGAAAACCTCAAGACGTACTACATAAAAGTATGAAGCGTTACATTCACATGATTTTCACTACCTAATATGCTACGAACTGTTATATAAAAGCTTATTCTTCTGTCTAGTTCATGGTAATCGAGATAAAAATTAGCAGAAATAGTCTTATTACTTGCTTTCTTGTAAGTAGAAGGGAAATAAGGGAGTACCATAGGTTAAAGTGACAGTCAAAAGCTGGTTGCTATGTCACTGAAGTTCCTTTGTTTGTATGGACAGCACTTGACAAATTCCTATATGAGAAAAGTATAAGTTTTTCAAGGCTGAAACCAAAAACAAGGAATATCTAAAAAACGATCAACTCAACGAAAAGAATGCATATAACATAAATTGTGTGTTTTAACGTGCTCTACATTTTTTGTGTGGTAAGTTTTTGTCCATCTCTTACGGTTTAGCAGTTACGCAAAATTTCGTAAAATTCATCCAGAATAAAGTAGTCTTCAGAGGATATTCCCAGAAAATTCATGATATGCATTTTATTTTTCAGGTAAATATCTTTAGGATACAATATTTTAATCAAATTCGTTAGAGCCATTTTTGAGAAATTCAAAATTTTCGAAAAAAATTCCATGTTAAGGGTAGTTGGGGGGATTTTTTTTTCAAAATCTTCGTGTCACATGTCTGGAAGATACTAGACTTAAATACCAATTTTGGTATTTTACCGACTTTTCGTTTTTGAGTTATCGTGTGCACAGACACAGGAACCTTTTTCTGAAAATGCTTTTTTTTTTTTTTGGACAAAGGGGACCCTAAAACATATATTTCCGGTGAAATCCCGGTATCGAATTTTTGTGTGGAGTGCAATACCTTCTCTATACACTATGTACATAGTACGTGTAGAGGAAGTAAAATACGCTTGGAAATAATTATTGTAAGACGGGGTCTTTTGCTGACACTGCCGCCCATGTCTTTCACCTGTATATTTGCTACGCTCTTAAAAGCGTTCTGACGAAGCCATGTTACCGAAACGTAACTTGTTCTGTTACAAACTGTTGGTCCGTAAACTTCCACTCACGGGGTGGACTAAATTAATACGCTGTCTTTACAAGTCAGCATGGTCTGGCGCTATGTCAAGCGGATTTGAGGGATAAAGGGGTGGATTGCCCAATCAGTTTTGCCTTTTCTTACTCGCGTGGTATGTTTCTTTTAAATGTGTGTAGATCTGTGAAAACGCAAAGACAAATAAGAAAAAAAAATAAGAAAAACACAGGAAAAACAAAAAAGAAAGAAAACAAATGTTATTATGGAAGTTAATTTGGAAAAAAAGAAATTAAAATCGTGACCCTGTGAAAGTTCTGATTTTCAGCAGTCATAGCGCCAGACGTATTTTTATTGTCTTTGAGTGTACAGGAAAATGTATCTATCTATCTATCTATCTATCTATCTATCTATCTATCTATCTATCTATCTATCTATCTATCTATCTATCTATCTATCTATCTATCTATCTATCTATAATATTTGGAATCTATTTTAAGAGGTTTAAGATAATCGAAGATCGAAAATCATGTAGAGAAAGTCATGTGAATGGAACACATCACGTTTTTAGAAAATGGTCCGTGTATATGTATCCGTATATCTGTGAATACGATTACTCAACAAGGAAAAGTCGGTAAAATACCGAACTTGATATTTAAGTTTAATGTCTTTCGGGGATGCTACACGAAGATTTTGAGAAAAAAAAAATCCCACACTCCAAACTGCCCTTTACATGGAATAAAAGTTTAAAAATGTTGATTTTCTCAATAATGGCTAACGATTTTGTTTAAAATACTGTATGTTAAAGAGATTTTTATGGCCAGTAAAATTTATATCCTGATTTTTTTTTGGAATAGCTTCTAAAGACCTCTATTCCGGATGAACTGTGTTGAATTCTGCTTAATTGGTAAACCATATGAGATAGACAAAAACTTACAGCAGAAAAAATGTAGACGCCGTTGAAAGGCACAATTTGTCATATATGCTTTTTTCGTGGAGTTGATTCTGAATTACCCGTTGTTAATTGTTTGGGATTTAAAATAACTCTTATCACATGCAACCAGCTTTTAAGATATTTCACTATTACTTTACCCTAGTGTATTCCCTTCTACTTACAAGGAAGCAAGTAATAAAACAATTTCTGTTAATGTTTGTCTCGATTAGCATCAAGTACATAGAAGCAATCGTTTGTTACAGTGATGTAGAGAAAGTAACGTGAATGGAACACATCAGATTTTTATCTGCAGTATTCTCTGAACGTAAGTAACAAATTAAAACGGTGTGCAGTTGACATGTTTTGCACAGATTAAAGTTGGCATTTAAACAGCAATGCTTCATGAACACAATGAGTATCGCCGCCACCATTTTGAAAATTGCTGCAGCTTTTGTTTGTAATGGAAGCACTCGTTTTCAGTTCGCTCTGGAAATGCCTCATCATAACCTCACTTTTCCTCTCCCTTCCATTTGTACCCATCCATTAATGCATATCAAAATTTCCCTCAATAAAAACAATCTGATGTGCTCCATTCACATGCCTTTCTCTACTTATTCGAGAATTAAATATTGTTACACAACTTAATATGCTATCTTATAAATGCATGGCAAGGAAATATACAAACTCTTGCCGCCATGCTATTCCAGAAAAGTATGATATTTTAAATTGAAACTACTAACATAGTTGGATAGGTAGAGTCAATGCTATGCCGGCATGTTGCCATGGTAGCTCAGTGGCAGAGCAACCGGCTAGAGACCAGGAGATCCGTGTTTCAAATCCAGGCTAGGGCATTCAATTTTTCAGTCCGACTCTACCTATCCAACTCCTGTCCTACACACGGCTTGTGTGAAAAAACAATTATTCCACACTAACAAGTAGTATCTCGGAAATTGCTAGCAGCACAACAAATTTCAGTTTAAACGAGATCAACATTTTTACTTTCTCTACAGTACAATGACAGTTTATAGAGCACGTTAAAACACACGATTTGTTACATGCATTGTTTTCGTAGAATTGATCGTTTTTAAGATATTCCTTGTTATTGGTTTCAGCTTTAAAATACTTATACTTTTATCAAATTTCTTAGGTTTTCAGGGCTGGTGATGTGGGTCGTGGTGCACTGGGCTCCTCCTCCTTCCCAGATGTTTCAACTGCAAGTACTGTTGAAACGTCCAGTGGAGTACTTCGACCTGCCACCGAAGGTGTCTGCCGTAGTGGTAGACGAAACATCTGAGAAGAAGGAGGAGCCCAGTGCACCACGACCCACAAGCCCGGAGTATACCTTAACTAGTACTTATTCTTTTCTCATACAGGAATTTGTCAACTCGTGTCCATACAAACAAAGGAACTTCAGTCACATAGCAGCCAGCTTTTGACTGTCACTTTAACCTATGGTACTCCCTTATTTCACTTCTACTTACAAGGAAGCAAGTAATAAGACTATTTCTGCTAATTTTTTCTCGATTATCATGAAGTAAATAGAAGTATAAGCTTTTTAACAATAATTTGTTGCAGAGACGTAGAGAAAGTCATGTGAATGAACACATCAGGGTTTTTTAATTTTGCATAACTGATAAAACGAAAGAGAGAGACAAAAAGTGAGCACAGAAATATGAAGATCACGATGAAACACATTTTTTTCGTGGAGTTGGTCGTTTTCTGAGCTATTCCTTGTTATTGTTTCGTTTTTAAAATCATACGGAAATGTAAATGGCGTTTTTAACTGCTGCGGCCCATTCTATACTGTTCATGAAAGATCGCTTCATTTTGCTGAGAGAGCTCTTTATTTACGTGTCGTAAATCTACGACATCGGACCAACGGCATTTCGAAGGAGGCTAAGGATTTTGTGTGCTGCTTACAAGGAAGTAGGACTGCTAATGTTTATCTCGATAAAATAAAACTGCTTAGTAAGAATATTTGGTGTATGGAGCAGCTAGAGAAAGTTATGTGAAAGTAGCACATCACATTTCTATTATTGTTATTTAAAGGAATAAGACAAAAACAGTAAATCGCGCTATGGAATTTTTGGGTGGAATGCAATACATTCTCTATGTACTATAAAGAGAAAGTAATCGTGCTTTTTGTTAATCAGGGGACTCCAAAGCGTGCATTTCCATAAAATCCAAACTTGGAATATTTAAATAGAATGCAATACCTTCTCTACGTATATGCTGTCTCTTTTCATTTATTCGAGGGAAGCCAAAAGTGTGTTTGCAGGAAAATATTGGCACTATTGAATATTTGGGTGGAATGTGATAGACAGATGGTTATAAAAGCGTGAGGTAGCGGTTAAAGAGAAATGTTTAGGTGAACTCTCTCTCTGCTGTACAAAAGAGAAACCTGTTCTGGTCGCCCACAGCGGCTTGCGTACCTTCCTGGCGTCTCTCCGCGGGTTATACATTTTATTTTATCTCAACCTTAATTACTTTCTCTAGCCCTATATGTGCAATGTGGATAGGATTAGAGAAGATATTGTAATCCACACAAAAATTCGATACCGGAAATATATGTTTTGAGGTCACCTGAGTCCGAAAAAAGCATTTTTAAAAAAAGGTCCGTGTGTGTGTGGACAGCATAGCCCCAAAACGAAAAGACCGTTAAATACCAAACTAGGTTTAGTATCTTGCAAGGATGAGACACGAAACTTTTCAAAAAATCCCCCAACCAAAAACTACCCTTTACATGGAACAAATTTCGAACATTTTGAATTTCTTAAAAATGGCTCTAACATTTTCATTAAAATCCCGTATATTAAAGCTATTTCTGTCCAAAATAAAATGTGTATATCTCGAATTTTTTGGGAATAGCCTCTGAACACCTCTTTATTCTGGATGACATTTGCCGAATTTTGCTTCACTGCTAAACCGTAAGAGATAGGAAAAAAAAAAAACTCGCTGCACAAAACATGTACATCACGACAAAACATACAATTTATGCGCTTTACGTTTTTGTTGTGGAGGTAACCGTTTCCGAGATATTCCTTGTTATTGGTTTCAATTTTCTCAGACAGGAAGTGTCCGTTTTTCTTTTGTACTACTCCTGACCAAGCAAAGAGGTGATTTGCAATGACAATCGCATAGCGACAGTTTTAAAACATTTGACTATCACTTTAGCACAGCACATTCCTTTAGTTGCCTTCTACTTATAAGGAACTAAGTAATAAGAACATTCTGCTAATGTTTATCTCGATTAGCATTGTGTAGAAAGAAGAATAATCTTTTGTAAGAGGTTTGTAAAGTAGCTAGAGAAAGTCATGAGTGTAACACATCAGAATTTTACTTTCTCTACACGTACTATGTACAGCGTATAGAGAAGGTATATTATTCCACCCAAAAATTCGATACCGAGATTTCACCGGAAATACATGTTTTGCGTCCCCCTGAATAAAAAAAGAGCATTTTTACAAAAAGGTCCGTGTGTGTGTGTGTGTGTGTGTGTGTGTGTGTGTGTCTGTGGACAGCATAGCTCAAAAACGAAAAGACCGTAAAATACCAAAGTTGGTATTTATGTTTAGTATCTTTCAGGGATGCGACACAAAGATTTTGAGAAAAAATCCCCCCACCCCAAACTACCCTTTACATGGAACTTTTTTTCGAAAATTTTGATTTTCTCAAAAATGGCTCTAACGATCTTGATTAAAATGTCGTATATTAAAGATATTTACCTGAAAAATAAAATGTATAACTTGAATTTTCTGGGAATAGCCTCTGAAGATCACTTTATTCTGGATGAATTTTACGGAATTTTGCATAACTGCTAAACCATAAGAAATGGACAAAAACTTACCACACAAAAATGTAGAGCACGTTAAAACACACAATTTATGTTATATACATTTGTTTCGTGGAGCTGGTCGTTTTTGAGCCATTCCTTTGTTTTTGATTTCACCTTTAAAAACATCCTTTTCTCTACAGGAATTTGTCAACTCCTGTCCATACAAACAAAGGAACTTCAATCACATAGCAACCAGCTTTTGACTATCACTTTAACCTATGGTAGTCCCTTGTTTCGCTTCTGTCTTCGCTTTACATTTTCTGTGAAGCAAGTTTTTTTGTCCATCTCTTACGGTTTAGCAGTTATGCAAAATTCCGTAAAATTCATCCAGAATAAAGTAGTCTTCAGAGGCTATTACCAGAAAATTCAAGATATACATTTTATTTGTCAGCTAAATATCTTTAATATACGACATTTTAATCAAAAACGTTATTCATTTTTAAAAGATAAAAAAATAAAAATCGAAAAAGTTCCATGTAAAGGGTAGTTGGGGTTGGGGGGATTTTTCTCAAAATCTTCGTGTTGCATCTCTGGAAGATACTAAACTGAAATCCAAGTTTGGTATTTTAACGACTTTTCGTTTCTGAGTTATCGTGTTCTGAAAATGCTCTTTTTGGTTACAGGGGACCCTAAAACGTATATTTCCGGTGAAATTTTGGTATGGAATTTTCAGGTGTAGTAAAATACCTTCTCTATACATTATGTACATAGTACGTGTAGAGAAAGTAACAAATATTTAAACACCAGTGGAGCAGGACTCGAGCTAAGCCCTTACCAGATCTCAGGAATACGCGTCCTCAAAGTTGTGAGGATAAACTCGTGTGTTAATTTGGCTAAGTGATAATATTATAGATTTGATTGAAAGTGGGCGGGTTGCAGAACTAATTGGCGTTGCGCTGTTTCTTGGTCGCAGACAAAACTCGCCCAAGTGTAATAATAGGCTCGCCAGCTTACTGATGCGTGACTGTTGCGGTTAGGAATTCCTTTTCTTGTGAGGTAAACAACTGGTGTTCACCGTTACTGGCGCCTTCGCCAAAAACACGCTTACCTCACCGAGGCAATACACACGAGACTGCCGTCTTGAATAAAAGTTGCTTCATATGATGAGGCAAAGTAAATGTCATTTGTTGTGTTTTATATGGAGAAGCTTTGCTTAGTAATTTTACTTTGTCTACACGTACATACTATGTACTTACTGTATAGAGCAATCCCGAGATTTCATCAGAATTAGACTTTTAGGGTCCCCTGCATCCATGTGTGTGTCTGTGAACACAACTCAAAAACGAAAAGTCGGTAAAATACCAAACCTGGTATTTAAGTTTATTATCCTCCAAGAGGCGACACGAAGATTTTGAGGAAAATCCCTCCACTCCAAAGTACCTTTTACAAGGAAAACGTTTAAAATAATCGATTTTCTCAAATGGCTCTAACGATTTTTATTAAAATAAACTATATTAAAGATATTTACACGACAAATAAAATGTATACATTGCATCTTCTGGGAATAGTCTGTAAAGGCCTCTTTATTCTGGATGAATTTTACATAACTAGTAAACCGTGAGAAATATATAAAAACTTACTACGCAAAAACTGCAGACCTCATTAAAACACACAATTTATCTTATATATTCGTGGAATTGGCCGTTGTTATGTTTTTCAGTTTTAAAACACAAACTTTTCTCATACGGGAACTTGTCAACTCATGGCCACGGATTCAATGCCATAGCAACCACATTTTAAAACATTTGACTGTCGGTGTATTTACAAGGAAGCAAGTAATGTTTATCTCGATCAGTATGAAGAATAAGCATGTGTTACAGAGATTTAGTGAAAGTCACATGGGTGGGATATATCACATTTTTGGATACAGGAGACCCTAAATGTTTTGGTGGAATGCAATACCTGCTCGACATGGTACTATGCATTAAATAGAGAAAGTGAAATGGCCACGTGAACAAAAGAGTAACGTGATTATGCTCAGGATATTTTCCTTTCTCCTTGACTCTGAGCACCAGGGGGGCACAATGGTTAGCGCTACGCTCTAATAAGCACGGAGTGAGTGGTATCGATTAGTCGCTAACTGGTTTCAAATGACACTATATCCTGGTGGGCCGGGTTCGATTCTATCTCATAGTACCTGTGTGTAACAGGCTGCCCGTGTTTCCGCATTTTTAATTTCTCTACACGTACTATGTACATTGCAATGCACCCAAAATTTCAATACTGAGATTTCACCGGAAATACACACTTTAGGGTTCCTTGCATTCAAAAAAAGAAAAAACAACGAAGTTTTAGAAAAAATGTCCGTGTGTTTATGGGCAACATAGCTCAAACGAAAAGTCAATAAAATACCAAACTTGGTATTTAAGTTTAGTGTCTTCCAAGGATGCGATATAAAGGTTTTGAGAAAAATCCCCCCACCTCGAACTACCCTTTACATTGAAAAAAAAATTAGAAATTTTTGATTTTCTCAAAAATGGCTAACGATTTTTATTAAGATACCATATATTATATTTACTTGGCAATATCTTGAATTTTCTGGGAATATCCTCTAAAAACTTCTTTATTCTGGATGACTTTTGCTGGATTTTGTATGCGAGAACTGGTAAAACGTAAAAAATTACATAAACTTGACTAAACCTAATATGTAGATCTCGTTAAAACAGATGATGTCCTTTTTTTTTTTTTTTTAGATATTCCGAGATATTCCTTGTTAGTAATTTGAATTTTAAAATACTTATACTTTACTCAGGCAGGAAATTGCCTGTGTTTGTTTGGTTTTATATCTGACCAAGCAAAGAAGCAAATTCCAATGACAATCGCATAGCGACAGCTTTTAAAACATTTGACTGTCGGTTTATCCTAGTTTATTCGCTTATTTCGCTTCTACTTAAAAGGAACTAAGTGATCAGACGATTTCTGTTAATGTTTTATCTTGATTAGCAAGAAATAGATGAAAGACAAACTTTTTAATACTAGTTATGTGAATGAACACGTCAAATGTTTTAGAAATACTATAGGTACCAAAATATGTCCCTACCCTACTTCTTGTAGTAAGCTTCCTACAAATAAAAAATAAGGAACAGGGTGAAGTGTTCAGCTGTTAGCTTACTATACAACTCCTACTGGCTACACATTAATTTCCCTGAAAATTATATCTACCTGATTCACTTAATGACCAGTTGCATTTCTTTTTAATTTTATATAAAAACTCTTCAGTTTTCATATAGTCTTTACTAGCAATCTTAATTAATGCAAACCTTCTATCCATTTTAAACCTCTTTTCTCGTATACAATATTTTCGCCTTAGTTCTGTCCCCACTCAAGTATTATGTGCTCTTTATCTTTTCTCTCCCCCTCCCCTCTATTGGGCACTACTTTCTCGTCCGTTTCAGGCTCCATACTCCCTCCCTTTGTGTATATATTTTTCTCTGTTGCATATACTTGTTATTGTGTTACACGATTCTGATGATCAATTTCTCGTAGCTTTGTTTCAGGATGGCGCAGTTTCCTCAAGGAGCTAGAGAGTTTGGAGCTGATTTTTTCTTTGGTTATCTAGCTGTATGAGTGTCATTAACATCATAAAGCTAGGTTACCGAAGTTAAGAACAGCACCTCGTCGTCCTGAAGATCGCCAGCGTCCAGGTGTCCTCGTGTTATACCCTAACTTCCATACACATCGTCTTCTATACATCTCTGTAATAACCTTATCCGCGTCATGCTAATCGAGATAAACATAACAAAAATTGTCTTATTACTTGCTTCCTTGTGAGTAGAAGGATAAAGTGCTAGTCACATGTTTTAAAATGTGGTTGCTATGGGATTGAAATCCGTTTCTATGCGTAGCCAGCAGTTGACAAGGTCCTGTTCAGTATTTTAAAACTGAAACCAATAACCAGGAATATCTCCAAAACGGCCAATTCTACGAAAAAAATGTATACGATATAAATTGTGTGTTTTAATGAGATCTATATTTTTTCTGTTGTAAGGGTTTCTATCTCTTATGGTTTAACAGTTATGCAAAATTCAGAAAAATGAATACAGAATAGAGGGTCTTCAGGGGCTATTCTCTATACACTATGCACATAAAAATCAAACGAATAATAACAAATACTTCCAAAATGGCTGATTTTACGGAAATAATAATGTTTGAAACAGATCTACAGTTCTTGTACAGTGATTTAGTTATAATAAAATGAAGTTATTGCCAGCAAATTCAAGAAATACTTTTTTATTTTCTCTACACGCTCTAAGTCTTCTCAATAAATGATGACGCGAGTTTGCTCAGGTGTAAATGTTCGATAGCAACCACTTAGCAGAGGAGCATAATCTCAAGACACTTCGCTAGAGCCCTCTGGCTTATAGCGTGCGACCCAAACGGTTGACACAGCTGATGTACACAAGGTCACAGTGCTGACTTGTTTTTCTCTGCTCTAAAAGTGCAGCATTGAGCTGACGGTGTGGTTGAGTTATTACCAGTCTCCTGTACTTAGACACAAATTGTATTTTGGCTCAGTATTTGCTTTCTACCGCACAGTGTGTTTATTTCTGTTACCACATTTTGTGAGGGACTCTCAATACTGTATACAATGGTGAGGCTTGGTTCATGGATGTGTGTGTGTACACAAAATAATTGTTATTGGAGCTAATATTGTTCATGAAATACCCCTTCATAACAAACATACAAAAAATGGTGTTTGGAGAAAGTTTTTCGAGTCAACAGTTGACGCCTGAACATACGTAAACATAATGTTGCTCCCCCCCCCCCTTTTAGAGAATTGACAGAAATGGAGCGTAATTTTGCCTTTTTTCAAGAAGGCACCGCAACAGCTCTACAGTCAATCTTTCGATGAGAACAATTGAAACTGAGTTTCAGGACAGGATTATTAGTAAAGATTTGTGGGCCCCTTGGTCCCCCGACCTAACTCCTGTGATTTCTATCTCTGGGGTAACTTAAAGGGTACAAGACAAACCCACACACCCTGCAAGAATTCAAACAAAATATTGGTCAGGAAATTGCCAGCATTTCTCAATGTGAACTACGCCGATAGTTTCCTAAAGAGGTAGCATCTGCTTTAATAACATTGGTAAGTAAAGCCTTTTAAAAAAGTTTTGCGCCATTTGATCCTTGCCTTTCTATGATAGCGGCAGAGGACAGGCAAAACACCGCGCAGTCGCCTCGGACGTTTTTGGATCACAGGGTATTTTCCAATATTTGTTTCTCAAACAGGTCATTAGAATTGTACACCAGCATGACAATAGAGTCGGTGTTTGAAGATAATTGCTTCCACTAGTTCATGTTCTCTACCTTCTTGTCATTTCTATGGCAATCATTGTGTTTCTTCTTCATTTCCTCAAGAATTGCTGTTTCCATTTCTATTTGTTGAAATGACCATTCTCTCTGTCAGGTCCCTCCAACATTTGGCTGGGATGACACCCTAGATATCAGATCAACTGGGCTATGAATTCCTGGTACGAGATGTTTCCATGATGTGTTAAACTCCTAATTTCGTTTACTCTGTTGCCAACAAACATAGCCCATTGTTCGTCTCTTCTTACCCACGCCAGTGCAGTCGAAGAGTTAGTCCAGAAATACTCTTTCACATCTTGCAAATATCGAGCTGAGTCTGCTTCCAACCAGACAGGCTAGTAATTCCAGACTGGAAATTGTAATTGTTTTGAAAGGAGCTACCCAAACCTTTACTGAGAGAAACTTCACTACCCCCCCCCCCCAGATAACGTTGTTCTCAAACAGATGGCCCCTACATGTGCATCCACGAATGTGTGCACCACCTGTGATTCGTTGTGAAACTCCCACTTTCTTTAAGCAATTGATTTTCTGGTAACACTTCCTAAATTCATAAGCTATACTCTCGGGTAACGTGAATCCCATTTCTGCTTGTTTCTATTTTTAGTTTCAATGCGCCATGTCTTTTGTGGCAACAATTTGAGAGGACAAAGCACCGCCGTAAGAAACCCAATAACATCAAAAACTTTCTGTGCCAAGCGAGAGTAGGATTCTTTTCGTCAATGTTTCTGGCAGAGATGAAAATTCAATCTTTAGTGCACCCAGTCTTCTATTCCATTGTAAACCAAGAACTTTTGTGATTGTATTACCTTCATTGTCTTGTACTGAACTTTCCTAATGTCTAGTTTGTATTATTCAGTAGCATGATGCTCTTACTTCGAAGCGACCGACATTACATAGTTGTCTACATACTTCGATTCCAACCGTTTCTTCCTTGTGGACGTTGGAGACATGGCATTCTGAAACAGTACCGAGGATGATTGTTCCGAAGACTACTCTTGAATGCCTGTAAGCTTTCGGTTCCTTGTACCGTCATCCCCTACCGTTGAAAAGTTAGGTATTACGATCTTCTGTTACAACCTAATCGTTTTTCTGATATGTGAAATTACATTTAATTACATAGAGAAGATACTGGCATGTTTTCGCCTTTTCTCAATCTATGAAAATCTGAGTGTAGTGTCAAACAAATTTGATTTCCTTAGCTTCTCAGTAGTAGACAAGAATCCTTCTCAGCAATATGCTTGATACAGTTGATCTCAGGGTGACCGTTTACCCAGGGGTGCTTTATTACTCAACGTCTCTTTCCAGCGTTCTGAGAAGATTGTGTTTTGCTTCTTCAGTTGATTTAGACACTACCAGATCGTAGACGATGATACTCCCCAGGTTTCTATGTTCGCATATGACTCATATATCATTATAAGCCATAGAAATAATAAGGTTACTCAAACTGATATTAAGCGATTGGTCCTACCTTTCGCCAGCCAAACGTTAATGCCAATTTTGTTTCCACTGCCCAAAGCCCGTTCTTCAGGTGAACATCTTTCCTGTAAGAATCTTGGCATTCACATCCATTCCAATGAGGAGTTCAATCTCTAGAGTTCCGATGTTGGTCCATATCCTTTCCATTTTCAACTCTTTTAGTAAATCAGTTGATCTAGAAATTCAAGGGACAGGCTGATAAATTCTCCGATGATCCCGTAACCTCCATCCTCTCTTTATAGCCGACGTCTGATTTTCCACCAAATAGAACTATATGATTCTATCCCAGTTCATCTGTTTTACTCTGGAGGATGTAGGATCGTTGGGAGTCGCAGTCTATGAAGACCCTTACTGTTTTCCGTTTACTCTTCTCTTGTATAGTGACCATCAACGTTTGCAAGCCACGTATGGCTGGCTAAGCGGATGAAACTTCTGCTTGTGGTATTTGTTTGCATCTTGATGAACTGTTTTCTGTATTTAGTTCTGGACACATGGCAATAGCGTGTTTCGTTCCACAAGGCAAACATTGCAGTATATACCTAGATGATTAGGTCTAGTACACCAATAACACCGTCCCTTCTTTTTCATCTTCGACCTTCTTTCTCCTAAGCTCATTTTTTCGATCTGAAAACACTTCTCACTTTTATGAGGGATACCGCAAAAGATACATGACCACCGATGAACTATTATAAATTGCAGCAGTAGTAGGAGTGGGGTTAGAGTCTTTGTTATTATCTTCTCTGTCTTGGAAGAGTATAACTTCTTTTCGTTTTACTGTACATTACCAATTAAAAAATCTTGGTTGAGCCAAAAGTATATGTTGTTCATTTTGTACTTCAGTATGTAAAAATTCCATAAGGCATCAAATCGAGATGAGTAGGTATTTGCTATCCTTGTTTTCGTCTAGTTTGGAGAATCTACTTCTTTGCCAGGCACCTAATGTTTACTCTGGAAGACTGGATTCAACTATGGAGATAACCAAGTACTGATGCTAGATTCAGAACTCTGAAAAACAGAAGATGAGATTCTTAACAAGAATCCTAGTGGAAGTTTTTCCTTTTGTATTGCATTTGAAATCGCCAAATTCAATAGTTCCGTTATGTACACTTGTAGTAGAAGGTCCTCTCTTCCAAAACATTGCTGTAAAGCTGGAATGACCTCCGGATAATCTTCTGATGTCTGAGGATAACTAATGTATGATTTCATGAAGTTCAGTACCGATTTCATTCCTTGCATGCAATAGTGAAACGTATCGCTACCGTGCAAACTAAGATCTTTGTCATCTTCCAAAACTGCGACCAATTAGTTAACCATTCTCGTAGATCTCCAATCAATTTCTTCATTTCTGTTTTAGGAATCCTCTTATCCTGACGATGCACTCTTTCTCCGTATTCTACGCTTAATGGACTATCTGGCTTGAGCGGCGCCAAACATATTCGAAGGTGCATAATCTCATAATCATCCTTATTTCTCCGTTATAAGTATTGTCGGTTTATCACTACCATCTGAATGAGCACCAAGTTCTGCTTCCAAATGACTGAAAGTTGAGGTTAGTAACTCAGAAACCTCTTGTTCCTTTTAAGTCTTTGGTGTTCATGAAGCATTGTCTCACCGGTATCCTATAGCACTGCCAGAAACGAAGGTGGTAATTGGCATTATGTGTGCAGATAGGGGAAGATAAAGGAAAGTGCTGCGTTGCGACATTTTGCTAGATCGGAGAAAGGAGGTAAGTATTCGCAAGCATGGCACCGAAACTAGGCATTCTTTTGTTGTAAACGTCACGTAACTATATAAATTCATATTATCTTACCTTATTCTTCGCCTCTGGATTCTTCTTCAGAGTCGGAATCGTGTAGGTTCACTATTATAGGGTCCATAACAGCATCCCTGGGCATTCCCTTCCGAAAATGATCTTCCCGAAGATTTTCTGCGCGTAGAACGCAGTCGTGACACTTTGCTGCAGTAATGCTTTCCACAGGCTCTCCACGCCTGCAATTTTGAAGGTATTTACCAATTCGATTGGGTTGTGCTGGCAGTGGTAAGGTGACAAGCGTGCTACTCATGTCCAAGTTCCACAGCAATGGTATCCAATTCAAAGCACTTTTATGGTCTGTTTGGTTTAACAATCTGTAGCAACTCTTGTGTTTGTGTTGATGTAAAAGGAATTTTCCTGTTGGTTAACAAAGCAATAATATTGGTGTTCCTTGTGTTAGAACATGGTATTTTCTCCTTTGTGCGGAATGTATACTTGAATTATGCATTACTATAACCAATCTCGCTGCTAAAATTGGCAAAAACTGGTTCAGGAACCACATTTGAAACACACTAGCATTCATTGCTGCATGATAGTCAGATGGGGACTTAGATTTAGAGCGAAAAATTAATTTTCTCTCTAAGATGAAACCTTATCGGCGGAACCAGCGTGGCCAATAGGAACTTTTAAACCTGTCACTGCCGCAAGCTGATCTGGTATGGTTATGGTTTCATCCAGGTAATCAATTTGTGTGTCACTCTGGTTTGTAATTCAATGCATTGTTCTGATAAACACAACTCTTGTGGCTATAATGTCACTAGTTCCATTATTAATTTTCTTCCGTCTCGGCATTTCCTGTACGAAATTCCACTTTCCTCAAAATGGGGAGTATGGAAGATTCACTATCCTCAAAGCCCGCGTCTTGTTTCATTTGCGCCATAGGAAACTTTCATTCTCATACATAGAAAACCTTTTTTCACGTAACAAATTCTTGTCGAAAGCGTCAAGGTCAGTCGCTGGTTTGTTCCTTTTATGCAGGAGAACACTTTCCCCTGCATTAACACAAGCTTTTACTTCACTGACAAGCGGCAACACTATTCCGCCTCTTCCATCTTACTCTGGAAGTTTTTGTATCATTTCTCTGGCTTGTCTGTGAAGAACACAAATGTTTTTGCTTCAGCCATAATCAAAAATGCTAACTACCCCGCCATGACACAATGGAATCAATTTATTGGTGGGAATTATTAAATTTCACTTAATCTGGAGACAAGATGTCTCAAACAGACTGCGCCTGATTGGCCGGAAATCACGTGCCTGTGACGTACTGCGCATTCTGACGGAGACTAGCGTTCTTCATTTTGTCCATTTCCTTTTCTTTTCGCCTGCGTTTATTGGTGTAACTAGGCGCCGAGCGACAAGTACTTGAATTGCGGGGGAAATCGTCATTCCTTATCTTCTAGGATAGTAATTTCATCATCCCATTACCAAATATTCCGAGTAAGTTCAAATATGTCGCCATCGATTTATTTGAACAATATTTCTTATACAATTTGTTAGTATGGACCGGGGTTGACAAATTCTCGTATTAGAAAAGTATAACCATTTTAAAGGTCAAACTAATAACAATCTCAAAAATGGCAAACTTCTCAAAAATATGTACATAATAAATCGTGTGTTTTAACGAGATCTACATTTTTACTGTAATAAGTTTTTGTCTATCTAGTTGTGCAAAATGCCGCAAAATTCATCCAGAGGGACTATGGCCAGAAAATTGAAGATATATATTTTATTTGTCATGTAAATAACTCAAATATAAGAGATTTTAATCGAAATCGTTAGCCATTTTTGAGAAAATAAACATTTTCAAAATTTTTTCCATGTAAAAGGTAGTTGGGGATGGGAGGATTTTTTTGAAAATCTTCGTGTTGCACCCTTGGAAGATACAGAACTTAAATACCAAATTTGGTATTTAACGGTCTTTTCGTTTTTGAATTATGGTGTCCACAGACACACACGAATATTTTTCTATTATTCAGGGGGACCCAAAACATATATTTACGGTGAAATCTTGGTATTGAACTTTTGGGTGCAATTCAATACCTTCTCTATACACTATTTATTGTGAAGAAGTTAGCGCTGCTAATTATGTGCTCACTTAGCGTGAAACACGCAGTGAACTGAAACCTTGACAGTTTGCTTAACTTGCCTAAAGGTATATTATAGGTATATTATTTATTACTTTCTCTACACGTATGTGTACATAGTGTATAGAGAAGGTATTGTATTGCACTCAAAAATTCAATACCGAAATGTCACCGCAAATATATGTTTTGAAATCCCTTAAATCCAAAAGAAGCATTTTAGAAACATGCACCGTGTGTGTGTGGAGGGGGTTGGGGGGGTCAGCATAGCTCAAAAACGAAAAGACCATTAAATACCAAACTTGGAATTTAAGTTTGGTGTCTTCCAAGGATGCGAAACAAAAATCCCCCCCCCGAACTACCCTTTACATGGAACTTTTTTCGAACATTTTAATTTTCTCAAAAATGGCACTAACGATTTTGATTAAAATATCGTATATTAAAGTACTTACCTGACAAATAAAATGTATATCTTGAATTTTCTGGGAATAGCCTCTGAAGACTACTTTATTCTGCATGGATTTTACGTAATTTTGCATAACCGCTAAACCGTAAGAGATGGACAAAAACTTACCACACAAAATGTAGAGCACATTAAAAAACACAATTTATGTTATATACATTTGTTCGTGGAGTTGATCGCTTCTGAGCTATTCCTTGTTTATGGTTTCAGCTTTAAAAAACTTATACTTTTCTCATACAGGAGTTTGTCAAATCCTGTCTATACAAACAAAGGAACTTCAGTCACATAGCAACCAGCTTTTGACTATCACTTTAACCTATGGTACTCCCTTATTTCACTTCTACTTACAAGGAAGCAAGTAATAAGACTAGTTCTGCTAATGTTTTCTCGATTAGCATGAAGTAAATAGAAGCCTAAGCTTTTTAACAATAATTTGTTGCAGGGATGTAGAGAAAGTCATGTGAATGGAACACATCAGACTGGTAGACGATGTTCACGACTGAAGAATGTGTGTAAGAGAAGGATATGTTGCAGGTGAATGGGTCAGTGTCGCACTGCACATTCGGGAGACTGCGTGATAGATCTAGGAGCACTGCAAGTGTGAAACATGCGCCCTTCAAGTGGTTTCGGCGAAAGTAGCAGCACGTGCCACCAAATCAACTCGCCGGTCTTCCTCGCACAACATCCGGCGGACTTATCAGAAATCTCACGTCTACAAGTTGAGGTTCTTACACCACATGGTCGTCGTCGTCGTATGGAAACGTGAGATTGCTTTCTACGCAACACTTATGTTTTCAGATGAAGCAAATTTTTGTGTGACTGGCGAATTTAACAGACAACATTTACGTTACCGGTAATCCACATTGGTTTACTACCACCAAAGAACAAATATAATGGTTTGGTAAGGCCCTGCAAATGTCACCAGTGAAACTTATCTGGCAATGTTGGTAGACTCAATATTGCCCGAGTTGGATGTCTTGCTTCCCGCCCTCAGCATGGTCCACCACCGCATTACTTGGCTGGACGACAACTTCCCGCAGTGGAGTGAGTGGGTTTCTCGATCCCTTGATTTAAATCAAATGGATCTGGCGATATGGGGCACCTTATCTGGCAATGTTGGTAGACTCAATATTGCCCGAGTTGCATGTCTTGCTTCCCGCCCTCAGCATGGTCCACCACCGCATTACTTGGCTGGACGACAACTTCCCGCAGTGGAGTGAGTGGGTTTCTCGATCCCTTGATTTAAATCAAATGGATCTGGCGATATGGGGCACCTTATCTGGCAATGTTGGTAGACTCAATATTGCCCGAGTTGGATGTCTTGCTTCCCGCCCTCAGCATGGTCCACCACCGCATTACTTGGCTGGACGACAACTTCCCGCAGTGGAGTGAGTGGGTTTCTCGATCCCTTGATTTAAATCAAATGGATCTGGCGATATGGGGCACCTTATCTGGCAATGTTGGTAGACTCAATATTGCCCGAGTTGGATGTCTTGCTTCCCGCCCTCAGCATGGTCCACCACCGCATTACTTGGCTGGACGACAACTTCCCGTAGTGGAGTGAGTGGGTTTCTCGATCCCTTGATTTAAATCAAATGGATCTGGCGATATGGGGCACCTTATCTGGCAATGTTGGTAGACTCAATATTGCCCGAGTTGGATGTCTTGCTTCCCGCCCTCAGCATGGTCCACCACCGCATTACTTGGCTGGACGACAACTTCCCGTAGTGGAGTGAGTGGGTTTCTCGATCCCTTGATTTAAATCAAATGGATCTGGCGATATGGGGCACCTTATCTGGCAATGTTGGTAGACTCAATATTGCCCGAGTTGCATGTCTTGCTTCCCGCCCTCAGCATGGTCCACCACCGCATTACTTGGCTGGACGACAACTTCCCGCAGTGGAGTGAGTGGGTTTCTCGATCCCTTGATTTAAATCAAATGGATCTGGCGATATGGGGCACCTTATCTGGCAATGTTGGTAGACTCAATATTGCCCGAGTTGGATGTCTTGTTTCCCGCCCTCAGCATGGTCCACCACCGCATTACTTGGCTGGACGACAACTTCCCGCTGTGGAGTGAGTGGGTTTCTCGATCCCTTGATTTAAATCAAATGGATCTGGCGATATGGGGCACCTTATCTGGCAATGTTGGTAGACTCAATATTGCCCGAGTTGGATGTCTTGCTTCCCGCCCTCAGCATGGTCCACCACCGCATTACTTGGCTGGACGACAACTTCCCGCAGTGGAGTGAGTGGGTTTCTCGATCCCTTGATTTAAATCAAATGGATCTGGCGATATGGGGCACCTTATCTGGCAATGTTGGTAGACTCAATATTGCCCGAGTTGGATGTCTTGCTTCCCGCCCTCAGCATGGTCCACCACCGCATTACTTGGCTGGACGACAACTTCCCGTGGTGGAGTGAGTGGGTTTCTCGATCCCTTGATTTAAATCAAATGGATCTGGCGATATGGGGCACCTTATCTGGCAATGTTGGTAGACTCAATATTGCCAGAGTTGGATGTCTTGCTTCCCGCCCTCAGCATGGTCCACCACCGCATTACTTGGCTGGACGACAACTTCCCGCAGTGGAGTGAGTGGGTTTCTCGATCCCTTGATTTAAATCAAATGGATCTGGCGATATGGGGCACCTTATCTGGCAATGTTGGTAGACTCAATATTGCCCGAGTTGGATGTCTTGCTTCCCGCCCTCAGCATGGTCCACCACCGCATTACTTGGCTGGACGACAACTTCCCGTAGTGGAGTGAGTGGGTTTCTCGATCCCTTGATTTAAATCAAATGGATCTGGCGATATGGGGCACCTTATCTGGCAATGTTGGTAGACTCAATATTGCCCGAGTTGCATGTCTTGCTTCCCGCCCTCAGCATGGTCCACCACCGCATTACTTGGCTGGACGACAACTTCCCGCAGTGGAGTGAGTGGGTTTCTCGATCCCTTGATTTAAATCAAATGGATCTGGCGATATGGGGCACCTTATCTGGCAATGTTGGTAGACTCAATATTGCCCGAGTTGGATGTCTTGCTTCCCGCCCTCAGCATGGTCCACCACCGCATTACTTGGCTGGACGACAACTTCCCGCAGTGGAGTGAGTGGGTTTCTCGATCCCTTGATTTAAATCAAATGGATCTGGCGATATGGGGCACCTTATCTGGCAATGTTGGTAGACTCAATATTGCCCGAGTTGGATGTCTTGCTTCCCGCCCTCAGCATGGTCCACCACCGCATTACTTGGCTGGACGACAACTTCCCGCAGTGGAGTGAGTGGGTTTCTCGATCCCTTGATTTAAATCAAATGGATCTGGCGATATGGGGCACCTTATCTGGCAATGTTGGTAGACTCAATATTGCCCGAGTTGGATGTCTTGCTTCCCGCCCTCAGCATGGTCCACCACCGCATTACTTGGCTGGACGACAACTTCCCGCAGTGGAGTGAGTGGGTTTCTCGATCCCTTGATTTAAATCAAATGGATCTGGCGATATGGGGCACCTTATCTGGCAATGTTGGTAGACTCAATATTGCCCGAGTTGGATGTCTTGTTTCCCGCCCTCAGCATGGTCCACCACCGCATTACTTGGCTGGACGACAACTTCCCGCTGTGGAGTGAGTGGGTTTCTCGATCCCTTGATTTAAATCAAATGGATTTGGCGATATGGGGCACCTTATGGCAAAAGTGTAGATCGAGGGTGAAAACCATCTTCGAGAGCGAATTGCAGCACAGTGCTATGCTGTTGTGCCAACTTGGCGTCCAGTGTTGCCGACCATTTACAAATGTATATTGATTTGAACGGTTCTCATATTGAACACTTAGTACAATCCCTATGGTGCGGCAGGTTTGGTCCATCCTGTAATAAATTCACAATAAAATACTTGCAATATGAAGAAAGACAGCTCGACCAGCATTCTGTTAATTGATCTGGAGACTAGATATCAGGGTTCTGTTTTGGGCCCATTGCTATTTTTAATTGCAGTTAATGACTTACCAAGTAATATACCTACAGATACCATAATGTTTGCAGACGATACTACTTTTATATCAAATGGAAATGACCCAAATGAATTGAATAATCACTATAAAGCTATAATGTCTAAAGCTTCGGAATGGTTTGAAGCTAATAGTTTATTTTTAAATAAATCCAAGACTATCTCTGTTTTATTCACTTTAAAAAGGATAACAGACAACTTAGCATTACAGTATCAGACAAGTACTAAATTCCTAGGTGTATATATTGATAACCAATTATCGTGGACCACCCATATTGAATATTTAAAAAAGAGACTGTCTAGCATTATATTTTTAATTCGTAATTTGAGAGATTCTGTCCCAATTGAATACGTGAGAAGTATGTATTTTGCTTTCTTTGAGTCTGTAATCAGATATGGCCTAATTCTTTGGGGTGGTGCTAACAAAGTAAATGACATTTTTTGTCTTCAAAAGAAAATTATTAGGATAATTAAACAAAGTTCCTATATAACCCCATGTAGACCCCTATTTATTGAGTTAGGCATTTTAACTATTTATAATCTTTATATTTTAGATACTTTAGTATATATACATGCTTCTTGTCATAGACATATTTTGAGGATGGATATTCATAGCTATAGTACTAGGTACAGGTCCAATGTAAACATTCCATATTATCGAGTAACAAAATCTCAGAATAGTTATCAGTACTTAGGTGTTAAGCTGTATAATAACTTGCCTGATAGTGTTAAATGTTTAAACATGCAGAATTTTAAGTCCAGAATATATACATGGTTAGTCAAACATCCTTTTTATTCTATACATGAATATTTTAATGATAAATTTTGTGATCTTGTTTTGTAATTTATTATGACAAGGTTATTGCACTGCTTTTAACAGACTATGTCAATGCCTGTATAGTGCTTTTAGACAAATAAAAATGAAATGAAGTCAAGAAGTACTAACGTGTCGGCTGAGTTACATTGAAATGTGTGGGCAATTGCTCTTAGTCGGGGGGCGTGGTAGACGCCTTACCCATGTTCACATGGCTAATACAAACAAAATCCTCAATAGCCTTTTCATTCTCGATGACTTTTCTATAGTTGACCAAAACTTTCTACACAAAAAATGTAGATATCATTAAAACACACAGTTTATGTCGTATGCAAATTTTTAGGACTTGCCATATTCCCCGTTATTGCTTTCAGTTTTAAAATACGTAAACTTTCCTTAACGAGAAGTCCTCGTCCGTTTCATCTCTCTTTGGTTTTACTCCTGACTTTTGAATTAACTCAACTATTGAAGCGCCGAGATTAGGAAATTTCAACCAATCGCGGTCATCTGACTGGAGCGAGATTGTCGAAACATCTTATCGCAGCTGATGTTCATTTCTTTGAAATCTTGTCGTTCGTTTGTTTAATCTGCTGTCTTGGTTATTGGTAACAAGGTGACAGCCAACCTTCACTTTTAATAACTGTCAGTTCCACAATTTTACCTTCAATTAATTCAGTTACAATGTTTATTTAAAGTTTTATCCACTTCATAATGTATTTAGTTCAAAAAAGGTGTAAAAATAATCATTAGTTGTATTTCTTATGTATGAGATGTGTGCAATAACTTCAAATAAAATAACGTTTATTTCCATTTCATGTGTTAGTTATTGAAAGCCGAAATAAAATAATTGAAGTGTTGAGAACCATAGTGGGCCAAGCACCATTTTTTTAAAATGGAGAAACAGAAGGTCAGTGTTTTTTCAATATCATAATTTATTGAACCAAGTTACACATAGCAATCTAGAATATAGTTTCTATCTTATAGTAGTACAACATGAATGTGGCTTCATGCAAAATTAGATTTTACAGTTATTTATTGGGAGCTATTTTCCTTTGCTCAGAAATGTAACTGGGCCATTTCCATACATCTAATCAATGATCATCATTATTGACATGCACACGCAAACTCTTGTAAAAATCATGATTCACTGGAGGAATAAACGGTAGCATGGACATAAGATCATCATATGCGGTAGTGTGATTTGGACCACTCTAACAGAATTTTGACCGATATTTTGATGCTCTACTGTTTGTAAACTGGACATGGCCCACTGCAATATAAGATGTATAACCATAAACTATACCGACAGATGGCAACAGCTCAATTTTGACCTCACATGGAGATGGCCCACTATGGTTCTCAGCCCTTCAATTGTTGCCTATTTCTAGTGTTGCTATCGACATTCATACATTGAGTGTAGATACGGTCGGCCATGTCATGATTCAAGAGGCAGTGAAGAAAGAAAGAAAAACAATTTGGTAAATAAAGATGGTCGCATGTACCATTTGTAAGTATTACAATGATAACCTACCTGTATTATGTTATAAACTATTAATAGTCTATACAGCTCGTCACTTCATTCCGGTCGTGAAGTATCAACAAGAGTAAAACATTCATGGTATCATGACAAGCTCATAGCGACGGATTTTAAAACATTTCACTATCACTTTATCCTAGTGTATTCCCTTCTACTCACAAGGAAGCAAGTAATAAGGCAATTTCTGTTAATGTTTATCTCAATTAGCTTGAAGAGGATAGAAGAATACGCTTTTGAAGGAATAGTAGAACAGATGGACGAAGTCATGTGAATGGAACACACATTTTGATAGCTTCCAATTGAATTATAATATAAGCCTGTGCGAACGCTCCTGTGTCACTCTTAACAATAGAACGAACGGACACAATTGCCGACCAAACAAAAGCCTTTTCGTGCAACAGTACTCGGACATTCTTTATCTCTGGGCCAAGAAAATTACACTTTCAGAGTAATCTGTTTCTAAATGGAGAAAACGTAAATTTTCCGTAATTTCTAAGACTGGAACTTTCGGAGTCCGGCTACGACTATATAAGGGGCCGACAAGTGTCGGAGTGTGTAGTGAGGCAGGTTAAATGTCGATCAGGTGAGTGACGATTGCCAAGAAAGTAATGTGACACCGTTACTCGAGTACCAAGAGTGAGTGAAATTAACAGTATCTGGTGCTCTCATTTGTTACAGTATTATTGAAATTCGCTGCCTTCATTTGAACGGGAGCACGAAGAAACAATGGTGTTTCAAAACTGAATCTAATAAGAAGAAAATGGTTAACATGTATTTGGCACAAGCTTTGGGTTTTACGCCAGCTATTCTTTTGGTAACATATATTGTGGTTTACCGGCTTTGCAGGTCATCCACAGTGAAGGAGACAACGCATGTTTGTCCCAGGAAAAAACATCTCATGTGTTCCATTCACATGACTTTCCTTACCTTTCTGCAACACATTATTGTTAATAAGCTTATTCTTGTGTCCACTCCATGCTAATCGAGATAAACCTTAACAGAAATTGTCTTATTGCTTGCTTTCTTGTAAGTAGGACGCAAATAAGCTAAAGTGACAGTCAAATGTTTTAAAAGGTAGTTGCTGTGCGATCCGTTGCCAACAGTTGGCAACTTCACATATAACAAAGGTAGACGTTTCCTAAAACTGAAAACAATAACAAGGAATATCTCAAAAACGGCCAATTCCACGAAAAAAAAGTATATAGCATAAATTGTGTGTTTTAACGAGATCTACATTTTTTGCTGGGTAATTTTTTTTCTATCTCTCATGGTTTAACAGTTATGCAAAATTCTATAAAATTCATCCAGAATAACGACGTCTTCAGCGCCTATTCCCAGAAAATTCAAGATATACATTTTATTTGCTATGTAAACATTTTAATATACGATATTTTAATCAAAACTGTTAAAGCCATTTTTAAGAATATAAAAATGTCCGAAAAATGTTCCATGTAAAGGGCAGTTGGGGATGGGGGAATTTTTGAATATTTGTGTCGCATCCTTCGAAGATACTGCACTTAAATACCAAGTTTGCTTTTTAACGGTCTTTTCGTTCTTGAGCTATGCTGCCCATACACACACACAAACGGACATTTTTCTAAAAAGGCTTTTTTTGGATTGAGGGGGTCTCAAAACATATACTTCCGGTGAAATCTCAGTATAGAATGTTGGGTGCAACACAATACCTTCTCTATACAATGTGTACATAGTACGTGTAGAGAAAGTAACTAGACCAGAACATATTGACTGTTGTGCAAATAAATGACTTTGATGTTTCCGAAATACGAAGAATAATACATGATTTTATGTTCAGGAGAAAGGAGTACCGACAGCCACAAATTGCTGCCCATTGTCAAACAGAGAATACAGTTTTCTTGGGGGAAAATTGTTAAAGCTAATTTTGAGAAAATCAAAGTTGTCGAAACTTGCACGTTACTGGGGGTGGGGATTTTTCTTGGAGATCTTTGTGTCGCATCTTGGAAGATACTGAACTTAAATAGGTACCAAGTTTGGTATTTAACGAGCTTTTCGTTTAAGAGCTATGCTGTCGACAGACATACAGACTCCTTCCTCTTTTTCAGAAAATGAAACAGCGTGATTAAAATTGCTTCGACTTATAAGTTCCTAGGTTCAAATCTCGCGCTGCTTATCATTTTTTAACTGGATATGTAGAACATTATGCAACGTTGGCATTTCAAATTATGGACCTAAACATAAAGACAAAACATAATTGCCTTAAACTCGTGTTAGATAACTAAACTAAATATGTGCAAGTAAACTACCCATTATGCTCTAAAACTAAATATAAACATTACTAATATCGAGTGTATGAACCCTCAGCCCTCAATCTTCGGGGCAGAGACAAAATTAAATATCTGCAGTATTGTGGACCCAGGCTTCTTGGATTGGTGCCCACTTATTTGCAGGAAAAGGAAAGAAAAAAAACAAGGAAAAGGTCCTTCCTCCCAAAAAATGAAATTTGCTTAAAATTAGTTTCCTAAAAATGATTTAAAACATTGGTTTTCATAACAATACTTTTATATTTTTTACTTTCTCTACACGTACTATGTACATAGAGAAGGTAATGTAATGCAAGCAAAAATGAAATTTGCTTAAAATTAGTTTCCTAAAAATGAATTAAAACATTGGTTTTCATAACAATACTTTTATATTTTTTACTTTCTCTACACGTACTATGTACATAGAGAAGGTAATGTAATGCAACCAAAAATGTGCAATTCAATACAGAGATTTCACCGGAAACACGTATTTTGGGTCCCCTTGAATCCAAAAAGAAGCATTTTCGTAAAAAGGTTCGTGCGCGTGTGTGTGTGGAAAGCATAGCTCAAAAACTAAAAGACCGTTAAATACGATATTTGGTATTTAAGTTTGGTATCTTCCAAGGATGCGACACGAAGATTTTCAAGAAAATCCCCCATCCCCAACTACACTTTACATGGAACTTTATTTTGATTTTCTTAAAAATGGCTATAACGATTTTGATTAAAATCTCTTATATTTAAGATATCTACATCCCAAATAAAATGTATATGTTGAGTTTTCTGGGAATAGCCTCTAAAGACTTCTTTATTCTAGATGATTTTTATTGAATTTTGCATAACTTCTAAACCTTAAGAAATAGACAAAAACTTACGATACAAAAAATGTAGAGCACATTAAAACACAATTTATTTATACAATTTTTTTTTTTTTTTTTTTTTTTGGAGTTGATCTTTTTTGCGATATTCCTTGTTTTTGTTTCAGCTTTAAAAAAACTTGTAGTTTTCTCACACAGGAATTTGTCAACTCGTGTCGATACAAACAAAGGAACTTTATTCACATAGCAACCGGATTTTGACTATCATTTTAACATACGGTATTCCCATATTTCGCTTCTCTTACAAGGAAGCTAGTAATAAGACAATTTCTGCTAATCTTTTTTCGATTAGCATGAAGTAAATAGAAGTATAAGGTTTTTAAGAATAAGTTGTTGCACAGATGTAGAGAAAGGAAGACATGAGATTTTTTTTCGGTGAGAGAGAACTGATGCTTTCGTGTGCAATAAAATAACCATCATAATATTGACTGTAGCGAATGTCGTATATGAAATAGATGTGGGTTCAAGATCATTAAGAGAAGGAGGGGGAAAGTGTGCTACATGCGAGAGGCAATTATAAAGTGGACACAAGAATAAGCCTTTTAACTATCGTTTGTTGCAGCGATGTAGAGAAGTGATGACAAAACTATGCTCAGTCAAACACCTCTCTACACGTATTTCCTGTGCGTTGTGAACACACATTTTACGAAACTCTTCCATCAACACCTGCATGACTTATTTTTTGTGTCCATGGTTGTACATACCTGCTAGAGAAAGTGAAAAGCTGGAAAACGCTGGCGCCAGTAGATGGCAGTAAGTTGACCAAATTCCTTCCCTGGGCTATCAACAGGTAACTGACCTTCCATCCGAGCCTACCCCGTCAAGTGGCGCCAACTTTCTCTAGCGTACATGCACAAAGTATATTGTAGACACAGGATCAACACCAAATTTTTACTTTCTCTACACGTACTATGTACATAGTGTATAGAGAAGATATTATATTGTACCAAAATATTCAATGCCGAGATTTCAACGCAAATGTATGTTTTGAGACCCCCTGGATCCAAAAAAAAAAGTTAGAAAAATTTCCATGTATGTGTGTGTCTGTGGGCAACATAGCTCAAAAACCAACTGCCAAACTTGGTATTTAAATTAGTATCTTCCAAAGATGCGACACGAAGATTTTTAAGAAAATCCCACCACTCCAAACTACTCTTTACGTGGACATTTTTTGTAAATTTTATTCTTTTCAAAAATGACTAACGATTTTGATTAAGATATATTATATTAAAGATAGTTACATGGCAAATAAAATATATATCTTGAATTTTTTGGAAATAGCCTCTGAAGACCTCTTATTCTGGATGAATTTTCCGTAACTGGTAAACCGTAATAGATATACACAAAAAATGTAATCTCATTAAAACAAACAATTTATGCCATTCAGATTGTTTCGTGGAGTTTACTACTTCCAATATATTCTTTTTTATTGGTTTCAGTTTTCAAATACTTTTCTCATACGAGAACACCTGTTCATGCAAAGAAACGGATTTCAACCAATTAGCAACCAGTTTTTAAAAGATTTGATTATCACTTTATCCTAGTACATTCCTTCTACTTATAAGGAAGCAAGTAATAAGACAATTTCTGTTAATGTTTATCTCGATTAGCATGGAGTAGATAAAAGCATAGCATTTTTAACAATAGTTTGTTCTGTAACTGTTCCACAAACAATCTTTCCTTACAAAACATTCTGCTTCATGCTAATCGAGGTAAACTTTACCAGAAATGGTCTTATTCCTTGTGAGCAGAATGGAAAGTACGTATTCCCTAGGCTAAAGTGATAATCAAAACTTTTTTAAAACAATCGCTATGCAAAACATTTTAAATTAAATTCTTTTTTGAAAGATGTGAAATGAAAGCTCAGTTTCCACTTGAGAGAAGTTTAAAATTGAAGGCAATAACAATGAACATCTCGGAAACGGTTAACGTTACAAAAAAAATAATATAACATAAAATGTGTGTTTTAATGAGCTCTACATTTTTTTGTGTGACAAGTTTTTGTCTATCTCTTACAGTTTAGGAGTTATACAAAAGTCTTCCAGAGTGAAGAGGTTTTCAGAGGGTTTCCCCCCCCCCAAAATGTAAGACATACATTTTGTATGTCATGAAGGTATCTTTAAAATGTGGCATTTTAATGAAAATTGTTACAGCCATTTTTGAGAAAATCAAAATGTTTGAAAAATGTTCAACGTAAAGGTAGTTGGAGTGGGGATTTTCTTGAAAATCGTCGTGTCGCACCCTAATGAACATAAATACCAAGTTTGGTAGTTAACGGACACTTCGTTTTTGAGTTGTGCTACTCCCGTCCCCAAACTCACATTTTATAGATAGCAGCTAGAGAAGGTACTGTGTTCCACCCAAAATTTCCATGTCGAGATTTAACTTGAAATATGTTTCGAGGCCCCCTGATTCCGAAAAAAGCATTTTAGTAAAAGGTCCGTCTGTGTATCTATGGGCAGCATAGCTCAAAAACGAAAAGGTCGTTAAATAGTAAACTTGGTATTTAACTTTAGTATCTTCCAAGGATGCGACACGAAGATTTTCAAGAAAATCCCCCCACCCTAACTACCCTTTACAAGGAAAAATTTTCGAAAATTTTGACATTTTCAAAAATGGTTCTAAAGATTTTGAGTAAAATGTCAAATATTAAAGATATTTACCTGACAAATAAAATGTATATCTTGAATTTTCTTGGAATAGCCTCTGAAGACACCTTTATTCTTAATGAATTTTGGAAAACTATTAAAACATAAGAGATACACAAAAACTTACTTAATAGAAAATGTAGAGCTCGTTAAAACACATGATTTATGTGATACACATTTTTTTGGGGGGGGAGTTAATCGCTTTTGAGATATTCCTTGTTTTTGGTTTCAGCTTTAAAATACTTATGCCTTTCTTATACAGGACTTTGTCAACTCGTGTCCAAACAAAGGAACTTCAGTCACATAGCAACCGGCTTTTGACTATCACTTTAACCCAGTGTTTCCCAACCTTTTGAAGTTCACGGCACCCTAGGGAATAACATTAAACACCAGGGGCACCCTTCCTTGAATTATAAGAAAATTAAGCTTAATATGTTAATTTATTGAAATATTATATAATAATAACGTACACCATAACATAATACAGTAAACTTTACTACAATCACTGAGTAAAAATACATCAGTAAATTTTGTTCGATTAATGATTAATGTGAAACTTGTGATTGATGCTTAGAGCACAGATATGTGATGTCGGGTCTTACAGTTGACAGTGAAACACGCAAATCATCCTCAAGGTTTTCAGTCTATTTCTTGCTTTACATTTTATTGTCACCATAACAAAGAAGGCTTGCTCGCATAGATAGGATGTTGAAAAGGGCAAAAGTGCGTTAATTGCTTTCTTCATTAGGTTAGGGTACTCCTCTCTCCGTTGAATCCAAAAACTAGCCACCGACGCCTCACTCTTGGTGAACTTACCTTTGAGTGTGGAATCAGCGCAAAGATCAATAAATTCATCTCGTTCGCAAGCAGTGAAATCTATTTCCTCTCCACTATCTACGAAATCAAATGGTGAGACAACCCAGTCGAGATTCGTAGTGGAAATAGTTGGAAAGTACGCATCTATTGCATCTTGCAATCTTGATAAGTGATCACAAATGCGGTCTTTCAGTTTACCCAGATATTTATCTCCTGCCACATTAAGAAGAGATGGAAAGTTCGACAAATCTCCTTTTTGAACTGCAGACTTCCAAGAACTAAGTTGTCTTTTAAAACCTTTCATTTTATTGGTTGAGGAGATTATTGTTTCATGTCGACCCTGCATCGAAACATTCAGTTCATTCAGCTTATGAAAAACATCTGCCAGATACGACAGTTCAAAACACCAAGAATCACTTAGTAAGAGCTCATCAAATGTGTCTTGATTTTCATCCTTAAAAAAAGTTTTTAGCTGTTCTTTAAGTTCGAGAAACCGGTTCAATACACGACCCCGCGACAACCACCTTACTTCTGTGTGAAGTAACAAAGAGGTATGAGCTGCATCCGTTGCGCGACATAACTGTTCAAAAATTCTGCACTTTAAAGGTCGAGACTTCATATAGTTCACCATTTTCACAACTTGGTTAAACACTTCAGCAAAATCTTCATTACACGCTTTCACGACTAATGCCTCTCTATGCAGAAAACAGTGAGTTATAATAATGGATGGATTTTCATTGAGAGCTCTGGCAGTAAAACCTTTTAATTTTCCCAGACATAGATGGTGCACCATCTGTACATATACCACAACAGTCTTTCCATGAAAGATCATGGTCATTGAGATAGGAATTAATAGAAACGAAAATATCATGGCCTGTGGTTGTAGTCTCCAGCGGTGTACAGAACAGAAACTGTTCACTAATATCTTTTTCATCAATGTATCTGATAAAACCAAGGAGTTGCGGTTTGTCACCAATATCGAGACTCTCATCTACTTGCAAAGCAAATATTCTATACGTTTTTATTTTCTCCGTGACTTGTTCGTTGATATTGCATGACATTTCAGATATCCTGCAGCTGATTGTGTTGTTGGACAGAGGAACTTTCGAAATTTGATTAGCTGCTCCTTCGCCAAGTATTGTTGAAGCTATAACTTGACATGCAGGGCCAATGATTTCCTCTCCAAGAGTATGAGGTTTCTTTTCTTTAGCTATCAGTTCTACTACTTTAAATGAGGCTTCAAGAGCAGTATCACCTATGGTCATTCTCTTTACCATTCGCACAGCTGTTTTCTTCTCCCCTTCTAATATATGTGAAAGATACATTACACTTTTCTGTGACACACTAGGATGCTTTGTTGTAAGATGCCGCTTCAGTTTGCTAGGTACCATGGCCTCGTTGCTAAGTGTTTCGCCACAAACTAAACACACAGGGATAGGGGTTTCCTCGTTGTTATTCCACTTAAATCCATACGCTAAGTAACTGTCCTGGTATGTTCTTTTCTTTCGTTTGTCTTCTTTATGTGGTGAATTCGACGGCCTGGGAGAAACTGTAAGATTTGGCTTCTTAAAGCAAGCAGTAGGAGCCGACTGTTCACTTTCACTGTCCTGGCGTTTACGTTTAACAATGAACTTATCCATAGCTAAACACTGTGAATCAACGCGAGGAAGACAACTGAAAGCGCCAAGCGGCGTACACTTTTATATATTCATCTGTCGAAGTCTCGGGAATGTTCGTGAGGAAGCGAGTAGTCTCGGGAATGTTCGGCAGGGTATAGCTGTAATGCCATCTGTGGGATACTAGTATAACTGAATTATTGAAATGAATCGACCACTATCACCATCTGCCGTGCATGAGAGTAATTGATTTGACTTATTTTATTTCAAGACCTTACAAGACTTAAGGCTTCAGTAGAAGGTATTTTTTTTTTGTTTATCTCAATATCTCGCGGCACCCCTTAGCCAATCACACGGCACCCTAGGGTGCTGGGGCACACCGGTTGGGAACCGTTGCTTTAACCTATGATACTCCCTTATTTCGCTTCTACTTACAAGGAAGCAAGTAATAAGACTATTTCTGCTATTATTTTCTCGATTACCATGAAGTAAATAGAAGCATAAGCTTTTCAACAATAATTGGTTACAGAGATGTAGAGAAAGTCATGTGAATGGAACACACCATTTTTTTAGGAAAATGGTGGTGTGTGTGTGTGTGTGTGTGTGTGTGTGTGGACAGCATAGTTCAAAACGAAAAGATCGTTTAATAGTAAACCTGGTATTTGAGTTTGATATCTTCCAAGGATGTGAGGGAGAATCTCATTACCCCTAACTGCTCCTTTGGTTTCCTCAAAAATTGCTCCAACAATATTGATTAAAACACCTTATGTTTAAAATATTTTTATGACAAGCGAAATGCATATCTTGGATTTTCTATGAAATTCTCTGAAGACCTCTTCATTCTGGATAACTTTTATATAACTGGTAAACCATAAGAAATATAGAAAAACTTACTACACAAAAAATGTAGATCTGAGTAAAATACACAGTTTATGTTATATACCTTTTTTGTAGAGTTAACCATTTTCTTGATATTCCGGATGATTAGTTAAAATTTTAGCCACTTAAACTTTTCTCAAACGGGAAGATATCTTTCTTCTCGTTTGTTTACTCCTGGAGAGCAAAGGGACTCGAATTTCAATTGTTTCACACAGTGACCGGCTTTCAAAGAATGAGACTATCGCTTTGGGCTGTGCATATTCCTATTTCCTTTCTACTTACAAGGAGCTATTAATAAGATTAATTCTAGTTATGTTTATCTTGATTAGCATGAAGTATGTTTTGAATAAAAGGTTTGTTTACTGAACAGCAAGAGGACATCATTAGATTTTTGTACAAGATGCTCCTAGCAGGCCTACTATTTATGAATGGCATAAGCGTTTTATTGAAACTGGGTGGTCTGAGGATGTGGTAGAGCTCTGAGACCTTCCTCGGCGTGCTTCTCGAGAGCATACAAGTTGAGAATGACGCAGCGACCAAAAGAAACAGACAACATTGCTCGTAAGGGTTTTTGTGTTGACGTGTTACATTCATTGGATGAGTCGACTTTTGATCTTAGTGGTGATAGCGTTTTGTGCGTTAAGCAACACCTTTCTTCTTCAGTGAGGAAACTTATCACCAGAATAATGCACTTAGACATGCTGCAATGTTTTTTAATGCCGTTGGTGACCAAGAACGCAGAGAAAACTTTATTAAGATGACGCAGCGCCACATACTCTTCAAACCACAAATTGGATCGTGGGACATCGGATCACTTCATTGTATACAATTTCCGTCCTATTTTTTGGCCCAATTCCAGTTTGCTACAACAGGATACAGCGCTTTCTAATTTTTCGTTCAAACGTATGAAATCAAGCAATGAGTGACCTAGTGGTAATGACGTAATAAGATGGCCGTTAGCGCTGGGTCTTCCTTCCCGCCCATGTGATTGTTTATGAAACGTTGCTGTATCTTGTAGACTTTGTCCTAAATAACAGGGTTATAGTAGCTGAGCTATTGTTGAAATACACATTCTTTTTGCGGCAGAGATTTATGAAATAATGACTCGAGTATTTATAATCCCTGCAAATGTATTTTATCGGATTCATTTGTACCTAACCTCTTTTGTCAACAAAAATATAAAAACGTTACCTTTCATGTGCTGGTATGGACTGCCTCATATTTGTGTCTTGGCGAGTGATGTTTGCCTCAACTAAGGATAGCAACTTTCCAAACAAAGTTTCGTCCATTCTAAGGAAGTTAAAATAATTTAGAAACGAGTTCATTTTGCAGCATATGTAGTAGACCTGTTCCTTGGCCTGCTATGGTCTAGTCTTGATTTTGTCTTTCTATTATAATATGCTCTTGCAATGGATACATAAACTAAACTTGCGGTAAATAATTGTGGATCAGCAACCTCCACCATTTTGTATCAGCTGTTCATGTGCATGCGAGAAATATTTGGACCAATACACACTCCCGTGGGAATGGAGAAATTGTACACAACATTCACATTGTATAAACATGTTTGGCCAAATTTTGACTGTGCTTTAACTTTCTGTTGGAGAAATTCGCAAAGAATGCAATGTTTGTTTCACCCTTACGGGCTTCTCTACCAGAACTGTATCGCAATTGAACGAGTCATGCTGCAGCGAGTTTGGGAAGAAATCGACTTGAGATGGGGTGTGTACCCCATGAGCGATGTAGGTTACATTTAACCTGACTCTTGTCAGTCAAAAACTAGGTCTGCAAGTAAAAGTAATAAAGTATTATGTTGTCAAGTCCTGTATATGTACGTGTTAAAGTTAAACTGCATTCAAGATTTGGTACTTTATAAGGATATTTACTCAGTTTGATCAAAAGGGTTTTCTTGACCTGTTTCCGGAATTTCTCATTTACTGCTTTTGTATCTGTACTGTGACTAATTTTGAGTGAGGTACACATTGACTGTTATTGTGCCCATTAGCACATGACAAAGGTTTTCTTTACAATTCCTGGAAATTGTGCCCAGTTTGTTCTTTCGACAAGGGTTTTACGTGGTAAGTCCTTAGAAAGAGACACAAAAACAATTTATTTTTGGTAGATGTTGTTTTAGCTCGATACACTTTTCCCAGCTTTTCTCCAAATGTTCTAAGCCTTCCAAAAATTAGGATTTCGGAAGGTCCTGAAAGTAGGCATCTCTTTGGGAGATGACCTCTTCGTTAGATGTGGATCGTTTTCCGCCGAGTCACTTTTTCAAGTTTGGACATAGAAAAAGTCACTAGCGGTGAATAAGATGGATGTTGTAATCTGAACCTTAATTCTACAATTTTCGCTATCGAAACTGCGCAGGTGTGCAACCTTGCATTGTCTTGATGGAAAACAATTATTTTCTTTGTAAGATAAGAGCATTTGATCTTGATAT